>CM046442.1:82068108-82743972 GCA_025506515.1 Flaveria trinervia
ACGTGCTTCATTTTTTTCCTCATATTCTATTTTGTTGGCTCTGGCTCTTGTCATTTAATGACACTTTGTTTCCCGCTCGTGTCACACAACCTGCAGTGTTGTAGAACATATTAAAGAAAAATACAACCCAGTCATCTTTCCTGCAATGAATATAATGGCTGCATTCATGCATTTTGTGTCTTTTACTAGTTGCATGGACCCAAGGCTTCGGTCCACTAACACTCCGATTGAACATGGTGCAGTGTTGTAGAACCTTTATCTTAATAAACTGTTTTCGTATCAATGGAGGTTGCTAGAAGCAACAAAATGAGCGATTTAGAAAGTTTAGAGTATTATGAATATACCTAGTAGGAATGTAAATCCATTCAACGTGTATGATGTCTTAATTTAAGTTGCCAACATATTAAAGAAAAATATAACCCAGATTAACTTGTTTTCTGAAATGGATTATCAAATGTAAAGATATTAGTACCCTCTGTTGACACTTTGAAAACCCAAATGGTTGGTGTTGAACCCTCAATCTGGTTGTTGATTCTTGTGAAACAGGAGAATGATCATTAAAACTGACAAATACTTTGCGAGTGTGCAAATGTCGTGATGCATGAGCAAACCATAAGCGCCAATGAACAAAGCATAAGCACTTTTCATACATTAACCCCTTCACATTGGTCGTTTACGTAATTATCCATCTTGTTGGTGATGTTTTCCCTCATCACTATAATCCCTTCATCAGTATGGTGATTGCACCCACCCCCTGTCCTTGTGCTAGTGTGGATGTAGTTTCTGTCGACTCCATCATATTATTCATATAAACCGTCATTTCGGGTTCTTTCAGCCCTAGGGAAATATCCATGAAGTTGATGACCCCTAATCCAATGTTTGCATGTTTGATGGATTGAGCCATTGGAGCATGCATTGCATTGCATTGTGTTGGTGATTGCTTTCATGTGCCCCGTTGGACTCTCTTGATTATACTTTGTTTTCTTGTTTCGCAAGCTGTTTTGGCTGCAAATTCACAACAACGCCAAATATTTATTTAAGCAAATGAACTTTCAACCAATTGCCATAGAATGAGGACTAAATATACATGGGTGGAGTTATTTTAAGAAGAGATGAACACTCAAAAGGCCGAGAAGAATTATTATTCAATCTTAAATTCACGGGTTAAAAAAATTTAGTGAAATAGTAATAAATAATTAAAACTTTAAATGATAGAAAAAAATTATTTTAGTCTTAGGCACAATTTCAAGTTCCATCATTGTTGTCAACGCTCTTAACTTTTACATACATAATACATCATAAAAACAAACATTTTTATCTTTAAAATACGTATAATATTGATACATAATGTTATTACAGCTTATTGTGTAATATTTTTCATGTCATTGTGTAATATTCGTCCGGTTATTATGTCTAATGCTAATCATTGTGTTTTAAATTGTGTTTTCTAAAATAATAAGTTTTAAATAACACAATGATAAAAAGTATTTTTTTTATGTTTTACAGTTTATTATATAATTATGATTAAGCAGCTCATTGCGTTTATTGCTAATCATCGAGTTTAGTGTTGGTTATTGTGTTATGCATCATGTCTAATATTGACCATTGTATTATAAATTGTGTTTTTTAAATTGTTTCGAATAACACAATACTGAAAATAGATTGGGCTATACACATCTCCCTCTGTTACTTGTCAAGATCACCCTACTTAAAAACCAGTTCATTTTAATAAATTTGTCAATAAGGCAAAAAAATATTTTCACTGGTGTGAGGATAATCAAACAATTCAAACGCAATCATATTTTTCATCATTTGTCACGATTCGGGTTCAGCCGAATGAGTGGTGACACAAGTCTGATGAATGGTGAGTAGTCGACCAAGTATCACTAATTAAGTTAACACCGGTTTGAAAGTTTTCAAAATAAGATATTAATTTAATTTTAGCATTTTTCATATTTTTAAAAATCTTATAAAAGAGTAGCACGATTTACATTGCTATAATGTGATTGAAGAGTTCGTTGAATAAGTTGAGTCAAACATTCGTTTTCGAAATGTTTAAATGACAACCATTCTTGAATTATAAAATGCGCTATTTGCTCTCGAACCGCATTAATGTTATAAGCCCAAACATTTTCTTCGCTTTTTATCAAAGCCTGACCTTTAGACGGTTTATCTTTTAACGCCTTGCAAAGGTTGTGTTTGCACCTTTTCTGAAAAACTTATTGCAAAACTTGCAACGAGTTTTGTACGGACCGCTAGCCATTTGACATAAATCACAATTGCACTATATTTCGGGGTTTCTATTCGTAGTAAGAATTGCTACCATCATGTTGTTGTGAAAACGCATTACAATCAACGGATTATTGAGCACATGATGAAACCAATTGAGAATTTTTTAATGTACTAAATTATTGACCATTTCTGAAAGTAAAAAAAACGTTTTAAGTTGTTGTGGTTTAATCAAAACATACATTACGTTTTTTAACCGGTTCGGAACCAGTTTGAGGGCCGAACCCTTTTATAAACTGGTTTGAAACTGGGTTGCGGGGTCGGGTACTGAAACCGATTAGGAACCGCCACGTTGGGTCAGGTTAAGACTAGTTTGGACCAAACCGGTTTTTTAAAACTGATTCCGGTTTTTTTGTCCGAACCAATTGGTTCCCAAACCGTTTTTTTGTCCAAGTCTAATTACAATAAAAGATAAAAGTAAAAAGGAATGATGATGAAAGTGAAAGAAATTAACATGTTAATATGTATGTATTAGGTGTGATCACATATGAGAAAACAAAGATTTTAAATTTATATTTTACTATAAAATCAACACTCACTCAGCGTTGATAAGTTTATGTGCATATCAGTTGGTAGGTAAGTACAAGGCTGAGGAGGAGATACATGCATGGATATGATAGTAATCGGAAGAGTTCGAGTTTGGCATCCTAAGTTTAGAAACGATGATCAAATGATAACAGGTTTGACGTTTGTATACACTTATATGATGTTTTAAGACAAGATTTATTTAAGGATTGAGAATGATTTCCATTGTAATGTTTAAAAATATGAATCTTTTATACCATGAATGGGAAACGAGACCTGTAATGGAATAGAAAACAAATTTTTTCTTTACAACGAGTACATGAAACACATGATTCATCAGAGACTCCTTTTATCCTCGTTTGGTTCGGAATTGAATTTCACCCACATTTGCTATTTGGTGTCATGAGTTATCTGCTATTATACCCCCACATGATTTCCATTATATATATATACCATATCACTTCGTTAAGATGATTATTTTCACCGGTTATGCATGTAATTTGAGCACCCGAAATCAATGATCCAATCACAAAGGTTATATATTCATACATCGCAGACCATTGCCAACTTATACCGCGTCCCTTACTTTTTCCTATATAGAGAGCTTTCTCTTCGTCTACTTTGATCGTGACCCCCGCCAATGGTCTTTCCATGGGTTATTGGCTCGCTAAGAGATTTTAAAACTCGGGTTTCCGTTGTTTAGTTTGCCAGCCTTGAATCGCTGCAACTAAGCTTCTGTACATGGGTTAATTTCTACCCTGAATACTTACATGTAATGGTCATATTACTTTGCGGAATAGTCATTAGTTCGCTTCCTAGCATATGCAGACTTGCATCACTATTTTTGGTAAATAGCTGTGATAGAGTATCCAAGCTTGCTTTAGGTACTCATGTTCTTCAAGATGATTGAGTATATCTTCTTCATCCCTTGTTATAATAACAAACTAGGCTCGTCGATTTAACCCGTACCCGACTAACCCGCCCGAACCGATGTCACCCCTACCTGAAGAAACCCACTACCCATAAACCAATTGTTATTAGGGTTGAGTGTCGGATTGACTTAATAACCTCAACAATTGTTTAGATGGTCCAAACTAATTTAGCAAATTATTTGTATACAAATATGTATGTATCTGTGTGTGTGTGTGTGTGTGTGTATATATATATATATATATATATAATATATATATATATATATATATATAGGAATGAGTTCATGTGAGAACCCTAAGAAATTACAAGAACTCTATAACTCATTTCTAACCATTGATTTAATATAAAATATTCTAGATTCCATTTGAATGGTAGAGATGAAAGAAAGGGTAAATAAGTCTTTTTCACACATGTATTTGTTTGTACTTGCTTGTATTTGATAGGTCAAAATCTCATATCATTAGCTTTCAAAATTCTTTTTTCTTATTTTATTTTGGATTTTTAAAATACATATGCAAGAACCACACCACCATCACCACAAGTCAGCCTCCCTACCATCGCCAACGTACAACAACACTAGTTAACCTCCCGATCACTACTAGCACACCACCAGCACACGACACCCCCTTCTAGTTACGGCTCAACCTCAAAATTATTAATCAACCCTTACACCAGCGCACACCCCTTCGCACGCCACCACACTACCTCCAGCTACTTTGTCAACAACTACTTTGAGTATTTCAAGATTTGAATCGATCAAAGATCGTAGATTTCCACCAAGTAGGGCCATTGTGTGATTTAGATCTGAAACTTTAAATTTATTTGTTGGATTGATTGTAGATACGTATGAGTTTGAATTTGGGTGATAGAGGAGCATTTCTTGTAAATAGGTTTTAATTAGGTGTTCTAAAGTATATATTCATGTATCAAATCTTACTTTGATTGATTTTCTTGTAGATTGAAGGTTGTAATTTAATGTCTTAAATTAAATATTTGTAGATTTATACTTATAGTGGTGCATTTTTTATGTATAATTTTTGTAATACTATATTATAGTTAAAGAGAAAAACATGATAACTTAATTAGTGCAATATTCAATAAAATGTATGAGAAAAATATGATGTAATTAACTAAAAGTATTATGATTGGCATTCAAATAAACAGTGCTCAAACTCTCAAATAGTTGTAATGCGCATAATTTTACGTTCGGTTACATTGGTTTACAGTGATGTAACTAAAACGCGCAAACAATTTTCAAGCTTCCAAACAGTGCTCAAACGCCTAAACAGTTGTAATACGCCTAATTTTTACGTTGGGTTACATTGGTTTACAGTGATGTAACTAAAACGCCCAAACAGTCTTCAAGCTTCCAAACAGTGCTCAAACGCCTAAACACTTGTAATGCGCCTAATTTTTACGTTGGGTTACATTTGTTTATAGTGACGTAACTAAAACGCCCAAATAGTCTTCAAGCTTTCAAACAGTGCTCAAACGCATAAACAGTTGTAATGCACCTAATTTTTACGTTGGGTTACATTGGTTTACAGTGATGTAACTAAAACGCCCAAACAGTCTTCAAGCTTCCAAACAGTGCTCAAACGCCTAAACCGTTGTAATGCGCCTAATTTTTACGTTGGGTTACATTGGTTTACAGTGATGTAACTAAAACGTCTAAACAGTCTTCAAGCTTCCAAACAGTGCTCAAATGCCTAAATAGTTGTAATGCGCCTAATTTTTACGTTGGGTTACATTAGTTTACTAACTAAGTAAATGTGATATTTCTTTAATCTTTTACATTTGGTGTACATTGGTTTAATGTTGTTTGGTGTAGTTACGTGGTTTAATGTTGTTTGGTTGTTATGTTATTGAAATCACGTTGGTGTAGTTACATTGTTTAATGATGTATATTGAAATCACGTTGGTGTAGTTACATCTTTTAAAAAGAAAAATTATACAAGTTTAATGATATAATTTTTATAAAAATGTAATATAGTATTAAAAAATTATAAATATATAAAAGAATTGGGTGTAAAGTTATTTATATAAAGGGAAAAAGTATGGGAGGAAAGAGAAAGAATTGGGTGTACGTTTATATATGTTTTTTGTTGTAATTTATTGCAAGATATTACAATATAATGTAAGTCTCTGTAACTAGTAAGATTTGTAATCAAATGAACATTGTGTAATTTATTGTAACTAACTGTTGCACTATGTTACATCACCATAGAAGATTACATTCATCATATTAGTGTAGTGTAACCCTTATGTTATATTAGTGTAACCATGGTTGTTAAATCAATGTAACTTTTAAGAACTGTAACATATTAGGATTTGAATTCATATAACATTATGTAATTTATTGTAATATCTAACGTTCGAAAATATTTTTAAAAATTTTTCAACACTATAGTAGAATTAAAGAGAAAAATAAGACAAGTTTAATGGTGTAATTGTTTTAAAAAATTTACAATGTATAAAAAAGTTATAGAGGTTTTAAAAATATAGGGGTAAACTTTTTTTAAAAATAAAATAAAAATTAAGGTGAATTAAAAGATTGTAGGTGGTGACACTTGTCACCACCATATTAATTCTGAATCTTTGATTTTTTACAAGGTATGTAAAATATCTAAATTACCCTTTTCTATTTAAAAAAAGAAAGACACATGGCAGGATCTTGATCTTCAGTAATTAAATCAATAGATGAAAATTGGTTAAAGAGTTTTTACAATAAGGTAGGGTTCTCATTTGAATCTTACCATCTCTCTCTCTCTCTCTCTCTCTCTCTATATATATATATATATATATATATATATATATATTATATATATAGGATAAGGTTCTAATGAGAACTTTTAGTTTTTATGAAAACCCTTTAACTTTATTTGATCCATTAATTTGTTTTGAGATAAATGAGATCTTGTCATGTATAAATTTGATTTCATTAATAGAAAAGGGTAATTTGGTCAATTAAACAATTCAAAAAAATCAAGTTGAATATGGTGGTGACAAGTGTCACCACCTATGTTTCTCTCTCCTTAAATATATTTATAAAAATAACTTTACATCTAATGTTTTTATACATTCATAACTTCTTATACTATATTGTTTTTCATAATAATTAAACCATTAAATTCGTATTTTTTTCTCTTTAATTTCCATATAGTCTCAACAATTATTGTATGCTTTAGTTAAGATGCCTGTAATTACATCACTGTAACTAGCATTTACAACACATAAAAACCATTTAAAACACCTAAAACTATTTTACAACACCTAAACTACATGTTACATCACTATAACGAAACTACATCAATGTAGTCAAACTAAAATACAATTAGTAAGTGAAGAACATATGCACTAACAACATAACAATAAGTAGTATGACATCTCACAATATTTATAGCAAATTACATCAATTTGTAAAATAATATAAACCAATCTGTAAAACTATTGTAATTACACCACTAACATTTGTTCAATGTAAACTAGTGTAACTAAAGAAAAAATAACATTTTCTCTTGTGTGTCTTCTACTAATCTGTAAACATGCTTGAAAGCTTGAATGAGAGATTGAAAACTCATTTAAGTTTGTGTTTTGAGAGAGAGACTTACTTTTGATGGAAAACCCATTTCTAGGTTTCCTTGTTTTCTTCATTTTTAACAAATAACCATCTTCTTCTTTTGAGGAAAAAACCACTTCTGGTTGATAAACTTAGATATGTACCATAGTGTGAACCCATATCTAAACCGAGGTCTAAAAGATGGTGTGGTGGTGGCAATAGTGCAAACCCAGATCTGGACCATATCTAAACCCAGATCTGGACCATATCTGAACCCAAATCTAAACCCATATCTAAACCTATATCTTCAGTGAAGAAAGGTGGTGTTTGACCTGTGGTCGAGACGAAGAAGATGCTGTGAAGTCAATGGTGAAAGGATCGTCAACGGTGAAGTCAATGGCCACCGGAATTGAAGAATCATGGTGGAGATTCGCCTTCGTTGACATCAGCAGCGATCTCGTTCCACCAACCTCTCGCTGAGATCTTCGAGGTGTGTGTGTTTTGGCGTAAGTGTGATGGCGGCGGTATAGTGGTAGTGGTGGTAGTGTGGTGGTGGTATAAGGATTGGGTTATCAGGTGTCTTCTAAATGAGAAAGAAAAAAAATTGAGTTTTATGTAGAGTAGATGGAGATTAAGTTTGACTCAAGTACAATGGTTAAAAAGACTAATTTACCCTTCATTTGGTCTAGGCCATCCATTTTAAAAAAGTACAAATTTCAGAAAATCAAAAGCCATAAGATGAGTTAAAGGGTTCTCACAAAAACAAAGGGTTCTCACGTGAACCCAATCCTATATATATATATATATATGTTATAGTTGGTGTTGTTTAACTTCTTGGTAGATCAACCGTGACTTCTTTTCTTGTCTTCATAACTCGTTCTCTAGACGGCAGCACGACACGCTGGATCGGTTCCTTTTCTTTGATCGTCTTCTGGTCCGGTTCTAGATTCAGCTCTGATACCACTTGTAAACCTACAAAGTGGTTCTCTGCTAACACTTTTGGTTCTATTGCTACTTGGGAGAACAAGAACAAACACAACTTGCACAAAAAAATTATTTGGTGGACTTATGGGATGAAATGAAGTTTCATATTACAAAGCAGTATATCGATCCTACTTAAATTCTAAAGCAAACTTGAGTTACTTAAGTTAATGACTCCTAATTGTAATATACTAGGATTATATCCCACGTGGCTAGTTTATACAATGCTATCAGTTAACATGAAACCATACGGACATTAGACATCATTAAGATGGCATGTAGTATTATTTACTTATTGAAATAACATAAGACCAAAATGGCAGTAGGATCTAGAGCTTAGCTATTTACTATACAGGAATAAAAACTAGCTAAAAGATTAGACTGTAGCATATTTTACATAAAACTAGCTAAAAGATTAGACTGTAACATATTTTACATTTGTCAAAAGTCAGGTGGTGGCTCTATAGGACTTTGGATTTCTGCTTGTTGGACGTGTCTTGCTATTTGCAAAACATACAGATCTTCTATATCAAATAATGAAAGCATCCTTCCTTCAGAAAATAAATAAATTTGCACATCTAAAAAGGTCAATAAGTTTACTACGATTATATCACATAGGCAATAAATAAAAGTTTTGTAAAACCAAAAGTTTCTCAACATCAAAACATTTAACATAAGCTAATTACAAGTATCCCAATTCCCAGATGGTAGTGTTGTGACCCAAATACATCAAGAAAAGAAAAAAACCTAATTACATTAGCAATCTAAGAAAAACTGAATCTTGTGAAAACCCAGTAATACAAACCAATCACTATTAGAAATATGTTTTAATTTATATATATCAAAAGAAAATGAAGAAGTTACTTAATATGAAGTAAGAGGAAAAAACAGAAAGCAAAAGTGATAAACATACAAAAGGATATTAAAACTTTAAAGAGTATATTAAATGATAAATATAAACAAACACTACTAAAAAATATATCTTTAAATTACACGTGATGCGTATAATAAAATGGTATAGATGACACGCAAAAGCGTGTCAAAAAAGCCCCTGTTATAAACGAAGATGACATAGATTTGTGTGTTATCTGTTTATTACATATATACAATCTTGACACATGTTTATGATACGCAATGCGTGTCAATGATATTTTCATCATAAATTAAAATGACACGCATTTATGTGTTGTAGATGCGTCATTGTTTTAACAAATCACATGCGACCATTTTAAACATGCAATTACTCATTTACATGCTTAAAACATAACCCTTAATTACCTCAAGAGTACAACCTTTGAAGCATTCCATAATCCCAGTCATACGTAGTCTGATTTTCAGGATTCCCTACAATCCATGAATGCAACATATGATATGAGAACAATCCAAATAAATTAAAAAATGTAAATCCTAAAACCTAAAAGAGAAGTCAGGCATGTCTTTACAAAATTATGTTAATGCTAAAGCTAGTGTGGGGAATCTAACGCTAATCATGAAATATATTTCAAAATTAACCTAGATCAAACTCATGGATGTTATTTTGTTTGATGGATTGAGCCATTGGATCATAGGGTATTTCTACACAACAAGAAACATATATGTCATCGATTTCATATCACATAAATATATCAACTTCCTTGACATTTACTTGACTAGAAGTTTGTGTCATTATATATTCTAACATTAAAACAACACAATATTACAAATGTAATACTAACAACTAATCTTATATCGTGAAGGTGGCAGCTAGTGGTAAAGTGTGTACTTTTCAATCAAATTTTTTAGGTTCAAAAGAGTACATTGTAATGATCTTAGCAATTGGTTAAATGAAAAAGAAAATTAATATATACCTAATATATTAACAAACAAGTGGTCCCACTCCAATCTCATCTTCAACCTAACTAAGAGGTTCACCACCTCCCCTTTACCATCGTGGGTTTTTACTGCCCCTTGCAGGACCGTTCAAGGGATGGTCAATACAACACAAACACAGAATAAGAAGAGTTGTTTAAGAACACTTAACATATCAAATAGGAAACATGTAACACAATGGTTTGATACTTAGAGCACAAGAATATATGAGATAGAACAAGAGACAAAACAACACAAGTATAAGTTTTCAAGAATACTTTATATTGCTCTTAAGTTCTTTACAAGTGTTGCAAAACACAAAGAAAGTTACAAGGACCTGAGATACTTTATGCTACATCCTACAACCGGCCATACTTAGAAGGCCAGCTGGAAACCTATAATCTAGACAACGACAAAATCAAATGTAGAGTCAAAACGTAGATTGCCTTTTGACTATAGACTATGACATGCCATAGCTCACATCCTAATATATATACAAAAATGATAAAAGTATATAAAGTAGAAAGCACAGACTCAAGACCTCAATGTATAGTTACCAAAAGTGCAGGATCAGTTAAGTCACTAAACACTTGGTTTTCTCTCAAACTCACTTATACTCACACGACTATGATGAAGCGGAATCTCAAAGAGTTGATTATAATACTAAGTAACTCAAGAACACAAAGAAATAATTTTCAATGTACTTGTATATATTACTTCTCAACTCTAAGTTTACAAGACTCTTTACAAGCATGATATAAGAGTTACAATTAGAAACTATATATACTATCACCTATAGCGGTTATACTTTGATAGCAACTGGAATCCTATAACTAAAGCATATACTACAAAGCTATAGTTAAGGTATCTTAGATAATATCTTATCTAAGATATGGTAGTCATGACATGTCCATAACTTCTTTTGTCACCAACTAAAGTTGGTAACTGTACTAACAAATAAAGGTAAACAATGGAATAAAGTACGGTTAACTAAATGGTGTTTTGGGAAAATACCATGTAGTATCAGAGGTCTACAGCTGAGTGTCAGAGACCATACATATGTCCACTGGTCCATAGCAGCATCTTCCGAAGGTTAATTGGCTTCAGAAGAACAAGTTCTTCCGAAGCCTTTTATACTTCGGAAGAGGCTTCTTCCATGGCTTGGGGACTTCTACTTCAGAAGTCATTGTCTTTGAATTTTTCTAAGCCTTGAACTTCGAAAGAGAAGACTTTGTCTTTGGAAGTTGTAGTTTTTCCTTCGGATGTTGATATTGCACCTTGTCTTCGGAAGAACTCCATTTTCTTTGGAAGTTCCACACTTAGCTTCCGAAGTCCTTTATAATTTTCACCAAAAATAGTCTAAGTGTTCATTTTTGATTCCACCAGCCTTTCTAGTTCCAACAAACTCCCCTAGGTTGATGCTACCAAAACCTCACTTACTTTTACTTCTTAAGACTTTCTGCACAAGGGGTAGGAGATATTAATTTGTTTCTTTGTTTTGTTTGGAGGTTGTGCTGAGAAGTCTATACAAGTCATTAGTGGATAGGAGATCCAGTCTATCACTCCTAATGACACACACCCTTTTTTGTGCCCCCTTGAAGAGAGTTAGTTGACGAGAGTTATAGTCATACTCCCATCTAACAATGGATTCAATTTTAGGATCTACAACCATTTGAATAAAGGTTTTGCCTTTGGTTGTTGATCCCTTCCCCTCCTCCTCCTCTTTTAGTTTTAACTCCTCTTCAATCTTTGTCCTAGCTATTAGCTCAACCAAGTGAAGCCTGCTCAGGTGATTTCTAATATGGGCAACTACCTCAGAGTTAGAGGAGTTGGAGAGTGGCTTCTCTGCTAACTTAGCAATATCAAATTTGCTCAAGTGTAGTAGGGATGAGGTATTAAGTATGTTCAACTCGCCATTCTCTCTCTCAACAACAAAGTTGTGAGAAGAGTCTTCAAACCTCCACTGGACAATCTTCTTTCTAGGCACGAGGGGTTTGCTAGGTACTTTGTCCCCCTTCTTGGTATCCAGCAAAGTCATCAGCTTCCTTCTTAGCTTCTTCTCTTTATCATTTAGTGAATCAGAGTTGAGGCTAAGGAGTTTAACAGCCTGGTCCAATGTTCCTCTAGGTAGATCAAGGAATTGATATCTTGTGAGGGAACATGAGAATCCATCAGTATAAGTCAGCTTGACAGGATCCTCCTCATAAGATATGTCACTCAAAGTTTTACATTTGTTAAGCTAAATCTTGATCTCCTTAAACTTCTTTAAGAAGAGATGTTTAGAAGGCTGAGGGGATGGTTTGGATGGTTGTTGGGTAGTTAGAGGTGTTTGGAAAATGGGTAGTGTTTTTGGTTGAAGGATAATAAGTTGAGGTGGTTGTAGTGATGAGGTAGGTATGGTGGTTGGTGTAGGTTTAGGGGTGTAAGGTTTAGATATGGGCTCATTTTTATAGGGAAAGGAAATGGGAAAGGTTTAGGTTGAGGTTAGGGCTGAGTTTGGGTTGTAGGTTGGGGTTGAGGTGTTGGTTTGAAGATTATCCCCTGTCCCCTTCTGTACATCTCTTTCCTTTTTACTAATTGAATATCAGCCTTGATGTCACTAACATGTTGCTGGAGTGTCTTTTTAGACATGGGTCCCACTTGCCTACCAGAGAAGCCATGAGCCCGGAGATAGTCCTTCATCCAGGCCTTTTCACCTATCTTCTTGGCAACAATGACCCTAACTTCTTCTTCCTTTCTCTTCTTCTCCCTCATCTTCTCTTTTGCAGCTTTCTTTCTCTCTTTCTCCAGATGATCTTGCTCTTTGTTGAAGAGCCAAAGGATCGTGTCATTGTTGTGTGGAGATAGTTCTTGAAGAGAAAAACCCTCGGAGGTTAAGAAATTTATCCTTTCCCTCCTAAGCTGCAGATCATCTTCCCTTTTCATCCTTTCTCTTTCCTCCTCTAAGGTCAACCTTGCTGCTTCCTCCTTTCTCTCAATCTGCAGCATGGTTGCCTTTTCTAGCTATACTAACTCCTCTAGTGGTAGCATGAGTATATCTTTACTGACAACTTCGAGCTTGATGATCCTGTCAATGATCTCCACCATTTTCTTGTTGTTGACTGCCTCCTAGTTGGTTGCAGCTGCTTTGGAACTGGCAGCTAGCAACTTCCCAGTTTGAAGTCTACCTTTCCTTTTAAGTTTCTCAATCCTCTCCTCCTCTTGAAGCTCTTCCGCAGTTATCTTCTTCTTGCCTTTATCATCTTTGGAGGTGCTAGACTTTGGTGGTTCTTGGATGGAGGGTTTAGGTTGAGATATGGTGGATGGAGATAATGAACTTGTTTGAGCTAGGGGTCGGTTGAGAAAGTCCTCACTATTCACCTCAGATGCCAAATCTAGAATTGCATCTATGATGATTAGATCCTCGGACAATAAGAACATACTTTCCGCAGCATCCATCTCAGCTTTGGAAGATTTAACTTGTTCTTCCGAGGCTTAGACTTCAGCTTCGGAAGTTTGAGGGAATCCACTATCTGTCCCAACTGTTTCAGTTGCTGGGCCATCAGTCCTCATTTCCCTTTTGAAATGAATCTCAGGTTCCATTCGGGCCTTAGGTTGACCAACTTCTTCCACAGTGGTAGAAGGTGCACTTAACCTCTGAAGCTCTTCAGCTCCAAAGTACATTATAGCCGCATCAGGGCTAGGCTGATCTAAAGAAGATCTCAATAGAAACTTGGAGAAGATCCTATTAAGATCTCTGAGCATCCTTGGGTCATTTGCAGGATAACTTGAGGATGCTCAGGAAAGATTGTTGCTATAGGAGCAGGGTATCTAGCAAAAAGAGAAGTTAAACATTAGCTTTATGGTTCCTCTATTGTTTGTCTATGAACATTCTCCCTCTTTTTGGTAGCATCATCTTGAGAGCTAGATGAGATAGAGGAATAGGTACGTGCCTAACAGATCTCTCATTCTGTTTCTTAGCTAGTTGAGCCTTGAGATGTTCAATCTCAAGTTGCTGAGTGGCAGACCTATCCTCTAAATTCTTAACCTTTGATTCAAGTTTTGAGAATTTAGAAAATAAGTCTTGAATGGTGAGTTGCATACTTCCCTCATCTTCTTTTGAAGAATCATGGGGAGATGAGGTAACATACATTGTATGTTCATCCTCACCACCAGATGTGGTTTCTTGGCACCCTAGTTTTCCTTTCCTAAGGATGTCTCTTTCAGAGTTATCAAAAGGCACGATTGCCGTAGATTCAGTCTCAAAGATGGTACCACTGGCCTGAGGATCCAATGAGTTTCCTTCAGTAGTGGCAGCTGAATCTACATGAGTCCCCTCCATATCTGTGGGACTCACCTTAGTTGGTTGGAACTGATGTGTGCTAGAGACAAGAGTTCCCTCTAGGCTCTGTTGATATGATAGAGGGTGTTGGGGATCAAATTTATTTCCATGAAGAGACGTAATCTCCTCATCAGTTCTAATCAAAAGGTCTGTAAAGGATAGGGAAATGAAGCCTAATGACCTAGGATGTTACTTAATGTCTATTGGCATTGACCCTTTGGTGGGGCTATCCCATTTTGGTTTCTCAGGAGAGTGTTGGGACTCATCCTAAGGGCTTGTGGCATGGGTTTGGGGCTCAGGGAATTGAGACCGAGGAAACTCAAATTCTACATTAAGGTCAAATGAGAAGGATGGTGAGACCTCTGACTGAGTGGGAGCCCATGGTTCTATTCTAGTCTTTTTGGTTTGAACAGGAGGGGCTTGCTCAACAAGAGTAGGCCGAGCAATGGTTCATTTGCATCTCTGATATGTGTGTTTGATGGCGTGAGCAGGAAGATCTGGCAAATTGAGGGTAGTTGCTGGTGTGAGTTTATCACCTGTGGGGTGAACAGGGATGTCACTAGGAGCCATTGGCTCAATCATACTTGGAAGAAATACAGTTTGTCTTCCTATGAAGTTGGTTGACACTCTCTTTAAGATCTTGAAGATGGTCGGACTTATTCGAGGGACATGTAGAGGAGCTGCACAAACAAGCTTACTCTAGTCTAACTCATAATTTATTATATGCTAGACGAACCTTGGATACATGAAGAATGTGTCCTTTTGAAGGTTTCCCATAAGGTTAGTCAGCACAAACCTTGATTAGTTGAAGTAGAGGCTCTTCACCAATCTATGAACTAGGCAGCCCAGTTCATATGGAATTTGATCCCATCCCCCAGACTTGTTCGAAAAACAATGAAGAACAACATGAAGTAGAAACTTCCAGTAAGAAAAATTGAACTTACAAACTATAGACCTATTCACATCTCCACCGTATCCCATTTGAAATCGTCAAGGTCTGATTTGGGGAACTCAATAGGAGCGTCTTCATCATGGAGCTCAAGATGCTCCTGGGTGACTTGTTTAGTAATAATTAACTTTTGGCCAGAAATGCTTGATCTAATAACCCTAACTCCATTTAAGGGTACTATCTAACCATTACCCCATAATTCTTCCATGTGGTTCAAGTAAACAGTAGGGTTCATAGTTAGAGCAGTGAAGTAGGTAAATTGGGAAAGGAAAGAGATGATGTCTGAGAAGTCGACATCCTTGGTAGAGTCAAGGAGTGTGACTTGGTTGTGTTGAGGGTTGAGTGCCATTTTAAGAAATAACAGGGGAAACAAGGATGAGTAGAGAGAATGTGGGGTGAAGGAAGCTTTGGACTATAAATTTGGTAAAAAGATTAAAGTGAAGAGTCAGGATTATTTAAATGGGTGGAATGGCGGTTTTTGGGGGTTGTGGATAATGTGAAAAGATGGTTTGAGGTAAGATGTGACAGTCGCAGTAAGGTTAAAAACTATAGACACATGTGTTCCTAGTTTCTGATCTTAATGTAATATCTTTGTATTGTCTTACACTTATGTAATTGTAATTATAAGGGTACTAAATGAAATACAATATGTGGTTGTGCTTAATGTTGAATATTTCATTGGTTGGTTGGTATGTAATAACGCTTATAGACTTGACTATATAGGTTGTGGTTGTTTGAATACTATCTAAATCAATTAATGACTATGAAACATATTCAAACTTAATCATGTGAAGTTCACATGCGATTGGCCCATGCTAATGGACCATCGCATGAACAACTTCATGCTAATGAACCAGTCTTACGAATGAACCAGGAGACTGGATCAGTCGCATGATTGAAACATGAGATTGGCTCAGTCGCACGACTGACCACTCAGTCATGCGAATGGATCAACCGCATGACTCAATCACACGACTGAACCATGCTAATGGTTCAGTCGCCCGAATGAGAAACCTAAACCTATAAATACCACTTAATTCGTGAAAAAAGGACACTTCGAATATCTTCATACCCAGATGTACCTTAGCCGTCCACAGACCTCTAGTAACCTGTTCCAACTTCAAAGATCGCAGTAGATCGATTGCTAATCGTTCTTAACGTTTAGATTCAATCTTTAATTGATTCTACGTGTGTTCTCACTGATTGGATCGCCGATCAAATAGAATTCCGCACTATTTGATTGGTATACGCATAAATCTGTTAGTATTCGTCGAGTACACGATCCCTAACAAGTGGTATACGTGTGATTCAAAAATTTACGTGTGAGCTTTGGCTCTAGATTTACGTGTGATTCAATCGTTTTGATATAAAAATTGTGTTTTTACGTTCAAAATTTTTTGTGTCAAATCGAGTTTTAGACGTCTCCTGATCGTAAAGTTAAGTTTTTTCTGGCATACGACAATTAGGGTTAGCAAAAGTTCGAGTTTTTGCGTTCAAACACCTTAAACCTAGAAATTTCGAAATCTAGCAGGTTCAGTCGCACGATCAACTCAATCGCACAACTGAGGTCATACGCATTCCCCATACGCACGATTGGACTCAGTCGTACTTCCATTCGTCCGACTGAGAAGCCTATTCTCATTGTTCATCCACATTAGTTCATTCAGCCGACTGAGTCATTCGCATTTGTTCAGTCGCATGATTGATCCATCCGTATAGTTCAATCACCCGAATAGCCCAATCGCATAACTTCATTCGCACTAAGACAATAGGTTGGTTTAAAGTTAAGTTAAGAGCAATGGAAGACCAATATTCAGCCTTTACAGCAGGGAGAGACTCACGTATATAAAATTTACAGCTACTGGAGAATGAGGTGGGGAATCACAACAACCCCCAAAGCTGATCACGTTAGACGAATATCCACAATGGAAACAACGTTTCGAGATATACTTAAATGGAGTAGATCCAAATATGTGGGAGTTTATAGAGTCGGGTACAACATGCCTGTAGGAGCTGATGGTGTCAAACTCACACTTGGTGGCATGACTGACGGACAAAAGGTGAAATACAGTGCAGAGAAGAAAGTTTATGTTTTGCTTACTCAGTCAATTCCAAAGGATATCTTTCATCAATTCTCGGAATATACACAAGCAAAAAAGCTCTGGGATGCATTGGAGAAACGGTTTGACGGAAATGCATCATTGAAGGCCATAAAGGCTAAGGCTTTAAAGAAGGAGTTTGACAACTTCTCCTCGATGGGAAAAGAAAGCCTAGATGATGTGATTGATAGATTCTACCACTTGATGAGTGAGATGCACACTCATGGAGTATCAACGTCAATGGAGGACAAAGTGTCCAACTTTGCAGACGGGCTGCCAGAGAAATGGGTGTCGTTTGTCTCCAATCTCAGACAGAATGGTATGCTAACGAAGTTAGATATCAACGACTTCATTCTTAAATTGAGAGAAGAAGAACTGAGGATGAAGTACAGATCTCAAAAGTCTTCATATGATTAGAACCCAATGCTGTACAACGCGACTCCTCAAGCCAAGACATCTGGAGCACCTCTTCAGATAGCTTTTGTATCAAGCTCGTCTGGTCCCTCACCAGCTTCTACTTCAAGGTCTGAAATGTTAGGGTTGTCTGGTACCCAATATATTGCACCTGAAGCAAATGCAGCAAAGCTGAAGACCGAGAACTTTGGCAATGTGACAGTTGAGGTAGCTAAAGAGCACATGGATCTCTTAGCTGCAGTAGTCCACTTCTATGATGGACTAATTGCTGGAAAGATTGGAAACTGCCACCTGGCAGATGAGGACTATGAGCAGGTGGATGAGATAGAGCTGGAGAGGATGGACATAATATGGGCCTTAGCCAGTGCAGTTTGGAGAGCTAAGAAGTTCGTCAAAAAGACCGGACAAATTTGATTGCTACTAAGGACACTACCTTCAGCTTCAACAAATCCAAGGTAACCTGCTTCAACTGCAGTGAGAAAGGGCACTTCAAAAGGGAGTGCCTGAAGCCAAAGAAGACTGGCAATGGGAATCCTTTCTCCTCCTTCAACCGTCAGGAGAAACCCACTAGCAGTCCTACTTCATCAAGCAAGGATCCCAAAGCCTTGACTGCTCATGATGATGAAGGATAGGACTGGAGCTTTCGGTTTGTCTCACCGGGAGAATCCAATATCGCTAGTGTGGAGGATATCGATGATGACTCTGCCAGTGAAGGAGATATAAGAGTTGAACTTGCAATGTCAAAATCAAAAGAAACTGCACCAGTGGTCACCTACCTGCCTGAAGACGGGAACACTACTACAATGTCAGAATCACCAGCTCCAGAAACATCAGATTCTGCCTTGATGGTTGATTCTTCAGAAACCTCTCAGGTAAGTACTACTAACCACTCTTTAATAATCATGCTTGCTCTGACTGTAATAAATTTAGGGAAAGCATTGATCTAAAATTTACTAGGTTATTAGAGCATAATTATAACTTAGTAAAGGACCTAGAACTATGCACTGAAGCTAACAGAGTTTTAAAACAAAATGAGCATAGTTATAAAGAAAAGATAGACCTTTTGAACAAACAGCTTAGGGAAACAAATGTTGTAGCATTTAACCAAGAAAATGAGATTAGGTACTATCTTAACTCCCTAGAAGACACTAAAAAGAAAAAAAAGCAATTTTAGAAGTAGAAGTTAATTCCCTAGAACAAAAACTACATAGTTAGACTAGTTCTTCACACATAGTCCAAAACTTTGTGAGTGAGAGAAACAATGGGGAGGGATTGGGTTATAAAGTGGTTCCACCACCACATGAGATCTTGATGAACACAAAATGTAAACATATTAATGATAATCCAATCAAGGATCATGTGATGTCTACTCCTCTTGTAAGTCATCCAGATTCTACATGTTCATCAAATGAATCTGGTTCTGAAGGGATCGAGATCTAGTTTGATCAATTAGATTATGATTTTCAGTGGAAAAGCACATGAATTAGACTAAATTTTAGCAAGAATAATATGAGTATTCAATCAAACAGTAACGGTTATAGAGAGAGATTTTTCTGCAAAAGGAATATTTTCATTCATGCACAAACTTCCCATATGGGGAAATTAGGTCAACATACCTTTTATAAGGAATGTGACATTAGCTTACATCACATGATAGTGACATCTAACTGATTTATACAAACAACTGAAATAATACTAAACTACTGAAGATGTCCATAACAACTGAGGACACCTTCATTAGAAGCTGAGTATAAACAACATTATAACTACTGAAGTTATAACATCTGAAGCATAAGAACTTCAGATGTTTTACATAATATAAAACTATTGATTACAAACTACTGAAATGTAAACCATCACAACTACTGAAGAGAACTACTTCAGCTGTTGTGACAACTACTGAGAACTTGATCTTCAGACTTTGTCTTCAGCATTTGTTCTTCAGACTTTATCTTCAGACTTTGTTCTTCAGACTTTGTCTTCAGACTTTGTTCTTCAGACTTTGTCTTTAGCATTTGTTCTTCAGACTTTGTCTTCAGCATTTGTAGATCACTTCAGTTGTTTTGATGTCTGTGGGACTTAAAGGTTTTTCTGATCTGGCTCATTGGTTCTTTTGGTCTAACAAACTCCCCCTGAACCAATACAACCAAAACCTTTAAAATTATTGAGGTCCCACTTATTGGCAGAAACAAAATCTGGATCAGCTCAGAATTCTTCAATATAAGCTCAGGCCAGGGAAGAGATTTCAGAAGGTTTGATTGGCAAAGGATGAAGGGAACTCTGTTTTGGGGAATTGGACAGAGAGCTGTTACCCCATCCATGAAACCTACTTCCTAATGATGAGTCTGTAAGACTCTCTGACATAGGCCTCAAGGAAAACAACTTGTTCTTCCATTGTGAGTTCTTCAGCTCCACTTTCAAAGAAGAACTCAGGCCCATAGTACTCAGATAAGTACTTAATATGTTTTCCATTTTTCAGCTCCGCAGTTGTTATCTCTCTGTATGCAAACTCATCAAGATGAGTGCCTTCAAGCAGTAATTGGAGCTCATTTCTTCTTATGTCTTCAAGCTTCTTGTAGATTAACCCCTTCTTTACCATTTTGTTTTCTAATAAAGTTTCTGGAGTCCTTTTAGACTTGTAAGCTCTCTTGAAGTCATCAAGAATTTCCCAGGGTGACACTACAATGGCCAGCATTATCACAGCATCTACTATCTTCTTTACTTGGCCATTGTATTTGCTTGGAATCTTCAATTTGTGAATTCTGTCACTTACTCTGGGATCAGGCCAAATTCTCATTCTCTCTTTCTGATATTGGAATGTAAATCTGAGATCATACAACCTCTGAGCATGTTTCTTCATAGCTTGTATGGATGAAGACTTGGAAACTCTTTATCTATCATCCTCAATAGTTGCTCATCATGTTGTTTGTGCTGTTCTTCTTCTTCAAGTTTGATTTTTACCATTTGCCTTTGAAATTCAGGTGTGATTGTTGTTGGTTGACTCCTAGGCTCAGGCATTTTTATTTCAAGAACAGCAGAGAGTGGCAGACTATCTTTATCATCATCATCATCTTCTTCTTCCATCCTCAACACCCTTCTCCTCTTCTTAGGTGCATCAGTGGTAATGGGTTCAGTAGGTTTCTTAGGTAAAGGGATTGGTTTTGAGGGTTGTGGAAGTGGTTGTTTTGGTTTGGGTGAGAGTACAGGCTGCTCAAGCATCTTGGATTTGAGTGAAGCTTTGGATAGTTTGCCATATCAGTTCTTTTCCTAGCACCAGCTTCATCAAGAGCTTTAATGATCAGTCCTTTGTTAAATACTTCAGACGAATAGATTCTGGTGGTTATTTCCAAAATACTGTCCCTGGACCATGACTTTACTTCAATGATCGACCTTCCCAGATGTTTGGATATAAATCATGCCATAGTTTCCAGCCTTTCTCTTTCTTTTTCACTCCAACTTGCCCATCTTTGCTCAATTTCTTAATCTCTAACCTTCTGATCTCAGAGTCAAGTTTGGCAGTGTCAAATCCTTGTCTGAAGAGTTGATCAATAATCTTGTCCATGGATCTGCTATGTTGCTCATCAGCTTCTTTGATCAATTCTTCCAAGTTTTTCTCACTAGTCTTTTCAGAGGATTTCTTCCTTTTGTAAGTGATCATCTCCTTTTCTATCTGCTCTTTTCTGCTTTTTCTTCAGCTTTTTTTCTTTTGTCTACTTTCACTGACTTAGACTCCCCCTTTTAGTTGCATTGGTGTAGGGGTGTGAATGTTAGAAAGTTTCTTAGAGACCGTAGCATCAACTAAAGATTGAAGAGTGGAGGAAAGTCTCTCATCAATGGCTTGATGTACTGTATTTGTGATTATAGAAGTGATGAGAGGTAAGGATGTGTGAAGGGCAGCAACCATTTGCTCAGAGGGGTTTTATCCCTGAGAAATGGCACCTGAAGCAGAGGCTGGTGACAATGTTGTTGATAGTGGCTCAGTGTTTGGGATAGTTTTAGGAGAAACTGCCATCTGTGGGTTAATATGGGCAAATGGACTTGATTCTTGTGACATTTTGGCAAGCAGTTCTTGTAGTCTGCAAACTTCAGTCTCAAGAATTGTATTATGGGCTAGAACATCAAAGAAAAAGCCCAGGTCATCATCAGTCTGTGCTGAATCAGCTGACCTCCTGATGGAATCAGGATGAACATGTGCTGAGTGTAGATCAGTAGTCACATGTGCCCCTATTTCTTGGAACTGGGGACTTCCTGCCTCAGGAGAATGTCCTTCATTGGCAGTTGCCTCTGGCGAGGACTTAGAAATGATACCAGCTTCATCCTAATCATTTGCTGAACAAGGAGAAGAGGCAGCCTCACCAGATGTTCTAATCTCCTCCTCTACACTGGGAGATTGAACTCTGTAATCCTTGTGTTATGGGTTATCAGCTACATTATAATCCTCTCCCTTAATGGTTGAGGTTTTTCCAGTAGTAATAGGTTTCTGGGGAGGGGTAGAGGAATGTAACTGAGTCAACACTTATGCAATAACCACAGTTGGGCTTGTAGGGGTGGCTTCAGTAGGAGATAGGTGTAAAAAGGATTGCACCTGGGGAGAATGGTGCTCTTCAATGGAAATCCTCTCAAGTGAGAGAGATTCCAGTAATGTGGTTTCCCCAATTTTGGTTGCATCAGGATCCTGTTGAGAGGATACCTGAGCGGTTTCAACTGGTAGAGTCATGGAAACTACAGGGGGATT
Source organism: Flaveria trinervia (assembly GCA_025506515.1). NCBI lineage: Eukaryota > Viridiplantae > Streptophyta > Magnoliopsida > Asterales > Asteraceae > Flaveria > Flaveria trinervia. Next base: position 82,090,762 of record CM046442.1, read on the forward strand.
ACTACCCATTGTTTCATCCTGCCTTTGAGTTGCAGGGGCATCATCAAGGGACTCAACTCCCTGAGTAGCCTTTTTGGTTTGTTTGGAGTAAGGCTTGGAGGGGACTTTGGATCTGGAGGATGAGGCTGTGGGTACCTTCTGCTTGGGTTTTAGCAGTTTGGCAGCCTCTTTGAGGTGTGGGTCAGAGTTGTGCCTGGAGTATACCTCTGGCAAAACTACCACAGCAGGGACTCCAAGGCCAACAGGGCCATCAGATTGTAACTGATTCATGATTATGGCCATAAGAAACCTTGGATATAATAGCCATCTGTTAGCTATAGGTTTCATTGCCAGATCTTTTAATTCTAAAAATATAATTTCATAAAAATTTAAACTTTGGCGTTCAAGAATAGAATACAATACCTTCTACCACCTGGATGAAATTTGATCCCATGAAGAGGTTTTGGGGGCAAGACACACATTGATCATGTGGAAAATGAGGCGTTCAACATCATGAAAGTGCTTCTTCAGAATGGTAGTAGCACTTAGGTTGCCCTCATAGCCATGATTAATGAATGAGAGATCAAGGGTGCCCTTCGGGTATTTGGTGACAAAGGTAGCATCATTCAGATCTAGCGTTTGGCGAATAATAGCCGGAGTGAGTACCACCTTCTTTTGGTTTACATATGACTGGAGGGTGATTGCGACATCATTCTCACCAGTATGGATGGTGACGTTTGTCCAGAATTGTCGAAGAGAGTCGAGATAGATGGTTGGATTCAAAAGAAAAGCAGTTCGATACTGGGAATCAACCATCAGATCAATAACATCATCAAACTTAGTCCAAAAGGTTAATTTTGTGAAGTAAGCAACACAGTTGTGTCGAGGTTTGATTTGCATGGTCGCTATTAATGGAAGATGAACGTTCGGAAATCGATTTATGAAAAGTTTGAAGTTAGGGTTAGGTATTTATAGGTTATGAAACGGCTGAAAGAAAACAACTGAAAGTTTTGGTTTTAATCATCAGTTGTTAGAAAACAACTAAAGACATGGTTTTAACTTTCAAGTGTTGTAAACAACTGAAGACTTGGTGTTTGTCATCAGTAGTTAAAAAAAACTACTGAAGACTTGGTTTGGCTTCAGCTGTTTTGAAATGAAACAGCAGTTGTTAGAAACAATTGAAGAATAAACTTACTCATCAGTTGTTGTCGTCAATTCACATATTGCAGTTGTTTCATTTGACCTCAACACTTACTCAGCAGAGTATATGTTTTTCAAATGTTTCATTGGTCATTAGTACTTATCTGTTATAACAGACGTCAGTAGTTGTAACCACTTCAGTACTTTGTAATAGATAAAGTACTTCAGTACTTTGAGGAATTTAAGATTCAGTAGTTATGAAAAACTGCTGAAGATAAAATAGCTTCAGTACTTATTTGTGACACTGTATACTGATGCTCATCAGTACTTGTGAGCTGAGATCATCAGTAGTTGTCAATTTATTCAAGCTGCAGCATACCAAGCCTTAGCACAAGATTTTGAAAAGTTGCACTGTCTAAATACTTAGTAAATATATCTGCAAGCTCATCAGCACTAGGGACAAACTTTGGATCAATCAGACCTTTTTCATAACAATCCTTGATAAAGTGATGTCTGATCTAATATGTTTGGTCCTAGAATGCTGGACAGGATTCTTAACAATACAAAGAGCTGAAGCACTGTTCATTAGTAAAGGAGTCTTAGTCTCTGTAATGTTATAATCCAGTAATTGATTTTGAAGCCAGAGTACCTGAGATGTACAACTTGCAGCAGCAATGTACTCTGCTTCAGCAGTGGATGTAGCAACAGAGGTTTGTTTCTTACTCTGCCAAGAAACCAAACAGCTGCCTAGAAATTGGCATCCACCAAGGATGTTTTTCTGGTTAATTTACACCCTGCATAGTCACTATCAGAGAAAGCAACTAATTTGCAAGAGTGCCCAGTGGAATACCAAAGTCCTAGAGATTGAGTTCCTTGCAAATATCTAAAGATCCTTTTGACTGCAATCATATGGGAATCTTTAGGTGCAGCCTGAAATCTAGCACATACACAAGTTGCAAACATAATTCTAGTCTAGAAGCTGTAAGGTACATCAAGGACCCAATCATACATCTGTAAAGAGTTTCATCAACTGCTTTACCTTTCTGATCAACATCCAGTTGTGTGGTGCTGCACATAGGAGAGAACAGGGCTTACAGTTTTGTAAATCAAACTTTTTCAACAAATCCCTTGTATATTTTGACTGATGAATGAAAGTTCCATCAGCCTTTTGTTTGATTTGCAACCCCAGAAAGAACTGTAATTCTCCCATGGCACTCATTTCAAACTTTTGTTGCATCAACTTAGTAAAGGCATCACACAACTGTGGATCAGAGGATGCAAAAATTATATCATCAACATAAATTTAAACAAGGAGCTTGTGCAAGCCTACTTTCTTAATGAACAAGGTTTTATCTATGGAGCCTCTAGTGAAATTATTTTGAAGAAGAAAGTTTGACAGTGTTTCATACCAGGCTCTGGGTGCTTGTTTTAGTCCATAAAGAGCCTTATCAAGCTTTTACACCCAATCTGGATGTTTATGATCTTCAAAACCTGGTGGTTGGCACACATAAACTTCTTCTTTTATTTTACCATATAAAATGCACTTTTGACATCCATTTGAAAAACTTTGAGATTATGAAAAGTAGCATAAGCTAAAAGCAGTCTAATTGCTTCCAGTCTGGCTACAGGGGCAAAGGTTTCATCATAATCAATACCTTCTTCTTGTGAAAATCCCTGTACAACCAGTCTAGCCTTGTTCTTGAAATTTGGCCTTTTCATAGTTTTATTCCTAAACACCCATTTAGTGCCTATTGCACACTTACCTTGGGGAAGAGGAACCAGTTCCCACACTTGCTGCTTTTGAAACTGAAAGAAGCTCAAGTTGCATAGCTTCAACCCATCCATTGTCTCTTAATGCAATATGATAATTCTTTGGCTCTTGCTGACTGATGAAGAGAGCATAGAAGCAAAAGTTGGACAACTAACTTCTGGTTGAACCCCAGCATTGATGTCACCAATGATCTGAGACATGGGGATTCTTCAGTTCTTGATACTCAATAAGATCTGTGCAAGTGTTTGTAGGTGATTCAGCAGCAACAGATGGTGATTCAGATTCTAGAAACCTAAATTGAGATGACAATTCAAATGAAGTAGAGGATCCAGAGATCTCATCAGCATTTGTTGTGGATGGAACTGCTAAAGCTACAAGAACATCAAGTTTAGTAGACTCAGGCAGTTGATCACTAAAACTTGCATTGATACCAACAGATGGATAACATGTTGTAGAAGATGATGGATTCACAGAACCTTAACATTTGGAGATTGATAAGGAACATATTGCAGTATGTCCAGATCAAATAGCTCCACAGGATTTTGTGGGATTTTCTCCTTTGGAGATTCATTAAACTTTACATGCAAGGTTTCTTCTACAATCTTTGATCTGCAATTAAAAACTCTATATGCCTTGCAAGTAGAGGAATACCCAACAAAGTACCCTGCATCCACCTTTGATTCAAACTTCTGAAGTGGATCTTTTGTGTTGAGAATATAATAGGGACACCCAAATGCTCTAAAGAAGGAAATCAGAGGAGCCAAATGATGTAACACTTCATAAGGAGTCTTCATCAACCTTTGATTTACCAAAACTCTATTTTGCACATAACAAGCTGTGTTAACAGCTTCAGCCCAAAAGGTTAGTGGCAAACCAGAATCAGCTAACATTGACCTTGTAGCTTCAATAAGGGTCTTGTTCTTTCTCTCCATCAGTCCATTTTGTTCAGGAGTTCTAGGAATGCTAAACTGCCTCTTGATTCCCTTAGAGAAATAAAATTCATCAAGTGTGTGATTTCTAAACTCTGTGCCATTATCACTCCTCACACACTTGACAGGAAGTGAATACTACTTTTCCACATGCAACACAAAGTAGATGATAATTTGACCAGCCTCATTTTTTGAATGTAAGAAGAAGGTCCATACAAATTTGGAATAATCATCCACAATTACCAGACAGTATTTTTTCTTTGCCATACTCATTACTCTTACTGGACCAAAAAGATCCATATGCAGTAATTGCAAGCAAGCGGTGGACTTTGGTTCTTCTATTAGGGGGAATGATACTTTATGTTGCTTTCCTTTTAAACAAGCAGAGCAGTTGTCATCACATTTGAACTCCTTTAATGGTAGACCCTCACTAACCCATGAAGGATCAGCTGGTTCATGTTTCTAAGATTCACATGACCAAGCCTTCTGTGCCAAAGCTCAGATTCCTGAGGAGAGGCCTTGGAGAACAAACATGGATGGCCTTTTAGATAAATTTTCTTTGATAAGTCTAAGGCATATACTCTTCCAATCCTGTTGGCTTTCAGGAGAGTATGTTCATCCAATATCTTGTCAATCATATTCAAAACATTGAAAGACAGAATTCGACAGTTTTGACTGGTGAAAAATGCAACATGCCCTTTATCACACATTTGACTGACACTCAACAAGTTATACTTGAGATTCTCCACATGGTTGACATCATCAAACCTTATTTCTTCATTTGAAACAAAGCCTTTTCCAATGATGTAACCCTTAGCATCATTACCAAAAGATACAAATCCCTTCTTTCCTTGAGAGTAGTCATGAAGAAGAGATCTGCTCCCAGTCATATGCATAGATCCTCCACTGTCCACATACCAGATGCTTCTATGGCATGTTGAAGAACCCTGCATATATCATAACAACTAGTTAGCTTTTGAGACCCAAACCTTTTGGTTTTGGGTCTGTTCTCATCAACAGCTTTTGTACTAACTGATTTGTCATGATTAACAGCCTTTGAAGATGGAGATGGTGCTGAAAAGGATTCCTTTGATTTTGGCTTAGGTTTCCTTTTCAGTGGTTTAATCACAGGTACATCTATTTGGTTAACTCTCCCCAATAGATGTTGAACCATCATAACAAGTTGTGTCTGATTGGTTGTTAAAGCTTTCAGTTCAGCAAACACATCAGAACTTGTTTTTGAATGATTCCTGTGAGACACCATGTCCTCCTTTTTGAAAGACACAGACTTAGTCTGTTGTTTGATACTCTTTGAGGAGTATTTTTAGCTGTTTTATGATAAACCTCTTTCTTCTGTTTAGATTTTTGTGAAGACTTTGGTGTATCAGGTTGAGATGTTTGTGGCACAAATCTAGTTTCAAATTCATCTTTCATTTTATTAATTTTCTTTTTGATGATTTTATCCTTGTTAAATTTGGAACCCTTTCTGTACCAACATTCATCAGTGAGATGATTGAATAAACCACATATTTCACATGGCTTTTCTTCATCTGCTGTTGACCAGCTGCTGAAAAAGATGAAACTACTGAAGGTTGTTCTTCAGTACTTTCTTCCTTTCAGTACTTATGTGAAGTACTGAAGGATTTGTAACAACTGAAGACTTGTTCTTCAGAGATTTTCTATCAGTACTTTTGGATTTCCTGATAGATTCTTCAGCAGATGTCAAACCATGTCTGGTTTCATTTGGCTTGAAATGTTCTTCAGGTGTTGTTATTTGCTCTTTAGTACTTTGAGTACCTTTTAAGACAACACCTGACGGACTCAACTTTTCTTTGATCATGTGTTCATCAGCAGTAGGACCATCAGCAGACTGATTAGCTGAGGTACTATTACTGACTTCATCCTCTGATTGCACATTATTACTTGAGGATGAGACACTTGATGATGTGGTTTGGGAATTGATTTCACCTTCAGATTTTACTTCTGTTTTGGGAGTAAAATCTGTAGGAGGTTCAGTGTGATTGTATCCAATCCCAAACTTCACATTTGAAGCAGTTTGCTTACTGAGAAGCATTTCAAACCCCTTGCAAGATGTTACCCAGCGTTCACACTCCACTTGAGTAGCTGCAAGTGTTTCTTTGAGACTCTTGTGATTTTCTAAGATGACCTCTACCTTAGCCTTTTCATCAATAATTTGGCATTTTAATTTGTAAATCTCATCATCTTTTTCTTTTAACACAGACTCAAACTCAGCTTTTCTTTTGGAAATCACTTTCTCTAGGTCAAGATGTTGATTAATTAAAGCTACATTTGCTTCTCTAATAGAGGCAAAAGCAGCTATGCATGATTCTGAACACAACTTGGCCTTAGCCTCAAAAGATACTTGTGGTACATGTGATGATGAAGCATTTGAGCTTGAACCACCAGTAGACTCCAGGGCCATAAGAGCAAGATTTCCAAAAGGATTTTCACCACCATGTTGACCAACACCAGAAAACATGTTCAGAATAACCAGAAAGATCATCTGGTAAACTACTCTCCAGTCAACAACCCAGGAGTGAAAAAGCTTTGATGTGATTGAGATTGAGATTGAGATTGTTGACTTGATTGAGATGGTTGAGGCTCAGGTAGGGCATGTGATTGTTGAGCTATGGGTAGGGAACCTGATTGGACTGTGGCATGTAAAAACAGGGATAAGGATATGGCATTTGACCTTGAGGAACAAAATATGCAGGAGATGATTGATTTTGTGAATGATGACCAGAACTGGTAGAATGTTGCCCTTTTTTTGTGAATTATTGCTTGGAAAAGTCACAAAGGGTGCAGAAGAGTTAGATCCAGATGATTTACACTCTCTTGCAAAATGTCCAAGTCTATGGCACTTGTGACACCTCAACTTGCTCTTGTCAAATGTTTTTCCAGAGAGACCAGGGAATTTTCTACCTGTCCTTTTGTAAAAATTTTGAGATCTGATATTAACTAATGCCATTTGGCTCAAAATATCCATCTCTTCCAAATCATCATCAACAATACCTTTCAAATCATCCATCAAAAAGCATAGATTGTCACTATTACATCCTGAATTACCATCAATACCAGCAAAAGCATGATCTCCACTGTTTGAAGAGAAATCAATATGCTCATCATATGAATTTCTAATGTAGCATATTCTGACTCATGACCAACCAGAGCAGTATTCCCTGGTACAAAGTCATCAGTGAGCTTCCCAGATGAAGTCAGTTTTCTTTTCTGTTCTATCTCTCTTCAAATGTAAGCAGTTTCCCATGAAGTTGGGTGAGAGATAGATTATCTAGATTTGCACTGGAGCGTAGGACAATGGTATATGTGTCCCATCTCTCAGGCAGGGACTGATAAATCTGTTGTTCATCTGACTGTTTGTATATTCATGTTTAACCATTTTCAACTCAGATATCAAACAGGAGAATCGCTCAAACTATTGAGTCAGTGACTCACCATTTCTATGAGAGAATGTCTCATATTTCTAGGCAAGGATTTCTCTATTATTTGCTAAACCTCATCAGTTCCTCCAAATTGTTCTTTCAGAGCAACCCAGAGGTCATGAGCAGATTCATGATGCATAAGTCCAGAATAGATTTCATTAGCAGTGCCATGGCCAGAATTCCATGGGCTTTAGCATCAATTTCAAACAGTTTCAGATCTTCATCTGAATATTGCTCTTTTTTCTTCGAACATTTCATTGGTTTCCGGATTACTCACCATAGGCTTATATGGTCCATGAACCACAGATTTCCAACAACCTGAACTATTAACAGACAGGTGATGGAGCATTCGTCGTTGCCATATGTTGTACTCACTCCTAACAAGCATCGGAGGCTTCGTTGAGGAGCCAGTATTGTGAGAATCATTGATGGATGTAGCCATTTTCACCAATTCAAACAGATTCAATAAGAATTAGACGAACCTAACTCAAAAACTCAACAACACAATTTGAAATAAGAAGAATCTCAAATTGATTCATAGGAAGCAACAGAAAAACAAACTCTATAACCAATTCTTGCAAATTTGCCAATTCAATCAAACTGAGATATCTAACGAACAGTTTCAATGATCAATTGTTAAACCGATAAATGATTAACCTGCTTTGATACCATTTGAAGGGATCGAGATCTAGTTTGATCAATTAGATTACGATTTGCAGCGGAAAAGCACACGAATTAGACTAAATTCTAGCAAGAATAATATGAGTATTCAATCAAATAGTAACGGTTATAGAGAGAGAGTTTTCTACAAAAGGAATATTTTCATTCATGCACAATTTCCATATGGGGAAATTAGGTCAACATACCTTTTATAAGGAATGTGACATCAGCTGACGTCACATGATAGTGACATCTAACTGATTTATACAAACAACTGAAATAAAACTACTAGAAGATGTCCACAACAACTGAGGACACCTTCATTAGAAGCTGAGTATAAACAACATTATAACTACTGAAGTTATAACATCTGAAGTATAAGAACTTCAGATGTTTTACATAATATTAAACTACTGATTACAAACTACTGAAATGTAAACCATCACAACTACTGAAGAGAACTACTTTAGTTGTTGTAACAACTACTGAGAACTTGATCTTCAGACTTTGTCTTCAACTTTGTTCTTCAGACTTTGTCTTCAGACTTTGTTCTTCAGACTTTTTCTTCAGACTTTGTTCTTCAGACTTTGTCTTCAGCATTTGTTCTTCAGACTTTGTCTTCAGCATTTGTAGATCACTTCAGTTGTTTTGATGTCTGTGGGACTTAAAGGTTTTTCTGATCTGGCTTATTGGTTCTTTTGGTCCAACAGGTTCTAAACAAAAGGAGGCCACTTCAAAGGCAAAAGGTAAAATGCCTTGCATTAATCTGGAAAAGAATTTGAAAAGGTTAGTATAAAGTCTGGTTCAAAAACTGTCAAATCTGAACCTAAAAGGACCAATAATGTTAACCAATCACGTGCATCATGTCTAAGTCTAGAAAACAGAAAAGAAAAAGATGTTAACACTGTTAAAGCAATTAACTTTGTTAAACAATCAGAGTCGAAACCCAAAAAGAGTAAGGTCACCCGGGTGTCACATATATCTCCACAAAAATAGTTAAATCGTAAAGTCAAAAGCAGAGCTTGCTACAGTTGTGGAGAGTATGGACACATTGCGTCTCACTGTCCTTACTATCAGACACCGAGGAGGAAAGTTGAACTTCCTGAACAAAAACCTAGCTCATTTAAGAAGAAATCAGTGATGCCACCTAAAAGAGATAGTGAACCGAAATTCCCGATGTTAGAGGTCAACGACGTTTTCTATAGTAAGGACCACGTTTTCTATGCCACAAAAACCTAGCTTTGACAAACCACGTTTTCTATATCTGTTAGAGGTCAACGACGTTAAAAAGAAAAGTGATGTAATTGCCGATGATGACCATGTGTAGTCCGATGCGTACTGTCTATCTATCTTTTAATTTTAATTTGATTTTATTTTGTTTAAGTAGCTTAATTACATTAATGTTATTCGGTCACCTATTAAAATCCTAAAAAGCGTAAATCGTTACGGTTTTAGAATTTTAGGGGGAGAATAGGTCAGTTAGTAATATTAACAAAAAAAAATTTACAGTTGCTAATGTTAATCAGGTTAGACTCTGTGAAGATTGAAGCAATGGAAAACTGTTCATGTCATTATCTGGAAAAATCAGTCATATGGGGAATCTTGCTGCTGTGATGGTGTTCTGGAAAGTAAATAAAAGCTGTTGTGCCTAAATTCATTTTCAGGGATATTGTAGCAACCTGACGGATTGGCAACGTTGGCTAATATGGTTTCGTCTGATTCTATTGGAAACCAGAGCAAAGATTGACTGAAGATTGTAAGAGGTGTTATCTACTATTCGAAAGCAACGTCCAAGGAGGAATTTATTGGAGCATATATAGTCATATATAGTGTGTCCGTCGCTTGTCGAATAGTCTAGGCTTAATGTAATACACCTGATATGTTGTAAACACATGAAACTGGGTCATTCGCAGAAGCATATGCGAATGAGACTCAGACGTACGACTGAGCCATGCTAATGGACCAGCCGTGCGACTGAGAGATGCGATTGGGACATTCGTAAGACTGAACCATACACATGGTATAGTCGTACGATTGAACCATACGCGTGGTCCAATCAGACGAATGGGCCCAATCGCATCTAATATGGGTCGAGGCCTATATATCAGTTTCAATATGTAGATAGATTAAGGATTTGAGAGGGAGTCTGCCCGGAGCCTAGGGCTACCGGATGAGAGGGGAGATCATGCTTGATCTCCCCTTGCCAAGAGTCTTGATTCTTATGTTGTAATGAGCTTGTAATCGTTAGGTTTTATCAATGAAACCAATTTTTTATAGTTCGTGTTATTGATTGTCTCTTGGTGTTTGCTGTTGTTTATCCTTCCATCAAGAATACGCTCGGATGTTTGTCGATCCAGCGGATTTCACAATTGGTATCAGAGCCGGTTACTACTAGAATGATCTAACAATCATTCTAGCAATCCGAGCTCTTGATTTCTGGATCAAATTTCAGATCTTGATGTTAAATCCACTTCGTGTTCTTCGTGTTTTGCTCAGATCTGGTTACGTGTGTAGTTTCTATGTTAAAATCAAACTTGAAACCACGTTCCAATCACCCCTGTGAATCTTATGTTGTCTATGTTGGTTCGTTTCATGTAAAATTCGTAAGATTAGGGTTTTGGCCAGCCCTGGCAGTTGCAGATCTGAAAATCTGCGTGCAGACTCGTTCATGCGACTGTGACATGCGAATGGACGATTCGTACGACTGGACCATGCGAATGGACCATTCGTACGACTGGACCAGTCGTATGTTCAGTCGTGCGACTAGACCAGTCGTATGTTCAATCGCTCGAATGAGCCATCCGCATTGACTCATCCGCATTTGTTCCAGACCAAAAAAAAACGAGGTAGAAAGAGAGGCTGGCTGATAGAAAGTAGATCGTATCTATGATACTGATTCAATGACTTTGGAAAATGATAGTACACAGGTACAAATCACTTGGGACTTTAAAAGATTAAATAAAATAAGATGCGAAGTTCAAAATATAAGTCTATGTAGTCTGAGCAATATAAAAGGAAAAATGATAGTAAGACTAGCTACTACTAAGGTAACACAAAGAAAGTAGACCTAGAGGTTGTTAGACCACAGATGATATGTCGGTAGATTCAACACAATAGACGATTAGACCTTATTGGTGATCTCAAGAACTAACTAAGTTGTTCAACAAGCTGTGGGTTCCAATAAGGGGTGATGAGCAGATTAAACGCCACAAATATGTGCGTAAGACCAAAATATGAGTAAAAGCAATCAAACTAATAACTTATGTTGTTGGTGAGAACTGTGCAAAAAGATTAAAATTGCTCAAACAAGAAGATAGGTTATGTGCCTCTCTACTATGCGGTGGCACTGACCTGAGGATAAGCATAACCTATATATTCTAGACTTCATTGTTGTATGCCGCTTCTCTGCTATGCGGTGACAATGACTTGAGGCTTGGCTTCTCTCTGAAAGTTCTAAGAATACTTTCTTCTTGGAAATTACCCTGAGACCGCTCAAAAATCTCCTAAGGAATATTGATTACCATATAAGTGTGGGATCCACAAATGCCTGTTGAAATAATCAAACCTATACTATCACCAATCTGTGTCAAAAGTCCGTGTATGGATTTAAGAGGACTAGTATACTGACAATCATCTTGGCTGCAATTCTTGAAAGTCCAAATCAAGGTGGGATCAAATAGTACTAGTATGATTTCCTAAACTTGCAAACGACTCTAGATGAAAAACAAGAATTGAGCATCAAAAGGTGTTGATAACATGTCCCAAATGATTTGACTTGCCTGTATGATTCCAATTCGAATTGGTCCAGTTATGGTCAAAAGTATTGAAGCTGCCTGTTCCCGAACCAAATCCATTAGATCTCTATCTTAGGATTTATACCTCACACAAAAAGTCAAAAACAAGTTTAGTTTTATATTTCATTTTAAGTCTTTTATTTTATTTCAATTTAGTCAATTCAGTTTGTTTAATATCGGACTACATCATGGAATTCAGTATGAAGTTAATCATCTAAAAGGGTCACGTTTGAGATGACCACACGTGTATTTAAAGGTAAAATCAGTCACATCTGAGGTGACAAATTTGTTTAAAAGGATCACGTCTGAGGTGATCAAAAGCCTTTCAAGTTAAAATGATCATGTCTAAGATGATCAAATGCACATAAAGTTTAATCAAAGGTTAAAAAGGGTTAAGTGAGAAATGGTCATAAAGTCAAAATCATGAGTATGATCCAATCGCACGACTGGGCCAAGAGTATGGACCTACAGTGCGAATGGACCATACTCATGCACTAAACAACCGAATGACACATGAATATGGACCATTCACCTGAATGGCTTATCAGAATGAGCCATTCGACCTAATGAAAGTGTGCGAATGAGTCAGTCGCCCGACTGAAGTCCAGTCGGCCGACTGAATGTAATCGACTGAGCCAATCGCACGACTGAAGTCCATTCGCCTGAATGAACCAAGCGAATGGGTCCAGTCGGCCGATTGAAATCAGATTCAGTATAAATAGGGCCACAGTCGATCGCATTCGACTCATCACCCCCTAATCGCCCTCATATCGCACAAACTACCGTTACCCTGCCCAAATTTCATTAGACCAAAATTTCTAACTCCTATTGATATTCTTATGTCTGTGGTTGATTATACAGTAAAATGCGGTGTACACATGCCAAAAACTCCATCGATTGGCCTCCAAAAATCAAGAAAATGGACCAAACAAGAACCAACCATTTAATGGACCAATAACCTAACTAAACTGAGTAAAATATTGAATTAAAGTTATTAGGTTATTAGGTAAGTCATTGCGAGTCTAAAGAACCATTACATGAAGCTTAATTTCAAGAGTTGGTTGAAAATCAAATCTCAGTCGACTGAACAGTGGGTCGTGCGACTGGACACCAGGATGAACTTCAATCGCACGATTGAGTTGGTCGAATGGCTCAATCGGCCGAATGGATCATACGAATGAGCTCAGTCGGCCAACTGAACCAATTGCAAGTTCAGACAACCGATTGAACTCAGTCGCATGCTCAGTCACCTGACTGAATCCAGTTGCATGCCAAGACAATCGACTGAACACAGTCGCATGGTGCAATCGCATGAATGAACCAGAATGAATTCAACCAAGTTAATTAGAACTGATTTGTGTTGTGTGGTTAGCTAATGTTTATGTGTTTTGTGTTACAAATTGATGGAGAGAAGTGGTCCATCAACCCCAAGCACAACATCTGTGCTCACTTAGACTCCACAACTCGGAATGGTGCCGAGTTTGCAGGGATCATCGCTTTCTTCAAGCGATCAAGGATCCACAAGGCGATATCTACACCATGCACCCCTTACAGGTTTATACAACAGGCCTTCTGGGAGAATGCATCGGTTGATCGATCCCGTGAGCCGTACTGCATAAGGAGTTCTATCTTTGGATTGGACATAGAGATCACTGCTGAAGACATTCAGCGTGTACATGGGTTGGGAGATGATACAGACCACCCCACCAGACTTCACCCACTGACGGTGAGAGGTGCTTCATGAGGATGAAGTACGCTGGGGATATCAACACAGGGTTCTCAACAAGAGCAACCTGTGCCCCCAGTACAAGTACTTGGCACACGTCATCCTCAAGTGCCTGGCGTCGCGAAGGGGTGGGTTCGATGACCTATCAGACAAGATTCAAAATGCCTACGTGGCACTGGTGCTGAACCACCCTTTCAGCTTTTCTAGCATGATCTTTTCCTACCTGATAGAGAACTTGGAGGCTAAGGGCAAAGAGGGTTTCTGCATGTACCCTAGGTTCTTACAGATGATATTTGACGAGAAGCTGCCCACACTGCCAAAGGAGAGCCACGACGCAGTGGCATTAGAGATTATGGACGATATGACGCTGGGTCGTATGAAGGTCTACCGGGGAAAGTAGGTCAAGCCCCTAGTAAGAGACTTATAGGCCATCTGGCCAAGGTGGACTACGTGGCACCAGGGAGGCGTAAATGGCGTCACATAGACAGTGATTCGGATGTCGAGCAGCTAGAGCTACTTGAAGACGACTCCGACGATGACGACAGCGGTGATGGTGGAGATGTTGGGCCCACTCAACCGAGGGCCCCCACTGCTAATATAGCATCTCCAGCATCCACCCAAGGTGGAGCAGAGGCTGCTGGGTTCCATCAGGACTTTCGTCTTGATGAGGAGGAGGATACGGATGAGGAGCCCCTAACCCGTACTGTGGGGAGCCGGGTGGTTGCCACCGACTGAGGTATTTGGGAGGTTGGTGGATGCCCTGGTGAATTTGGGGAGGATGACACTGATCCTACTTATGCTCCTGATCAGTCCAGCAGTGTTCCAGGGGGAGCATTCACCTTGTGGGGATCGAGGAAGAAAAGGATGGCTCAGCCCCACGGGTTGAAGAAGAAGAAAAGGAGGATGATCTTCATCACCACCACCACTACTACCACCTCTTCCACCACTCCACCCACTACTACCATCCCATCCACGACAGTACCTACTTCATCTATACCACCCCCAATCCTTACCAATCCACCACCACCTTCATCTATACCACCCCCAATATTCACCATCCCACCACCACCTTCATTTATACTACCCCCAATCTTCACCATCCCACCACCAACGTCATCTATACCACCCCCAATCTTCACCACCACCACTACTAGCCACCAGCAGGACCGTCATCTTACCCATCTTTCCCTTTTGGATCCTCTCTACCTCCTAGTGGGGGTAGAGGAACAGCTCTCGGTGCTTAACCGAATGGTGTTGAAGCTGTTGGTAGCTGGCGACGAGAAGACTGCCCAGATTCGTCAGCTAGTAGATCTTACTGCTGCACAATCTCAGCAGATATATTAGCAGGCATAGCTAATTGAGCAGCAGGCCCAACAGATTGCTACACAAAGCACAAAGGTGTCTCAACTCCAGGAGCAACATATCCAATCAGCTGAAAGGATAGAGGAGTTGGAGACTACCAACAAGACCATCATGCTGAGGCTCAAAGGATCTAAAGAGGAGCCACTAAAGATCAAAGAGAGAGATGGAGATGATGATGATGATGACAGTGATGATGATGATGATGATGATGATGGTGATGAGCAAGGAGATGATACTAATGCTGGTGATGTTGATAATGATGATGATGATGATGAGGATACATCTGCTGCGGGTGCCACATCTATGAGTGAAAGGAGGACAAAACAAGCTCAAGATCAAGGTGCCTCCATTTCAGCCTCGTCAGTAGAGGAGCATATGATACAAGAGAAGAGTAATACTTAGATGTTTATGTATTTAAATCATATGTATTTGAATCTTATATCTAATTAATATAATGAATGTTTATATTTAATGTTGATGTTTTCTGTTTTGATTATTCACTAATGATTGATGTGTTACATGTTTTAAATCAAGTAGATCCAAACTTCCAGAGAGATGAATATGATGTTGCTTCCCTTCAATAGATCAAGACTCAGCTCATGATGATTCTTAATCTGCAGGGCATTGTCAGATCAGTGAATTACACTCCTGAAGAAGGAGAGATAATTCATGATCTCACAGATGAGCAACTTGCAGAAAATTTCCGACTCAATCCAGATGAGATCATGAAAGATGCTCCAACAGTCCTAGTTGAAAGTGACGATGCTCTCAACGACGTTGATGAGATCGAGATAGAAGATGTCACAGACCAACACTATCCAGAGTACACTGACATTGAAGGTAATTTCGTTCCCAATCTGGGAGACAACCTTGTCAGTGAAAATTTTGAGACTCTGGATAGAATGGAAGCAGAATCAGACAAGAAAGAAGACACAGACCAAGCCTCGGAAGCTGAAGTTAATATCAGAACGACTGAGTGGGTTGCTTGCTTTGAAGAAATACGAGCCCAACGCGGAGCTTCAACGTCAACTGCCTACACCAAGCTGTATAAAGTGAAGAAACATCAAAAGGTGTGGGGCAGAATAATAGCATGGGCGTATTTTGAAGATCTCAATGTTTATGCAGGTAAACGTGAGAAAAGGATTGAGTATTTTAGGTTCCCACATGACCTGAAAAACTCTTCCTGGATTTGAGCTGAACCAGTTAGCATAGTTAAAATTGCTATATGCTGACCCAAGGAAAATGACAGGCTGGTTTGAGACTACTCTTAAAAGAGAGTACCACACCAGATGGGTTAACTTCAAACCTCACAGCCAACGAGGTATCTCAGATGGTCTGAGGATGATCCCATTACTGGAAAACCGAAAATAGTGCTGAAGTGGAGTCCTCCGCGAAAAATGTCAAAGATCCCTCTACGGGAGATGCCACAGGACTTCACTCCACACTTCAAATAGTGGTACTATGATTGGAGGATAGGAGAGGCGGTCATAGTTTTGAATAAGAATGGTGTTATGGAAACCATCAGGGTGTTTGACCCTATGTGGCTTACAAACTTGTTTGCAGATGATGTTTATACATTATATAAGTGGCTATTATTCTATGACTCTCAAGATATTGTACAAGCTCTACAATTTCAGAACATTATAAGACTCTGTTTTGCTTTTGAGATACACACTGGAGTAACTAGAGAAGAGAAGTATAAGAAGTTTGAGGAACTTATGAAGGATGTAAGACATTAGACGAACTAGGTCCAAGGGGGATTTTGTAGATACATGTGTTCCTAGTTTCTGATCTTAATGTAAAATCTTTGTATTGTCTTACACTTATGTAATTGTAATTGTATGGGTACTAAATGAAATACAATATGTGGTTGTGCTTAATGTTGAATATTTCATTGGTTGGTTGGTATGTAATAACGCTTATTGACTTGACTATATAGGTTGTGGTTGTTTGAATACTATCTAAATCAATTAATGACTATGAAACATATTCAAACTTAATCATGTGAAGTTCACATGCGATTGGCCTATGCTAATGGACCATACGCATGAACAACTTCATGCTAATGAACCAGTCGTACGAATGAACCAGGAGACTGGATCAGTTGCATGATTGAAACATGAGATTGTCTCAGTCGCACGACTAACCACTCAGTCGTGCGAATGGATCAACCGCATGACTCAATCACACGACGCATGGTTCAGTCGCCCGAATGGGAAACCTAAACCTATAAATACCACTTAATTCGTGAAAAAAAGGGACACTTCGAATATCTTCATACCCAGACGTACCTTAGCCGTCCAGAGACCTCTAGTAACCTGTTCCAACTTCAAAGATCGTAGTAGATCGATTGCTAATCGTTCTTATCGTTTAGATTCAATCTTTATTGATTCTACGTGCGTTCTCCCTGATTGGATCCCCATCAAATAGGATTCCGCACTATTTGATTCGGTATTCGCGTAAATCTGTTAGTATTCGTCGAGTACACGATCACTAACAAAAACCATTTAGAAAATTCTGACATCATTAAGAAAATCTTTACTTTTTACTGTGTGGGGCTCAAAGATTTCTGTTACAAAGCAATATCTTTTTCCGAAGGTAAAAGTATTTCCGAAGGATTTTCTCTTCCGAAGCCAAAACTTAATTCCGAAGGTAAATAAATTTACTTCCAAGAGTAAGAAGGTCTTCCAAATAGAGAGTTTTGTATGCTTCGGAAGTAGATCTGATACTCAATAAATCTCTTCTTCTGAGACTAAAAACTCTTTCGAAAAGAAAATTTCATTTGGAGAATTTAGCTTTGGAAGATATGAAACAATTCTTCCGAAGGTTAATTTCTCTTTGGAAAAACCCATACTTAGAAATTTAACCTATTGTAACGGGGCTTAGATTGTTTTGACACAAGACATTACACATTTCTAAAAGGTTTTTCAAGTGAGATAGACTAATCAATGTTTATCATCCCAATAGCTGTAATAAGATATTTAAATCTTTTTTCATCAAAAGCCTTAGTGAACAAATTAGCATATTGTTCATTGAGTCAACTTTGATTAGTTTGATCAGGTTTTTCTCATGAATATCTCTAATGAAATGGTACCTGATATCAATGTGCTTTGTCTTGGAATGCTTCACAGAATTTTCAGTAGATGTAGAGACATAGGACTGCTTCTTGCATTGCCATGAGATGATCCTTCCACCAAGAAATTGGCATACTCTTGATGTGGATTTCTTGTTAATGTTGCAGCCACCATAGTCACTATCTAAATAACCATAGTCACTCTTGGAGAATTTAAACAGGGTCTAGGCAACTCAAACAATTGATCATGATCATTTTGAGGACCTGCTTTAACTGAAATATTCTCACAAGATGAATTAGAATAGTTGGGAAACAATTTTAAGTCAATAATGTAATTAGGGCCATTCCTGCTAACACAAGGAGTGTGCTCATTAACAACAATGTTGGATGATTCCTCAAATTGTTGATTTTTGATGTTATAAACTCTATAAGCAATAGAGTTGGAGGAATATCCAATAAAGATAGTATCATCCGACTTCTCAGCAATTTTACCAAGTTGTATTTTGTGTTAAGTATGGTACACCTGCTGCCAAAAGACCTTAGAAAGCCAATGAACGGTGGCCTCTTGTTCTATAGCTCCTAAGGGATTTTTCCATGTGGCTTAACTACAAGAACTCTGTTCTGCACATAGCATGCAGTGCTGACTACCTCTGCCCAGAAAGTAAGAGGCAACTTTGAATCAACTAACATAGTCCGAGCAGCCTTAATAAGTGTCCTGTTCTTCTTCTTAGCAACACCGTTTTGTTGAGGAGTTTTAGGAGCACTGTATTGTCTGGCAATCTCTTTTGAGTTACAGAATGATCGAAGAACTTGATTCTTAAACTCAATTCCTTGATCTTCTAATTATTTTTATCTTGTGATCAATTTAATTTTCTATTTTAAGAATAAAATATTTAACGTTTCACCAGTTTCATTCTTAGTTCTTAAAAAGAATACCCATGTAAATCTTGTAAAATCATCAACTATCACTAGGCAATATGATTTCCTTCCAATGCTCATTATACTTATTAGACCAAACAGATCCATGTGCAATAATTGTCATGGGGGTGGTGATGGAGTTAACAACTTTGGATTTATGAGATGCCCTGTGTTGCTTTCCTTTCAGACAAAGAACACAGTTATCTTTGCAGAAGAAATCCTTTTTAGGCAAACCATGTACCAAGTTATTTTTAACCAATTTATTAATGGTTTTAAATTTGACATGACACATTTATTTATGGCATAGTGTTGACTCATCACCATCAACTTTGGAAAGAAAGCATGATACTTCTCTTAGTGGGGAAGCATAGTTCATACCAGCTTGTACATATCCCCTTTCCTAGGAGATCTAAGAAGAACTGATTCCGAAGGAATGGTCATCCCAGGTTTGAGGATAATGCACTCATGTTCTGTGAAAAAACATTTGGTGCTTTTGATCATAGAATTGAGAAACACTCAAAAGATTGTATTCAAGTTGTTTGTCAAAGTGTACTTTGTCAACTTTTAATTTGCCGTTGGATACATTCCCTCTGCCAGAAATGTATCCTCCAGCCTCACCTCCAAACTGAACAGGACCTCCATCAAAATGTTGAAATTGTTGAAGGAGTGATATGTTCCCAGTCATGTGCCTGGAGCATCCACTATCTACAATCCACACATTATTGCTCTTGTCGTATGGATGTCCCTGCACATAAGGTGTGAAAGTTAGTTTTTATTAGAAACCCACCTTGTTGGTATTGGGAACTTCCAATGAGGATTTTATTTAACCAAAATTTATGCATGGGGTTTCAATAAGTGATTGTGAAGAGGAGGTTTTGGCTGCAACATCTTCATTGATCTTCCATTCCATCTCTTAGTTGATCATGGAAGTTGAGCTTGTTGAAGCTTGAGCAACATGGCATTCATCCAAAGCTTCTTTCTTCTCAGAAGAAACCTTCACCACCTTCTCTTCCGACGCAGTCTTCTTCTAGGATGGTTTCAAGGGGACTCGCTTGGCTTTCTGAGTCTTCACAGCTTTAGCTTCCGAAGCCATTTTTCCTTCGGAAGAAGGATTTTCTTCCGAAAGAAACCTTGCTTTGGAAACAAGCTTTCCCTTTTTCATCACTTGAACCATTTGATAGGGTCTAAATGAGAAACCTTGCCTGACTCCTTTTTTCTTAACATTATTTGCATAATGTGTGCTAGCAGGATTATAATAGCAATCTTTAACCATATGGTTTTATAGGCCAAACATTATGCATGCAATGTTAATTTTCTAGGAATGTGAAGGCTGTTGTTTCTTGTTCTTCTTTTCTTTAAGAACAATCTTTCTTTTTCCCTTCTAATCCTTTTATTGGATGAGTGTGCTAGTACTACACGCTTTTCAGGTTTAGAAGTTCCCACCACTGGGAATGCAGTTGAGATGAACTGTTGGAGCTGTAAAACATAGTCTATATTATCAACATAGTCAAAGTCAACAAAAGTCAACGTCACAGTCAAAGTTAACAAAAGTCAAACCCGACACGTTCGGAATGAGGATCCGTGACGAGACGTTGAAGATTTAGATGACTAGGAGTTTTATTGTAATAAATATATTTTGTGTAAACAAAATATATTTTATCTTGTTTTTAGTCATTTTTATGTTTTATATGTAATTTCGTTAATATGCTTAAGTCTAGGGGGTTAAATGTAATTAATAAATATTATATTCAATATAAATAGCCTAATTGTAATTAGAATTAGGTTAATGGTTAAATAACCAATTGATTGGGGTTTCTACTTTGTATAAATCATATGCAATCAATATAAATCAAAGGGATTTTATTGTGATTATCATTGTTTGATCTTACAAATCTTCATATCAGAGCCTTATTGGATCAAATACATTGAAAAATTGTTGTTGATTTTGAAGATGTTTATCAATTTTTAGAAAAAGAAACTAGGTTTCTAGAGAGAGAAAGTAGATCTGAGTTCAAATTTTTACAAATTCAACAACAACATCAGATCTATCAATGTTTACAACATATATTGGATCTACATCATCGTTTATACAAGAAAAATCAAAGAAAATCATCATATCTTTTGGTCTTTTGGTGGCTGGTGAGGGTTTGGACATTTTGGTGGTGAAAGGGTGTTGAGTTAATGTAAGATTAGGGTTAGGGTTTTGTTAGAGATTTTTTCTGTGTAATTGGATTTTCAATTGGGTTAAGCAAATTGGGTTGGGTTTTGTTAAACAATTGGGTTGTATTTTTAAATGATGTGTGGGTTGGGTTTTTCTTAAACAATTGGGTTAACAATTTGGTAATAATAATTTGGGCTAGTAAAGATTAAATAATTGGGCTGAATTTAAAAGAATTATAAGGTGTGGGCTAATAAAAAAATAAATAAAATTGCTAGTTGGGATTAATTGATTTCAAATCGATGAAGAAATATTCAACGATTTTAAAGAATTTATAAAAAAAACAAGCTTTTGCAAATTTTGGGAAAAATATTTTTGGGAGTATTAATTGCAATAATCAAAATGGCTTTTGCAGAATTGTTTAAATCCTTCGAATCTGGTAATCTTACAATTGCACAATGTCGATTTGATAATTTTGCAGCTTAAAGAATGAAAGGATGTTCGATTTTCTTGATCGTTTTCTATTGGTGGCAAGTAATCTGAAGAAGTTTGATGCCCAATTGGAAAATCATGAACAAGTTCTGAGATTGCTTGATTCCCTCCCATTAGAATGGAGCTCACATGGCAAGTTGATTAAAAGAGATAGAGGTTTTCGGGATTACAAACTAATGGAGGTGATCAACAAACTGAAAGAAATGGAGTTGGATATCAAACGTCGTGAGTACTATGAAGCAACATATCTAACTCCAAAGATCACTTCAAACTCCAAAGAGAACCAGAAGAGAGATCGGATTCTGGCACTAATTCTGATGATTTCCCGAATCCTAGAACTGAAGAGGAGCTTAAGCAGACATCAATAGGTAAAGATGGAGTTGAGTTGAATGCTGAAGTTTGTGATGCTGAGAAGGAAGAGGAATGGAAGCGAAATACAAGAGTTTGCAACTGCGAGAAGGCTCTTACTGCTGAAAGAGTCATCCTGGATCTTCCATACGAGACAGTTCAGGATATGTGTTCTTCTGCTTGCAAAATTCGTTTATTTGGTGTGTATAAAGCTAATAGGTTACTTTTAGATAACCAAAAGGAGTTAACCACCATAAACGCAGAACTTAAAAAGAATGAAGCCAAATATTTCATAAAATTAAATGAAGCTTTAAAAGAAAATGATCATTTAAAACGAACTCTTCTTGAAAGAAATGTTTAAATTAATCTTTTAAATGAAAGAGTCACTTCGGTTGAATTTGAAACAAGCAAGCTTAAAACAAAGCTTGATAGATGGACCATATCCGGAATGAAACAAGAAGAGCTACTATGTAAATAGAGGGGAGCTAGGATTAAAACGGGAGTGGGTTGTGGTGAAAATCCATACGTCTATCCTCCTCCTGGCACCCATTGTTATTCTCCTATGCCTCAACCTCATCCATCTAACGATTTGATTGAATCTGTAGAAACTAATAGTTTAAATGCAGGTTTAAGCAACGTTAATCTTAAAGAGGTTAGAGATGTGCAGGATTCTCCTCTAGGTTTGGGATTCCACAAGCAAGGGTCTGATAAGAAGATTAATAACGATTCCACTTCTGATGCTCCAACACCAATATCAGTTGCTTCTTCAACTTTCTTCAACATATTCAAATCAGGTAGCATTCCTTCGTTTGTTCCCGTCAGGTTTGTCAAGAAGGAACAATTGTTGAATCATCAGGCAATCAGAATCCTATAAGCGAAGCCAACACAATAGGAGGTGTCAATCAAGATCCTTTGAAGCAGAGATGTGTATACGAGACTGGATAAGCTTAGATGATGAATCAACACAGAGGAGCGTGTTGGTTCCTCACAGATTGAGATATCTCCTGACATTGTCAAGTATCGAAAGCTTCCAAAAGATGAATCAAGACCAATACGGATCTCTTCTCCGATTTCAAAGCATCCCAGTCAATCAGTAAAGATCTCATTCACTGCTCAACACGGGAAACTTCAGAACAAGCAAGAATCTGCTACAAGCACAAAGCAATCCTCATCTCCACCTGCATCACACGGTTCAGTCAAGCATCAAAAGCCATTCAAGGCTTGTTTTTTGAGTGTGGAAAACAGGGTCATGTGGTAAAGAAATGTCCTCAAAGGCTTGCTATGGATGGTAAAGGCAAAACGAATTGTTTCTCCAGCTGTAAGTCTACAAAGAATGTTCCAGATGGTAAAGGCAACACGGGTTGCTTCTCTGGATCAAAAGGTAAAAAGCACACATCTTTGAATGGTTGGATGAAAAACCCT
This sequence comes from Flaveria trinervia, assembly GCA_025506515.1. Taxonomy (NCBI): domain Eukaryota; kingdom Viridiplantae; phylum Streptophyta; class Magnoliopsida; order Asterales; family Asteraceae; genus Flaveria; species Flaveria trinervia. The sequence goes on from CM046442.1 coordinate 82,113,995, forward strand.
CCATCCAAACCTTTTCATGTGAAGCCGGTTTCACATGATTCAAAGATGAAAATGATCAAAGGTTTAACACAAAATTCTTTTCCTTCCGGTCTTAAACAAAACATGACTTCCAAATTTAATTCATTCAAATCCAAATTAATTGAACCGAAACAAATTTGGCAAATTAAAAAGAAGGATACAACAATCCCTGATTGTTTAAACGGTTGTGTGCAGAAGCTTGTTACTTATCTTAATGAAAAAGGAACTCCCAAGACTACGATGGCCTGGGTTCCCCTTTCTAACTAGTTTGTTAATGAGTGCAGGAATAGTTCAGGAGGACTGTTAGTAATCCGGTTTACTGACAGAGATTGTTCCTAATTCAAATTTTAGACGGAACAAACAGATTAAGGTCATGGTATTATAACCATAATCTGGATTGCATTATCACAATTCTCACTTCATAGTAACTGCAAATTTCTTGATAATTCATTTCTTATCTTGATAATCAGTGTAGTTTGAAAGACCTTCTTTGATAAATTTTTTATTTTGTACAGTTTAAAAAAATAAAAAAAAACTAAAAAAATAAAAAAAAATAAAAAAAGTTTGCAAAAATAAAAATTTAGGGGGAGAGTATAAGTAAATAAAAATGAAAAGTGAACTAGGAACTTGATTTGAGATGATTGAGAAATGATTGTATATCTTCTTGAAATGCATGTTTTTGCATGACTTGCGTTTTTAAAATAAGAAATGATAGTAACTGATCTGTTATCTGATTCACATCTTATTTTTAATTGTAAATAATAGAAAAACAAACAGATTCTTTAATGATATGCTTGGTAGACTCAGCCTGAAGAATAAAGTAGACAGCAGCATCATGATTTCAATTAAAATATATGCTTAAGGATGTCTGGATTTACGCAATCATTTTTGGCCTTCACAAAAATTGAGTCCCGACAAAAATTAGATTGAGAATTGATCTTTCACCCACCTTGATACAAATCTTATAAGCCATATCTTTGAATCATGTCTGGTATATTTATAGGTCTTGTACTTGTGCTTATCTCCTCTGTTGTACGGTAGTACTAACCTGGAGTGATGATCTCCTCTGCTGTACGGTAGTATTGACCTGGAGCTCTCATCGGCACATGATTAAATGGTCATCTCCTTTGTTATACGTAAGTATAGACCTGGAGCTCTCACCATTTCGGTCTAAGTTGTGTCAAATCATCTAACGATGAATTCATCACAGAATGCAATATTCTGTTGATAATCATTACTTGCACACTAATGCACAAGCCTTGCTCTATAAAGATCGTTACAAAATTCAAGAAATCCTAAGGTTGGGTGAGGGTTTTTGCCAAGTGATTGTGGGGTCCTAGCATTCTAAAGTATTTAATCGAACCTTAACAAATCATCTGCTGCTTGTTGAAGAAGATAGGGCATGGGTTTAAATGGACAAACATATCAGCAATCATTATTGATCTATTTTAGAATTTCAAAATCATTCAAAGACTGTGATTAGATTCAGTTATTAGTGTGATCTCATTGCTTGTCGATGTATAAATTCATCTTTGTGCTAAAGTATATATTGAGGATATGATCTCATGATCGATTCAGTTCTCGGTGTAAAAAAAGTAAAAAATGAAAAAAATAAAATAATGATAGATAAAAAAATGTTGATATAATAAAATAAAAATTATAATATATTTTCATTTCAAATTTTTTTAGGTCTTCCATATTATGCTGTTACAATTTTATCATTTTTCATGTTTTTCACAGAAATTACGCACAAACGACACAGGTTCGCTTGTTTTTCACACAAAGATAAACATGGGTTTATTTTGTTAAAATGAAATGATCTAATTAGAAATGTCAAGAATGTGTTTTGAGAATGTGTTTCAGATATTAGCTGTAAGTGATGGCCGATCATCAGTTGAGCAGTATACCGGATCAGAGAACCTGTTCTTCAAGTTTGCAGAAGATACCGATCTAGGAATCCTCCTCCTACATCTTCTGAAGCACGCAAGATTGGAGATTGGGGAAAGTTTTTCCAATATCTTTACAAAGGATGCACACAAAAAGGGGGAGCATATAAATAGGGGGAGCTTGTGAGATGAATAATTTTTCTAATCAGATTCGGAAAACTTCAATTTAAGATCTTTCTATTGTTGACTTATCGGTGCTGATTTCGTTTGAAGACGTTGATAATGATAGACTAAGGGGGAGTATTGTTGGAGCTATAAAAGATAGTCTATATTATCAACATAGTCAAAGTCAACAAAAGTCAACATCACAGTCAAAGTCACAAAAGTCAAACCGACACGTTCGAGACGAGGATCCGAGACGAGACGTTGAAGATTTAGATGACTAGGAGTTTTATTGTAATAAATATATTTTGTGTGAACAAAATATATTTTATCTTGTTTTTAGTCATTTTTATGTTTTATATGTAATTTCATTAATATGCCTAAGTCTAGGGGGTAAATGTAATTAGTAAATATTATATTCAATATAAATAGCCTAATTGTAATTAGAATTAGGTTAGTGGTTGAATTACCAATTGATTAGGGTTTCCACTTTGTACAAATCATATGCAATCAATATAGATCAAAGGGGTTTTATTATGATTATCATTGTTTGATCTTACAAATCTTCATAATATTTTATTCAAGTGTTTATCTTGGAGTTACATGAACACACCTTTTTGCTTTGGGTCAATCTTTAACTTTGATTCAGCCACTTTCTTGGCAGTTTTTCTAGCCGCCTTATCCCAGTTTCTTCCGGCTTTGGTGGTAAGAGGTTAATCATCACTTGTAAGAGGGGTAGGGTATACTTGGATCTTCCCTGTGATGGTCTCCACACTTGCATCACTCTTTGACTCATGAGAAGGTGGGTCATCAGATGAAACCTCTTGCTTTTCAGTACCACACCTTGGTTGTCTGATAGACTCATAAGAGTGTGGTGGAGCAAGTTCATTGGTACCCAACCCACCTTTGTTTTGATAACAAAGTTTTGAGTGAGGGATGATGCAAGGATGGCTTGGAAGTTTTTTTTGAGATAGCGTGCTTCCAGGCTTGAGCCTTAACTATGACAAGTTTGGCTTGAGCCTCAGACAATTTGGATATTAAATCCTTTATTTGAGTCTTGTAGTTTGTGTGTTCATGTTATAAAAGAGACACAGTTTCTCTAACTCTTCAATATTCTTTGATAGTCAGATTCAGCTCTTTTAAAGTCAGATTTTAAAATATTTAAAGACTCAATATCAGATTTAATTTCCATATTCTAGTGCTGATATAGTTTTACCTTAGGAATACAAGCTGGAGCGCAGAGATGTTCATATACCTTTTTGTCATATGTTCCAGCCATGAGTGCTTGAGCAGAGTCACATCCTAGACCATGAAGCTCCAGTCAACTTCTTGAGCTACAACTGCTATTTCAGTTTACTTCCCAGGGGTGGAGGCATGTGAGGAGACATCAGAGGTTCCAGGATTTGACTTAGGAGCCTTGCATTCCCTAGCAAAATGACCAAGTTAGTTATAGTTGTAACACTTTGCCTTGGTTTTGTCAAACCCAAACTTGCTGCTAGTTGGGTTTTGAGGGAATTGCCTTCCAGTTCTTTTAAAGAACTTCTTTGCTCTGTAGGTAAGTAAAGCCATTTGTTGGACTATGTCCATGTATTCCACATCATCTAGGCTGAAGCACTCTAGATCATGGAAGCAAAACTGATGATCACCAAAATACCCACTTCCTGAAACAAAGGCACAACTGTCCTGGAAAGAACCTTGCTGAGCCTGTTGAGACCTTGGAGTCTCAGAAAATATGATGTAGGGTCCTGAAGAACAGGATGGCTGCTATGAGTAAGTTAGGTACTGTTGAGGTTGGGTGGGTCCTAAGCATTCAACAACCATCAAAGCGTTGCTAGCAGGAAGGCTTGAGGGTCTGCTCATCGAATGTCCTCTCTTATTTCCCATCTCTAGACGGTATCCATCAAGAATGCCGTATAGTTCATCCATGGTGAGGGAGTTCAGATTCTTTGTCCTTTTGATGGAGACACAGTAGAACGTCTACTCATTTGGAAGTGCACTCATGAATTTCTTGAGAGATCTCTCAAGTCAATGTCAACTTCCATAGACTGAAGGGAAGCAATAAGATCCATGTACCTAAAGTATTATTGGCTGAGGGTCTCTCTAACAATGTAGGTAAAGTTCTAAAACTGTTGTTTGAGTGTATCTTTCTTGGAGTCGTTGGAGTTAGAGTACATTTGTGACAATGCATCAAACAGCTCTTTGGCGGATTTGCAATGCTCAAACCCCACCATGATGGAGTTGGGCTTGCATGGACCATTGATGATAGATAACTACATTTTACCATCAAGGTACCTGATGAAACCTACTTTTTGTCTGTTCCATTGTCTAATGTTTTCAAGGGTGATGGTCATCGTCCCCATCTCAACTTCAGATTTTTGAATAACAGCCATTTTAGAGTGTTGATACATGTATGTCCCTAGATCATGATATGAAATGCAATAGATCTTGTTTATCTGATTTGGATGTAATTTGATATGATTAATGAAATGATATTGATTGTTTGTGATTTGTAATGTCTAATATTTCATTAATGAGTCGATATTGAATTGGTTAATTAGGTTAGTGATTGTTTGAATGGTTACACATAATGTTTATTAATTAATACATTCAAACTTAACATAATGAAGTTCTCATGCGAATGGCCCATGCGAATGAACCACACGCATGAATAACTTCATACGATTGACTCAGTCGCAAGACTGAACCAGGAGACTGGATCAATCGTATGATTGACACATAAGATTGGCTCAGTCGCACGACTGAACACTCAGTCGTGCGGATGGATCAACCGCATGGTTCAATCGCACGACTGAACCATACTTATGGTCCAGTCGCCCGAATGAACAATACTAACCTATAAATACAATCCAATTTGTGGAAAAAAAAGTTCATTCAATTACGACTCCAGAGGTACCCTAGCCGTCCAGAAGCCTCCCAATTCGTTCTCCAAGTTCACAGAACACATTAGATCGATTCCCAATCGATTTCTAACGTTAGTTTCAATTTTTTATTGATTCTTCGTGTGTTCTCACTGATTGGATCGCCAATCAAATAGGATTCCGCACTATTTGATCTGGTTTACACGCTAATCACTAGGTATTTCGTTCAAATACCAGGTCCTAACAATTGGTATCAGAGCCTTGGCTCTTGATTACGTGTGATTCAATCAAGATTGATAAAAGGTTTGTGTTTTTGCACTAAAAACGCAATCTTTTGTGTCAAAAGTGATCTTGGACGTTCCCTGCTCATCAAAGTTTGGTTTCTACGGACTTAGGCGATTAGACCTTGCAAAATTTCGAATTTTTATGGCTAAAACACGTTTAACCTAGAAATTTTCGCAAAACAACAGCTTCGGTCGCACGAGTGAGCCATTCGCACGACTGGACCTCATTCGCATTGCTCAGACGCACGATTGGACCTAGTCGCATCTCCATTCGTACGATTGAACCATTCGTTCGCAGTGTTCATACGCAACAGCTTCATTCGCACGACTGAACCGATCGCTTAGTTCAGCCGCACGATTGAACCATTCGCATAGTTCATTCACACGGATAGCCCAATCGCATCCTTCAGTCACACCAGTTGATAGTTTATTTTAGTAGACTTAAGTTATTCGCCATGGAAGATCAAATGTCAGCATTTACTGCTGGGAAGGACTCTAGGATCCAGAACCTGCTGTTACTTGAGAGTGAGGTGGGTAATCATAATAAACCACCAAAGCTCTTAACGTTAGATGAGTTTCCCACTAGAAACAACGTTTTGAGATCTATCTCAATGGAGTGGATCCGAATCTGTGGGAAGCTATCGAGATTGGGTATAGTACGCCGTGGGAGCCGATGAAGTAAAGCTAACCTTAGGAGGGATGACAGAAGCGCAGAAAGTTAAATATAATGCAGAGAAGAGGGTTTATGCATTGATTACACAGTCTATCCCTAAAGACATTTTCCACCAGTACTCAGAGAATAAGCAGTCCAAGAAACTATGGGATGAGCTGGAAAAGAGGTACGACGGGAATGCTTCATTGAAGGCAATCAAGGCTAAGGAGTTAAAGAAGGAATTCGATAACTTCTCATCGATGGGAAACGAGAGTTTGGACGATGTTATAGATAGATTCTACCATCTGATGAGTGAACTGCATACACATGGGGTGGCTACTACCATGGAAGAGAAAGTTACTAACTTTGCAGACGGATTGCCGGAAAAATGGGCTTCATTCGTGTCTAACCTGAGATAGAATGGAATGCTGATAAAGCTGGATATAAATGACTTCATTCTAAAGCTGCAAGGAGAAGCACTTAGGATGAAGTACAGAGCTCAGAAGTCTTCGTATACTCAGAATCCAGCTTTGTACAATGCCACGCCTCAAGCTAAGACATATGGAGCACCTCTCTAGACTGCATTTGTGTCTAGCTCATCGGGTCCTTCACATGCTTCTCCTTCAGGATCAGACACGTCGGGGTCTTCTTGTACCCATCATATTGGATCTGAAACAAATGCTACTAGACTGAAGATCGAGAACCTCGGTAATGTGACTGTAGAAGTAGCTCGAGAACACATGGATCTTTTGGTTGCAGTGGTTCATTCTTATGATGGACTTGTTGCTGGGAAGATTGGACACTGCCATATGGCAGACGAGGACTATGAGCAGGTGGACGAAATGGAGCTTGAGAGAATGGACATAATGTGGGCCTTAGCTAGTGTTGTCCGGAGGGCGAAGAAGTTTGTGAAAAAGACCGGACAGAACTTGGTAGCTACTAAGGATACCACATTTGGCTTTGACAAGAGCAAAGTGACCTGCTTTAACTGTGGAGAGAAGGGCACTTCAAGAGAGAATGTGTTAAGCCAAAGAAGACGGGTAACGGGAACCATTCTCTTCCTTCACTCGTCAAGACAAGAAAGCTACTAGTTTTACTTCATCAAGCAAGGATCCAAAAGCCTTGACTGCTCATGATGATGAAGGACATGAGTGGAGCTTTAGGTTTGTCTCTCCAGGGGAATCAAACATTGTAAGTGTAGAAGAAATTGATGATGATTCCGCAAGTGAAGGAGATCTAGCAGTTGAGATAGCGAAGTCAAATATTGAAGTGACAACTGCAACTGAGGTCAGCTACAAGCCTAAGAGGAGACTACCACAGCAAAGACAGAAAAGACAGAATCACCAGAACCAGAGACATCTGATGCTGCATTGATGGCTAACTCTTCTGAACCAACTCAGGTAAGTACCACTGACCAAATGTGTGATAATCATGCTTGTTCTGATTGTAATACGTTTAGAAATAGCATAGATGAGAAATTGCTAGGTTATTAGATCATAATGATAACTTAGTAAAAGATTTGCAACTGTGCATTGAGGCTAATAGAGTATTAAAACAAAATGAGCATAGTTACAAAGAAAAGATAGACCTTTTGACTAAACAGCTTAGGGAAACCGAAGTAGTTGCATTTAACCAAGCTAATGACATTAGGTACTATCTAAACTCCCTAGAAGACACTAAGAAGCAAAAGGCAGTTCTAGAAGTAGAAGTAAACTCATTAAAATAGAAACTGCACAGTTGGACAAGTTCATCACACATAGTCCAACACTTAGTGAGAGAAAGAAACAACGGGGAGGGTTTGGGTTACAAAGTGGTTCAACCACCACCTGAGACCTTGATGAACACTAAGAGTAGACCAGTAAATAATAACCCCATCAAGGATCATGTGGTGTCTACTCCTCTTGTTAGTGATCCAGATTCCTCATGTTCATCTATTGAATCTGGAAACAAACAAAAGGAGGCAACTTCAAAGGCAAAGGGTAAATTGCTTTGTGTTAATCTGGAAAAAGAACTTGAAAAGGTTAACTTAAAGTCAGGTCAAACAAGTCAAATCTGAATCAAAAGAACGGCTAATGCTAATCTTTCACAAGCTTCATGTAAAAAACCAGTTAACCAAAAGGAAAAAGATGTTACAAATGTTAAGACAATTAATTTGTTCAACAGAGAAAACATCAAAAGACACAGAGTTAAAACTCAAACTAAGTGATGTTACTAGGGTGTCACACACATCTCCACAAAGAAAGTTTAATCATAAAGTTGATAGCAGGTCGTGCTACAATGTGGAGAGTGTGGGCACATTGCTTCCTTTTGTCCTTACTATCAAACACCTAGGAAGAAGATTGAATTTCAGAATTCAAAACCTAGGTCTTATAGAGTTTCTTTAACTCCACCTAGAAGAACTAGCGAACCTAATGTTCAATCCGTTAGCCAGTCGACTGTTTATCACAAACAGGCATTGTACAAATCTGGCTTATGGAAAGAGAAGTCAACCTTTGTGTCTGATAATGATGACAAGAAGGAACCTGAGCTACCCTCACCTTCTAAGGGTCAATGGGTTGAATTTCTGATGTGTGATGCCTCTGGGAAACCCAAGCCAGTAAAGGCTTGGGTTCCTAACCTAAACTAATCCTTTACATGTATGTGCAGGGTGTTCGCTACAGTGCTAAAACAACACGTGGATTGTAGACAGCGGAGCATCCAAGCACATGACAGGAAACAAGGCTCTTCTATCTAACGTCAAGCAAATAAAAGGAGGGCATGTTTCATTTGCTGGAAACAAGGGAGGATATATCACAGCTCAGGGAGAAGTGGGAAATTAGAAAGTTAAGTTTGATAAGGTGAACTACGTTCAACAACTTCAAAACAACTTACTTTCTGTTTCCAAATCTGTGATAAAGGTTTTAAAGTCATATTCGACAACAAGAAGTGTTATGTCCTAAAGAAAGATTATGTGATTCCGGAGGACCAAGTGCTGATGACAGCTTCAAGATATAAAGACCTTTATGTTTTGGATCTCTCAACAACTTCTACAACGGATCATGAAGTCAGTGCTTTCTATCAAAAGCCACTGAGAAGGACTCCATCTCCTGGCATAGGAGAATGGGTCACATCAATCAACGGAAGATGAATCACTTGATCCAAAAGGATCTTGTGAGAGGAGTTAATGTCAAGAATTTCCAACTTCCTGATTTTTGCGTAGCTTGCAGGAAAGGCAAACACATGAAGAAGTCTCATAAGGAAAAGAAAGTTCATTCATTGAACGTCTTCTTGAACTTCTTCACATGGATCTGTTTGGTCCAGTCAGTACAAAGAGCATAGCAGGCGACTTGTACTATTTTGTGGTTACTGATGACTACTCAAGGTTCTCTTGGGTAATGTTTCTGAAGTCCAAATCAGAAAATTTGAGTCATTCAAGGAGTTAGTAACCACACTAGAATCTCTCTACAAGCTGAAGGTTAGACAAGTACGCTCAGACAATGGATGGAATTCAAGAACCAGTGGATGGAGGCTTACTGCAAGGAAAAGGGAATTGTACATCAATTCACTTCTGCCTACTCGCCTCAGATGAATGGCATTGCTGCGAGAAAGAACAGAAGCTTGATAGAGACTGCACGGACTATGCTGGCATACTCGAAACTACCTATCCAATTTTGGAATGAGGCAGTTGCTAATGCATGTTATACACTGAATCGAGTTCTGATTGTCAAGCGCCATAGAAAGACATGTTACAAGCTACTACAAAGACGCAAACTGAATTTGAGTATCTCGAACCATTTGGCGTGCCGTGCACACTTCTAAAGAAAACACAAGAAGGTAAATTCAGCAGAAGGCGGATGAAGGAATCTTTCTAGGATACAACATACCGAACAAGAGGTTTACAACAACTCAACGGGTCTAGTAGAAGTGTGGTGTAATGTTGACGTTCAGAGATATACCACACCACCTACTAGCAAATGACCCGCCTACTTTTTCGACTATGATGGATTCTTCAAGTCCTTCAACATCCCTCTCTCTCCCTTGGATGACGAGTTAGCTACACGGATGATGTATGATATCTTGAATACACCAACATCTAGCTCACAGGGATAATCATCTACTCAGTCAGGGGGAGTAGTCGACGACAGTGACTCCTCTGAAGATGAAGCTGAAGAAGATGACCAGAACAGTCAGGAGGAACAGGTTCCAGTTCCTGAAAGTCCACAAGCATCTACCAGTGATGCACCTTCGACTTCGGAGCCTCAAACTCCAACTACCTCAGAAGCAGAACCAAATGTTCATAATCTTGGCTCTGAGGTAGCTGTTCCTACTATTCCAGGATCACGTCTAAACGTCTATCATCCCTTGGACAATGTCATTGGGGATGTCAGATCAGGAGTACAAACCCGAAATCAGCTGTACTCAGCTGATTATGCCTCTGTTATGGAAAAGGGTTACATTCATGATGGTGCTTATCGGTGTTTTGTCTCACAGTTTGAGCCAAAATACGTCAGTGATGCACTAAATGATGACGTGGGTGAGTGCCATGCAAGAAGAACTTCTTCAGTTCAAGAAGATAGGTGTCTGGACTCTAGTAGATAGACCTAAAGGTGCTAAAGTCATTGGCACCAATGGGTCTTGAAATGCAAGAAGGATGACCAAGGGGTCATTATCAGGAACAAGGCTCGACTGTTGTTCAGGATTTCGCCAAGTCAAGGGGATTGACTACAATGAAGTGTTTGCACCAGTGGCAAGGATGGAAGCCATCCTATCTTCCTTGCCTATGCATCGTATATGAAGATTAAAGTCTATCAATTAGATGTGAAGAGTGCATTCCTTCATGGGGAATTCGAAAGACAGTGTATGCTAGTCAACCTGAGGGATTTGAAGATCCTTATCATCGGGACAGAGTTTACAAACTTGACAAGGCCTTATACGGGCTGCATCAAGCTCCTAGGGCCTGGTATGAGAAACTCTCAACTCATCTTGTGAAACACGGCTTTCGCAGGGGTTATTGACTGCACATTGTTCAGCGAAGAAAAAGATGGAGACCTACTGCTAGTACAAATCTATGTCGATGACATAATCTTCGGTTCAAAGAACGAAGAATTATGCAAAGAGTTGAAGCAGTTATGAAGAAAGAATTTAAGATGAGTGCTATGGGGGAGATGAAGTTCTTTCTCGGGTTATAGGTGGATCAGACTCCAAATGGGATATTTATACATCAGACCAAGTATGTAGGAGACATTCTCAGTTGTTTTGACATGGAGAATGCTTCTGCTGCTGGGACTCCACTTGCTACGAATCACGATATAGCACCTGATGAAAATGGAGATCTTGTAGATGACACAATGTACCGTGGAATGATTGGATCCCTCATGTATCTCACTGCCTCAAGACCTGATATCATGTATGCTACATGTTTATGTTCTAGATATCAGGCTAAGCCTAAGGTCAACCATCTGATTGAGGTCAAGAGGATATTTCGTTATCTGAAGGGTACACCCACACTTGGGTTATGGTATCCTCATGATGATGACTTTGAGCTCACGACGTATAGTGACTCGGATTACGGGGGCTGCAAGATGAATTACAAGTCTACATCAGCAGGGTGTCAATTCTTTGGGAGAAGATTAGCTACCTGGCAGTGTAAGAAGCAGACATCGGTTGCATTGTCAACTTGTGAAGCCGAATACGTTGCTACTACAAGTTGCTGTTCACAAATCATCTGGATTCAACATCAAATGTAGGATTATGGTTTAAAGATTTTTCTACTCCTATTTTTGTTGATAACTCTGCTGCAATTGCAGTAACTAAAAATCCGGTTCAACATCCAAGACCAAACATATCGGTATTAAATACCACTTCATAAGAGATTGTCTTGAAAAGAACTTAATTGATGTGGTAAAAATTAATACTGATTTTCAACGCGCTGACCTCTATACTAAAGCCTTTGATAACCACGTTTTCAATATTTGCTAGAGGTCAACGGCGTTAAAAGAAAAATGATGTTATTCCTGATGATGATCATGTGTAGTCTGATGTAGTTTAGTTAATTTTTATTTTTTATTTTATTTTATTTGTTTATTTTAGTTTGTTTAAATTAAACTCATGTTATTTTGTTGTTTATTAAAATCCTAAAATAATTAAACTAGTTTTGCTTTTAGTATTTTAGGGGAGAATAAGTCAGCAAGTAACATTAAAAAAACGAGAGAGAGGAATGGAAAGCTGATATAAGGTAGATCGTATCTGTGATACTGATTCAAACCCTTTGAAATATGATAGTACACAGGAACAAATCAAGAGGGACTTTAAAAAATTTAATTTAGAAAAGATACAAAAATTCAAAGTATAAGTCTATGTAGTCTAAGCAATATAAAAGGGAAGATGATAGAAAAACTGGTAACTCCTAAGGTAACACAACGAGAGTAGACCTAGAGGTTGCTAGACCACAATTGATATGTCGATAGATTCAACACAATAGATGATTAGACCTGACTGGTGATCTCAAGATCAAACTAAGTTGTTCAACTGACTGTGGGCTTCCATCTTATCACTGGTCACACAATCAACAATATTCCAATAAGGGGTAATGAGCATGTAAACGCCACAAATGTGTGCGGATGACCATAAATAGAGCAAGCACGAAAAAAATGAAAGAAAACTACTATCAAGCTAATGACTTATGTTTGGTGGTGCATTTGTGCAAAATAAATTAAGCTGCTCTAACAAGGAGATAGGTTGTGTGCCTCTCTGTTGTGCGATGGCACTGACCTGAGGATAAGCATAACCTAGATATTCTAGAATTCATTATTGTTTGCCGCCTCTCTGCTGTGTGATGGCATGACCTGAGGATTAGCTTCTCTTTGAAAGCTCTAAGAATAGTCTCTTCTTGTAAAAATACCCGTAGACCGCTCAAAAGCTCCTGAGGAATGTTGATTACCATATAAGTGTGGGATCCACAAATGTTAGTTGAAATAATTAAACCTAAATCTATCACCAGTCTGTGTCAAAAGTCTGTGTATGGATTTAAGAGGACAAACATATTGATAATCATTGTGGCTGTAATTCTTGAAAGTTCAAATCAATGTGGTAATCTAATAGTTCCAGTATGATATCCTAAAAGTTGCTAACGACTCTGGATGAAAACCAAGAATTGAGTATCAAAAGGTTTTGATAACAAGTCCCAAATGATTTGACTTGCCTGTATGATTCCAAATTTGAATTGGTCCAGGTATGGTCAAACTAAATTGAAGCTGCCTATTCTGGAACCAAATCTAGTAGAAGTCTATCTTAGAATTTATCTCTCACAAAAAGTCAAAAACAAGTTTTATTTTTGTATTTAGTTTAAATTTCTAGTTAGTTAGCCATTTTAGTTTGTTTGTTTGTCGGACTATATCATGAAAATCAGTATCGGATTAACTCACCTAAAAGGGTCATGTCTGAGATGGCCACATGTGTTTTCAAAGTTTAAAAGGGTTACGTCTGAGGTGACTAAATTGTGTAAAAGGATCACGTCTGAGGTGATCAAAAAGTTTTCAAGTTAAAATTATCATGTCTGAGATGATCAAATACTCATAATGTTAATTTCAATAGGTAAAAAGGGTTTAAGTGCTAAATGTTCATAAGTGTAACCCATTCGCACGACTGGATCATAAGTATGAACCAACCATGCGAATGGATCCCATTCGCACGACTGGACATGAGATTGCGCCATTCACCCGAATGGCTTATCAGAATGATCCATTCGACCAAATGAAAGGGTGCGAATGAGTCTGTCGACCGACTGAGACTCAGTTAGTTAACTGAGGGTGCGAATGAAAGGGCACGAATGAGTCAGTCGACTGACTGAGACTCAGTCGGCCAACTGAATGCGACTGTCTCGGCCAATCGCACGACTGAGCCTCAGTCACCCGAATGAACTGGCGAATGAGGCCAGTCGTCCGATTGAACTCAGCTTCAGTATTTAAAGGGCCATAGTCGATCGCATTCCACTCATCACCCTCAATCGCTCCTAAATCGAACCAAGTACCATTACTCTGCCAAAATTTCTCTAGACCTTGTTTCACATTGCTGTTGATCTTCTGACGTTCGTTGACTTATAAACAGGTAGATGGCATTGATATCGCACCGAAAACAGAAGGAATGGAACCCCAATTCGGTGATATTCGAATGAAAACAAGAAATGGACTATAAATGACCTAATCACCAACCTAAACTATGCAAAATGTTAAAATTAAGTTTAATAGGTTATTAGTGACTAAATGGCGAGTCTATTGAACCGGTAACCCATGTTAAATCACTTGTTTTGGTCAAGATTCGAACACCAGGCGACTGAACAGTGGGACAAGCGACTGAACAGTGGGATAGGCGACTGGTCATCCGGATGAACTCTAATCGCACGATTGAAAGTTGCGATTGGATCAATCGGCCGAATGAACCATGCGAATGAGCTCAGTCGGCCGACTGAACCAATCGCAGACTCAGTCAGCAGATTGAACTTAGTCGCATGTCTCATTCACCCGAACGAGCTCAGTCGCATGAAAGAACAACCAACTGACTTCAGTCGCATGATTCATTCGCACGAATGAATCAGAATGAATTTAAACATTGCACTTGGAACTGAATTTTGATGTATTATGTACTAATGATTCTGTGTCTTGTGTTTCAGGAAAATGGCTGATAGATGGTCCATTAATCCAAAGCACAACATATGTGCTCACTTGGATCATACTACTCGGAACGGGGCCGAGTTCACAGAGATTATAGCTTTCCTTAGACGTTCCCGGATACATAAGGCTATATCTACACCTTGCACACCCTACAGGTCATTACACCAGGCATTCTGGGAGAATGCCTCAATTGATCGCTCTCGTGAGCCGTACAGTATACGGAGCTCCATTCTGGTTCATGATATCGAGGTTACGCTGCTGATATCCAGAGAGTTCTTGAGTTTGGGGACAATACGAATCACCCCACCAGATTACATCCACTAACTGTGAGAGGCTGCTTCCTCAGGATCAAGTATGCTGGGGACATAAACTCGGGTGTGCTCAACAAGAGCAACCTGTGCCCCCAGTACAAGTACTTGGCGTATGTGATCCTAAAGTGCATTGCTTCGAGGAGGGGTGGGTTCGATGATCTATCAAACCAGATTCAGAATGCCTACGTGGCACTGGTGCTGAACCACCCTTTCAGCTTTTCGAGTATGATCTTCTCTTATTTGGTGGAGAACCTGGAGGCAAAAGGGAAGGAAGGATTTTGTATGTACCCCAGGTTTCTACAGATGATCTTCAACGAGAAGCTGCCACTTCTTCCCAAAGAGAGTCATGATGCAGTTGCTTTGGAGATTATGGATGACACGACCTTAGGTCGGATGAGGGTGTATAGGGGCAAGCAAGTGAAGCCCCAGGTGAAGAGGTTGATTGACCATTTGGCCAACGAGAGATATGTGGCGCTGGGAGACGCAAATGGCGTCATGATGATAGTGATTCTGATGACGAGAGGCTACTGCTCCCAGAGCATGACTCTGATGATGACGATAGTGGGGATGCTGGGGATGATGTGCCTACTCCACCGAGAGGCTCAATTCTGATGTTATACCTCCAGTGTCCGCCCCAGCTTGAGACATAGCCGAGTCTGCTGGTTTCCATCAGGATTTTGTTCCTAGTGAGGAGGAAGAGGAGTTGGAAGAGGAGCCCTTGACATGTACTGTGGGAAGCAAGGTTGTTCCCACAGAAAATGGGCTAAGGGCGGTTGGTGAACGCCCAAGAGACTCAGGAGAGACAGCCACTGATCCGAGTTATGCACCGGAGTCAGCTAGCAGGGTTATAGGGGGAGCATCCACCTCAACGGGAACAAGGAGGAAAAGGATGGCTCAGCGCCATGGTCAGAAGAAGAAGAAAAGACGACTCACCTTCGTTACCACCACAGCCACCACCACTACCACTTCCACAGCCACACCATCCACCACCACAGCCACCACAGCCACCACAACTACTACTACCACCACCACACCTCTCACCACTATACAGATTCCATCTACCACCATATCTTTAACTCCCACATCACCTCCACTATTTCACAGACCCATCTTCACTACAGCCACCACCACCACCACTACCCACCAAGCTAGATCCTCAGCCCATCCATCTCATACTTATGGATCACCTCTACCTTCAATTGGGGTAGAGGAACAGCTGTCTGCGCTCAACAGGATGGTGATGCGCCTATTAGCTGTAGATGAGGAGAAAGCGGCTCAGATCCGCTAGCTTGCTGATCTTACTGCTGCTCAGTCTCACCAGATAGAAGAGCAGGCTTGAGTGATAGAGGAGCAGGCCCAACAGATGGCTGCTCAGAGCCATGAGATAGCCCAACTCCAAGCACATAGTGTCACATCAAACAAGAGATAAAGGAGTTGGAGGAGGCGAAGAAGACGATCATGTTAAAGCTAAAGGGATCTAAGGAGGAGCCCTTGAAGATCACAGAGGGAGACGGAGATGATGAAGATGATGATGAGGATGATGAGGATGAGACAGAGGAGGATGAGGGGACAGAAGAAGAAAGGACAGAGGAGAAGGATGATGATGATGATGCAACAGGAGGAGATGCAGCTGCATTGGCCTCTGCTTCAGTCAAGAGAGGATGTCCAAGAACAGACAAGACCAACCAGCTTCTTCCTCTGCTCCACCAAGTGACGAGACGATGATACTGGACAAAAGTAAAGATTAGATGTTTATGTATTTAATTACTTTTGTATTTGAATCATGTATTGTAACCTATGTATTCAATGTTTAAATTAAGTTTAATGCATTTTTGTTTTGATTAATTACTAATGGTTGATATGTTGAATGTGTAAATCAAACAGATCCAAATTACCAAAGGGATGAGTTTGATGTTGCTCCCCTTCAGCAGGTCAAGACTCAGCTAACAATGATTCTTGATCTGCAAGGGATCGTAAGGAGGTCGGTGAGTTATACCCCTGAAGAAGGGGAAATAATTCACGACCTATCAAATGAGCAACTCGCAGAGATCTTCAAGCTCAATCCAGATGAGATAGTGAAGGATGCTCCGACATGCGACTCGACCAGTGACGAAGAGCTCAACGATGTTGATGAAATCGAGATTGAAGATGTCACTGCCGAGCACTACCCTCAGTATGCTGACATGAGGAAATGTGGTCCCCAATCTGGGTGAATCCCTCGTCAGCGATACTTTTGAGGTGTTAGACAAGATGGAGCAAGAGTCGGAGAAAGTAGAGGAAACGGCCCAAGCCTCAAATGATGATGTCGATATCCTAAAGGCTGAGTGGGCTACGTGTTTTGAAGAAGTTAGAGCCCAACATGTTGTACCGAAACAGGATGCCTACACCAAACTCTACACAGTCAAGAAACAGCATAAGGTGACTGGCATGATCATAGCGTGGGCGTATTTTGAGGATCTTAACGTATATGCAGTTAAGAGGGAAAAGGGCATAGAGTACTTTAGATTCCCATATGATCTGAAGACTCTACCAGGTTTTGAGCTCAACCAGCTGGCCAAACTAAAGCTTTTGTATGCTGACCCGAGGGAGAAGTCAAGCTGGTTTGAGGCTGCCCTAAAGAAGGAGTACCATACCAGGTGGGTTAACTTCAAACCCTAACAGCCTACAAGGTATATCAGAAGGTCTGAGGTTGATGCTATTACAGGAAAGCCGAAGATAGTGTTGAAGTGGAGTCCTCAGCGCACAATGTCAAGAATCCCACTCAGGGAATGCCACAGGACTTCACTCCACACTTTAAGTGGTGGCACTACGATTGGAGAACAGCTGAAGCGGTCATATTCCTAAACAAAGAGGGCCAAATGGATACGATCAGGGTATTCGACCCAATGTGGCTTACTAACTTGTCAGCAAATGATGTCTACGCGCTATACAAGTGGCCACTGTTCTATGATACGCAAGATATTGTACAAGCCCTCCAGTTCCAAAATGTCATAAGATTCTGCTTCGCGTTTGAGATTCATGTGGGAGTCACAAAAGAGGACAAGTACAAGAAATATGAGAAGGTGATGCAAAAAACAAGACATTAGAGAGATCTAGGTCCAAGGGGGAGTTTGTTGATACATGTATGTCCCTAGATCATGATATGAAATGTAATAGATCTTATTTATCTGATTCGGATGTAATTTGATATGATTAATGAAATGATATTGATTGTTTGTGATTTGTAATGTCTAATATTTCATTAATGAGTCGATATTGAATTGGTTAATTAGGTTAGTGATTGTTTGAATGGTTACACATTATGTTTATTAATTAATACATTCAAACTTAACATAATGAAGTTCTCATGCGAATGGCCCATGCAAATGAACCACACGCATGAATAACTTCATATGATTGACTTAGTCACACGACTGAACCAGGAGACTGGATCAGTCGTATGATTGACACATAAGATTGGCTCAGTCGCACGACTGAACACTCAGTCGTGCAGATGGATCAACCGCATGGTTCAATCGCACGACTGAACCATACTTATGGTCCAGTCGCCCCAATGAACAATACTAACCTATAAATACAATCCAATTTGTGGAAAAAAAATTTCATTCAATTACGACTCCAGAGGTACCCTAGCCGTCCGGAAGCCTCCCAATTCGTTCTCCAAGTTCATAGAACACATTAGATCGATTCCCAATCGATTTCTAACGTTAGTTTCAATTTTTAGTGATTCTTCGTGTGTTCTCACTGATTGGATCGCCAATCAAATAGGATTCCGCACTATTTGATCTGGTTTACACGCTAATCACTAGGTATTTCGTTCAAATACCAGGTCCTAACATAGAGTGTGGTGAAAAGAGGAGTAAAAACAAGTTGATTTGGATGGTAAGATCACACAATCAAGAGCCTAAAAAGCTCTAATACCAATTGCAGGATCGGTTTTGTCACTAAACACTTGGTTTTCTCTCAAACTCACTTATACTCACACGGTTATGATTAAGTAGAATCTCAAAGAGTTGATTATAATATACTAAGTAACTCAAGAACACAAAGAAATAATTTTCAAGGTACCTGTATATATTATTCTCAACTCTAAGTTTACAAGACTCTTACAAGCATGATACAAGAGTTACAATGAGAAACTATATATATACTATCACCTACAGCCGGTTATACTTTGATACCAGCTGGAATCCTATAACTAAAGCAAATACTACAAAGCTATAGTTAAGGTATCTTAGATACTGTCTTATCTTAGATATGGTAGTCATGACATGTCCATGACATACCTTTTGTCACCAACTAAAGTTGGTAACTATACTAACAAATAAAGGTAAACAATGGAATAGAGTATGGTCAACTAATTGGCCTTTTGGGAAAACGCCATGTAGTATCAGAGATCTGCAATGGAGTGTCAGAGACATACTTATGTCCACAGGTCCATAGCAGCATCTTCCGAAGGTTAATTGGCTTTGGAAGAACAAGTTTTTCCAAAGCCTTTTATACTTCGGAAGAGGCTACTTCTTCCGTGGCTTGGGGACTTCTACTTCGGAAGTCATTGTCTTTGAATTTTCTAAGTCTTGAACTTCGGAAGAGAAGAATTTGTCTTCGAAAGATGTAGCTTTTCCTTTGGAAATTGACATTGCACTTTGTTTTTAGAAGAACTCCATTTCCTTTGGAAGTTCCACAATTAGCTTCGGAAGTCCTTTATAAGTTGCACCAAAAATAGTCTAAGTGTTTAGTTTTGGTTGCACCAGCCTTTCTAGTTCCAACAAAAAGCATGGACCTTTTCATCACCTTATGAAAGTTGGTGAGTCAACAGAGTTGTAACGGAAAGTGGTCTAGCTTTATGATAAAGTACATCAGATAAAGCATGTCTCAAATGTCTTCAGAAGAAATTTTTCTTCACTTATTGGCTTTGAAAGACTTTGTCTTTGAAGCTTCAGAAGACTTCACTTTTGTCTTTGGAAGATGTTGGTCTTGGCCTTGAAAGGTTTTACACTTAGAATATTTCTGATGCTGGTTGTAAAACTTCTAAAGCATTTCTACTTGGTACTTTAGTGCATGCATGTAGGAGATACTTTGGATGTTTTAGGTGCATCAGCCTTACATAAAACCTTACAAACTCTCCCTAGGCTGATGCTACCAAAACATTTGAAGACCTTAGATGTTGACAGTCCTCTCATGATGATGATGACCATACCCTTCTTCATTAGATGGTTAGGATCACTCAGACTTTCAAAGTGTCTTCTTATCTTAAAGAGATCATGCAGAGGTAGGTTGAACATGTCTTGCCACATGTAGATATCTTCACCACATTGATCTCTTATTACATGCCATCTTTCTGGATTAGTAGTGAATGTCCATGATAAGATGGGTCTTCCTGATGCAAGAGGAACTACTTGAATTGGAGTTTATTGAGCTGCCTCTTCATGCATTCTCTCAGGATGATTTGATTCATTTTTAGGCTTGGAGGTGGATGACTCTAACTTCTTCTTCTTCTTTGACTTGGGTCTAGATGCAATCCTTTTCTTCCTCTTTAGAATCTTCAACTGAGAAGACTAGCTTGCAACACCTTGTTGTTTAGTATTGTCTTTCTTAGTTGGATCTACCTCCCTCACACATTCAGAAGGAAAGGGAGTTTGACTCTACCGTGGATCAGAAGATGAATCTGGTTGAGACTCAATAGGAGGTCCAGGTTGTGTTGTCTTAAATTCTTCAACCTTAACCTCTACTTCTTGAGGGGCTTGACTTAGTGGAGAGTGTAAGTCAATAAGCTCTCCTCTTTTGATCTTCTGCTTGATCAACCTTATATGCTTATCCGTGGTGGATATAGACATTATACCAAGTCTCCTTTTGGAGAATCCATACAGCTTCAAGAAGCTCATCATCTTTTTTCTGTCAGTAGACTTCTTCATACACTTTTGGATGATGGTTCTTGACTTTGCAGCTTCTTCCCTCATCTTTTTCTTTGTTGCCTTTTGTTCTTTGAGTTCTTTAAGTTCAAGTTTTTTGAGATACTCAAATTCAATATACTCAAAGGACAAGGGAAGAAATGCAGCTTCCTAGTAGAGTTATGTGGCAGTCATGTAGCTGATCATATTTTGCCTGTCAGCTTCTTTGTCTATTTGAGGTTGTGGAGAGATTCAACAGTCTCTTGCATAGGGCTTTCTTGAATTGGGGAGAGAGTAGAAAGATATTTGTATACTCTTTTCTTTCTTCTTTGATTTGGAGGAGTAGCCTTGCATCCTCTACTTCCTTCCTCTCCCTAGACATTTCCATGTCTGCTAGATCATTTAGTTCATCTAAGAGGAGATATATGATCTCATCAGTGTCATAGTTCTGGGCTTGCATGTAGGTAATCCATACTACCCTCAACTTATCATTTTGAGTGTTTGGTCTGGGGGCACCCCTGATTGCAACTTCCATAAAGCCTGAGGACCCAGTGGAACTATCTCCCCTTAGCTTCATCTTCCTCTCTCTCCTTCTCCTCAATCTCCTCAGGAGTCATAATAATTTTCCTTTTATTACCACAGACCTTTGTGAATCAGGGTGGAGAGAGCTTTGACCTTCATTGCTTGGGGTAGCATTCATGCTTTAGCTAGAGAGAGGCTGTGATACACCTTCATCAATAGGTGTTTCACTGAGAGGATGGATTATTGAAGTAGTTTCGATTGTGATAATGCTCTTAGGCTCTATCACTGGGCCTTCAGTCAAGGTTTTCCCTTTGAAGCTGTTTAACATACAGTTGACCAATGATATTACCTGATTGCCTTTTTCTTTTTCTTTGGCTGAACTCTTTAATAATTTTATCTTGAATCCTTTGAGCCAGCCTGTTAGCTTGCCTAGTTTGGCTTGGATTGGCAAGTGGTATGTTGACTAGATCAATACCTTCATAGTAGTTTAAGGCCTAAAAGTTAAAGATCTCTTGCTGCCCTTGAACTCTTTGAAGTATAAGGGCTTTTCTGTCAACATCATACCTCCATCCAATTATGTAGTTTGAAGATCCTTAAGGTGGGGATGACATGGCCCATGGTATACCCTCCTTTAACAATGATTGTATGACAGAGTCCATATCAAAGTGAACTTGAGGAGGTTGTTGGTATGAACAATTGCAAGTGAGGATGGTGAGTCCTTAATGTCCATACTCTGTGAAGAACTCCCAGGTTCTGTGATTTTATGACTATCTCCCCCTTTTTGCTAGCAACACCCACTTACATAGGTGAGTCAAGAGTTATGTCAATCACATCCATAGGTTCTTATGTTCTAGGACGAGCTCCTCTTAAATGTCTCCCAACTAGTTTCTCCTTAAGATAAGATATATCAAGTTGCTGATCCTTGATCCTGTTTCATAAGGTAGTTACCTAAGATTCAAGGTGACTAACCTTAGAGACTAAATAGGAGCATGTTTGTGACAATTTTTGCACCTTTAGTCTCATGTTCCTCTTATTTTTATCAGAAGAATCATGGGGGCGGGGGTGAGAGAATAGGAGCAAAGTCTTCTCTCTCACCACCAGCATAGAGTTCTTGGCTGCTGGATTTCCCCTGCTCACTAACAATTTCAGTTGAAGTGTCAATGGCTAGAGTTGCCATGGTTGAGGTCCTAATGATGTTATCACTTACAGAAGTGAAAGCCTTTTCCATACGGACCTCCTAAATCCATATAAGAGAATGATATAGGCTAGATATGAGAGAATCAAGAGCACTCATCTCTCTTTAAGTAGGGGAGCAGTAGAGAGACTCATGGTACTCACTAAATCCATATATTCATCATCATAGAATTCAAGGTTAGGGATAGGTTGGTTTAGATCTAGAGGATGGGGATGGTAACTTTCCTTTAAAATTTTTTTTACTTGAGTGTTGAGACTCAATGTGAAGGCTTAAGGCTAATGAGCTCATCAGGCTGAGCATAAGGAACCTTAACACTGATTCTTGATGAAATAGGAGTGGTTTGCTCCTTAGGAAAAGTAGGAGCTTCAGTGTCCACTTCTTCTTATCTTGGTAGTGATATGGGGGTCTGCACAAACTGAGGAGCTTGTGTAGGGGTTCGTTTGGGTGAGGGTGATTTGTGGTTGCCTTTTATGTTGAGAAGTAGGAGGTGTGGTTTTAACACTAGCTTGTGTTGCTATGTTGTCACCTTGAGCAATGAGCTCTAACATTTTTGGGACAAGGGTTGTTTCTAACAAGAGAAGCCAATAGTTGGCTTCTTTAGTATCTTAAAGATGTCGGGCTTCATCTGTCACAGTTTTAGAATATTACCTGTTTCCTTCAACAATGAGCCCAGTTCACAGTTGAGAATGTAGTGAACATATCTAGGAAACATGTAATACTATAAGGAGTCCAAATTTGCAAGTAAATTTGTGTTAAAAAATTGAGAGTACCTAAACTTGACCCCTTGAATCATTTCATGCATTATAATATAGAAATCCCTAGGAATCTGGTCCCATCCTCCATGCTTGTTGGATAAGATGTGGATGACCACATGTAGTAGGTACTTCCACTGGGATGAGACCTTCCCTTTCCTGAAGGTCTTTACAGAGAAATCTCCTTTATAGCCAATCTACTGAAAGGATTGGTTTACAGCTTCCTGTGCAAAGGACAATTCACCTTTCTTATCATCCAGCTGAGGATGAATGTTGATGATGGCTAGAGTGATGAAGATTCTCCTCCCCTGCACTGTAATAGATAGTGCCTTCTCCCCATCCTTAGTGACCTCTTCACAGGTATTCCAAAAGTAGTTGAATAAAGCTAGAAATTGGCAAATCTCTGAGAAACTAGAATCTTTCTCAAAGTTCAGCAGGGCAACCTGATTATTGCTGCATATGAAGTTTCATGGAGAAATCATGGTTATTTCTATGGTTAAGGTTAGCCATTTGAGAAAGCTTAAAGGTGAAGAAAGTGAAGAACCAAGGCGGTTTATGGATGAATTTAGGTTTTGGAATAGTATAGAGGAAGGTGAGAGTGAAAAAGGGGGGAATTGTTGGGTATACATACATGAATTGGATCTGAGACAAAGTTAATGAAAAAAGGATAAACTTTGAAATCTAAATATCGGCCCCACCTCTGAAAAATCAATTTTCTTTTGCCCAAAAAGTAGTTTTCTTAGAAGTCTAAAATATTCCAAAAGTAATTTTACTTCGTAAGTTTTGATGAAAAGCTTCCGAAGCCAAAATGACTTTGGAAGATATTCCATAAAGTTTAGAAAATTTTGCTTCGGAAGAGATTAAGACTTAGAAGTTTTAATAAAGCTTCCGAGAGTTAATTTGATTTTAGAAGAAAATTATTTTTGAAAACATACAAGTACTTAAGAATAATGTTAAGCTTTGGAAGATATTTTGGAAATTTCTTCCAAAGGTAAATTTTCTTAAGTAGTTGTTTGTTTTGAAGACGTAAATTTCTTCCGAAGGTAAATACATATCTTCCAAAGAATAAAAAAAACAAAATTTTAAAAAATCTAAGGAATGTCTTCTAAAAAGATTTTTCTTCTAGAGTAAACAAGGGCTTATGAAGGTGATAAAATAGACAATCTAGGACACACAGTTTTTTAGAAATAATATGAATTAGTTTTTAAGAAAATCTACTCAAAGTTAATCATCCCAATAGGTGATATAAGATATTTAAATCTTTGCTCATCAAAAGATTTGGTGAACATATCAACATATTGTTCATTTGTGTTAACTTTGACTAGTTTAATTAATTCTCTTCTAAAGTTATCTCTAATAAAATGATACATGATATTGATGTGTTTTGTCCTTGAGTGCTTCACAAGATTCTTTCTGATAGAGACGACACCATTGTTGTTTATGTGAATAGGGGTCTCTTTAAATTTGAATCCATAGTCGAGCATCTGATTTTGAATCCAAAGCACTTGAGTACAACAACTTGTAGAAACAATGTATATAGCTTTCAATAGTTGATGTAAAGATAGATTGTTTCTTGCATTGCCAGAGACTATCCTTCCACCAAGGAACTAACATCTCCTTGATGTAGACTTTATAGTCATGTTACAACCACTATAGTCACTATCTGTATATCCATATAGATTAAAGTCAGAATTCTTAGGATACCAAAGGCCAAGTGTTGAGTCACCTTTGAGATATCTTAAAATTCTCTTGACAGTAACCAGATGTGACATCTTAGGGTTGGCTTGATATCTTGCACAAATACATATGGCAAACATGATATCAAGCATGCTAGTTATGAGGTACATAAGAGACCCAATCATAACTTTGTAAAGATGCTCATCCACACTCTTCCCCTCAAGATCAGGTCCAAGGGAGTGGTTTTTGCTATGGGTGTCTTAGCAACCTTACAGTAAGTCATGTTGAATCTTTTAAGTATGCCTTATACATACTTTTACTGACTTATGAAGATGCCACTGTCAACTTGCTACACTTGAATTCTTAGAAATAAATTGAGTTTCCCCATGACACTCATTTCAAATCTATCCTTCATCAGCTTCTCAAAGTCTTTACAGAATTTTGGATTTGTTGACCTAAAAATAATGTTATCTACATACACTTGAACTAGCATTAAGTCATTTCCAGTTCCTTTGATGAAGAGAGTTCTATCTATAGTACCTCTTTTGTATCCATATTGACAGAGATACTAAGATAGAGTCTCATACCACTTCCTTCATACTTGGTGCAACCCATAAAGAGCTTTATCAAGCCTACAGACATAATCAGGATGATTAGGATCTACAAACCCAGGTGGTTGTTTGACATATACCTCTTCATCAATCACCACATAAAGAAAAGCAAACTTGACATCAAGTTGGTAGACCTTGAAATCCTTGGATGCAGCAAAAGCTATGAATATTCTAATAGCTTCAAGTCTTGCCACATGAGCAAAGACATATGTGTAGTCAATTCCTACTTCTTGTGTGTATCACTGACAACTAGTCGATTCTTGTTTTTATGACAAGTCCTCTATCATCCTTCTTATTCCAAAACACCTATTTGGTTCCTATGGTAGTTATCCCTTGAGGAAGAGGACATAAGTTCAAAACCTTTTGCCTTTTGAATTGAAGCAGTTCCTTTTGCATAGCTTCAACCCAACTTCTATCCTTTAAAGGCTCATGAATTTTCTTAGGCTTTATCTAGGATAAGAAACAAGAGTGAAGACAAATGTTTGCATCATGGGTTTGTCCTCTTGTTTTTATCCCAGAGTCAACATCTCCAATGATGTTTATGCTAGGATAAGACTTGTGGATCCTTAGTTGAAGGATCACAGGAACTTGCTTAGAGAGGTCTAAATTAGAAAATTTTAGATCTGGCATTGAGGTTTCTCCCACCACATCAGCACACTTATCAAGAGAGACTTGATCCAATAAGTGTGTGACATCATTGATGCTGTCTTTGTTGATACATGTATGTCCCTAGATCATGATATGAAATGTAATAGATCTTGTTTGTCTGATTCTGATATGTAATTTGATATGATTAATGAAATAATATTGGTTGTTTGTGATTTGTAATGACTAATATTTCATTAATGAGTTGATATTAAATTGGTTAATTAGGTTTGTGGTTGTTAGAATTGTTACACATAATGTTTATTAATTAATACATTCAAACTTAACTTAATGAAGTTCTCATGCGAATGAACCATAAGCATGAATAACTTCATACGAATGACTCAGTCGCACGACTGAACCAGGAGACTGGATCAGTCGTATGATTGTAACATAAGATTGGCTCAGTCGCACGACTGAACACTCAGTCGTGCGGATGAATCAACCGCATGATTCAATCGCACGACTGAACCATGCAAATGGTTCAGTCGCACGATTGAATAATACCAACCTATAAATACAACCCAATTCGTGAAAAATAAGGGCTTTTGATTAATTACGATTCCAGACGTACCCTAGCCGTCCAGAAGCCTCCCAATTCGTTCTCCAAGTTCATAGAACACTTTAGATCGATTCCCAATCGATTTCTAATGTTAGTTTCAATTCTTGATTGATTCTTTGTGTGTTCTCACTGATTGGATTGCCAATCAAATAGGATTCCGCACTATTTGATCTGGTTTACACGCTAATCTCTAGGTATTTCGTTCAAATACCAGGTCCTAACAAGTGGTATCAGAGCACGAGGCTCTTGATTTCGTGTGTTCTCACTGATTGGATTGCCAATCACATAGGATTCCGCACTATTTGATCTGGTTTACACGCCTGCTCATCGAAGTTTGGTTTCTACGGACTTAGGCAATTAGACCTTGCGAAAGTTCGAATTTTTACGGCTAAAACACATTTAACCTAGAAATTTTCGCAAAACAGCAGCTTCAGTCGCACGAGTGAGCCATTCGCACGACTGGACCTCATTCGCATTGCTCAGACGCACGATTGGACATAGTCGCATCTCCATTCGTACGATTGAACCTCTCGGGCATACTGTTCATACGCATCAGATTCATTCGCACGACTGAGCTAATCACTTAGTTCATCCGCACGATTGAACCAGTCGTAGAGTTCATACGCATCTCCATTTATAGAGTTCATATGCACGACTAGACCATTCACACCTTTCAGTCGCCCCAGTGACAATTTGTTTTATTAGACTTAAAGTTATTAGACTTAAAGTTATTCGCAATGGAAGATCAAATGTCAGCCTTTACTGCTGGAAAGGACTCTAGGATACAGAACCTGCTGTTGCTTGAGAGTGAGGTGGGTAATCATAATAAACCACCAAAGCTCTTGACGTTAGATGAGTTTCCCCACTGGAAACAACGTTTAGAGATCTACCTCAACGGAGTGGATCCGAATCTGTGGGAAGCCATCGAGATTGGATATAGTACACCGATGGGAGCTGATGGAGTTAAGCTAACATTAGGAGGAATGACGGACATGCAGAAAGTCAAATACAATGCAGAAAAAAGAGTTTATGCATTGATAACACAATCTATTCCTAAAGACATATTCCACTAGTAATCAGAAAATAAGCAGTCCAAGAAACTTTGGGATGAGCTAGAAAAGAGGTACGACGGGAATGCTTCGTTGAAGGCGATCAAGACTAAGGAGTTAAAGAAGGAATTCAATAACTTCTCATCGATGAGAAATAAGAGTTTGGACGATGTTATAGATAGATTCTACCATCTGATGAGTGAACTGCATACACATGGGGTGGCTACTACCATGGAAGAGAAAGTTACTAATTTTGCAGACGGATTGCCTGAAAAGTGGGCTTCATTCGTGTCTAATCTTAGACAGAATGGAATGCTGGCAAAACTGGATATTAATGACTTCATTCTTAAGTTGCGAGAAGAGTCACTTAGGATGAAGTACAGAGCTCAGAAGTCTTCATACAATCAAAATCCAGCTTTATACAATGCCACGCCTCAAGCTAAGACATCTGGAGCACCTCTCCAGATTGCATTTGTGTCTAGTTCATCGGGTCCTTCACATGCATCTCCTTCAGGATCAGACACATCGGGACTTTCTTGTTCCTACTATATTGGATCTGAAGCAAGTGCTACTAAACTGAAGACTGAGAATCTCGGAAAAGTGACAGTGGAAGTAGCTCAAGAACACATGGATCTTTTGGCTGCAATGCTCCATTCTTATGATGAACTTGTTGCTGGGAAGATAGGAAACTACCATTTGGCAGACGAGGACTACGAGCAGGTGGACGAAATGGAGCTTGAGAGGATGGATGTAATGTGGGCTTTAGCTAGTGCTGTCCGGAGGGCAAAGAAGTTTGTAAAACAAACCGGACAGAACTTGGTAGCTACTAGGATACCACATTTGGATTTGACAAGAGCAAAGTGACCTACTTCAACTATGGAGAGAAGGGACACTTCAAAAGAGAATGTGTCAAGCCTAAGAAGACGGGTAACGGGAACCCATTCTCTTCCTTCACTCGTCAAGACAAGCAAGCTACCAGTTCTACTTCATCAAGCAAGGATCCAAAAGCCTTGACTGCTCATGATGATGAAGGACATGATTGGAGTTTTAGGTTTGTCTCACCAGGGGAATCAAACATTGCAAGTGTAGAAGATATTGATAGTGATTCCGCTAGTGAAGGAGATCTAGCATTTGAGATAGCGATGTCACATAGTGAAGAAGCAACTGCAACCGAGGTCAGTTACTAGCCTAAAGAGGAGACTACCACGTCAGAGAAAGAAAAGACAGAATCACCAGAACCAGAGACATCTGATGCTGCGTTGATGGCTAACTCTACTGAATCAACTCAGGTAAGTACTACTGACCAAATCTTTGATAATCATGCTTGTTCTGATTGTGATACTTTTAGGAATAGCATAGATGAAAAATTTGCTAGGTTATTAGATCATAATGATAACTTAGTAAAAGATTTGCAACCGTGCACTGAGGCTAATAGGATATTAAAACAAATTGAGCATAGTTATAAAGAAAAGATAGACCTTTTGACTAAACAGCTTAGAGAAACCGAAGTAGTTGCCTTTAATCAAGCTAATGAAATTAGGTATTATCTAAACTCCCTAGAAGACACTAAGAAGCAAAAGGCAGTTCTATAAGTAGAAGTAAATTCACTAAAACAGAAACTGCATAGTTGGACTAGTTCTTCACACATAGTCCAACACTTAGTGAGAGAAAGGAACAACGGGGAGGGATTGGGTTATAAAGTGGTTCCACCACCACCTGAGACGTTGATGAACACTAATACTAGACCAATAAATAGTAATCCCATCAGGATCATGTGGTGTCTACTCCTCTTGTTAGTGATCTAGATTCCTTATGTTCATCTATTGACTCTGGAAACAAACAAAAGGAGACCACTTCAAGGCAAAGGATAAATTGTCTTGTGTTAATCTAGAAAAGGAATTTGAAAAGGTTAACTTAAAGTCAGGATCAAACAGAGTCAAATCAGAACCTAAAAGGACTTCTAAGGTAAATCTTTCACATAGTTCAAGTCAAAAACCTATTAACCAAAAAGAAAAAGGAGGTTAAACAGGTGAAAAGAGTTAACGTTGTTAAACCAGAGAAAACACTAGAGAACCAGAGTCAAAACCTAGGGTGAGTAATGTTACTAGAGTGTCACACACTTCTCCACAAAGAAAGTTTAATCATAAAGTTGATAGCAGGTCGTACTACAACTGTGGTGAATATGGACACATTGCTTCCTATTGTCACTTCTATCAGACACCTAGGAAGAAGATTGAACTTCAGGTTTTGAAGCCTAGGTCTTCCAAGAGGATGTCTCTGACTCCACCTAGAAGAACTAGTGAAACTAAAATTCAACCTGTAAGTCAGTCGACTGTTTATCACAAACAGGCATTGCACAAATCTGGATTATGGAAGGAGAAGACATCCTCAATGTCTGATAATAATGAACAAGAAGAACCTGAGCTACCCTCATCCTCTAAGGGTCAATGGGTAGAATTTATGATGTGTGATGCCTCTAGGAACCCAAGCCAGTAAAGGCTTGGGTTCCTAACCCAAACTAATCCTTTACTTTGTGTGTGCAGGGTGTTCGATACAGTGCTGAAACTAACACGTGGATAGTAGACAGCGGAGCATCCAGGCACATGACAGCAAAAGGCAGTTCTATAAGTAGAAGTAAATTCACTAAAACAGAAACTGCACAGTTGGACTAGTTCTTCACATAGTCCAACACTTAGTGAGAGAAAGGAACAACGGGGAGGGATTGGGTTATAAAGTGGTTCCACCACCACCTGAGACGTTGATGAACACTAAGACTAGACCAATAAATAGTAATCCCATCAAGGATCATGTGGTGTCTACTCCTCTTGTTAGTGATCTAGATTCCTTATGTTCATCTATTGACTCTGGAAACAGACAAAAGGAGACCACTTCAAAGGCAAAGGATAAATTGTCTTGTGTTAATCTGGAAAAGGAATTTGAAAAGGTTAACTTAAAGTCAGGATCAAACAGAGTCAAATCAGAACCTAAAAGGACTTCTAAGGTAAATCTTTCACATAGTTCAAGTCAAAAACCTATTAACCAAAAAGAAAAGGAGGTTAAACAGGTGAAAAGAGTTAACATTGTTAAACCAGAGAAAACAACCAGAAACCAGAGTCAAAACCTAGGGTGAGTATGTTACTGGAGTGTCACACACTTCTCCATAAAGAAAGTTTAATCATAAAGTTGATAGCAGGTCGTACTACAACTGTGGTGAATATGGACACATGCTTCCTATTGTCACTTCTATCAGACACCTAGGAAGAAGATTGAACTTCAGGTTTCAAAGCCTAGGTCTTCCAAGAGGATGTCTCTGACTCCACCTAGAAGAACTAGTGAAACTAAAATTCAACCTGTAAGTCAGTCGACTGTTTATCACAAACAGGCATTGCACAAATCTGGATTATGGAAGGAGAAGACATCCTCAATGTCTGATAATAATGACATGAAGGAACCTGAGCTACCCTCATCCTCTAAGGGTCAATGGGTAGAATTTATGATGTGTGATGCCTCTGGGAACCCAAGCCAGTAAAGGCTTGGGTTCCTAACCCAAACTAATCCTTTACTTTGTGTGTGCAGGGTGTTCCGATACAGTGCTGAAACTAACACGTGGATAGTAGACAGCGGAGCATCCAGGCACATGACAGGAAACAGGCTCTGTTATCAAACGTCAAGCAAATAAAAGGAGGGCATGTTTCGTTTGCTGGAAACAAGGGAGGCTATATCACAGCACAGGGAGAAGTGGGAATCAGAAAGTTAAGTTTGATAAAGTGAATTACGTTCAACAACTACAAAATAACTTACTCTTGGTTCCCAATATGTGATAAGAGATTTAAAGTCATCTTCAACAACAAGAAGTGTTACGTCCTAAAGAAATACTACGTGATCCCAGAGGACCAAGTTTTGATGACTGCTTCAAGATATAAAGATCTTTATGTCTTGGATCTGTCAACAGCTTCTACAATGGATCATGAGGTTCAGTGTTTTCTATCCAAAGCTACTGAAAAGGATTCCATCTCCTGGCATAGGAGAATGGGACATTAGTCAAAGGAAGATGAATCACTTGATTCAGAAGGATCTGGTTAGAGGGGTAAATGTCAAGAACTTCCAGCTTCCTGACTTTTGTGTAGCTTGCAAGAAAGGCAAACAGACAAAGAAGTCTCATACGGAAAAGAAAGTTCATTCAATAGAACTACCTCTTGAACTTCTTCACATGGATCTGTTTGGTCCAGTCAGTACAAAGAGCATTGTAGGCGACTTGTACTGTTTTGTGGTCACTGATGACTACTCAAGGTTCACTTGGGTAATGTTTCTGAAATCCAAATCAGAAACATTTGAATCATTCAAGGAGTTGGTAACCACACTGGAATCTCTCTACAAGCTGAAAGTTAGACAAGTACGCTCAGACAACGGAACCAAATTCAAGAACTAGTGGATGGAGGCATACTGCAAGGAAAAGGGAAT
This sequence comes from Flaveria trinervia, assembly GCA_025506515.1. NCBI lineage: Eukaryota > Viridiplantae > Streptophyta > Magnoliopsida > Asterales > Asteraceae > Flaveria > Flaveria trinervia. Next base: position 82,146,200 of record CM046442.1, read on the forward strand.
TGTGCATCAATTCACTTCTGCCTACACACCTCAGATGAATGGCGTTGCTGAGAGAAAGAACAGAAGCTTGATAGAGACACAGCGGACTATGCTGGCAGACTCGAAACTGCCTATCCAATTCTAGAATGAGGCAGTGGCGAATGCATGTTATACATTGAATCGAGTCCTGATAGTCAAGCGCCACGGAAAGACATGTTACGAGCTCCTACAAAGACGCAAACCGAACTTGGAGTATCTCGAACCATTTGGCGTGCCGTGCACACTTCTGAAGAAGACACAAGAGGGTAAATTCAACGAGAAGGCAGATGAAGGCATCTTTCTAGGATGCAACATACCGAACAAGCGAGTTTACAACAACGCAACGGGTCTAGTAGAAGTGTGGTGTAATGTTGACGTTCAGCGATATACCACACCACCTACTGGCAAAGGACCCGCTTACTTTTTCGACTATGATGGATTCTTCAAGTCCTTCAACATCTCTCTCTCTCCCTCAGATGATGAATTAGCTACACGAATGATGTATGATATCTTGAATACACCAACATCTAGCTCACAGGGAGAATCATCTACTCAGTCAGGAGGAGTAGTCGACGACAGTGACTCCTCCTCTGAAGATGACGCTGTAGAAGATAACCAGAACAGTCAGGAGGAACAGGTTCCAGTTCTTGAAAGTCCAAAAGCATCTATCAGTGATGCACCTTCGACTTCAGAGCCTCAAACTCCAACTACCTCAGATGCAGAACCAAATGTTCATAATCTTGGCTCTGAGGTAGCTGTTCCTACCATCCCAGGATCACGACTAAACGTCTATCATCCCCTAAACAATGTCATTGGTGATGTCAGATCGGGAGTGCAAACCCGAAATCAGCTATACTCAGTTGATTACGCCTCAGTTATGGAAAAGGGATATATTCATGATGGTGCTTATCGGTGTTTTGTCTCACAGTTTGAGCCAAAGTACGTCAGTGATGCACTAAATGATGAGGCGTGGGTGAGTGCCATGCAAGAAGAACTTCTTCAGTTCAAGAAGCTAGGTGTATGGACTCTGGTTGATAGACCTAAAGGTGCTAAAGTAATTGGCACCAAATGGGTCTTGAAATGCAAGAAGATGACCAAGGGGTCATTATCAGGAACAAAGCTCGATTGGTAGTACAAGGTTTTCGCCAAGTCAAGGGAATTGACTACAATGAGGTGTTTGCACCTGTGGCAAGGATGGAAGCCATTCGTATCTTCCTTGCCTATGCATCGTACATGAAGATTAAAGTCTATCAATTAGATGTGAAGAGTGCATTCCTTCATGGGGAAATCAGAGAAACGGTCTATGTCAGTCAACCCAAGGGATTTGAAGATCCTTATCATCGGGATAGAGTCTACAAGCTCGACAAGGCATTATACGGGCTTCATCAAGCTCCAAGAGCTTGGTATGAGAAACTCTCGACTCATCTTGTGAAACACGACTTTCGCAGGGGAGTCATTGACTGCACGCTGTTCATTAAAGAAAAAGATGGCGACCTACTGCCCGTACAGATCTATGTTGATGACATAATTTTTGGTTCAAAGAACGAAGAGTTATGCAAAGAGTTTGAAGCAGTTATGAAGAAAGAGTTTGAGATGAGTGCTATAGGGGAGATGAAGTTCTTTCTCGGGCTACAGGTGTATCAAACACCAAATGGGATCTTTCTATATCAGACCAAGTATGTAGGAGACATTCTCAATCGCTTTGACATGGAGAATGCATCTGCTGCTGTACTCCACTCTGCTGCTCACTCACGACATAGCACCTGATGACAATGGAGATCTTGTAGACGCCACGATGTACCGAGGAATGATTGGATCCCTCATGTATCTCACTGCCTCAAGACCTGATATCATGTATGCTACATGTTTATGTTCTAGATATCAGGCTAAACCTAAGGTCAATCATCTGATCGGGGTCAAAAGGATTTTTCGCTATCTAAAGGGTACACCCACACTTGGGTTGTGGTATCCTCATGATGATGATTTTGAGCTCACGGCGTATAGCGACTCGGATTACGGAGGCTGCAAGATGAACTACAAGTCTACATCCGCAGGGTGTTAATTCTTTGGGAGAAGACTAGTGACTTGGCAGTGTAAGAAACAGACATCGGTTGCATTGTCCACCTGTGAAGCCGAATATGTTGCTGCTGCAAGTTGCTGTTCACAAATCATCTGGATTCAACAGCAAATGCAGGATTACGGTTTAAAGTTCTCCTCTACTCCTATTTGTGTTGATAACTCTGCTGCAATTGCAGTAACTAAAAATCCGGTCCAACATCCTAAGACCAAACATATCGGTATTAAATACCATTTCATAAGAGAATGTTTTGAAAAGAACTTAATTGATGTGGTAAAAATTAATACTGATTTTCAACGCACTGACCTCTACACTAAAGCCTTTGATAAACCACGTTTTCAATATTTGCTAGAGGTCAACGGCGTTAAAAAGAAAAGTGATGTTATTCCTGATGATGATCATGTGTAGTCCGATGTACGTTAGTTAATTTTTTTCTTTTATTTTATTGGTTTATTTCAGTCTGTTTAATTTAAACTCATGTTATTTTGCTGGTTATTAAAATCCTAAAATAATTAACCAGTTATGATTTTAGCATTTTAGGAGGAGAATAAGTCAGCAAGTTAACATTAAAAAAAAAAAAATAAAATAAAAATAAAAATAAAATAAAAAAAAAAGGGGTAGAAGGATTGGAAAGCTGATATAAGGTAGATCGCATCTGTGATACCGATTCAAACCTTTGGAATATGATAGTACACAGGAACAATCAAGAGGGACCTTGAATTTTAATTTAGAAAAGGTGCAAAAATTCAAAGTATAAGTCTGTGTTGTCTAAGCAATATAAAAGGGAAGATGATAGAAAAACTGGTAACTCTTAAGGTAACACAATGAGAGTAGACCTAGAGGTTGCTAGACCATAAGTGATATGTCGTAGATTCAACACAATAGATGATTAGACCTGACTGGTGATCTCAAGATCAAACTAAGTGGTTCAACTGACTGTGGGCTCCCATCTTATCACTGGTTAACACAATCAACTATATTCCAATAAGGGGTAATGAGCATGTAAACGCCACAAATGTGTGCGGATGACCATAAATAGAGCAAAGCACGAAAAAAATGAAAAAAATGCTATCAAGCTAATGACTTATGTTATTGGTGCATTTGGTGCAGCATAAAATTAAGTTGCTCTAACAAGGAGATAGGTTGTGTGCCTCTCTGCTGTGCGATGGCACTGACCTGAGGATAAGCATAACCTAGATATTCTAGAATTCATTGTTGTTTGCCGCCTCTCTGCTGTGCGATGGCACTGACCTGAGGACTGGCTTCTCTTTGAAAGTTCTAAGAATAGTCTCTCCTGTAATAATACCCGTAGACCGCTCAAAAGCTCCTGAGGAATGTTGCTTACCATATAAGTGTGGGATCCACAAATGTTAGTAAATAATTAAACCTAAAACAATCACAAGTTTGGGTCAAAAGTCTGTGTATGGATTTAAGTGGACAAACATATTGACAATCATTGTGATGCAATTCTTGAAAGTTTGATTCAATGTGGTAATCTATGAGCTTCAGTATGATTTCCTAAAGTTGCAAATGGCTCTGGATGAACACCAAGAATTAGCATCAAAAGATTTTGATAACAAGTCCAAACTGATTTGAACGGCCTGTATGATTCCAAAATGGAATTGGTCCAGGTATGGTCAATCTAAGTTGAAGCGGTCCATTCCGGAACCAATCCAGTAGATTTCCATCTCAGGACTTATCTCTCACAAAAAGCAAAAACAATTTTTAGTCTTTAGTTTAATTTTCAAATTTACTCAGTTGTTTTAGTTTGGTTGTTTGTCGGATTACATCAGGAAAATCAGTAAGGGATCAACTCACTAACAGGGTCATGTTTGAGATGACCACATGTATTAAAGTTTAATCAGTCACGTCTGAGGTGATAAAGGTTTTCAAGTCAAAACGATCATGTCTAAGACGATCAACTGCTCATAACGTAAATTCTGAAATTAAGGGATTTTAAAAGTTAAATATTCAAATTGGCAAAAAAGTTAATAAATATGACCTATTCGCACGAATGGACCATCCGTATGGACCAATCATACGAATGGAAGCTATTCGTACGAATGGACCATGAATATGGACTATTCAACCGAATAGCCCATACGATTGGCCCAGTCGGATGATTAAGGAGAATGAGTGGTTCAGTCGCACGACTGAGATTTAGTCGGACGACTGAAGAAGGACGATTGAACCAATCGCACGACTGAGTCCCACTCGCACGACTGAAAGGTGCGTATGAGCTCAGTCACACGATTGAATCTAGGGTTAATATAAATAGAAGGGGAGTCGGTCGCAGAGACTCACCACCTTCAAAAATCACCCTGAATCGCACGTATTAACCCAACTCTGCAAAAATTTCAATTGATCGCAAAACCCCTGTTTCTTGATTACTGACCAATCTACATCGACTCTACAGGTAATTTACTGTATACATGCACTCCCATAACGTTAAATTTGATGAAAAACACGGTACATTCGGACTCGCAAAGTACCCGAGACTTAAGTGACTAAATAACCTACCTAAATGACTCAAACAAACGAAAGTAACGATGTTAGGTGGTTTAAGAACGAATTGCGAGTCAAATGAACCAGATAACGATGTCTAAAACTCAAAAGTGGTCAAAAAAGTAATTTTGAATTGAACAGTCTGTTCTTCATGCGAATGGACAGCATGATGAACTTCAGTCGCATGACTAAAGGGCTCAAACTGCTTAAACGCATGACTAAACCATGCGTATGAAGTTCAGTCGCACGACTGGTGTAACCGCATGAGGGTATATACGTAGGAGCCCAGTCGCACACTCAGAGGTACGTATGGGTTTAATCGCACAACTGAATCCCATTCGTACGGTTCAATCGTACGACTGAACCCCCTTTCACACGGTTCAATCGCACGCCTGAACTCAGTCGCACAATCTCAATCGCATGATAGAAAGATTTTCTTCAAGCTTAAGGATTTCATGACTTTCTTAGTAAATGGTACTAATGTTTACTATCTTTGTGTAACAGATGGCGAGTAGATGGATTATGAGCACAAAGCACAATATATGTGCTCATCTGGACTTAACATCCAGAAACGCTGCTGATTTCTCTGCCATAATCACATTCCTACTGAGATCGAGGATTGCACATGCCATATCTACTCTCCTGCACTCCGTATCGATCCATTCAACAAGCCTTCTGGGAAGGCGCTATAGTTGATAGATCATCTGAGCCTTACCATCAGAGTACCATATTTGGAGAGGCTATTACCGTTTCAGAGGAGGATCTAAGGATTGTACTACAATTGGGGGATGACGCTAACTGTCCAACTCGCTTACACCCCCTCACTGTCAGAGGATACTTTCTCAGAGCCAAATACTCTGGGGACATCAATTTTGGGGTACTCAATGGGAGTAACCTCTGTCCCCAGTTTAAATATCTTGCACACGTGCTGCTCAAGTGCATGGCTTCAAGAAAAGGTGGTTTTGATGAGCTGTCTGACCAGATGCAGAACGCATACGTTGCTTTGGTGCTGAACCATCCGTTCAGCTTCTCCAAGATGATCTTCACCTATCTGGTGGAGAACATTGAGGGGAAAGGGAAGGAAGCCTTCTGTATGTACCCAAGATTTAGGCAAATGATCATAGATCAGAAGCTTCCGTCCCCGCCAAAGGAAAAGGAGGATGAGGTAGTCTTGGAGGTAATGATGCACTACCCTGGGAAGGATGAAAGTGTACAGGGGAAAGCAAGTGAAGCCTCCTGTCAGGAGGTTGTTTGGTCATCTTGCCCGAGATGACTACATGGCCCCGCAAAGCGAAAGTGGCGTCACGAGGACAGTGACTCTGATATGGAACAAATAGCTCTACCCACTCATGACTCAGATGACGATGACAGTGGGGATGTTGGAGACGACATGCCTAGTCCACTCAGAGGCACTGTGTCTGATTTTGTACCTCCAGTGTCCGTCACAGCTGGAGAAGTAACTGAGTCAGCGGGATTTCATCAGGATTTTGTTCTTGGGGCGGAGGAGGAGGATGAATCGGATGAGGAGCCACTTACACAAACTGTGGGAAGGAAAGTTGTTCCCACAGAACATGGGTTAAGGGTGGTTGGTGAACACCCGAGAGACTCCGGAGATACAGATACTGACCCAAGCTATGCTCCGGGGTCCACAGGTAGGGTTGTAGGGGGAGCTTCCACCTCAACTGGAACAAGGAGGAAGAGAATGGCTAAACCCCATGGCCAAAGAAGAAGAAGCGTAGGGTGACCTTCCTCACCACCACATCTACCACATCCACACATCCACCACAGCCACCACATCCACCACAACCACCACATCCACCACAGCCACCACATCCACCACATCCACCACATCCACCACATCCACCACATCTACCACACCCCCACCATACCTCCCACCACAGCACAGTTTCCCTCCACCACCACATCCTTTACTCCCTCAACTCTCCCATTATACAGACCTATCTTCACTACAGCCACCTCCATCACCACGTCACACCAATCAATACCCTCAGCCCATCCCTCATACCTTATAGATCTCCTCTACCTCCAATCGGGGTCGAGGAAGTTGTCAGCGCTTAACAGAATGGTGATGCGCTTACTGGCGGCTGATGAGGAAAAGGCAGCTCAGATCCGCCAGCTTACTGACCTGACTGCTGCACAATCTCACCAAATTGCAGAGCAGGCTCGAGTAATTGAGGAGCAGGCCCAGCAGTTGGCTGCTCAGAGCACCAAGATGGACCAACTCCAAGCTCAAAGTGTCAGATCAAGCAAGCAAAAAGAGGAGCTGGAGAAGGCAAGGAAGATTATCCTGTTAAAACTGAAAGGATCTAAGAGGAGCCATTGAAGATCAGGGAAGGAGACAGAGATGAAGATGATGAAGATAATGATGAGGATGATGAGAGTGATACTGAGGATGATGAAGAAGCAGAAGGAGGGGATGCACCTGCATCGGCCACTGCTACAGGTCAAGAGAAAAGGACAAAGAACAGACAAGATCAATCAGCTTCTACCTTTGCTCCTCCAAGTGATGAAACCATGATACAAGATAAAAGTAAAGATTAGATGTTTATGTTTTATCTTCTTTTGTATTTGAATCATGTAATTAACACAATGTATTTAATGTTTATATTACTTTAATGCCTTTCTGTTTGATTAATTACTAATGATTTATGTGTGGAATGTTTAAATCAAACAGATCAATATTACCAAAGAGATGAGTTTGATATTGCTCCCCTTCAGCAGGTTAAGTCTCAGCTAACAATGATTCTTGATCTGCAAGGGATTGTCAGGAGGTCAGTGAATTATACCCCTGAGAAAAGGGAAATAATTCATGATCTATCAAATGAGCAACTCGCAGAGCTTTTCGAGCTAAATCCAGATGAGATAGAAAAGATGCTCTGACATGCGATTCGACTAGTGACGAAGAGCTCAACGATGTTGATGATGTAGAGATCGAAGATGTCACTGCCGAGAGTACCCTCAGTACGCTGACAATGAGGGCAATGTGGTCCCCAATCTGGGTGAATCCCTTGTCAGCGACTATTGAGTGTTGAACTATATGGAGCAAGAAAAGAGAAAGCAGAAGACACAGCTCAAGCCTCAAATGATGATGTCGACATTCGAAAGGCTGAGTGGGCTGCATGTTTTGAAGAAGTTAGAGCCCAACGTACTACACCAAAAAGGATTCCTACACCAAACTCTATAGAGTCAAGAACATCACAAGGTGTCAGGAAGGACCATAGCATGAGCGTATTTTGAGGATCTTAATGTATATGCATTAAGAGAGAACAGGGCATAGAGTACTTCAGATTCCCACATGATCTGAAGACTCTACCAGGTTTTGAGCTCAACCAGCTGGCCAAACTAAAGCTTTTGTATGCTGACCCGAGGAAGATGTCAGGCTGGTTTGAGGCTGCCCTAAAGAAGGAGTACCACACTAGATGGGTTAACTTCAGACCCCAACAGCCTACTAGGTATATCAGAAGGTCTGAGGTTGATGCCATTACTGGAAAGCCTAAGATAGTGTTGAAGTGGAATCCTCCGCGCACAATGTCAAGAATCCCACTCAGGGAAATGCCACAGGATTTCACTCCACATTTTAAGTGGTGGTACTACGATTAGAGAACAGTTGAAGCGGTCATAGTCTTAAGCAAAGAGGGACAAATGGATACTATCAGGGTATTCGACCCGATGTGGCTTACAAACTTATCAGAAAGTGATGTCTATACGCTATACAAGTGGCCACTGTTCTATGATACGCAAGATATTGTACAAGCCCTCCATTTCCAGAACGTTATACGACTCTGCTTCGTGTTTGACATTCACACGGGAGTCACATAAGAGGAGAAGTACAAGAAATACAAGGAGGTTATGCAGAAAAACAAGAGATTAGAGATATCTAGGTCCAAGGGGGAGTTTGTTGATACATGTATGTCCCTAGATCATGATATGAAATGTAATAGATCTTGTTTGTCTGATTCTGATATGTAATTTGATATGATTAATGAAATATATTGGTTGTTTGTGATTTGTAATGACTAATATTTCATTAATGAGTTGATATTAAATTGGTTAATTAGGTTTGTGGTTGTTAGAATTGTACACATAAGTTTATTAATTAATACATTCAAACTTAACTTAATGAAGTTCTCATGCGAATGGCCCATGCGAATGAACCATAAGCATGAATAACTTCATACGAATGACTCAGTCACACGACTGAACCAGGAGACTGGATCAGTTGTATGATTGTAACATAAGATTGGCTCAGTCGCACGACTGAACACTCAGTCGTGCGGATGAATCAACCGCATGATTCAATCGCACGACTGAACCATGCAAATGGTTCAGTCGCACGATTGAATAATACCAACCTATAAATACAACCCAATTCGTGAAAAATAAGGGCTTTTGATTAATTATGATTCCAGACGTACCCTAGCCGTCCAGAAGCCTCCCAATTCGTTCTCCAAGTTCATAGAACACTTTAGATCGATTTCCAATCAATTTCTAACGTTAGTTTCAATTCTTGATTGATTCTTCATGTGTTCTCACTGATTGGATCGCCAATCAAATAGGATTCCACACTATTTGATCTGGTTTACACGCTAATCTCTAGGTATTTCATTCAAATACCAGGTCCTAACAGTCTTTAATGGAGTGGCTATCAACATCTAGGAATTCCTGATCCTTTTCACCACCACTATTTTCTCCTACATTTGAAGCTCCTGCATCTGAGTTTTATGCCTCTAAGCTGGAAATTGAAAGCACCTCAGAGGTATCAACGGAATCTATCATTGTTGTACTGATAGGAACTCCATTTCTAGGATCAGTTATAACTAGAACTGAAGTTGTGTAGCTTGAAGGTGTTCTCAGGTCAAATCTTGAATCAGGATCATGTGTAGGTAGTATATCTGTGGACCCTGAAACATGCTCATAAGATTTATTAAAACAATTGGTAACTAAATCAAGATCAAATAGCCAATGAGGACCAGAACCATTCACACTGGGAGTCTACTCATTGAAAGTCACATTGGCTAACTCCTCAACTACTCTGGTTCTGAGATTGTATACTCTATAATCTTTGGAGTATCCAATAAAGTGTCCTTCATCTGATTTCTCAGCAAATTTTGCAATTTTATCTTTGGTATTCCAGATGGTGCAAGGACATCGAAATGTCATGAGAAAACCAATGAAAGGTTTCCTCTTGTGCCAAAGTTCATAAGGAGTCTTACCATGTGTCTTAACTACTAAAATTCTGTTTTGTACATAGCAAGCATGTTAACTGCCTCTGCCCAAAAGGTGTTAGGCAGTTTAAAGTCAGAGAACATAGTTCTTGTAGCTTCAATAAGTGTCCTATTTCTCCTCTTAGCAACACCATTTTACTGAGGAGTTCTGGGAGCACTATATTGTCTTGTAATACCCTTTTCATCACATAATGTATCAAGGATTTGGTTCTTGAATTCAGTTCCTTGATCACGTCTTATGGTTTTGACCTTGTGATTATATTGATTCTCAATCTTTAAGATGAAATTCTTCAGAATCTTAGGGTCTCATCCTTAGTTTTAAGAAAGAAGACCCAAGTGAATCTTGTAAAGGCATCTGTGATCACGAAACAATAAGAGGTCCTTCCTAGACTCATTACACTAGTGGGGCCAAAGAGATCCATATGTAATAAGTGAAGAGAGTAATGATGGAGTTTCTTTCCTTTGGCTTGTGAGATACCTTGTGTTACTTCCCTTTCAGGCATGCAACACAATGACCATCACTTGTAAACTCCTTCCTTGGCATTCCAATTACCAAATAATTCTTAATTAGTTTATTCATGTTCTTAAAGTTTACATGAAACATTCTTTTATGCTAGAGGAAAGACTCATCATTATTTGCTTTAGACAGAAGGCATGAAACTTCCCATGAAGGAGATATTTCTTGCAAATCCATCTTGTACATGTTCCCTTTCCTGGGGGCTTTGAGCAGGATATGCTCATAACGAATGGCCACCCTGGTCTTGAGAACAATGCACTCATGCTCAGTAAAGAGCATGTTATGACTCTGATCACAAAACTAAGATACACTCAAAATATTGTATCCAAGCTCCTTGACAAAGTTTACCTTCTCAATGCTAAGCTTACTAATCATGAGCAGCTTGTTCTTCTTCTTGATTAGGCTCATCAATAGGAGCCTCTTATTCTTCTGGATTAATCTTTTGAAGCATCCAGGGCAACAAGGGAATGAAGGTTCCACTTTAAAATTTCCTAGGATCTCTCTTCTTGATGTACTTGTAAGACTTGGCATTATAATAAGGAATATCCAACACAGGTCCTTCAGGTACAATATCAGGGAAAGCTTCATTGATGAGGCATTGCGAGAACCTTGGATACATCAGGAACATATGTCTTCTTCCTTCCTGAATGTTTGATACCAGACCATTTAACATATAAGCAGACATGTTGAATGGCCTATTAGTGCATAAATTACATATAGCAGATGAGGTAATCACTGGAATGTCATTCCATCCAGTCTTTCTCTTTGATAGACAATGTTGGTAAAAATGAATGAGAAACCTCCATTGTAAGTAAACTAAACCCTTTACAATTTTCTTGCCTTCATATCCTTCATCATATCTAATGTTGGCAAGAGAAAGTAGTAGTATCATCATCTTCAAGCTCTAATGGAGTGTTAGCATCATCACCAAACTGCAGACATTGTCTCACAGTTTGTTCAGTAATGGCCAATGTATTATCATCAGAGATTCTTCCAGACAGAGTCCTTACACCATCTATCTCTATTACCTCAATAATGCTCTAGAAAGACCTTATGAATCTTTCATATATAATTGGTCTAACTGTAATTGCATGAGCAACTCTGGTAGTGGATATAAATCTGATCATATCTTTGAGACCTTTTGTCTTGGGTACATCAGGGTCAAGATAACCACTGACATTATGGAGCTTACTCCAAGTGATATTTTCCATGTACCATGCATTAGAGTCATATGAACTAGAAGATTTGATAATAATCAACATATGGTAAGGCATGCACCAATTGAAATTTCTCAGTTTGACTTTTTATGGTCAAACTTGAATGCTTATAGGTATTGTTCAATAGGAATCATGCCTATACTTGATGTTATCATGAATAATCACTGTTATTTTGTTTTTCATGTTTGTAGTGATCATATGTGTTGTTTTTAACCTCTTTTAACTCTTAGAATCAAGATTTGATTTCATATTTTCAATCTTTTGTTGTGCTCTGTTCATATGATGAAAAAGGTTGTGAAAATCACTTGTTTATTGTTATCTTCTTAGTTAACTTGTTCATTGCAGTCAAAAATCATCATCATTTCTTAATCCAAGTTTGATTTTGAGTATGCAATTTTGACCTAGGGTTCTAAGTTCATCACAGGTTCAAAAGTCCGACATTTTAAGTCATAAATTTCAAAGATTATCACCTTTTATTCGATACTACAATTGTAGTCTCTAAAATTTGAAAAGTATTAAATGACCTTTTGAAATGGCTTTAAATAATCAATTAATGTCTTTTACAAAAATTACAAGTTTCAGGACAAATACGGTCAATTGTTAAAATCACTGTAGCAAATGCGGAAGGGTTTTGTTAATCAACATTTGTGTACTGTTACAAATGCGGAAGAGTAAAAACTTAATAACATTTGTTCACTATAGCAAATGCGGTTGAACAAAGTTAGTCAACATCTGTTTACCGTTACAAATGTAGCTGAATAAAGTTAGTCAGCATTTGTTCATTGTAACAAATTCGGTAGAGTAAAATTCCTTTATCCACATCTATTTCAACAAATGCAGCATACCAATGAAGATGTCCGCATTTATTGACGTTCATCATGACAGAAGAGATTAATCACTTTGTTTATTAATTTTGATACACATGAAAAGTGTTGATGTCAACCACATTTAAGAAATGCGGATGAGTAAAAAGAAATGCGACAATGCAAAAGTTTACCATATAAACAAATGCGGTGAACACTTTTGTCCGCATAGGTTTTTAACACTTCAAACTTTTTGTGTATACTTCTTTGACACAAATGTGGTAGAGTTGTCTTGACCGCATTAGTTTCACTTTGTTTTAAATGACATAAATAGTTACCCGCTTTGGTTATATGCATGGGTTACCTTTACCCGCATTAACCAATGCACTTACCCGCATTAAATTTTGAACTTGAATCAAAACTTAATGTTTCTGCAGAGAAATTATTTCTTATTATGAAAAACTGTCTTTGATTGATTTGTATCTTATGAAGTTCTTGACTATGTTGGGGTTGTCAATTCTTGCTTGAATTGACTTGTATATTAGAAGTGATACAAGTTTCCCATTGTTTGACTAATCTTGGACTTCTTATGCTTTCATGAATCTGCATATAACTTCTGCTCCAACATAGACAGTTTCTTTTTGATTTGTTTTATAAGTTTTAAGAAAGTAAATATCTATACAAACTCATCAATATTTTAAATTACTCCCCCTAAAGTTTATATTATGCCTAGATCGAAACTTTAAAGATTTAAAACCTTTGAATATGAAATATTTTTGATATTTTTCTTATTTAAGCATGAAGAGAAAGTATACCATTTTTGGATCATATCAATCTTACATTACACATGTGCATTCTTTTGTAGTAAAATGGACATGTTTATGAACTTATTGATTGAAGGTATGTTTGTTCTTGTAGACTCATACCTGGTTAATATTTTAATGCATGTGATATTTATCATGTTTTGGTTTGTTTGATTATTCAACATGACCTCACACACAAAGCATGGTATGATCAACCATCCTCATATAATGTATGGTAGAATTGTTTCATAACTGCCTAACCAGGTCACTTAAGTTATGAGATCTCATTTTCACTGATCCTCATTGGGATATTTTTACTTTGATTCTTTTCATGATTTGATCCACATAGAGATTCTTTTCACTTCACTTGGAAGGTGATCCATGATGGGATTCTTTTTGTTCATTTATAAGGAATCTATTCTTTTGTACATTCATCCAATTTGGATGTGTTCCTAATTGGGAATCTTTTGGATCAATACATCTGCACTGTGTGCTTTATCTTCAAGACTTTTCTTAGCAAAACATAGATGAAACTGATGTAGGTGAAAAAGATTCATAAAGAATCATTACCCGGTGTGTTTAGCTTACTACACACACCCACTTGGATAAGCCAATACATACCCGTACTCTGAGATGAGTGTTTCACCATTGAATAAGATTTTAATTCCTCACAACATATATCTTCTATTCCAAGTTGAGCCTACCCACATATCAGGTAAGTTATGTCAGTCTTTCAAATTTTTAATCATTTACTTATTAGCTAGCACTATTCCACATCTTAGCTTTCAGGGAAGCCGACGGAGCGGTTCTGAAAGAATGCAGTGGTGAACAAAGTTGACTTTGACTTATAGCATTTCTCCTTCTCTTAGCTGAAGGCTTATCCATGATTAAGCACAGTGAATGATATAATGATTGTAATTATATAATCTCTCAAGGTATATAGATTATTTTCTTCATCAAAATTGACTTCTTTTTGTAATTTTCTAAACTTTTAAATTGTTTTTTTAATGTTTCTTTATGTTTATTCAAGGTTAATCATGCCAATTAATTGAACTAGGATTCAAACCTGTGAAGTCGGCTGGATCGGTAAACATCCGAGCATGTTCTTGACGGAAGGATAAATAACAGCACAAGGCAAAAGTCAACCAATAACACAAACTATAATTGAAGGGTTTCATTGATAAAACCTAACGATTACAAGCTCGTTACAACCTAAGAATCAAGACTCTGGCAAGGGGAAGATCGAGCATGATCTCCCCTCTCATCCGGCAGCCATAGGCCCCCGGGCAGACTTCCTCTCAAAATCCTTATCTCTCTACACATTAAAACTGGTATATATAGGCCTCGGCCCATATTAGATGCGACTGGGCCCATTCGTGCGATTGGACCATGTGTATGGTTCAATCGTACGACTGGACCATGCGTATGGTTCAATCGTACGACCGGACCATTCTTATGGTTCAGTCTTACGAATGCCCCAATCGCATCTCTCAGTCGCACGACTAGTCCATTAGCATGGCTCAGCCGTACGACTGAGTCTCATTCGCATATGCTCCTACGAATGACCCGGTTTCATGTGTTTACAACATATCAGGTGTATTATATTAGCCTAGACTACTTGACAAGTGACGGACACAATATATATGACTATATATGCTCCAACAAATTCCCATTTGGACGTTACTTGCGAATAGTAGATAACACCTCTTACAATCTTACAAATTGTGAAGTCGGCTGGATCGGTAAACATCCAAGCATGTTCTTGACGAAAGGATAAATAACAGCACAAGCCAAAAGTCAAACAATAACACGAACTATAATTGAATGGTTTCATTGATAAAACCTAACGATTACAAGCTCGTTACAACATAAGAATCAAGACTCTTGGCAAGGGGAAGATCGAGCATGATCTCCCCTCTCATCCAGCAACCCTAGGCCCCCGCGCAGACTTCCTCTCAAAATCCTTATCTCTCTACACATTGAAACTGGTATATATAGGTCTCGGCCCATATTAGATGCGACTGGGCCCATTCGTGCGATTGGACCATGCGTATGGTTCAATCGTATGACTAGACCATGCGTATGGTTCAATCGTATGACTGGACCATGCGTATGGTTCAATCGTACGACTGGACCATTCTTATGGTTCAGTCTTACGAATGCCCCAATCGCATCTCTCAGTCGCACGACTGGTCCATTAGCATGGCTCAGCCGTACGACTGAGTCTCATTTGCATATGCTTCTACGAATGACCCAGTTTCATGTGTTTACAACATATCAGGTGTATTATATTAAGCCTAGACTATTCGACAATGACTGACACACTATATATGACTATATATGCTCCAACAAATTCCCCCTTGGATGTTGCTTGCGAATAGTAGATAACACCTCTTACAATCTTCATTCTATCTTTGCTCTGGTTGCCAATAGAATCAAACGAAAAACATATTAGCCAACGTTGCCGATCCGTCAGGTTACACACATCCCCGAAAATGAATTTAGGCATAATAGCTTTTTTTATTTTCTAGAACACCTCATCCAACAAGATTCCCCATATGACTAATTTTTCCAGATAATGACATGAACAGTTTTCCATTGCCTCAATCTTCACACAGGCTAACTTGATTAACATCAACACTTGCAGAAATTCGCCCTCACATTCAGCATATCCCAATATATAGACATTGTGCTCTCCTAGCGTCTTCACACGGTGTATTGGGCAAAAGGTTGAAGGTTCCAATCCACAGCTTATAATATCAAACAAATCAGCATGCATGTAGATTCATCATTAGAAACTTGCTCACATCATCACTTTCTGATTGCGTCTTCAATTTCTCTATACATGGATTCCCCCCTAACAATGAGAATCCTCTCTGTGTGGATAAATATAACTTGATTGGCCCATAAGAAGTTAGATGCTCCTAACTACCCTATAAAATCAGCACCAACTGTTGACTCTTCTCTTCTCTCTTTCGTGTTCTAATTACATTCACCTATTCTGGAAGTCCGACGAATAATGGGGTATACATCGAACTTATTTGACAAAAGAACCTCAGGGTGAATATGCTTTGCTCATCCTCAAATCTGTGCAAGAAGCTGTTCCAGACTCTTTTTTTTGTCTGGAATAAATGCGGATGAGTCAATGCGGATGGCACATTCATGCGATTAACATACGACTTGTCCAGTCGCACGACTGAACATACGACTGGTCCAGTTGCACGAATGGTCCATTAACATGGCTTATTCGTACGAGTGGTCCATTCGCATGGCCCAGTTGCATGAACGGGTCTGCACGCAGATTTTCAGACCTGCAGCCGCCCGGGCTGCCCAAAACCCTAATATGACGAATTTTACGTGAACCGGAACAAAATAGGCATCATCAGATTCGAAAGGGTGATAGGAATGTGGTTTCGTATTCGATTTTAACATAAAGCAACAAACGTAACAAGATCTGAGCAAAACACGAAGAACACGAAGTGGGTTTAACGTCAAGATCTGAAATTTGATCCAGAAATCAAGAGCTCGGGTTGCTAGAATGATTGTTAGATCATTCCAGCAGTAACCGGCTCTGATACCAATTGCGAAGTCGGCTGGATCGGTAAACATCCAAGCATGTTCTTGACGGAAGGATAAATAACAGCACAAGCCAAAAGTCAAACAATAACACGAACTATAACTGAAGGGTTTCATTGATAAAACCTAACGATTACAAGCTCGTTACAACCTAAGAATCAAGACTCTTGGCAAGGGGAAGATCGAGCATGATCTCCCCTCTCATCCGACAGCCCTAGGCCCCCGGGCAGACTTCCTCTCAAAATCCTTATCTCTCTACATATTGAAACTGGTATATATAGGCCTCGGCCCATATTAGATGCAACTGGGCCCATTCGTACGATTGGACCATGTGTATGGTTCAATTGTATGACTGGACCATGCGTATGGTTCAAACGTACGACTGGACCATTCTTATGGTTCAGTCTTACGAATGCCCCAATCGCATCTCTCAGTCGCACGACTGGTCCATTAGCATGGCTCAGCCATACGACTGAGTCTCATTCGCATATGCTCCTACGAATGACCCAGTTTTATGTGTTTACAACATATCAGGTGTATTATATTTTTATGCCTAGACTATTCGACAAGCGACGGACACACTATATATGGCTATATATGCTCCAACAAAACCTACTAGGTTCAAATGCCTTGGTGAATAAATCAGCCAATAGATTTTTAGAAGGAACTTAAATCAATTTAACTAACTCTTCTTCAGCCCAATCTCTCAAAAAGTGATATCTAATTTCAATATGTCTTGTTTTTGAGTGCTGAACTGGATTATTTGTAATAAAAATAGCTGATGTGTTGTCAATGTGAATTGGAGTGTGCAAGAAGTTATAACCATAATCAAGCATCTAGTTTTGAATCCAGAGAACTTGAGAGCAACAAGCTAATGCTGCTATGTACTCAGCTTCTACTGTTGAAACATATACGTTTGTCTGCTTCTTGCATTGCCAGGAGACCAGTCTAAGACCAAGAAATTGACAACCGCCAGATATGGACTTCCTATTAAAGTTGCATCCCCCAAAATCACTGTTAGTATAGGCATAGATATTGAAGTCTCCTTCCTTTGGATACCACAATCCAGAGTAGGCTTGCCCTTAAGATATCTAAATATCCTTTTGATAACATTCACATGAGATTTCTTGGGATCTGCTTGATATCTGGCACAGACACACAAAACATAATGTCAGGCCTACTGGCTGTTAGATACATAAGTGAGCCGATCATAGATCGATAGTGAGTCTGATCCACTGATTTGCCTTCTGGATTGGGACCTATCTTTACTTTAGTATCAACAGGTGTTCTGATAGACTGACAGTCAGCAAGGTGGAATTTCTTCAATATTGTTTCCACATATTTTAATTGAGTAGTGAAGATTCCATCTAACGTCGGTTGGACTTGCACTCCTAGAAAGAATGTGAGTTCCCCCATTGAACTCATTTGGAATTTTGAATGGATAAGGTCTTCAAAATCTATACAGAGTAGCTTGTTTGTTGAGCCAAAAATGATATCATCCACGTAGATTTGGACCAGCAACATGTCTTTTCCTCTTCTCTTTCCGAAGAGAGTCTAATCAATCTTTCATCTTTCATATCCATGTTCAAGAAGGAAAGATGATAGAGTCTCGTACCACTTTGTTGGGGCTTGGTGAAGACCATACAAGGCTTTGTCAAGCTTGTACACCCTATGAAGAAAATCAGGATCTTCAAAGCCAGGTGGTTGACTCACATAGACTTTTTCAGCAATCTTTCCATACAAAAAATCACACTTTACATCCATTTGATAAACAGTGAACTTCATGGATGCTGAGTATGCAAGAAAGATTCTTATTGCTTCTAATTTGGCAACAGGTGCAAACACTTTGTCATAATAATTCCTTCTTCCTGTGTATACCCTTGTACCACTAATTTTGCTTTGTTTCTGATGACAATTCCTCTATCATCAGTTTTGTTTCTGTACAACCATCTGGTACCGATAGGGTATTGTCCTTTGGAAGATCTACCAGTTGCCATACTTCTTAGTTCTTGAATTGAACCAATTCTTCAAATAGTGCTTCAATCCAACTATTGTCTTGAAGAGCCTCTTTGATTTGCTTGGGTACTATTTAACACAGAAAGCATGAAAACAAACAGATGTTTGCAATACTTGACTTGCTTCTTGTCACCTATTCATTAGTTCACCAATAATGCTTTCTGCTGGATGATTCTTGTGTATTTTGGTAGTTGGAATTGAGTCACCAAAAATTGTTACATCAAGGTTGGAGACATTCAGATCATCATAGTGAGAGGCACCTTCATCTTGTACTGTTGGAGAGTTATGAAGATAGTCAGATTATGTTTCAGTGACTGCTTCAGCATTAACAGCACTTGATTACTTCTATCATTTGATGTTCTTTCTGTTTCAATTTGACAGGATCAGCGATCACAAGTTTGATGTATTAGAGTTCAAGGCAGCGGAATAAGAATAGGAATTAGACAAATTGTAGCAAGAAGTCGATGCTTGTATGCATTAAGAGCACATACGGTTATAGCGAGAGAATATATTTCTGATTCAAGGAATGTTTATAGATATGGAATGTTTCTAATCAAATCATTCATTCATTACGTCATTCATACTATTACAATAGGTTGTCACTCCTTATATAGAGTGCAACAAACACTGCTGTTATCACGGAAAGTGACAACTGGCAGATCTAATACAAAATTAACTAACTCTTAACAAACTACTGAATGTTCACAAACTACTGAGAACATATCAGAGTGTTAAGTACAAAATATAAAACTATGATTGGAAACTACTGAAACTACAACGACTGAAGAACAAGCTCTTCAGTAGTTTACAAAACTACTGAAACTAGAAATATAAAACTACTGATATCACAACTACTGAAGAAGTACTCTTCAGCAGTTGTGACAAACTACTGACGCTTCAGTACTTGATCAGACTTTGACCTTCAGAGGTTTCATCAGCTGATGACTTCAGTAGATATTATCAGCTGATGTCTTCAGTCTTTGTCTTCAGACTTTGTACAAGTTGTTGATCTTCAGCACTTGTAAACTCTTCAGCTGTTGTACTTCAGTACTTTGGTCTTTCAGCTTCAGCACTTGTGTTCTTCAGCTGTTGTTCTTCAGCTGTTGGAATCTTCAGCACTTGATCTTTCAACTGTTGAAGTCTTCAGCACTTGTCAAACTGCTGATGAGGCTTTCAGCAGTTGTTGTGATACCATGTGGGACTTAGAGGTTTTTGATCTTGGCTCATTGGTTCTTTGGTCCAAACAAACTCCCCCTGAACCAATGCAGCCAAACCTCTAAATTATTCGTTGTCCCACTTATTGTTGGCAAAGTGTTGGTCTTTTCCTTCTTGATCAGTAGAGAAGATGACCCATGTAAGCTCCGGCCTGGGAAGAAACCTCAAATATTTGTTTGGCAGGGTATGATGGGAACTCTGTTTTGGGGAACTGGACACAGAGTTGTTATCCCATTCATGAGATTTACTTCCCCATAATGAGTCTGTACGATCTCTTGTGTAGGCCTCAAGGAAGGATTGTTCTCCATGGTTAGCTCTTCAGCACCTCCTTCAAACAATGATTCAGGCCCATAATACTCAGACAGGTATTGGCCTGTTTCCCATTCTTTAGCTCCACAGTTGTTATTATTCTGTAAGCAAACTCATCCGGTGATTACCTCTAGGAACAACTGGAGCTTATTTTTCTGACTTCCTCAAGTCTCTTGTAAACTAACCCCTTTTTCACTATTTGTTTTCCAGCATCTTCTGAGGGGTAGATTAGCTTTGTAGGCTTTCTTGAAGTCTTCTAGGATTTCCAGGGTGAAACTACAAAGACCAGAGAGATCACTTCATCTACGATTTTCACCTGGCCAATGTATCTCTGAGGTATATTTTTCTTATGAATTCTGTGAGAGACCCTGGGATCAGGCCAAATCCCACTCTTTTTTTGATATTGAAAGGTATGCCTGAGAGTGTAAAGTCAGAGGGCTTGCTTCTTCATATTGATGATAGAAGATGTGGCTGCATAAGCTTTGTCAACTCTCTTCAGCAATTCCTCATCATGCTGTTTATGAAGCTCTTCTTCTTCTAGCTTCACTTTAAACATTTGTCTCTGGACTTCAGGAGTAATTGCTGAGGAGTGACTTGTGGCCTTAGGCAACTGAATCATAGCTGAGAGTGGCAGCCTATCTTCATCATCTTCTTCTTCATCATCTTCTAGCCTCAATATCCTTCTCTTCTTCTTCAAGGGTATCATCGGCTATGGGTTTTGAGGGTAAGGGGGTTTGGTTGGTGGGTTGTGTTTTGGGTGGTTTTGGTATGGGAATATTACAGGTTGTTCTAGCATTCTTGAGGTGAGTGTGGCTTTTGATTGCTTGGCTAGCTCAGTCCTGCTCCCAGCACCCGCTTCATTTAAAGCTCAATAACAAGCCCCTTAGTATATGCTTCAGACGAACAGATCTTGGTGGTGATTGCAAAGATACTGTCCCTGGACCAAGCTTTGATTTCGATCATTGATCTTCCAAGATATTTTGCAATAAATCTAATCATGATCTCAAGCCTTTTCTCTTCTAACACTTCATAACTTGCCCATCTATTCTGGATTTCTTCAATCTCTAATCGTCGAATCTCAGAGTCAAGTTTATTGGTGTCATGGCCTTGCCTAAACAGCTGATCAATGATGTTGTCCATTGATCTGCTGTGTTCGGCATCAGCCTCTTTTTCAGTAGCTCCAAGGCTATCTTTAGCAATGTGATCATCTGCACCTTTCTTTCGCTTGTAGGTGAGCAGTGGTTGCTGTTCTTTCTCCACTTTGGGCTTGCTTCGCTTCCTCTTTTCCTCGGGTCTTTTCCTCTTCTTTTCTTTCATGCAGTACTCTCCCCCTTTTTGGATGCATTGGAGGGAGGAGTTTGTACCGCAGGAAGAGTCTTTTGGACAGCAGCATCAATCAGGGGCTGTAAAGTGGAGGAAAGCCTCTCCATCAATGGCTTTAGTCACAATATCGGTGATTATGGGTGTGATGAGAGGGAGAGAATTTTGAAGTACAGCACCTATTTGCTCAGGAGGGTTCTGTTCCTGAGAAGTAGGGCCTGAAGCAGAGGCAGGTGGTTGAGTTTGGAGTGGCTCAGTGTTTGGGGAACCTTCAAGTGAAGGTGCCATCTGTGGGTGGGTAGAGGCAGATGGTCTTTCTCCTTGGGAGAGTTGATCAAGTAGGTTTTGCAGCCTATGACTTTCTCTTCAAGGATTGTGTTCTGGGCAAGAACATCGTAGAAAAAGCCCAGGTCATCATCAGCGAAACTAAATCATCTGACCTCCTGCTTAGAGCAGGATTTACATGCACTGGGTGTAGACCAGTGGTGCATGTGCCCCTTGTGCTTGGTACTGGGGACTTCCAGCCTCAGGACAGTGTCCATCATCAGCTTTGCCTCTAGTGAGGTCTTAGCAATGTTACCAGCCTCATTCGGATCATTTGCTGAGTCAGAGGAGGTGGCAGCCTCACTAGATATTCTAAGCTCTTGTCTACACCAGGAGATAGAAGTGGTAAAACCCCTGTGCTGTGGGTTCTCAAATGCATTGTGTTCCTCCCCCTCAATTGTAGAGGTATTCCCAGTAGTAAGTGGTTTCTGGGGAGGGGGTGAGGGAAGCAGTTGAGTCAGCACTTGTGCAACTATTAAAGTTGGGCTGTGAGGGGCGGTTGTTTGGGGTGAAGGGATAGAAGCAGTGTGCACTGGGGAGGTGGGTGCTCTTCAATGGCAATCCCCTCAAGTGAGGAAAGACCCAGATATGTAGGTACCCCTTGTGTGGTTGCTGCAGGCTCCTGTTGAGAGGAGGCTGAGCGGCTATGGCTGGAAGAGTCATTATATCCACTAGGGGGTTTGGACTAGTGGATATATCCTGCGTTTGTGTTGCAGGGGACCTCAGGGGACTCAATTCCTGAGTAGCCGTTTTGGGTTCTTTTTGGTGGGTTTGGTGGGGACTTTTGATTTGGAGGTGGTGGCTGTGGGTTCCGGCTGCAGGGTTTTCGCAGCTTGGCAGCCAATTTAAGTGTCTGGTCAGAGTGTGCCGGGAGTATACTTCGGCAGAACTGCCGTAGCAGGGACTCCCAAGCCAACAAGTCCTCAGCATTAAGCTGGTTTGTAATGATGGCCATTATGACCGTGGATATAGTATCCAACGGTTGGCAGTAGTTTTGAGCCATATCCTTGAGCTCTGAAAATATATTTCTGAAAAGTTTATAGGTTGTTGCTCAAGAATAGAATACATTACCTGCTGCCATTTCGTTGAAATTTGATCCCAAGACGACGTCTTAGGCCAAACATACATTCACCATGTGAAAGATTAGGCGCTCAGGTCATTAAAGTGTTCTTCATGAGTGGAGGCACTGAGATCGCCTTGATATCCATGTTAGGCAAAGGATAGATCTGTGGGCCCTTCGGATAGACAGCAGGAGAACTAGCATCATTCAGATGAAGAATTTGGCGGAACGCAGGAGTGATGACTACTTCTTTGTGTTGACGACGACTGGAGGATGGTGTGTCTTGTTCTCCACCAGTGGAATAGTAACGTTCATCCAAAATTGTTGAAGGATTCGGCATGTAGTATGGGATTCAGAAGAAATGCCGTATGTATTGGGACTGAACCATAAGAAGTAGCAGTATCGAACTTAGTCAGATGGGCGCGTTAGTGAGGTAGGCAACAAGTTGGTCGGGTTTAATTTGCATGGACCCATTGAGAAAGGGAAGGTTTGGAGAGGAACGTAAGTTTGGACGATGAAGCTTGAGAGCTTAGGTCAGGGATATTTATAGGGTCGGGTAAGAAAAAGACGGAAGGATGTGGTATTAGTCATCAGTAGTTTTAACGACAGTCGGTTGACATGGTTATTATCTTTCAGACGTTGAAAACACTGAAGTCGTGGTGTTAGGCATCAGAAGTTAGAAAAACTATGAAGACGTGGTTTTGAACTTAAGATGATGAAACAACTGAGGACTGGTGTTTGTACAGTAGTTATGAAATACTGAGGACAGTGGTTTTGTCATAAGTTGTGTAAAAAAACTGAAGATTGGTATGTATTCAAGTAGTTATAAAATACTGAAGACAGTGGTTTGTTCAGTTGTTTAGAATGAAACAGCAGTCGTACAAACGGACTGAAGAGAAAGTTGTTCAGCGTTTTTCGTTAATTCTTAGCTTTTCAGTGTTTCATACTGTCCTCAAAACATTCATAGCCTTTTTTTGGCTGAGTAGTTGTTTCATAGGACATCAGTATGACAGGATCAGTGATCACAAGTTTGATGTATCAGAATATAAAGCAGCGGAATACAAACACGAATTAGACAAATTGTAGCAAGCAATCGATATTTGTAAGCATTAAGACGCATACGGTTATAGGGAGAGAATATGTATTTCTGATTTCTAGGAATGTTTATAGATGTAGAATATTTTAATCAAATCAATCATTCATTCCATTCAATTCATTTCACTCATGATTACAATAGGTTGTCACTCCTTATATAGAGTGCAACAGTCACTGCTGTTATCACGGAAAGTGACAACTGGCAGATCCAATACAGAAATAACTAATTCTTAACAAACTACTGAAATGTTCACAACTACTGAGAACATATCAGCATGTTAAGTACAAAATATAAAACTACTGAAACTACAACGACTGAAGAACAAGCTCTTCAGTCGTTTTAAAAAAACTACTGAAACATAGAAAATAAAACTACTGATATCACAACTACTGAAGAAGTACTCTTCAGCAGTTGTGACAAACTACTGAGGCTTCAGTACTTGATCTTCAGACTTTGACCTTCAGGTGTTTCATCAGCTGATGACTTCAGTAGATATCATCAGCTGATGTCTTCAGTCTTTGTCTTCAGACTTTGTACATCAGTTGTTGATCTTCAGCACTTGTGAACTCTTCAGCTGTTGTACTTCAGTACTTTGGTCTTTCAGCTTCAGCACTTGTGTCTTCAGCTGTTGTACTTCAGCACTTGGTTCTTCAGCTGTTAAGTCTTCAGCACTTGACAAACTATGATGAGGCTTTCAGCAGTTGTTGTGATACCGTGTGGGACTTAGAGGTTTTCTGATCTTGGCTCATTGGTTCTTTTGGTCCAACAAACCCCCTGAACCAATGCAGCCAAAACCTCTAACTTATTTATACTCCCACTTATTGATGGCAAAATGTTGGTCTTTTCCTTCTTGATCAGTAGAGAAGATGACCCATGTAAGCTCCGGCCTGGGAAGAAATCTCAAATATTTGTTTGGCAGAGTATGAATGGGAACTCTGTTTTGGGGAACTGGACACAGAGTTGTTATCCCATTCATGAGATTTACTTCCCCATAATGAGTCTGTATGACTCACGAACATAGGCCTCAAGGAGAACAACTTGTTCCTCTTGAGGAGTTCTTCTGCTCCTCCTTCGAAGAAGAACTCTGGACCATAGTACTCTGATAAGTACTTCATGGTCCTGCCATTTTTCAGCTCCACCGTAGTTACCTCCCTATATACAAATTCATCAGGATGGTTGCCTTCAAGGAGTAACTGGAGCTCATTCTTTTGGATGTCTTCAAGCTTTTTATATAACAACCCCTTCTTAATCATCTTGTTTTCTAGTAAGGCTTGAGGTGTCTTCTTGCTGGTGAGCTTTCTTGAATTCATCAATGATTTCCCAAGGTGAGACTACAACGGCCAACATGATGGTAGATTCTATTGTTTTTCGTACTGGCCGTTGTATCTGTGTGGGATAGTTCTTTTATGGATTCTAGAACTCACCCTGGGGTCTGGCCATACTCTCACTCTCTCCTTCTGATACTGAAAGGTGTGCCTGAGAGTGTACAGCCTTGAGCATGCCTTTCATGGCTGAATAGATGATGACTGAGGAAATTCCTTGTCAACCATCTTCAACAGTTGCTCATCGTGCTGTTTCTGCTGTTCTTCTTCTTCTATCTGACTCTGACCATTTCCTTTGAGAGTCAGGTGTGATCATGGGTTGACTTCGGGGTTTTGGTAGCTTAGAACAGCAAGAGAGTGGAGACTATCATTTCATCCTCTTCTTCTTCTTTTTCCATCCTCAGCACCCTTCTCCTCCTTCGGGGTACATCACTGGATGATGGTTGGGTTGGTGAAGGAATTGGTTTTGAAGAATGAGGATGTTTGGATTTTGGCTTAGAGGTTGGTTGGGAGATTTGAGGGATAGGATCTGTTTGAGTGGGTGGAAGGGAAGGTTGATCTAGCATCCTTGTAGTTAGCTTCGCCTTGTGAGTTTAGCCATCTTAACCTTTTACCAGCCCCAGCCTCATCAAGGGCTTCCACAATAATCCCTTTGTTGAATTGCTCAGACAGACAGATTCTGGTGGCTATAGCCAGAATGCTGTCCCTGGTCCATGCGCGGATCTCCATTAATGATCTTCCCAAGTATTTTGCAATAAAGCGGATCATTATTTCCAACCTCTCTTTCTCAAGAGCATCATACCCTGCCCATCGGGTTTGTATCTCTTGTACTTCTAACCTTCTGATCTCACTATCCAGTGTGGCTGTGTCAAACCCCTGCCTGAAGAGTTGTTCAATTATTTTATCCATGGAGCGGCTGTGTGTGGTGTCAGCTTCTTTGACCAGCTCCTCCAAGGATTTGTCTTCAGCAGTGTGATCATCAGCACTTCTCTTTCGCTTGTAAGTGAGCAGAGGTTGCTTTTCTTTTTCCTCCTCTTGGGCTTGCTTCTCTTCCTTTTCCTCGGATCTTTTCCTCTTCTTTTCTTTCACTGCAGTACTCTCCCCTTTTGGTTGCATTGGAGGAAGGGGTTTGTACCGCAGAAAGAGTTTTGGACAGCAGCATCAACCAGGGCTGTAATGTGGGAAAAAGCCTCTCATCAAGGGCTTTGATCACTATATCAGTGATTATGGGGTGATGAGAGGGAGGGAATTTTGGAGTGCAGCACCTATTTGCTCAGGAGGGTTCTGTTCCTGAGAAGTAGGGCCTGAAGCAGAGGCAGGTGGTTGATTTGGGTGGCTCTGTGTTTGGGAAACCTTCAAGGGAAGGTGCCATCTGTGGGTGTATGATGGTGGCAGATGGACTTGCATCCTGAGACATCTTGGCCAAGCAGCTCTTTGAGTCTGCTAACCTCATCTCTAGAATGGTGTTTTGAGCAACTACATCATAGAAGAAGCTCAGGTCATCATCAGTTGATACTGAATCACCTGACCTCCTGCTTAGAGCAGGATTTACATGCACTGGGTGTAGACCAGTTGGTGCATGTGCCCCTTGTGCTGGTACTGGGGACTTCCAGCCTCAGGACAATGTCCATCATCAGCTGTTGCCTCTAGGGAGGTCTTAGCAATGTTACCAGCCTCACTCTGGTCATGTGCTGAGTCAGAGGAGGTGGCAGCCTCACTAGATATTCTAAGCTCCTTGTCTACACCAGGAGATAGAATTGGGAAACCCCTGTGCTGTGGGTTCTCAGGTGCACTGTGTTCCTCCCCCTCAATTGTAGAGGATTCCCAGTAGTAAGTGGTTTCTGGGGGGGGGGTGAGGAGTGCAATTGAGTCAGCACTTGTGCAACTATTAAAGTTGGGCTGTGAGGGGCGGTTGTTTGGGGTAAGGGGTTAGAAGCAGTGTGCACCTGGGGTGGTGGTGCTCTTCAATGGCAATCTCCTCAAGTGAGTAAGATCCCAGATAAGTAGGTGCCCCTTGGGTTGCTGCAGGCTCCTGTTGAGAGGAAGCCTGAGCGGCTGTGGCTGGAAGAGTCATTATCCACTAGGGGGTTTGGACTAGTGGATATATCCTGCGTTTGTGTTGCAGGGACATCCTCAGGGGACTCAATTCCCTGAGTAGCCGTTTTGGGTTTTTTTGGTGGGTTTGGTGGGGACATTGGATTTGGAGGTGGTGGCTGTGGGTTCCAGCTGCGTGGGTTTTCGCAGCTTGGCAGCCAGTTTGAGTGTCCGGTCAGAGTTGTGCCGGGAGTATACTTCTGGCAGAACAGCCGTAGCAGGGACTCCAAGCCAACAAGTCCCTCAGCATTAAGCTGGTCTATAATAATGGCCATTATGAACCGTGGATAGAGTATCCAACGGTTGGCAGTTAGTTTTGAGCCATATCTTTGAGCTCTGAAAATATTAATTCTGAAAAGTTTAGTGGTTGTTGCTCAAGGATAGAATACATTACCTGCTGCCATTTGGTGGACATTTGATCCCAAGACGACGTCTTAGGGGCCAAACATACATTGACCATGTGAAAAATCAGGCGCTCAGCGTCATTAAAGTGTTTCTTCATGATGGTGGTGGCACTGAGATCACCTTGATATCCATGCTGAGCAAATGATAGATCTATGGTGCCCTTCGGATATCCAGCAGGAGAAGTAGCATCACTCAGTTGAAGAATTTTACGGATTATTGCAGGAGTAATGACTACTTCTTTGTTGTTGACGACTGACCGGAGGGATCGTGTGTTGCTCTCCTCAGTTGTAACAGTAACGTTCATCCAAAATTGGTTCAAGGATTCGGCATGTAAGACGGGGTTCAGAAGGAATGCCTTGTTGTATTGGGACTGAACCATAAGATCGATAGCAGTATCGAACTTAGTCCAGATCGGCGATTTTGTGAGGTAGGCAACACAGTTGTGTGTCGCGGTTTAATTTGCATAGACGCCATGGAGAAGGAAGTTTGGAGAGGAACGTTAGGTTTGAAGAAGATGAAGCATGGAGAGCTCAGGTTAGGGTATTTATAGGGTACGGGTGAGGAAACGACTGAAGGATGTGGTGTTAGTCATCAGTAGTTTTAAACGACCGTTGACATGGTATTATCCTTTCAGACGTTGAAACAGCTGAAGTCGTGGTGTTAGGCATCAGTAGTTTAGAAAAACTACTGAAGACCGTGGTTTGACTTCAGATGATTGAAACAACTGAGGACATGGTGTTTGTCATCAGTAGTTATGAAACTACTGAAGACAGTGGTTTTGTCATCAGCTGTTGTAAACAACTGAAGACTTGGTATTAGTCATCAGTAGTTATACAACTACTGAAGACGTGGTTTTGCTTCAGTTGTTTAAAATGAAACAGCAGTTGTACAAACGACTGAAGAGAAAGTTCTCTTCAGCTGTTTTCGTCAATTCTTAGCTTTTCAGCTGTTTCAAACTGTCCTCAACACATTCATCAGTCTTTATGGCTGATTTCAGTGTTTCATAGGACATCAGTACTTATCTGTTTTTACTGATTGCAGTAGTTATGACTGCATCAGTAGTTGTAATACATCAGTAGTTTAGAACAGATGAAGTACTTCAGTACTTGTGAGACATTTAGCCTTCAGTAGTTATAAAAACTACTGAGGAAAGAGCTCATCAGTACTTATATGTGACAGGTACTCATGATCATCAGTATGAATTACTGAGATCATCAGTAGTTGTCACCTATTCTAGCTGCAGCATACCAAGCCTTAACACCAGGTTTTGGAAAGTTGAACTATCCAAAGGCTTAGTAAAAATGTCTGCAAGCTCATCAGCACTAGGCACAAACTTAGGATCAATCAGACCTTTTTCAAAACAATCCTTATAAAATGATGTCTGATCTCTATATGTTTGGTCCTAGAGTGCTGGACTGGATTTTTGACAATGCAAAGAGCTGAAGCACTATCCATTAACAATGGAGTCTTAGTCTCTGTAATGCCATAATCCAAAAGTTGGTTTTGAAGCCAGAGTACCTGAGATGTACAGCTTGCAGCAGCAATGTACTCTGCTTCCGCAGTGGATGTAGCAACTGAGGTCTGTTTCTTGCTCTGCCAAGAAATCAAGCAGTTGCCTAGGAATTGACATCCACCAGAAGTTGATTTCCTGGTCAACTTACACCCTGCATAGTCACTGTCAGAAAAAGCAACTAATTTACCAGAATGTCCGGTAGAATACCATAAACCTAGAGATGGAGTGCCTTGCAGATATCTAAAGATCCTCTTGACTGCAATCAGATGAGACTCTTTAGGTGCAGCCTGAAATCTAGCACAACACATGTAGCAAACATAATATCTGGTCTAGAAGCTGTTAAATACATCAAGGACCCAATCATACATCTGTAAAGTGTTTCATCAACCACTTTACTTTCTGATCTGAGTCCAGTTGTGTGGTGCTGCTCATGGGAGTAGAACAGGGCTTACAGTTTTGTAAATCAAACTTTTGCAAAAGATCTTTTGTATATTTGGATTGATGAATAAAAATTCCATCAGCCTTTTGTTTGATTTGCAACCCCAGAAAGAACTGTAATTCTCCCATGGCACTCATTTCAAACTTCTGTTGCATCAACTTTGTAAAGGCATCACACAACTTTGGATCAGAGGATGCAAAAATGATATCATCTACATAAATTTGAACAAGTAGATTATGCTGCCCAGCTTTCTTAATGAATAAAGTCTTGTCTATGGAGCCTCTAGTGAAATTGTTTTCCAGAAGAAAGTTTGATAATGTCTCATACCAGGCTCTGGGAGCTTGTTTTAACCATAAAGAGCTTTATCAAGCTTATACACCCAATTAGGATGTTATTGTCCTCAAAGCCTGGAGGTTGACATACATAAACCTCTTCTTTAACTTTTCCATACAAAAATGCACTTTTGACATCCATTTGAAAGACTTTAAGTTTTGATAAGCAGCATAAGCTAAAAACAATCGAATTGCTTCCAGTCTGGCTACAGGGGCAAAGGTTCATCATAATCAATACCTTCTTCTTGTGCAAACCCTGAACAACCAGTCTGGCCTTGTTCTTAACAATAAGCCCATTTTCATCAGTTTTGTTCCTAAACACCCATTTAGTGCCTATTGCACACTTACCTGGAGGTAGAGGAACCAGTTCCCACACTTGCTGTTTCTTGAACTGAAGAAGCTCAAGCTGCATGGCATCAACCCATCCATTGTCCTTTAAAGCAATGTGATAATTCTTTGGCTCTTGCTGACTGATGAAGAGAGCATAGAAGCAGAAATTTGACAATGACTTGACTTTTGATACTCCAGCAGTGATATCACCAATGATTTGAGACATGGGGTGATTCTTCAGATCTTGATACACAATGAGATCTGTGCAAGTGTTTGTAGCCGGTTCAGCAGCAACAGATGGTGATGGTGAATCATTTCCTTGAAACCAATCAGTGGATGGTAATTCAAAGGAAGTTGAATTCGAAGAAATCTCATCAGCATTTGTTGTGGATGGTGCTACTGGCGCTACAGGAACATCAGGTCTAGTTGAGTCAGGCAGCTGATCACTAAACCTGAAGAGGTGAGTACTGCAATCATCATCATCATCAGCAGTACCACCAGGTGGTGAACTGTTGACAGGAGCAACAGCAGGAGTTTGATAGGGAACATATTGCAGTATGTCCAAATCAAATAACTCCACAGGACTTTGTGGAATCTTGTCCTTTGGAGATTCATTAAACTTAACATGTAGAGTTTCTTCAACCATCTTTGTTCTGCAGTTGAAGACTCTGTATGCCTTGCAAGTAGATGAATAACCAACAAAGTATCCTGCATCCACCTTAGGATCAAATTTAGGAGTTGATCCTTTGTGTTGAGAATAAAACAGGGACACCCAAATGCTTTGAAAAATGAAATCAGAGGAGCCAAATGATGGAGAACTTCATATGGAGTCTTCATCAACCTCTGATTTACTAAACTCTATTTTGCACATAACAAGCTGTGTTGACAGCTTCGGCCCAAAAGGTCAATGGCAAAACTGAGTCAGCCAGCATGGACCTTGCAGCTTCAATGAGGGTCCTGTCTTTCTCTCCACTACTCCATTTTGTTCTGGAGTCCTTGGAATGCTGAACTGCCTTTTGATTCCTTTGAAAGATAGAAGTCATCAAGTGTATGATTTCTGAACTCAGTTCCATTATCACTCCTAATACACTTGACTGGAAGGGAATACTGCTTCTCAATGTACAGCACAAAGTGGATAATCTTCTGAGCAGCCTCATCCTTTGAATGTAGAAAGAAAGTCCATACAAATCTGGAGTAATCATCCACAATTACCAGACAGTATTTCTTCTTTGCCATGCTCATTACTCTCACAGGACCAAATAGATCCATATGCAGTAATTGCAAGCAGGCAGTGGACTTGGACACTTCAATAGGAGGGAATGAGACTTGTGCTGTTTCCTTTTAAACAAGCAGTGCATGTTTCATCACAGTGGAACTCCTTTATTGGTAAGCCTCTGACTAAACTATTGTGGCTAAGCTGATTCATGTTTTTGAGATTGACATGACCAAGCCTCCTGTGCCACAGTTTAGATTCTTGAAAAGAGGCTTTGGAAAATAGGCAAGGATTGCCTTTGAGATCTATCTTCTTAGAGAGATCTAAGGCATACACTCTTCCTGTCCTGTTGGCTTTCAGGAGAGTGTGATCATCCAACACCTTGTCAATCAAGTGCAAAACTTTGGATGACAGAATCCTACAGTTTTGACTTGTGAAAAGGGCAACATGGCCTTTATCACACATTTGACTGACACTCAAGAGGTTGTACTTGAGATTTTCCACATGATTAACATCATCAAATTTGATTTCTCCATTGGAGACAAAGCCCTTACCGATGATGTAACCCCTAGCATCATTGCCAAAAGAGACAAATCCCTTCTTTCCTTGAGAGTAGTCATGAAGAAGAGAGATGTTCCCAGTCATGTGCATAGATCCCCCACTGTCTACATACAGATGCTACTTTGGCATGTTGAAGAACCCTGCAAT
Organism: Flaveria trinervia; assembly: GCA_025506515.1. Classification (NCBI taxonomy): domain Eukaryota; kingdom Viridiplantae; phylum Streptophyta; class Magnoliopsida; order Asterales; family Asteraceae; genus Flaveria; species Flaveria trinervia. The sequence goes on from CM046442.1 coordinate 82,178,658, forward strand.
AATAAACAATCAGTTAGTTTTAGAGACCCAAACCTTTTTGGTTTTGGGCCTGGTCTCATCAATAGATGGTAAACTAACATGTTTATTTGTAACAACAGCCTGAGAAGAAGAAGATGGTGTAGAAGAGGAGTCCTTTGGCTTAGACCTCCTTTTCTGTGGTTTCAACATAGGAGAATCTAGTTGGTTAACTCTACCCAACAGATGTTGTACCATCATCACCAGCTGTGTCTGATTTTGTGATAAAGCTTTCAGCTCATCAGACACATTGCTAGTGGAGTTAGATAAGGTCCTATGTTGCACCTTCTTCTTTTGAGCACCCTCAGCTGTCACCTGTTTAACTCCTTCTTTTTGGATTGCTTTAAGGACTTAAGGGTTACAGGATTTGATGTTGCTGATACAAATGTGGTCTCAAACTCAGTTTCATTTTTACCATTTTCTCATTAATTTCTTCTTTTTGTTTGAGTTTGGAACCTCTTTTGTACCAACAATCATCTGTAAGATGATTGAACAAACCACATACTTCACATGGTTTCTTCTTCATCTTAGGTTGATCATCAACTAAAGATGGTGAAGCAACAGAAGACTTGTTCTTCAATGCTTTGGAAGCATTGGTTGCTTTCTTGACAACCCTTTAGTAGTCTTCAAACTCTTCTACTGCCAGTTTTCTTCTCTTCAGTGCACAGCAGTTGAAGTTTGAACTTCAGGTGTTAAATCTGCTCTCCAGTCCTTTCAGGACCTTCAGGATTAACTCCTGAGTTGATCAACTATTGATCATGTGAATGTCAGCATTTGGACCATCAACATCAGCTGATAGGTTCAAGGAGGACTTGATGCTGACTGCTACTTCTGATTGTGCTGTATCAGAAGGTAGATCACATGATTTGATGGATTGGTTATCACTCTCACCATCAGATTCTACCTCTGCTCTTGGGGTAAAATCTGTAGGTGGAGCAGTGTGATTGTAGCCAATGCCAAACTTCACATTTGAAGCAGATTGCTTACTAAGAAGCATTTCAAAACCTTTGCATGATTGTACCCATCTATCACACTCGACCTGGGTAACTGCAAGGGTTTCTTTGAGATCTTTGTACTTCTCTAAGTACATCTTCTCTAGCCTTATCATCAATTATTTTGCAATTCAGTTTATAAACCTCATCATTTTTATCTTTGAGCACAAACTCAAACTCAGCTTTGTTTTTGGAAATTATTTGTTCTAGCTCAATGTTCTTAAATTAAAGCTACATTTGCTTTCTAATGGAAGCAAATGCTGCTATGCATTGTTCAGAACATAATTTGGCTTTTGCTCAGAGGATACCTGTGATACTGAGGTGTAGAGGCATTGGAAGATGAAGTATCAGCAGACTCCAAAGCCATAAGAGCTAGATTCCCAAAGGGACTGTCACCACCATGTTGACCAGCACTGAGAACAGTTGATCATGACCAGACAAGTCATCTGGTAAACTGCTCCAGTCAACAACTCTGGGGTGAAGAAGCTGTGTTGTTGAGATGAAGGTTGTTGATGAGATAGGGAAGGCTGAGGTTCTGGTAATGCATGAGGTTGTGGTGTCATAGGAACTTGAACTTGATTTGACTGTGGCATGTAATAACCAGGGTACTGATATGGCATTTGACCCTGAGGAACAAAATATGCCGGAGATTGTTGTTGAGGATGATGACTAGATGTGACAGGATGTTGCCCTCTGTGTTGTTGACTATTGCCAGGAAAAGTCACAAAGGGTGCAGTAGAGTTAGATCCAGTTGATCTACACTCTCTTGCAAAGTGTCCAAGCCGTTGGCATTTGTGACACCTCAACTTGCTCTTGTCAAAAAACTTTGGTTTTGCCAGAGAGTCCTGGGAATTTTCTTCCAGTTCTTTTGTAGAACTTCTGAGATCTGATATTTATCAAGGCCATTGGCTCAAAATATCCTCTCTTCTAAGTCATCATCAGCAATCCCCTTGAGATCATCCATAATGAAACATAGATTGTCATTATTACACCCAGTAAACTGACCATCAACACTTACAAATGCAGAATTAGAAGTGCTCGAAGAGAAATAATATGCTCATCATACTGGCATTCAGATGAAGCATATTCTGACTCATGACCCACCAAGGCAGTGTGCCTTGTATAAAGTCTTCAGTGAGCTTTCCAGATGAAGACAGCTTTCTCTTCTGTTCTATCTCTCTCTCAAAAGTGAGCAATTTCCCATGGAGTTGGGTGAGAGATAGTTTGTCCAACTTGCACTGGAGCGTAGGACAATAGTATATGTGTCCATCTCTCAGGCAGTGATCTGAGAAATCTGTTATTCATCTGAATATTGGTGTATTCAAGTTTGACCATTTTTAGTTCAGGATCAAACAAGAAAACCGCTCATATTGTTGAGTCAGTGTCTCACCCTTTCTATGAGAGAATGTCTCATATTGTTGGGCAAGAATTCTCTATATTTGCCAAGACCTCATCTGTTCCTCCAAATTGTTCTTTCAAAGCAATCCGAGGTCATGGGCAGTTTCATGATGCATTAGCCCAGAATAGATTTCATTGGGCAAAGCCATGGCCAGAATTCCATGGGCTTTTGCATCAATCTCAAGCAACTTCTTATCCTCATGAGTATTGCTCCTCCTCTTCGGAACCATTTGATTGGTTTCGGGTTATTCACCATAGGCTTGTGTGGGACCATGTACCACTGATGTCCAACACCCTGCGCTGTTAACAGACAGGTGATGGAGCATACGTCTTTGCCATATGTATATATCATTCCTAACCAGCATAGGAGGCTTGGTTGAGGAACCAGTATTGTGAGGATCATTGGAGGGAGTGGTCATTTTCAGTTCAAAAACAGTTTAGTTCAAGTTTTAAAAAAGTTTTAGACAACCACAACAACAAACAATGAGAACCAAGAAAAAGATCTCAGGATGAATGAGCAGAAATACAGAAAATTCAATCTCTATAACGTTTCTTGCAAAAACAAAAGCTAATTCAATCAAACTTGGATCTTGAATAGCAGTTTCAATGATCAATTATTAGATCGATCAATGATTAACCTGCTCTGATACCATTTGACAGGATCAGTGATCACAAGTTTGATGTATCAGAATATAAAGCAGCGGAATACAAACACGAATTAGACAAATGTAGCAAGCAATCGATATTTGTAAGCATTAAGACGCATACGGTTATAGGGAGAGAATATGTATTTCTGATTTCTAGGAATGTTTATAGATGTAGAATATTCTAATCAAATCAATCATTCATTCATTCAATTACATTTTCACTCACTGATTACAATAGGTTGTCACTCCTTATATAGAGTGCAACAGTCACTGCTGTTGTCACGGAAAGTGACAACTGGCAGATCCAATACAGAAATAACTAATTCTTAACAAACTACTGAAATGTTCACAATACTGAGAACATATCAGCAAGTTAAGTACAAAATATAAAACTACTGAAACTACAACGACTGAGAACAAGCTCTTCAGTCGTTTTACAAAACTACTGAAACATAGAAAATAAAACTACTGATATCACAACTACTGAAGAAGTACTCTTCAGCAGTTGTGACAAACTACTGAAGCTTCAGTACTTGATCTTCAGACTTTGACCTTCAGGTGTTTCATCAGCTGATGACTTCAGTAGATATCATCAGCTGATGTCTTCAGTCTTTGTCTTCAGACTTGTACATCAGTTGTTGATCTTCAGCACTTGTGAACTCTTCAGCTGTTGTACTTCAGTACTTTGGTCTTTCAGCTTCAGCACTTGTGTTCTTCAGCTGTTGTACTTCAGCACTTTGGTTCTTCAGCTGTTAAGGTCTTCAGCACTTGACAAAACTACTGATGAGGCTTTCAGCAGTTGTTGTGATACCGTGTGGGACTTAGAGGTTTTCTGATCTTGGCTCATTGGTTCTTTTGGTCCAACACAGTACTTATCTGTTTTTTTTTATATTGTAGTAGTTGTAAACTGCATCAGTAGTGGTAACTACGTCAGTAGTTTAGAGCGATAGTACAGCTAGAATTGTGAGAACATTGGCCTTCAGTAGTTATAGAAATGCTGAGGGTATAAAAGAGCTCATCAGGACTTATATTGTGACATAGTTATAAATGATCAAATCAGTACTTATTACTAAGATATCAGTAGTTGTCACTTATTCTAGCGCAGCATACCAAGCCTTAACACCAGGTTTTGGAAAGGTGGAACTATCCAAAGGCTTAGTAAAAATGTCTGCAAGCTCATCAGCACTAGGCACAAAAACTTAGGATCAATCAGACCTTTTTCAAAAAAAATCCCTTATAAAATGATGTCTGATCTATAGATGTTTGGTCCTCGAGTGCTGGAACTGGATTTTTGACAATGCAAAGAGCTGAAGCATATCCATTAACAATGGGGAGTTTAGTCTCTGTAATGCCTAGTCCAAAAGTTGGTTTTGAAGCCAGAGTACCTGAGATGTACAACTTGCAGCAGCAATGTACTCTACTTCAGCAGTTGATGTAGCAACTGAGGTCTGTTTCATGCTTGCCAAGAAATTCAAGCAGTTGCCTAGAATGAACATCCACCAGAAGTTGATTTCCTGGTCAACTTACACCCTGTATAGTCATATCAGAAAAAGCAACAATTTTACCAGAATGTCCAGGAATACCATAAACCTAGAGATGGAGTGCCTTGCAGATATCTAAAGATCCTCTTGTTGCAATCAGATGAGACTCTTTAGGTGCAGCCTGAAATCTAGCACAACACATGTAGCAAACATAATATTGGTCTAGAGCTGTTAATACATCAAGGACCAATCATAATCTGTAAAGTGTTTCATCACCACTTTACCTTTCTGATCTGTATCCAGTTGTGTGGTGCTGCACATGGGGGTAGAAGGGCTTACAGGTTTGTAAATCAAACTTTTGCAAAAGATCTTTTGTGTATTTGGAGGATGAATGAAAATTCATCAGCCTTTTGTTTGATTTGCAACCCCAGAAAGAACTGTAATTCTCCCATGGCACTCTTTCAAACTTCTGTTGCATCAAAGTTGTAAAGGCACAACCCAAAACTTGGTCAGAGGATGCAAAAATGATATCTCTACATAAATTTGAACAAGTAGATTATGCTGTCCAGAATTCTTAAAGAATAAAGTCTTATCTATGGAGCCTCTAGTGAAATTGTTTTCCAGAAGAAAGTTTGATAATGTCTCATACCAGGCTCTAGGAGCTTGTTTTAAACCCATAAAGAGCCTTATCAAGCTTATACACCCAATTAGGTGTTTATTGTCCTCAAAGATGGAGGTTGACATACATAAACCTCTTCTTTAATTTTTCCATACAAAAATGCACTTTTGACATCCATTTGAAAAACTTTAAGGTTTGATAAGCAGCATAGGCTAAAAACAATCGAATTGCTTCCAGTCTTGCTACAGGGGCAAAGGTTTCATCATAATCAATACCTCTTCTTGTGCAAAACCCTGAACAACCAGTCTGGCCTTGTTCTTAACAATAAGCCCATTTTCATCAGTTTTGTTCCTAAAAACACCATTTATTGCCAATTGCACACTTACCTGGAGGTAGAGGAACCGGTTCCCACACTTGCTGTTTCTTGAAATGAAGAAGCTCAAGCTGCATGGCATCAACCCACCATTGTCCTTTAAAGCAATGTGGTAATTCTTTGGCTCTTGCTGATGATGAAGAGAGCATAGAAGCAGAAATTTGACAATTGACTTCTTGTTGATACCCAGCAGGATATCACCAATGATTTGAGACATAGGGTGATTCTTACAGATCTTGATACACAATGAGATCTGTGCAAGTGTTTGTAGCAGGCTCGCAGTAATAGAGGGTGATGGTGAATCATTTCCTTGAAACCAATCAGTGGATGGTAATTCAAAAGAAGTGAATTCGAAGAGATCTCATCAGCATTTGTTGTGGATGGTGCTACTGGAGCTACAGGAACATCAAGTCTAGCTGAATCAGGCAGCTGATCACTAAACCTGAAGAGGTGAGTACTACAATCATCATCATCATCAGCCAGTACCACCGGGTGGTGAACTGTTGACAGGAGCAACAGCAGGAGTTTGATGAGGAACATATTGCAGTATGTCCAAATCAAATAACTCCACCGGGCTTTGTGGAATCTTGTCCTTTGGAGATTCATTGAACTTAACATGTAGAGTTTCTTCAACCATCTTTGTCTGTAGTTGAAGACTCTGTATGCCTTACAAGTAGATGAATAACCAACAAAATACCCTGCATCCACCTTAGGATCAAACTGATGGAGTTGATCCTTGTGTTGAGAATAAAACAGGGACACCCAATGCTTTGAAAAATGAAATCAGAGGAGCCAAATGATGGAGAACTTCATATGGAGTGTTCATCAACCTCTGATTTACTAATGCTCTATTTTGCACATAGCAAGCTGTGTTGACAGCTTCAGCCAAAAGGTCAGTGGCAAACCTGAGTCAGCCAGCATGGACCTTGCAGCTTCAATGAGAGTCCTGTTCTTTCTCTCCACTACTCCATTTTGTTCTGGAGTCCTTGGGATGCTAAACTGCCTTTTGATCCCCTTGGAAGATAGAAGTCATCAAGTGTATGATTTCTGAACTCAGTTCCATTGTCACTCCTAATACACTTGACTGGAAGGGAATACTGCTTCTCAATATACAACATAAAGTGAATGATCTTCTGAGCAGCCTCATCCTTTGAATGTAGAAAGAAAGTCCATACAAATCTGGAGTAATCATCCACAATTACCAGACAGTATTTCTTCTTTGCCATGCTCATTACTCTCACTGACCAAATAGATCCATATGCAGTAATTGCAAGCAGGCAGTGGACTTAGGCACTTCAATAGGAGGGAATGAGACTTTGTGCTGTTTTCCTTTTAAACAAGCAGTGCAGGTTTCATCACAGTGGAACTCCGTTTATTGGTAAGCCTCTGACTAAACTATTGTGGGTAAGCTGATTCATGTTTTTGAGATTAACATGACCAAGCCTTCTGTGCCACAGTTTAGATTCTTGAGAAGAGGCTTTGGAAAATAGGCAAGGATTGCCTTTGAGATCTATTTTCTTGGAAAGATCTAAGGCATATACTCTTCATGTCCTGTTGGCTCTCAGGAGAGTGTGATCATCCAACACCTTGTCAATCAAGTGCAAAACTTTGGATGACAGAATCCTACAGTTTTGACTGGTGAAAAGAGCAACATGGCCTTTATCACACATTTAACTGACACTCAAGAGATTGTACTTGAGATTTTCCACATGATTAACATCATCAAATTTGATTTCTCCATTGGAGACAAAGCCCTTACCTATGATGTAACCCCTAGCATCATTGCCAAAAGAAACAAATCCCTTCTTTCCTTCAAAGTAGTCATGAAGAAGAGAGCTATTCCCAGTCATGTGCATAGATCCCCCACTGTCTACATACCAGATGCTACTTTGGCATGTTGAAGAACCCTGCAATAATAAACAATCAGTTAGTTTTAGAGACCCAAACCTTTTTGGTTTTGGTCTGGTCTCATCAATAGATGTTAAACTAACAGGTTTATCTGAAACAACAGCCTGAGAGGAAGAAGATGGTGTAGAAGAGGAGTCCTTTGGTGGACCTCCTTTTATGTGGTTTCAACATAGGAGCATCTAGTTGGTTAACTCTACCCAACAGATGTTGAACCATCATAACAGCTGTGTCTGATTTTGTGACAAAGCTTTCAGCTCATCAGACACATTGCCAGTGGAGTTTGTTAAGTTCCTATGTTGCCCCTTCTTCTTCTGAGCATTCTTAGCTGTCACCTGTTTAACCCCTTCCTTTTTGGATTTCTTTGAGGACTTAAGGGTTACAGAATTTGATGTTGCTGATACAAATGTGGTCTCAAACTCAGTTTTCATTTTTACCATTTTCTCATTGATTTCTTCTTTTTGTTTGAGTTTGGAACCTCTTTTGTACCAACAATCATCTGTAAGATGATTGAACAAAACACATACTTCACATGGTTTCTTCTTCATCTTAGGTTGATCATCAACTAAAGAGGGTGAAGCAACTGAAGACTTGTTCTTCAATGCTTTGGAAGCATTGTTTGCTTTCTTGACTGCCTCTTTAGTAGACTTCAAACTCTTTCTACTGGCAGTTTTCTTCTCTTCAGTACTGACAGCAGTTGAAGTTTGAACTTCAGGTGTTAAAATGCTCTCTAGTCCTTTCAGGACCTTCAGAATTAACTCCTGAGTTGATCAACTCATTGATCATGTGAGTGTCAGCATTGAACCATCAACATCAGCTGATAAGTTCAAAGAGGGCTTGATGCTGACTGCTACTTCTGATTGTGTTGTATCAGAAGGTAGATCACATGATGTGATGGATTGGTTATCACTCTCACCATCAGATTCTACCTCTGCTCTTGGGGTAAAAATTGTAGGTGGAGCAGTGTGATTGTAACCAATTCCAAACTTCACATTGGAAGCAGATTGCTTACTAAGATGCATTTCAAAACCTTTGCATGATTGTACCCATCTATCACACTCTACCTGGGTAACTGCAAGGGTTTCTTTGAGATCTTTGTACTTCTCTAGAAGTACCTCTTCTCTAGCCTTATCATCAATTATTTCGCAATTCAGTTTATAAATCTCATCATTTTTATCTTAAGCACAGACTCAAACTCAGCTTTGTTTTTGGAAATTATTGTTCTAGCTCAATGTTCTTATTAATTAGAGCTACATTTGCTTCTCTAATGGAAGCAAATGCTACTATGCATGGTTCAGAACATAATTTGGCTTTTGCCTCAGAGGATACCTGTGATACCTGAGGTGTAGAGGCATTGGAAAATGAAGTATCAGCAGACTCCAAAGCCATAAGAGCTAGATTCCCAAAAGGACTGTCACCACCATGTTGACCAGCACCTGAGAACGGTTGGTCATGACCAGACATGTCATCTGGTAAACTGCTCTAGTCAACCACTCCTGGGGTGAAAAAGCTGTGTTGTTGAGGTTGAGTTGTTGATGAGATTGGGATGGCTGAGGTTCTGGTAGTGCATGAGGTTGTGGTGCCATAGGAACTTGAACTTGATTTGACTGTGGCATGTAATAACAAGGGTACGGATATGGCATTTGACCCTGAGGAACAAAATATGCCGGAGATTGTTGTTGAGGATGATGACTAGAAGTGACAGGATGTTGCCCTCTGTGTTGTTGACTATTGCCAGGAAAAGTCACAAAGGGTGCAGTGGAGTTAGATCCAGTTGATCTACACTCTCTTACAAAGTGTCCAAGCCTTTGGCATTTGTGACACCTCAACTTGCTCTTGTCAAAACCAACTTTGGTTTTGCCAGAGAGTCCTGGGAATTTTCTTCTAGTTCTTTTATAGAACTTCTGAGATCTGATATTTATCAGGGCCATTTGGCTCAAAATATCCATCTCTAAGTCATCTCATCAGCAATCCCCTTGAGATCCATTAATGAAGCATAGATTGTCATTATTACACCCAGTATACTGACCATCAACACTCACAAATGCAGAATCAGAAGTGCTTGAAGAGAAATTAATATGCTCATCATACTGGCATTCAGATGAAGCATACTCTGACTCATGACCACCAAGGCAGTGTTGCCTGGTACAAAGTTCAGTGAGCTTTCCAGATGAAGACAACTTTCTCTTCTGTTCTATCTCTCTCTCAAACGTGAGCAGTTTCCCATGGAGTTGGGTGAGAGATAGTTTGTCCAAACTTGCACTGGAGCGTAGGACAATAGTATATGTGTCCCATCTCTCAGGCAGTGATCTGAGAAATCTTATTCATCTGAATATTTGTGTACTCAAGTTTGACCATTTTTGGTTCAGAGATCAACAAACAAGAGAACGCTCATATTGTTGAGTCAGTGTCTTACCCTTTCTATGAGAGAATGTCTCATATTGTTGGGCAAGAATTTCTCTATTATTTGCCAAGACCTCATCTGTTCCTCCAAATTGTTCTTTCAAGGCATTCCAGAGGTCATGGGCAGTTTCATGATGCATTAGCCCGGAATAGATTTCATTTGGCAGTGTCGTGGCCAGAATTCCATGGGCTTTAGCATCAATTTCAAGCAACTTCTTATCCTCATCTGAGTATTGCTCCCTCCTCTTCGGAACCATTTGATGGTTTCCGGGTTATTCACCATAGGCTGTGTGGACCATGTACCACTGATGTCCAACAACTGCGCTGTTAACAGACAAGTGATGGAGCATACGTCTTTGCCATATGTTATACTCATTCCTAACCAGCATTGGTGGCTTGGTTGAGGAACCAGTATTGTGAGGATCATTGGAGGGAGTGGTCATTTTCAGTTCAAAAAAAATTTAATTCAAGCTTTTAAAAGTTTTAACAGACCACAACAAACTCAATAAAAACCAAGAGAAGATCTCAGGATGAATGACCAGAAATACAGAAAATTCAATCTCTATAACCGTTTCTTGCAAAAACAAAAGCTAATTCAATCAAACTTAGATCGGAATAGCAGTTTCAATGATCAATTATTAGATCGATCAATGATTAACCTGCTCTGATACCATTTGACAGGATCAGCGATCACAAGTTTGATGTATTAGAGTTCAAGGCAGCGGAATAAGAATAGGAATTAGACAAATTGTAGCAAGAAGTCGATGCTTGTATGCATTAAGAGCACATACGGTTATAGCGAGAGAATATATTTCTGATTCAGGAATGTTTATAAATATGGAATGTTTCTAATCAAATCATTCATTCATTCACGTCATTCATACTATTACAATAGGTTGTCACTCCTTATATAGAGTGCAACAAACAATGCTGTTATCACGGAAAGTGACAACTGGCAGATCTAATACAAAATTAACTAACTCTTAACAAACTACTGAAATGTTCACAACTACTGAGAACATATCAGAGTGTTAAGTACAAAATATAAAACTACTGATTGGAAACTACTGAAACTACAACGACTGGAGAACAAGCTCTTCAGTCATTTTACAAAACTACTGAACTAGAAATATAAAACTACTGATATCACAACTACTGAAGAAGTACTCTTCAGCAGTTGTGACAAACTACTGACGCTTCAGTACTTGATCTTCAGACTTTGACCTTCAGATGTTTCATCAGCTGATGACTTCAGTAGATATTATCAGCTGATGTCTTCAGTCTTTGTCTTCTGACTTTGTACATCAGTTGTTGATCTTCAGCACTTGTAAACTCTTCAGTTGTTGTACTTCAGTACTTTGGTCTTTCAGCTTCAGCACTTGTGTTCTTCAGCTGTTGTACTTCAGCACTTTAGTTCTTCAGCTGTTGGAATCTTCAGCACTTGATCTTCAACTGTTGAAGTCTTCAGCACTTGTCAAACTGCTGATGAGGCTTTCAGCAATTGTTGTGATACCATGGGGACTTAGAGGTTTTCTGATCTTGGCTCATTGGTTCTTTTGGTCCAACACAATTGGAGCTGTAGCTTGATTTTGATTTTTGACTTTAGTTGATGGCTCTTCTGAAGGTGACGGTAACAAGCCGGGACCAGCTTCAGTTGAAACACTTTGATTTTGAGATGGTTGTTTGACAGGATCAGCTTGTAGTGGAACATCTTCATTCAATTGCTTAGAAGTGGTGGAGGAACCATTTGAAAGTTATCTCTTATTTCTACTCCTGAATAAGGTTCAGCTGAAGGTAGGTTTCCGGCATCAGACAAGTGAATTTGATCAAAAGATTTTGTAAATGAGTCAATATCAAACAAACAGTCGGGACCATTTGTAGATTTAGGAAATGAATGTTCTTTGAATTGAACACTTGTTGATTCATCAATAATATTTAATCTAGGATTAAACACTCTGTAAGCCTTTGAAACTGAAGAATAACCTATAAAGAATCCTTCATTAGACTTAGAAGAAAATTTTCTCAAATAGTCGGGTGGTTTTTTAATATTGAGCGAGGACTACCAAATGACTTGAAAAATCCAAAAAATGATTTTCTGTGAAAACAAGTTCATAAGGTGTCTTGTTGCTTTCTTTTATAATCAGAGTTCTATTTTGCACAAAGCACGATGTGTTAATGATTCTGCCTAAAAGGTAATTGGCAGTTTAGCATCGACTAGCATTGTTCTTGCTGCTTCAATCAGTGTTCTATTTCTCCTTTCAACTACCCTATTTGTTGGGTAGTTCTAGCTGCACTGAATTGATGAGCAATGCTTTGGTTGCATAAAAGAACTGATATCTTCATTTTTAAATTATGTCCCATTATCACTTCTAATTGTTTTGACCTTATGATCAAGTTGGTTTTCAATTTTTGTGATATAATTTCTTATTATTTAGGATGCTTCGTTTTAATGAAGTAAAAAGAAAACCCATGCAAATCTTAAAAGTCATCAATGATCACCAAACAATACTGTTTCTTTCCAATACTCATTACATGAGTTGGTCAAAAAAGATCCATATGAAGTAGCTTCATGGAGAATTGTTTGTGTTCAATAGCTTTGGCTTGTGTGAAGACTTATGTTGTTTCCCTTTAAGGCATGCTGGATAGTGATCAACAAAGTGAATTCTTTTTGGGGTAAACCAATGACATGGTTTCCCTTGACCAATCTGTTCATATTTTTAAAATTTGTGTCCCAAATGTTTGTACGAAAGCTGAGACTCATCAAAAGATTCTTTTGATAGAAGACATGTTTCTTCTTTTGGTGTAGTTGAATTTATTTTAAGACATATGTGTTATTCTTCCTTGTGTCTCTAAGACAACCCATTCTTCATGAATTTGGAATCCTAGTTTCCAAATGTAGCAATGAGTGTTAGTAAAGTGAGTTGAATATTTCTTGTCACAGATATGAGACACACTAAGAAGATTGAAATTCAGTTGTTCACATTAGTTCACTCTATCGAAACTCAGCATCCCATTTGTCACAAATCCTTCACCAGTGATTCTGCCACCTTTTGAATCTCCTCCGAATGCCACAGTGGTTCCTTGTATATGCTTAAAGTCATGAAGGAGGGAATGATCTCTAGTCACGTGCTGGGAGCATCCACTGTCCACATACCATAAGCTATTGAACTTGTATGGATGACCCTGCAAGAACAAAAGAAATAATTAGAATATGGAACCCAAGCTATAATGGTCTTGGTTTCCCGTTCCTATACATGATAGTAACTTCTTGGTACTTTCCTCTAAACTGTTTCTTAGAGAGAGGTGTTCTGGGAGATTTCTGATGATATTTCGAATGTTTCATCTCATCAATTTCAGCTGAAGAGTTAGAAGAATAATGAAACCTTTGGTCCTTTGAAGAAATCTAACCTGATTTTGATTATCAAACATCATTTTTGGTTTGTGAATATCATATGTTTGCTTGATATTGTGATATTTGTTTCTTCGAATCTTTTTCAACTCTTATATGTTACCCATGTCATTATCTGAGCTAGAAGTCCTATATTGATTATTATGAAAATGACTTCTGATTTTCGGTTTCATAGATGATATTGATGAGATGGGCTTGTTTTGGGGAAATCTCAACCCTTTTTACTTAAAGAAACAATCAGATGTATTATGGTTGCTCATATCACAGACTGAACAATATTTATTGAAATAGCAGTTTTTGGTGAAATGATTGTTCATGTAACAGATAGAGCGTATTGATTGAAAAAACACTCATCTGTTTTGTGATTAGACATTTCACAAATGTCACAATACATATGTTTGTTTCTTGGCTCTAATTTTGCTATTGCTGACTTAGTAGATTTATTCATTCTCAACTGAGTCACAATCTTTGTTTTAAGGGAAGTGAAATCAACCTTTTTAGTAGTTTGTTGCACAACACTACTTTTGTTGACTATTTTAGGCTGCTTTTGTTGACTATTTTAGGCTACTTTTATTGACTATTTTAGGCTGCTTTTGTTTCCTCGACCTTTTCTTTACTTCTTGTTCAAACTAATTTACATGATCCCTATTGCAAATGTCAAAACCTACCCCTTGCTTTGATTTTGATGATTGAGGGTCTGACTGGATTTTTGTTTTTGAAATCAGTGGACTTTTGCTTTTCTTTGGAGTGAAACTTTGTCTAATTTGCTTGAATTTTTTGGAGATTTAATCTCATAATCAAAGATGCTTTCAGCGAAGGTTTCACTAAAGCCACGACTTTCTTCTTTTCTTTTGAAATCGTAGGTATAAATTTCACAAATTGGATAATGGCTTTGATTGGGCTTGTTGGTTTAATGACATTCACTGTCTTGTCTAAACACTCCTTAATTTTAATTGGGTCACCTAATTTAATTTTCTCCTTATTTGTTTCAATATAAAATTTGGTTTATTTTAAGGATTTGTAACTTGTTTTACTATAAATTTTGGTTCAATAGTGTTAGGTTCATTTTGCTCTTTGAGTGTGATAGATTCAGGCATGACATTATAGTTGTCATTGTAAGATGGGGGACAAAAATTATACCCAATCCAGTCATATCCTGGGATGTTTATGAATCTAGCATCTCTTACAGCTTGAATGACAACATTTGAAACTTTTCAAGTTTCACTTAACCAAGTGTTGGACCAAAAGAACCAATGAGCCAAGATCAGAAAACCTCTAAGTCCCACATGATATCACAACAACTGCTGAAAGCTTCATCAGCAGTTCGACAAGTGCTGAAAACTCCAACAGCTGAAGATCAAGTGCTGAAGACTTCAACAGCTGAAGACTAAAGTGCTGAAGCTTAACAGCTGAAGAACACAAGTGCTGAAGCTGAACAGCTGAAGAACACAAGTGCTGAAGCTGAACAGCTGAAGAACACAAGTGCTTAAGCTGATGTCCAAAGTACTGAAGTACAACAGCTAAAGAGTTTACAAGTGCTGAAGATCAACAACTGGTGTACAAAGTCTGAAGACAAAGACTGAAGACATCAGCTGATGATATCTACTGAAGTCATCAGCTGATGAAACGTCTGAAGTTCAAGTCTGAAGATCAAGTACTGAAGTTTCAGTAGTTTGTCACAACAGCTGAAGAGTACTTCTTCAGTAGTTGTGATATCAGTAGTTTTATGTTTTTACTTTCAGTAGTTTTGTAAAACGACTGAAGTGCTTGTTCTTCAGTCGTTGTAGTTTCAGTAGTTTTATGTTTTCAGTAGTTATAATAACTAATAACACTTAATATTTTGTAAGGAGATGTAGCTGTTTTGACATCTTCAGTAGTTGTGTTTCAGTTGGAATAATCTGGTAGATGTCACTATCAAGTGACATCAGCAGACGTCACATCTTTATAAGAGGTGTCGACCTAATTGTAATTGTGACATTCCATTACCACGAAAGCGAATATTGAATGAAATATATTTGCAGAATTCTCTCTTTCTATACCGTCTTTGTTCTTCATTGAATATCGTTTCGTTCTTGTGAATCGGCTAATTCATTGTTAGAATTCCGCTGCTATACTCTCTAATCAATCAAACTTAGATCACTGATCCTAACAAGTGGTATCAGAGCAAGTTAATCATTGATCGATCTAACAATTGATCATTGAAACTGCTAATTGATATCTGTGTTTGATTGAATTAGCATATTCGCAAGAACTGGTTATAGATTATTGAATTTTTGTCGCTTTCGTTCATTTATTTTGAGATCTCTTTTGGTTCAATTGGTTGTTGTGTTTTGTTCTAAATTTGTTATAGCTTAATTGAATTTGATTGAATCTATGATGACTACTCCTTCTAATGATCCTCACAATACCGGTTCCTCAACCAAGCCTCCGATGCTGGTTAGGACCGAGTATAACATATGGCAACGAAGAATGCTTCATCACCTGTCTGTTAACAGTTCAGGTTGTTGGACATCTGTGGTACATGGACCACATAAGCCTATGTTGAACAATCCGGAAACCAATAAAATGGTTCCGAAGAAGAAGGAACAATACTCTGATGAAGATCGGAAACTGTTTGAGATTGATGCTAAAGCCCATGGAATTCTGGCCATGGCACTGCCTAATGAAATCTATTCAGGGCTTATGCATCATGAAACTGCTCATGATCTCTGGAATGCCTTGAAGGAACAATTCGGTGGCACAGATGAGGTCTTAGCAAACAAGAGAAATCCTTGCCCAACAATATAGACATTCTCTCATAGAAAGGGTGAGACACTGACTCAACAGTTTGAGCGCTTTTTTCTTGCTTGATATCTGAGCTGAAAATGGTGAAACAGGAATACACCAATAGCCAGATGAACAACAGGTTCCTCAGATCACTGCCTGAGAGATGGGACACATACACTATTGTCCTACGCTCCAGTGCAAATCTGGATAGTCCTATCTCTCACCCAACTTCATGGGAAACTGCTTACATTCGAAAGAGAGATAGAGCAGAAGAGGAAACTGTCCTCATCAGGAAAGCTCACTGATGACTTTGTACCAAGGAATACTGCCTTGGTTGGTCATGAGTCAGAATATGCTGCATCTGAAAGCAATTATGATGAGCATATTGATTTCTCTAAATAGTTCTGATCATGCATTTGTTGGTATTGAGAGTCATTCTGGCAGTAATAGTGACATTTATGCTTCATTATGGATGATCTGAAAGGAATAGCTGATGATGATCTAGAAGAGATGGATATCTGAGCCAAATGGCATTGATTAATATCAGATCTCAGAAGTTCTATAAGAGAACTGGCAGGAAATTTCCTGGACTCTCTGGCAAAACCAAAGTTGTTTTGACAAGAGTAAGTTGAGGTGTCACAAATGCCAAAGGCTGGGACACTTTGCAAGAGAGTGTAGATCAACTGGATCTAACTCTTCTGCACCCTTTGTGACTTTTCCTAGTACTAGTCCACAAAACAGAGGGCAACATCCTGCTGGTTCTGGTCATCATTCACATTCTAGATCTCCTGCATACTTTGTTCCCTAGGGTCAAATGTCATATCCTTATCCCTGCTATTATATGCCTCAACCAAATCATGTTCAAGCTCCAATTGCACAACAACCACAAGCATTGCCTGAACCACAACCTTCCCAATCTCATCAACAAACTCAACCTCAACAACACAACTTCTTCACCCCAGGAGTTGTTGACTGGAGCAGTTTACCAGATGACTTGTCTGGTCATGAACAACTGTTCTCAGGTGCTGGTCAACATGGTGGTGAAAGTCCCTTTGGAAATCTAGCTCTTA
The DNA here is from genome assembly GCA_025506515.1 of Flaveria trinervia. NCBI lineage: Eukaryota > Viridiplantae > Streptophyta > Magnoliopsida > Asterales > Asteraceae > Flaveria > Flaveria trinervia. The sequence continues at coordinate 82,195,736 of CM046442.1, forward strand.
TGGCTTTGGATTCTGCTGATACTTCATCCACTAATGCCTCTACACCAAAGGTATCACAGGTATCCTCTGAGGCAAAAGCCAAATTTGTTTTGAAACATGCATAGCAGCATTTGCATCTATTAGAGAAGCAAATGTAGCTTTAATCAACAAGAACATTGAGCTAGAACAAATAATTTCCAAAAGCAAAGCTGAATTTGAGTCTGTGCTTAATGATAAGAATGATGAGATTTACAAACTTAAATGCCAAATAACTGATGATAAGGCTAGGGAAGAGATACTTCTAGAGAAGTATAAAGATCTCAAAGAAACCCTTGCAGTTACCCAGGTAGAGTGTGATAGATGGGTACAATCATGCAAAGGTTTTGAAATGCTTCTTAGTAAGCAATCTGCTTCCAATGTGAAGTTTGGCATTGGTTACAATCACACTGCTCCACCTACAGATTTTACTCCCAGAGCAGAGGTAGAATCTGATGGTGAGAGTAATAACCAATCCATTTCATCATGTGATCTACTTTCTGATACAGCATAATCAGAAGTAGAAGTTAGCATCAAGCCCTCTCAGAACCTATCAGCTGATGTTGATGGTTCCAATGCTGACACTCACATAATCAATGAGTTGATCAACTCAGGAGTTAATTCTGAAAGTCCTGAAAGGACTAGAGAGCAGGATTTAACACCTGAAGTTCAAACTCCAACTACTGCTAGTACTGAAAAGAAGAAAACTGTCAGTAGAAAGAGTTTGAAGACTACTAAAGAGGAGTCAAGAAAGCAAACAATGCTTCCAAAGTACTGAAGAGCAAGTCTTCAGTTGCTTCACCCTCTTTAGTTGATGATCAACCTAATGAAGAAGAAACCATGTGAAGTATGTGGTTTGTTCAATCATCTTACAGATGATTGCTGGTACAAAAGAGGTTCCAAACTCAAACATAAAGAAGAAATTAAAGAGAAAATGGTAAAAATGAAAACTGAGTTTGAGACCACATTTGTATCAGCAACATCAAATCCTGTAACCCTTAAGTCCTCAAAGAAATCCAAAAAGGAAGGGGTTAAACAGGTGACAGCTGAGAGTGCTCAGAAGAAGAAGGTGCAACATAGGAACTTATCAAACTCCACTGGCAATGTGTCTGATGAGCTGAAAGCTTTATCACAAAATCAGACACAGCTGGTTATGATGGTTCAACATCTATTGGGAAGAGTTAACCAATTAGATGCTCCTATGTTGAAACCACAGAAAAGGAGGTCCAAGCCAAAGGATTCCTCTTCTTCACCATCTTCTTCCTCTCAGACTGTTGTTTCTAATAAACCTGTTAGTTTACTATCTGTTGATGAGACCAGGCCCAAAACCAAAAGGTTTGGGTCTCCAAAACTAACTGATTGTTTATTATTGCAGGGTTCTCCAACATGCCAAAGTAGCATCTGGTATGTAGACAGTGGGGGATCTATGCACATGACTGGGAACAGCTCTCTTCTTCATGACTACTCTCAAGGAAAGAAGGGGTTTGTTTCTTTTGGCAATGATGCTAGGGATTACATCATTGGAAATGGCTTTGTCTCCAATGGAGAAATCAAGTTTGATGATGTTAATCATGTGGAAAATCTCAAGTACAATCTCTGAGTGTCATTCAAATGTGTGATAAAGGCCATGTTGCTCTTTTCACCAGTCAGAACTGTAGGATTCTGTCATCCAAAGTTCTGCATTTGATTGATAAGGTGTTGGATGATCACACTCTACTGAGAGCCAACAGGACAGGAAGAGTGTATGCCTTAGATCTTTCCAAGAAAATAGATCTCAGAGGCAATCCTTGCCTATTTTCCAAAGCCTCTTCTCAAGAATCTAAACTGTGGCACAGAAGCTGGGGTCATGTTAATTTCAAAAACATGAATCAGCTAATCCACAATAGTTTAGTCAGAGGCTTACCAATAAAGGAGTTCCACTGTGATGAAACCTGCACTGCTTGTTTAAAAGGAAAACAACACAAAGTCTCATTCCCTCCTATTGAAGAGCCTAAGTCCACTGCCTGCTTGCAATTACTGCATATGGATCTATTTGGTCCTGTGAGAGTAATGAGCATGGCAAAGAAGAATACTGTCTGGTAATTGTGGATGATTACTCCAGATTTGTATGGACTTTCTTTCTACATTCAAAGGATGAGGTTGCTCAGAAGATTATTCACTTGTGTTGTATATTGAGAAGCAGTATTCCCTTCCAGTCAAGTGTATTAGGAGTGACAATGGAACTGAATTCAGAAACCATACACTTGATGACTTCTATCTTTCAAAGGGAATCAAAAGGCAGTTTAGCATCCCAAGGACTCCAGAACAAAATGGAGTAGTGGAGAGAAAGAACAGGACCCTAATTGAAGCTGCAAGGTCCATGCTGGCTGACTCTGGTTTGCCACTGACCTTTTGGGCTGAAGCTGTTAACACAACTTGCTATGTGCAGAATAGAGTCTTAGTAAATCAGAGGTTGATGAAGACTCCATATGAAGTTCTCCATCACTTGGCTCCTCTAATTTCATTTTTCAAAGCATTTGGGTGTCCCTGTTTTATTCTCAACACAAAGGATCAACTCCATAAATTTGATCCTAAGGTGGATGCAGGGTATTTTGTTGGTTATTCATCTACTTGCAAGGCATACAGAGTCTTCAACTGCAGAACAAAGATAGTTGAAGAGACTTTGCATGTGAAGTTTAATGAATCTCCTATGGACAAGATTCCACAAAACCCTGTGGAGTTGTTTGATTTGGACATACTGCAATATGTTCCTTATCAACCTCCAGCTGTTGCAGATCTTGTGGATAAATCATCTTCTGCAGCATGTCTTCCACCTGGTGGTATTGATGATGATGATGATAATATCAATACTCACCTATTCAAGTTTAGCGACCAACTGCCTGTGTCTGCTAAATTTGATGTTCCTGTAGCTTCAGCAGTTCCATCCACAACAAATGCTGATGAGATCTCTGTTTCCTCTACATCTTTTGAGTTACCATCTAATTCTTGGTTTCAAGAGTCTGCATCAACATCTGCTGCTGCTGAAGGTTCTACAAACACTTGCACAGATCTCATTGTTTATCAAGAACTGAAGAATCACCCCATGTCTCAGATTATTGGTGATATCAATGCTGGTGTTTCAACAAGAAGTCAATTGTCTAACTTCTGCTTCTATGCTCTCTTCATCAGTCAGCTAGAGCCAAAGAACTACCATGTTGCTTTGAGAGACAATGGATGGGTTGAAGCTATGCAGCTTGAGCTACTTCAGTTCAAGAAACAGCAAGTGTGGGAACTGGTTCCTCTTCCCCCAGGTAAGTGTGCAATAGGCACTAAATGGGTATTTAGGAATAAAACTGATGAAAATGGGCTTATTGTTAAGAACAAGGCTAGACTGGTTGTACAGGGTTTTCACAAGAAGAAGGTATTGACTATGATGAAACCTTTGCCCCTGTAGCCAGACTAGAGGCAATCAGATTGTTTTTAGCCTATGCTGCATTCCATAATCTTAAAGTTTTTCAAATGGATGTCAAAAGTGCATTTTATATGGTAAAATAAAGGAAGAAGTTTATGTGTGTCAACCACCAGGTTTTGAGGATAATAAACATCCTGAATGGGTGTATAAACATGATAAGGCTCTTTATGGGTTGAAACAAGCTCCTAGAGCCTGGTATGAGACACTCTCTACTTTTCTTCTTAAGAATAATTTCACAGAGGCTCCATTGATAAAACTTTGTTTATTAAGAAGGTGGATCAGCATAAGCTACTTGTTCAGATTTATGTTGATGATATCATTTTTGCATCCTCTGATCCCCAGTTGTGTGATGATTTTACAACATTAATGAAAAAGAGGTTTGAAATGAGTGCAATGGGAGAATTACAGTTCTTTCTAGGCTTGCAAATTAAACAAAAGGCTGATGGAACCTTTATTCATCAGTCAAAATACAAAAGATCTTTTGAATAAGTTTGATTTACAAAACTGTAAGCCCTGTTCTACTCCCATGTGCAACACCACACAACTGGATGCTGATCAGAAAGGTAAAGCTGTTGATGAAACACTTTACAGATGTATGATTGGGTCCTTGATGTATTTAACAGCTTCTAGACCAGATATTATGTTTGCTACATGTGTTTGTGCTAGATTTCAGGCTGCTCCTAAAGAGTCTCATTTGATTGCAGTCAAGAGAATCTTTAGATATTTGCAAGGTACACAATCTCTGGTTTTATGGTATTCCACTGGACACTCTTGCAAATTAGTTGCTTTTTTAGATAGTGACTATGCAGGGTGCAAGTTAACTAGAAAGTCAACTTCTGGTGGTTGTCAATTCCTAGGCAACTGTTTGATTTCTTGGCAGAGTAAGAAACAAACATCTGTTGCTACATCAACTGTTGAGGCCGAGTACATTGCTGCTGCAAGTTGCACTTCTCAGGTACTCTGGCTTCAGAACCAACTTCTGGATTATGGCATTACAAGACTAAGACTCCATTATTAATGGATAGTGCTTCAGCTCTGTGTATTGTCAAAAATCCAGTCCAGCACTCTAGGACCAAACATATAGAGATCAGACATCACTTTATTCGAGATTGCTTTGAAAAAGGTCTGATTGATCCTAAGTTTGTGCCTAGTGCTGATGAGCTTGCAGATATTTTACTAAGCCTTTGGATAGTTCTACTTTCCAAAACCTTGTGTTAAGGCTTGGTATGCTGCAGCTAGAATAAATGACAACTACTGATGATTTCAGTAATAATTACTAGTGATCATTGGTACCATGTCACATATAAGTACTGATGAGTCCTTTCACCTTCAGTAGTTTTATAACTACTGACGGCTAAATGCCTCACAAGTACTGAAGTACTTTATCTGTTCCAAACTACTGATGTAGTTACAACTACTGATGTAGTTACAACTACTGAAATCAGTACAAACAGATAAGTACTGACGTCCTATGAAACACCTGAAAAGCAGATGCAAAGTCTGATGAGTAAGTGTTGAGGACAGTATGAAACAGCTGAAAGGCTATGAATTGACGAAAACTACTGAAGAGAACTTTCTCTTCAGTTGTTTCTACAACTTTGTTTCATTCTAAACAACTGAAGCAAAACCATGTCTTCAGTAGTTTTATAACTACTGATGACTACCAATACCAAGTCTTTAGCTGTTACAACAACTGATGACAAAACCACTGTCTTCAGTAGTTTTCACAACTACTGATGACAAACACCAAGTCCTCAGTTGTTTCATCATCTGAAGTCAAAACCATGGCTTTCAGTAGTTTTCTAACTACTGATGTCTAAAACCACGACTTCAGCTGTTTCAACGTCTGAAAGGTAATACCATGTCAACAGTCATTTAAAACTACTGATGACTAACACCAAATCCTTCAGTTGTTTTCTAACCCGTACCCTATAAATATCCCTCACCTAATCCTTCAGAGCTTCATCTTCTTCAAACCTAACGTTCATCTCTCCAAAACTTCTCTCTCCTAAATGGCGTCCATGCAACTCAAACCGCGACACAACTGTGTAGCTTACCTCACCAAATCGCCATTCTGGGCTAAGTTCGATAATGCTATTGATCTTATGGTCCAGTCACCCTACAAAACGGCCTTTCTTCTCAATCCAATCCTTCATGCCGAATCCCTTAACCAGTTTTGGATGAACGTCACCCTCACCACTGGGAGAACAACACAGCGTCTCTCCGGTCGGTCGTCAACAACCACGAAGTGGTCATCACTCCCGATATACTTCGTCAAACTCTACACTGGATGATGCCATCTCCTGCTGGATATCCAAAGGGCAAAACTGATTTATCCTTTGCCCACCATGGATATCAGGGAAACCTTAGTGCCTCCACCATACTGAAGAAACATTTCCATGATGCTGAACGTCTAATCTTTCACATGGTAAATGTCTGTTTGGCTCCTAAGACTTCGTCTTGGGATCAAATGTCTACAAAGTGGCAGAAGGTAATGTACTCCATTCTTGAGCAAAACCTTTAAATTTTTCAGAAATAATATTTTCAGAGCTCAAGGATATGGCACAAAAACAAACTGCTAACGTTGGATATTATATCCGCGGTTCATAATGGCCATAATTACAAACCAGCTTCAAGCTGAGGGACTTGTTGGCCTGGGAGTCCCTGCTATGGCTGTTTTGCCTGAAGTATACTCCCGGCACAACTCTAACCATCACTCAAAATGGCTGCCAAGCTGCGCAAACCCACGCAGCTGGAACCCACAACCACCACCTCCAAATCAAAAGTCCCCACCAAACCCACTAAAAAGAAAACCAAAAAGGCTACTCAGGGAAATGAGTCCCCTGAGGATGCCCCTACAACACAAACGCAGGCTATATCACTGGTTATAACCTCCTAGTGGATATAAGGACTCTTCCAGCCATAGCCGCTCAGGTTTCCTCTCAAAAGGAGCCTGCAGCAACCACACAAGGGGTACCCACACATCTGGGATCTTCCTCACTTGAGGAGATTGCATTGAAAGAGCACCTTCCTCCCCAGGTGCAGATTGCTTTTACCCCATCTCCCCATGCAACCGCCCCCCAAAGTCCCACATTGCTTGTTGCACAAGTGCTGACTAGTTGCACTCCTCCCCCCTCCCCAGATACCAATTACTACTGGGAACACTTCTACCATTGAGGGGGAGGACCAAAGTGCAGCTGAGAACCCACAGCATAGGGGTTACAATGTTCCTTCTCCTAGTGTAGCAATGGAGATTGGACCTTCTGGTGAGGCTGCCACTTCTCCTGCGTCAGCATATGATCAGGTTGTAGTTGGTACCATTACTAAGACCTTACCAGAGGCAACTGCTGATGACGGACATAGTCCTGAGGCAGCAAGTCCCCAGTCCAAGACAAAGGGGCACATGCTACAACTGAGCTACACTCAGTGCATGTTTATCCTGATCTATAAGGAGGTCAGGTGATTCAGTATCTACTGATGATGACCTGGGCTTCTTTTACGATGTAATCGCCCAAAACACCATCCTGGAGGAGGAGGTGAGCAGACTCAAAGAGCTGCTTGCCAAAACCTCTAAGGAACAAAGACCATCTGCCTCCACCAACCCACAGATGGCACCTTCAGCTGAAGGTTCCCCAAACACTTTACCCTCTCACTTCACAGAGCCTCCAGCTTCTGCTTTTGGCACTATCTCTCTGGGACAGAACCCCCCAGAGCAGATGGTTGCTGTATTCCAACAATCCATACCTCTCATCACTCCCATCATCAATGACATTGTTACTAAAGCCATTGATGAGAGGATTTCCTCAACTCTACAACCACTGATTGATAATGTTGTGCTCAAGAAACTTTCTGAGGTACAAACCCCTGTCTCCAATGCATCCAAAAAGGGGGAGAGTACTGCAGTGAAAGAAAGAAAGAAGAGGAAAGAACTGAGGATGAGAAGGCACAAGAGAAAATCCAGGAGTTGGAAAAAGAAAAGCAACAACAACTGATCACCTACAAAAGAAAGAAAAGTGCTGATGATCAACCTACTGCTGAGAAAAATCCTTGGAAGAGCTGGTAAAAGATGCAGATGACACACACAGCCGATCCATGGATAAAATCATTGAGCAACTCTTCAAGCAAGGTTTCGATACAGCCACATTAGATATTGAGATCAGGAAGTTGGAAGTGGAGGAGATTCAAACCAGATGGGCTGGGTATGATGTACTGGAAAAGGAGAGATTGGAGATCATGATTCGTTTCATTGCCAAATACTTAGGAAGATCTTTGATGGAGATTCGTGCATGGACCAGAGACAGTATTCTGGCTATAGCCACCAAAATCTGTCTGTCTGAGCAATTCCATAAGGGGATTATCATTGAAGCCCTTGATGAGGCTGGGGCTGGAAAAAGGTTGAAATGGCAAGACTTACAAAAGCTAAACTCACAACCAAAATGCTGGAACAACCTTCCCTTTCACCCACTCAAAAGCCTACCTCTCAAATCTCCAAACCAATCTCAAAGCCCAAATCCAAACTTCCTCAACCCACAAAACCAACTCCCTTACCATCTAAACCAACAGCCGATGATGCACCTAAGAAGAAGAAGAGAAGGGTGTTGAGGCTAGAAGAAGAGAAGAAGAGGATGATGTGGAAGAAGATAGGCTGCCTCTGTCTGTAGTTCTAACATTAGCGAAAGCCAAACCCATGCCCATCACTCCACCTCACAGATGGATGTTGTGAAAGTAAAGATTGAAGAAGAGCAGCAGCAAAAGCTTCATGACAGGATCAGCGATCACAAGTTTGATGTATTAGAGTTCAAAGCAGCGGAATAAGAACAGGAATTAGACAAATTGTAGCAAGTAATCGATACTTGTATGCATTAAGAGCACATACGATTATAGTGAGAGAATATATATTTCTGATTTCAAGGAATGTTTATAGATATAGAATATTTCTAATCAAATCATTCATATCATTCCCGTCATTCACATATTACAATAGGTTGTCACTCCTTATATAGTGTGCAACAATCACTGCTGTTATCACGGAAAGTGACAACTGGCAGATCTATTACAAAAATAACTAAATCTTAACAAACTACTGAAATGTTCACAACTACTGAGAACATATCAGAGTGTTAAGTGCAGAATATAAAACTACTGATTAGAAACTACTGAAACTACAACGACTGAAGAACAAGCTCTTCAGTCGTTTTACAAAACTACTGAAACATAAAACTACTGAAACTAGAAATATAAAACTACTGATATCACAACTACTGAAGAAGTACTCTTCAGCAGTTGTGACAAACTACTGAGGCTTCAATACTTGATCTTCAGACTTTGACCTTCAGGTGTTTCATCAGCTGATGACTTCAGTAGATATCATCAGCTGATGTCTTCAGTCTTTGTCTTCAGACTTTGTACATCAGTTGTTGATCTTCAGCACTTGTAAACTCTTCAGCTGTTGTACTTCAGTACTTTGGTCTTTCAGCTTCAGCACTTGCGTTCTTCAGCTGATGCAGTCTTCAGCACTAGATCTTCAGCTGTTGAAGTCTTCAGCATTGTCAAACTGCTGATGAGGCTTTCAGCAGTTGTTGTGATATCATGTGGGACTTAGAGGTTTTCTGATCTTGGCTCATTAGTTCTTTTGGTCCAACACTTCATGATGATGAAATGCTGAAAAGCATTGACAAAACTTATGCTGCTTCTTCATCAATTATTAGTATGAAGAAAGAAGCTCTGAGGTTGTACACTCTTGCCAACACATTTCAATATCAGAAGGAAAAGGTGAGAGTATGGCCTGATCCTAGGGTGGTTCACAGGATTGTAAAGAAAGACATTCCTTCGAGATACAAGGGCCAAGTCAAAAGGATCGTAGATGAAGAGATCACAGTGGCCCTTGTAGTATCACCCTGGGAGATTGTCGAAGACTTCAAGAAGGCCTATGAGACTAAACAACCACCCCAAAAGATGTTAGAGAACAGAATTATTAAAAAGGGGTTAGTCTACAAGAGGCTTGAGAACTTCAAACAAAATGAGCTCAGTCTGTTACTTGAAGGGACTCATCCTGATGAGTTGCATACAGACAGATTACAACAGTTGAACTCAAAAATGGCAAACAGGCCAAGTACATCTCAGAGCTGTATGGGCAAGAAGGATTGTTTGATGGTGAAGCCGAGAACCTGACCATGGAAGAACAAATCATGTTTCTCAGAGCATACACTAGAGAATCCTACAGGCTTATACACGGGAAGTAGATCTCATGAATGGGATAACAACTCTGTGTCCAGTTCCCCAAAACAGAGTTCCCATTCATATCTTGCCAAACAAATATCTGAGATTTCTTCCCAGGCCGGAGCTTATATGGGTCATCTTCTCTACTGATCAAGAAAGAAAAAGACCAACCTTTTGCCAACTATAAGTGGGAAATAAAATAAATTAGAGGTTTTGGCTGCATTGGTTCAGGGGGAGTTTGTTGGACCAAAAGAACCAATGAGCCAAGATCAGAAAACCTCTAAGTCCCACATGATATCACAACAACTATTGAAGGCTTCATCAGCAGTTGGACAAGTGCTGAAAACTCCAACAGCTGAAGATCAAGTGCTGAAGACTTCAACAGCTGAAGACTAAAGTGCTGAAGCTCAACAGCTGAAGAACACAAGTGCTGAAGCTGAACAGCTGAAGAACACAAGTGCTAAAGCTGAACAGCTGAAGAACACAAGTGCTGAAGCTGATGTCCAAAGTACTGAAGTACAACAGCTGAAGAGTTTACAAGTGCTGAGATCAACAACTGGTGTACAAAGTCTGAAGACAAAGACTGAAGACATCAGCTGATGATATCTACTGAAGTCATCAGCTGATGAACGTCTGAAGTTCAAGTCTGAAGATCAAGTACTGAAGTTTCAGTAGTTTGTCACAACAGCTGAAGAGTACTTCTTCAGTAGTTGTGATATCAGTAGTTTTATGTTTTTACTTTCAGTAGTTTTGTAAAACGACTGAAGAGCTTGTTCTTCAGTCGTTGTAGTTTCAGTAGTTTTATGTTTTTCAGTAGTTATAATAACTGATAACACTTAGTATTTTTGTAAGGAGATGTCAGCTGTTTTGACATCTTCAGTAGTTGTGTTTCAGTTGGAATAATTCTGTTAGATGTCACTATCAAGTGACATCAGCAGACGTCACATCTCTTATATAAGAGGTGTCGACCTAATTGTAATTGTGACATTCCGTTACCACGAAAGCGAATATTGAATGAAATATATTTGCAGAATTCTCTCTTTCTATAACCGTCTTTGTTCTTCATTGAATATCGTTTCGTTCTTGTGAATCGGCTAATTCATTGTTAGAATTCCGCTGCTATACTCTCTAATCAATCAAACTTAGATCACTGATCCTAACACCAAGTGATTGTTCAGCTTTTTAATTGAGCTAACTTTTTAGTTAGTTGCTCATTCTCAGCTACAAGAGTGTATTTTTAACCATGTAATTTTCAATGTTAGAAATGAGTGATTTGATTTTAATTTCAAAGCCTTTAATTTCTCTTTTAAGCATCTCTGACTTGACCTTTTCTTCTTTTATTTTAGCAGCCATTTATGATTGTGCTCATGATAACCTTGTAGTTCAGTAATGCATTTATCACTACAAAGGTTGGATTTTACCTCAGATGGCATAGGAGTTGGACCATCATTAATGTGAGTCATGAGTGCATGATCCTAAAATTGAGGCTTCACTTCCTCTACATACAAACTCCAATCGCACACTCCATCTTGTCTGATGACAAGAGATTGGAAGATGCCTAACTGCTTCCATGTGCTTGATTTGTCAGTTATGGTTGACTCTAGTATGTTGTTGATGTTGGTGATGATACTGTTGTTGTTGATTGTTGGAGTGAGATCTGGTGCTTGGTTGTGAAGATGACTGATCTTGAAAATTCCTTTGGAAATTGTTGTTGTTTCTTCTAGGAGCATTACATTCTCTAGAGAAGTGGCCAGTCATACTACAGTTAAAAAACTTTACCTTGTATTTGTCATATCCAAGATTGGTGTTTTCATTAAGGCTAAGCTTTCTCCCATTTCTGAAGAACTTCTTGGCTCTCATTGCAATCATAGCCATTTGGCACTACAAATCCATTTCTTCCACATCATCTGGATCTATTTCTTCCAAATCTTCTTGGATCTGATGAGTAGAAATGAGTCTGCCTCCCAGGTAAGCGTCAAAGCTAGCAACAAAGGCATTGTAAGGTGCCTTTTGCTCTTCTAATCTTGGGTCTTTAGGAGTAGTTGAGGGAGTTGCAGTGAACCCTATTGGTTGAGATGATATTGATGGCTTGTTTATTGATGGAGTAACAATGAAACCGGTTGTCTTCAGTTGATCTCTTGAGGAGAGAAAATCATCATCGTTAGTGATAAATGCATGTTCCATAGAGTGAGTGTCTGATAGAAATTTATAAGCTTCATAACTCGAGTTCCACCAAGACACCTGCTCCTTTCATCAAGTTCAAGAGCTTCTAATTTGGCAATCATGATGTCCAAGGTGGTACTCTCTAGATCAAGAGTGTTTTTCAGCATTGAAACATTTTGTTTCCAACTATCTGGAAGATTGTGAAGCATCTTCTTGTTTAGTTCTTTGACTTTGTATGTTACTCCCATGATATCTAAATCATTCACCAGCTACACAAATCTATACAACTGTTTAGAGATTGACTCCCCCTTGAAGTGATAAAAGGTTTCATATTGATTAACAAGCTTTTCCTTGTTTATTTCAGCCACTTCATTGTTGCCTTCACATATTTTCAGCAGTGCATCCCAAACAACTTTAGCAGTTCCATACTTTTCTAGCCTTTTTAGCACATCCGTTTTTAGTGCTTGAGTGAGTACAGAATAAGCTTTCAGTTTAGCTTTTATCTTCTTTTAGTCATCAACATCAAGTGTGAGATCCTTATAGGTATTCTTGAGGTTTTGTATAATACAGCCTGATCAGCTGAAAGTGTCACAGAATGTGAGGGTCTTTACATATTGAAATCTAGTAGTCCGGATCTACACCTGAAATATAATTCATGAATCTGATTTTTTATTGCTTAAACTCAAATTTGTGTTTAAGCATGGGAGGTTTTGGAGTATGACCGAGTTCAGAGAAATTATATGAATCCATTTTAATAAGTTGTTTTCAACTTGTTTGAATAATGATTAGATTGATTGTTAAGTTCAACTCGTCCAAATAGTCCAAAACAGACTTATGTATTACCATATTTGCTGATGTTTATATGTTTCTGTTGTAATTTTTAAGATTTGAGAAACTATTCACGAGTTTGTTCTTGAAGATACATATTAATGAATAGTGACTGTCAAGAGTAACTGCAGTTTTTCAACTTGTATGCTAAGTAGAGGTAGTCGAACACTCTATTAGCAACTCAGTCATCAGATCAATCGAGTTCAACTTAGATCTAGGCAGATCTGATGAAGAACCGAGAGCCAAAACTCTGATACCAATTAATTGGGTGTGAGAATGATATTATCTGTTGATGTGAATCAACAAGGACCGAATATGATGATTGAGTCAATGATTGTAAGGCGGAATCAAACAATCCCAGAACATTGAATGCAAGAAATACTCATAAATGCACTTTGTATTAATGTAGGTGAAAACGGTTACAATGAATGCTAGGGTTTGAGCATTAAATAGTAACAAATCACTTAGTGAACATAATACTAAACAAAATATTCTGATTGTCTATAATGTCTATCAACAGTCACCTCACATACGAGGTTTTCTATTCTATTTATAGGCTAACAAGATGCCTTTTACAAAATGACTAAAATACCCCTAACCTATATATCAGAGAACTAGTCTAAGTATAAAAGTCTTCATCGAAATTTCTTTTGTTCATCCGCATTGACTAATGCGGATATGTTGATCTTCATCAGCATTTCTTGTTTCTTCTTCAACATTAGTGTAAGGCCCCATTCCCGGGACACTCACAGCTGGTTAATCATCGCACATAAAATATATAATTACATTAACTTCACTAAAATCATGCAGTGAAAACACTTTAAACAAACATTTCATTACCTTTAAATAACACTTTTGCAAAATAATACATCGTTCATTACAAATATAGTTCGTTCGTATACAATGCAAAATATTATACAAAAGAATGCCATCCAAAAATGCCAAGTAGCTGCCCCACGCCATCCTCAGCAATGCTCACCTACCAACTGGAAAATGCATAAAAAGTCAGCGTTGCTGAGTGAGTTCTAGTTTTATAAAAACATTACATTACCTTCCATTCGTTAGAACATTTTCATTACTATCACACGTAATCACACATCATACATACATCAAGGTAATCATTATTATCTTTATCATCGTTCGTTTCATACATTTTGCACGTTTCACACATTTCGTACTTATGGCACTTTTCGTACATTATTATCTTTCACTTCTATCTAGGTCATGTCATGTGCTTAACCCTCCTCTAGAGCACCAAGCAATTCATCTACGGTTAAGTGACAAGGACCACATATTGCACGTATGGAGTGATCAGTAGGAAAGACTCCCCCTGTGTGTGTGAACTCTTATGGGATAGCCAAGATTGCACGCTGTAGACACACACAGTTGAGCTAACAACTCTCAATGAGTTGTGATCCTCCTTTCATTTGCTTACAAGGCTTTTCATTTGTTCTTTCATTATGTTCTACTTTCATTATCTTAAAGCTTTCACTTCATTAAGATAATACTTACGTTCAGTAACAATACCACACCACGTAAAGTCATGCCATCATATGTAATAAGGAACATAAGAAAGCAGATCATACATAACATACATAGCATACATAGCATCAATCATACATCATCTTAAACACCATGCATCGCACATTCACATACATAAACATATGCATATCAAGCATAAAGCATCACAAGACATAACTGACCCACCGTGGGATAGCGGTTGTTCGGGGGCGGCAGCCCCTAACACGGGGTCCTAGGGGTAGCAGCCCCTAGTGGGGTCCAAGGGGCAACGCCCTTGGTTGGGGCCGTGCTGCCAAGTCAGCAGAATTTTTTTTTTTATTTTAACACTTTTATATAGCACATTTCCTTATCGAAAAATCGATTTTCTCGTTAAAACATCTTAAAATCTCGTCATTTAAATCGTATATTTTGTATGCATTTCCAGCCCCAAACTAGTTCAAAACCTTTAAAATAGGGGATCTAGAACTCACCTGGACTCGATGAGTAGCTTCTCAATCAAGCTTACAAAGCAAGGGTTGCACTGCACAACCTGCAGATAAGTTAACACTCAAAGAAGTTAATTTCTGCCTAATTTCGCTGCCAGACCAGCAGTTTCGCTGCTAGTTTCGCCAGCAGTTTCGCTGGCATCTTCGCTGCCAGTTTCGCTGCCGGTTTCGCTACTAGTTTCGCCCAACTTTCATTGGAAAATCATGTCTGCGAAACTACCTGTGAAACTATAGTTTCGCAGGAAGATCCACAGTTTCGCTGGACGAACTACTAATTTCGCTAGATGAATACCCAGTTTCGTAGAACGGGCTGAAAATACGAACCAACCCATTTTTTACCCAAAACTTCAATCTTTTACATCCAAACTTGGTTTATCACCCAATAAGCTATATCTAAGCTTCTTACATAAAAACGTGAGTTTTGGGAGAATCTTTGCCACTTTCAAAAACCCCAAACCTAGAATCCGGGTTTACATCAAAAGCAACAATTAAATGATGCTTCTTACCTAGATTCGTGGTGTTTTCTTATTGTTTGGATGCCCACGAACACCGATCTTCAATCCCGAGATCAACCAAGCCTTGAATCTTCAATTCTCTCTACTTTCTCTCTCTACTCTCTCTCTCTAGAACTAGAGTGTTGAGTTGAAAATGAGAGCTGCTCAAGCTGATCCATTTATATATACTGGGCATTCCTGGGACCTTTAACTTTCCAAACACATATCCCAAAGAGTTAACTCGGTCTATAACCCGTGTCCATCTTATTTTCATTAAATGATCTCGTCTAAGCCCATTATTATTATTTGGCTCGCTTAGACATTATTCGGGGCGTTACAATTAGTGTTTGGTCATCAACGTTGAAAAATGCAGATGAACAAAAACTTATGCACATTTGTTGCTAGACATACACATTAGTAAATGCGGATGTACAAACTACTTGTCTGTATTTGTTTCGGCTATCCGCATTTGTTAATGCGGAAGAACAAACACTTGTCAGCATTTGTTCTATGTTCATCCGCATATACAAATGTGGATGGCGAACATTTGTCTTCTATTCTCTTCGCGAATTCTTCATCCGCATTGGTTCTTGGACTTGTGGGATTTCCAGCAGAACAACCATCAACCCACCATTGATGACCTCAAAAGTTTTGATAACCTCAAAAGTTTTTATAACTAGACCTTTAGGAGATCTTGCTAGCACTGCAGCAGGCTTCAGTGCTTCGCAGGTATTCCTTTCTTCGAAGACCAATTTTCTTCTGAAGGCAATTTCCCACTTGTCTTCTTCTTTAATTTGGAGCTTCCGAAAGGAAAAGATTTTCCTTCCGAAGCTTGCTTCTTCTTCAAACTCTTAGAAGTCTCTTTTTTGGTCATGTGGATAGTACTTTTTGGATTGTAAAGACAATCCTTATCAAAATGTGAAGTACTCACACATATAATACAATCCATTTTCTTTTTTCTAAGAGTCTTCTTTTATGAACAAGGCTAAACTTGACACTTTCCTTCTCCATCTTTGCAGATGTTGTGGCAATTCCTTTGAGGTGAGAACTACCTTTGGAGCTGGATAGTTCAGGTTATGTAGCAGTGGTACACACCTGATCAAACTTCTTCATGTTGCTGAGACGATTTGGACATAAACTAGAACTCCTGGTATTACAGTTTGAGTTTGTGCATTCAGCCTTAGCCACCTTCAAACCTGCAGAGATAAAAACTTGTTTCTACTTAGAGTTAAAGGTGGCTTTGATCTCTTAAACCTTCTTTTCCTTCCTCTTGTTCTTCTTGATCAAGTTCTTCCTTCTTGACTTGGTCATCCCAACTCTCTTACTCACCTCAAAAGGGTAGCGACCCTTCTTAGAGTGCTCTTCTTCACTCTTCTCAAAAGCATCCTTCACAATCTCTTCTTCATCCTCTCAGTCATAAGGTCTATGAAGGGAAGCTCATCTTTACAAGTTCAACACCTAGGAGATGTTATAGACAAGATTATGTATGGAGCAGCTATCTCACTTCATCCCAGTCCCTGCTAATATTGATAACAAACTTTTGCATGCAATTATGTTCTTGAAGGTCTCTTCTTTTGGAACACTTTTTCTGCTTTGGCGTTGCTGATCACAAGCTCAGCTTGGCATTTAGTCAACTTAGCTATGAGATATTTGATTTGAGTCTTGTAGTTGGTATGTTCATGTTTCAGAGTTGAAATGGTTTTCTCTAAGTTCTGTATCTTTAGTTTATAATCATTTTCAGCTCTTTTGAAATCACATTTTAAGATATTTAAAGACTCAAGATCAGATCTCATCTCTAAATTGTAGAACCTATATCTTTAACTTTAGCAATGCATTTAGGTGTATAGATATGTTCAAATACCTTAGCTTCATCATGGTCTGTCATAAGTGCTTGGTTAGGGGATGCATCGTCCACCTGAAAGCTCCAGTCAAAGCCTCCTTCTTCAATAGTAACTGTAGCTTGCTGCTTTAGCTTCTCATTCTGGGTGGCTCTCTTAGTGTAGTTCGGATTGTCTTATGTTTGGCTTCGAAAGACTTTGTCTTTGAAGCTTCAAAAGACTTAACTTTTCGCTTCGGAAGACTTCACTTTTCGCGTCAGAAGATGTTGGTCTTGGCTTTGGAAGGTTTTACACTAAAAATATTTTTTATGTTGGGTGTAAAAATTTTGAAGCATTTCTACTTGGTACTTTAGTGTATGCATGTAGGAGAAACTTTGGATGT
This sequence comes from Flaveria trinervia, assembly GCA_025506515.1. Classification (NCBI taxonomy): domain Eukaryota; kingdom Viridiplantae; phylum Streptophyta; class Magnoliopsida; order Asterales; family Asteraceae; genus Flaveria; species Flaveria trinervia. The sequence continues at coordinate 82,213,132 of CM046442.1, forward strand.
TTTAGGTGCATCAGCCTTACATAACCTTACACCCCTTAACCACCACATTCCACCATCGCAGCCTCCCCCTCACCTTTCCCTCATCTTCTTCTACATTTCCCCCATTTGTAAAAGTTATTTTTTCTTATAAGCCATCGATGTCGACCACCACGTGAAAAGTTGTTTCTTTACCCTATTTTTCAAATACTAACACCTCCATGACAGTGTTTCAAACCCCTAATACATTAGACTAAAATCCAACGGCTTCAATGCTGGTTTGAAGGTTTGGAGGGAGGGTCACAATGGTAAGGCAGTGGTGACAGAGGGAAGATTACGGTGGTGGTGGAGGGGTGGTAATGGACCATCAGGTGGGTTTCAAGGTTGTAGAGGGCTTTCAAATTGTGGCATAATTATCATGTTGGGGTAGTGGTAGTGGAACTTTTGGGGGGTGGTGGTGCTGGTGGTAGGACTATTAGGGTGGTGGTGGATTGGTAAAGTTAAATAAGTTGAAGGTTGAAGATGAATTAGTGGATGGGTCCCATGTTTCTTTATTAAGTATTTTGATCATTAAAGTTTTTAATAGCAATGGGGTATTTTGGTCATTTTACATGAATTTAACGGGAAAAGATATCGATCATCCAACTTGGAGACTATTTGCATTATGTTTTGTTAAACCTGAGTACTGAAAGTGAAAACATGGCTAAGCATCGAGACCTTTCATGTAATTAACTTGATAAAAAAGGTATAGATAATATGGTTTCCAGTTAAAAAAACTACTAATCTCATAAGCATACGATGAAACCTAGCAAGAAAGTGAACTTAAACTAAATAAAAATATCAGCAACCCCACGTTGATTAGCTTTCAGGTGCCTTGATTAAGAGAATCTTCTTTACCTATGAAAAAAATACACTTTAGTGAAATGCAAGGTTATCAAATGAATACTAAGTACAAATAAAGAGACTGTATCCTTAGAGCTATATATATATCTAGCAAGATTATTTCTGAACAATAATAACAATTTGAAACGTGGGGAAAATGTTAGTTTGATAAGGTTACTCATTTATTGAAAAATAACTATCAAATAGGAAGAGAGACTTACCTGATATTCCAATGCCTCCTCAATTCTATCAATGATCTTGTCCATCGTAGGTCGTTCCTTATAATTCAAATTGATGCACTCATATGCAATGTCTTTAAACATATAGAAAGAACGATCTTGAATTTCATCTTTTATACAAGGATCTATTAATTTATCTAGTATACCTGATTTGTAGCGCCTGACACGATTTATCAACAACTGTGGCTCACCATCTTCAACTATTATTGGATTATAAGCTAATTCCCCACTTAACATTTCGAGAAGAACCACCCCAAAAGAATACACATCTGACTCTGTCCTAAGCTTGCCACCTTCACGGTAAATAGGGTCAATGTAAAATTCTGTACCACCAACGCCTGTATAGAGCCCGGTATCAATGGCTTTATTTGTGGGGCGTGTTCTTGACAATCCAAAATCACAAATTTTTGCTTCCATGTTTTCATCTAGCAATATGTTTCCACTCTTGACATCTTTATGTATTACTTTATTGTGTTCTCCATGACCTGAGTGAAGGTGTTTTAGTCCTTTGGCGGCTCCTAAGCAAATTTTGAGACGTTGTTCCCATGTTAGGTGATGTCGCTTTGTAGGGTCTTTAAGATGACAATCAAGGCTGCCATTTACTGCATACTCGGTAACTATAATCATCTCATTTTCTTCATCATAATAACCAATGAAGGGGATGATGTTTTCATGGTGGAAACTAGAAATCAACTGAAGCTCCTTATGAAACTCTTCATTCCGTGCTTCGTGATTTTGAGCATTGAGACGTTTGATGGCAATAGTGCAATTTTGCCAGTGTTCATCGGAGAGTTTTCCTTTGTAGACAATACCAAATCCACCATCTCCTATCTTAGTTTGGGTAAACTCTTTTGTGGCCTTTTTCAACACATGTAGTGGTATTTTACAATCTTCAATTTTTCTCTTTGGTATGGTAGTGGTAAAAGCAATTCTGTTGTTCTGCAAATACAATCATGAACATAATCGAGTTTCATCAGAGGTGAAACACAATGTTATATATACACACACACAAAAGTTAGTGGGTATTTACCTATCTGGTCATCCTATTCTTCAGGAGTGAATGTTATATATATACGTGTGTATATACATATAGATATACACGTATACATATACATATACGTATATATGTATGCTTAACGTATACATAGACGTTACGTATGTGTATATATATATATATATGTATATATACATATATTAATTGCAAATAATTTACAGAAAAATGAAAAAAATAGTAATGAAAACGTAGTCATACGATATCAATGTAAAAAAGAAACAAAAGTAGAAGTAAAAATATAAAAAACTAAAAAGTGTCACAATTTACAAGTGAAATCAATATATTTTACAAAAAAATATTAATTTCACAAGAGAAATCACCTTGACTTTTTTTTCTTATTTTTCTTAGTTGCGTGAAATAAGGTTTTTTTGTAATTAAAATGTGTCTATTATTGGTTACTTAGTTTACTATTTTTCTAGTGTTTCATTATTTAACCTCCATATATATATATATATATATATGCAGGACCAGTGAAGGGGGTCACTTACAACACAACACAACAAAAAGGAGAATAACCAAACTTAATCAAACAGTAAACTGGATTAACCACAAATGAGACACTAAGAACACAAGTAATATAAGAGACAAAACAAGAGAACACAAGTGTATGGTTTTCAAGAATGCAGTATATTGCTTTCTCTATGTTCTATTACAAGTGTTACAAAGCATAGTAGAAAGATACAAGAACATGAGATACTTATACGACATCCTACAGCCGGCTATACTTTGAAAGCCAGCTGGATACAATTGACTAAACACAAACAAAATCAATTGTAGAGTCAAAAGGCAGATTGCCTTTTGACTAGTGACTATGACATGCCATAGCTCACATCCTTATCTATTACAAAAAGGATAAAGTACATGAAGTGGAAAGTTACAGACTCAAGACCTCAATGTACAGTTACCAAAAGCATGGACCTTTTCACCAACTCATGTAAGTTGGTGACATTACAGAGATGCAATGGAAAGGTATCCGGCTTTATTGAAAAGTACATCAGATAAAGAATATGTCAAAAGTCTTCAGAAGAAATCTGTCTTCATGAGTTGAAGCTTCGGAAGACTTTGTCTCTAAGGCTTCGGAAGACTTTATCTTTGGCTTCGGAAGATATTGGTCTTGGCTTCGGAAGATTTCACACTTAGAATATTTTAGTTGCATGTGTGAATCTTTCTAAGCATTCTTCTTCAATGCACTTGTGCAGCATGCAGGAAAGGCTTTGGATGTTTAAGTTGCATCAGCCTCTTCATTAATTACTACAAACTCCCCCTAGGCTGATGCTACCAAAACACTTAGTAGACTTCAGATATCAACAGTTCTCATTAGAATGATAACCAACCATTTCTTCATGAGATGATCAGGATCCTTCAAACTGTCAAAATGTCTTCTCATATCAAAGAGATCATACAGAGGCAACTGAACCATATCTTGCCAAGTGTAGATGTCTTCAGTGCCTTGTTCTCTAATGACATGCCATCTTTTTGGATTTGTGGTTTATGTCCAGGACAAGATGTGTCTTCCGAATGATAAAGGAGCTACTGAAATTGGAGTTGATTGAGCATCCTCTGGCTGCACATCCTCAGGATGTTCTGACTCATCCTGGGGTTTAGAAGAGGGTGCAGTCTTCTTCTTCTTTGGCTTTGGTTTAGAAGCCATCCTCTTCATTCTCTTTACAGATTTTAACTGAAAAAATTGGCCTACAGTACCAGATTGTTCTTCATTGTCTTTCTCAGTTGGGACTTCCTCTCTCTCAGGCTCAGAAGGAGAGGGAGGTTGACCCTGCTGTGGATCAGAAGATGAAGCTTGCTAAGAAATGATATTGTCTATGTCATAGTTCCTTATCTGCAGATAGTTTATCCTGACTGCCCTTAACTCATCATTCTGAGTATTTGTTCTAGGGGCAGCCCTGATAGCATACTCCATGAGTCTTACAGACTCAGAAGAGGAACTTTCTCCCCTCAACCTCCTTTTCCTCTCTCTCTCTCTCCTCCTACTCAATCTCCTCAGATGTCATCTTTCTTTTCCCTTTGCCACTCACAGACCTTTGTGACTCAGGGTGGAGAGAGCTTTGGCCTTCATTGCTTGATGCAACTTCTGAGCTCTAGCCAGAGAGAGGTTGAGAAGCACCTTCACCAGTAGGTGTCTCAAAAGGAATATGAATCTTTGTAGCAGTTGATGATGATAAGATAGGGCTCTTAGGTTCTGCCACTGGGCCTTCAGTCAAGGTTTCTCCTATGAAACTAATCTTAGGTCTGCCTCAACATCCAGTTGATCGATGGCATTACTTGATTGCCAAAGTCTCCTTCTGAAACTGAACTCTACAGTGATCCTGTCTTGGATTTTTTGAGCCAGCCTGTCAGCTTGTCTTGATTTGCTTGGATTGACAAGTGGCATGTTGACTAGATCCAGACCTTCATAGTAGTTCAAAGTCTGAAAATTTAAGACTACTTGCTGCCCTTGAACTCTTATGATGATTAGGGCTTTCCTGTTGCTGTCATACATCCACCCAATGATGTGATTGGAAGATGGTGAAGATGACACAGCCCTTGGTATCCCATCCTCAAACAAACTCTGTATGAAGGAGTCTGTGTAGTCTATATCAATGTGAATTTGAGGAGGTTACTGAGAATGCACATTTGCAAGTGAGGATGGTGAGTCCTCAATGTCCACTCTCTCTGAAGAACTCCCAGGTTCTGTAGCTGTAATGACTTTCTCCCCCTTTTTGGTAGCATCAACCACTTGCATAGGTGAGCTGGAAGATAGGTCAATCACATCCACAGGTTCTTGTGTTCCTGGTTGAGCTCTTCTTAAGGGTCTCCTAGCTAGTTTTTCCTTAAGATATGAAATCTCAAGTTGCTGATCATTGATCCTATTGTGTACGGTAGTCACCTGAGATTCAAGGTAACTAACCTTTGAGACTAAATAAGTGAATGTTTTAGACAGTTTGTGCACCTTTAGTCTTAGATTCCCCTCATCTTTATCAGAAGAATCATTAGGGGATAAGATGATTGGACCAAAGTCCTCTCTCACACCACCAGCTTCAGGTTCTTGGCTGCTGGATTTTCTCTGCTCACTGGCAGTCTTAGTTGAGATGACAGTGGGCTGGGTTGCCATGGTTAAGGTCTTAATGATGTAATCACTCTCAAAAGTGAGAGCCTCTTCCATATGGACATCCTGAACAGGTTCAGAAGTGTCCACCTTAGTAGTACGTGACTGATGGGGGCTAGAAATAGGAGCCTCACAAGCACTCATCTCTTTTTGAGTAGGGGAAAAGAAGAAAGAATCATGGTACTCACTGAAACCTAGATCTTCATCAGTATAGAAATCAAGGTTGGGAATTGGTTGGTTGAGATCTATAGGCTAGAGATGGTAACTGTCCCTTGAAGGTTGATCACTTGAGTGTTGAGACTCAGAGTGATGGCTTAAGGCAGTTGGGCTAATGAGCTCATCAGGCTGAGCATGAGGAACCTCAGCACTGATCCTTGAAGAGATGGGAGTGGTCTGGTCTGCTCCTCAGGAGAAGTGGGAGCTCCAGTGTCCACTTCTGCCTGTAAGGGTGAGTGTATGGGGACCTCCACAGACTGAATAGTCTGAGTAGGGGTTCGTTTAGATTTCCTTTTGTTGGTGAGGGTGATTTGAGGCTGTTGAGGTGGTAGGGAAACAGTAGGTGGGTTCAACACTAGCTTGTGTTACTAGGTTGTCACCTTGAGCAATGACCTCTAACATTTTTGGGACTAGGGCTGTTTCTACCCCAGAGAAGCCAACGGTGGGCTTTCTCAGTATTTTAAAGATGCCGGGCTTCATCTGTCCCAGTTTAAGAATGTTACCTGTCTCCCTTAACTGTGATCCCAGTTCACCGTTAAGAATGTACTGGACATATCTAGGAAATATGTAATATTCTAAGGAGTCTAAGTTAGCAAGCAAATTGGTATAAACAAACTAAGAATACCTGAACTTTACCCCTTGAATCATTCCATGGATGATGAAAGAGAGATCCTCAGGAATCTGGTCCCATCCACCATGCTTGTTTGACAAGCTGTGGATGACCACATGGAGCAGCAATCTCCACTAGGATGAGACCTTCCCTTTCCTAAAGGTCTTTGTAGAGAAATCTCCCTTATATCCCATCTCCTCAAAGGAATGATTAACAGCTTCCTTTGGGAAGAACACCTCACCTTCTTCATCATCCAGCTGAAGATGCATGTTGATGATGGCCGGAGTGATGAAGACTGTTCTCCCCTGCACTGTGGCAGACAATGCCTTCTCCCCATCCATGACAACCTCTTGGCAGGTTTTCCAAAATTCAAGCAGATGATCCTCATAGAGTGGAGGATCAATGGTTAGGGAGGTGAAGTAATTTGACAAAGCTAAGAATCGACAAACCTCTGAGAATCTTTCTCAGAGCTTAACAGAGCAACCTGATTATATTGCCTGTGTAGCTACATGGTAAAGTTGGGATTCTTTTTGTGAGCGAGATTGGCCATTGTGAGGTAGCTTAAAGATGAAGAAAGAAGGAAGAAAGAAATTTCAGAGAGAAATTTGGGTTTTAGGTTTGGAGGAAGAACAGATGATAGAAAGAGGGGGAAACCGTTGGGTTTATATGTGAGAGGGATTTCAAATAGAGTTTAATGAAAGAGGATAAACTTTGAAATCCGGATGTTGGTCCCACCTTTGAAAAAGTAGTTTACTTTTGCTCAAAAAGTAGTTTTCCTGGAAGTCGAGAAGCTTCTGAAGGTAAATTATCTTCGGAAGTTTTAATTAAAAAGCTTCCGAAGCTAAAATGATTTCGGAAGAATTTCCTGAGAGTTTTGAAAATTTTGCTTTGGAAGAGAAATTAAAACTTGATTGCTTTGTATATAAAACACAAAGCTTCGGAGAGTTAATTTTGCTTCGGAAGAAAATAGTCCTTAAAATGAATAAGTGTCTGAGACAAGTATTCAAGCTTCGGAAGATAGATTAAAAACCTCTTCCAAAGGTAAATTTCTTAGACAGTTATTTATTTTGAAGGCATGATTTGCTTCCGAAGTTAAAAGCATAACTTCCGAAGAATCAAAAATTGTCAAAAATCTAAGGAAAGTCTTCAAAAAGATATGTTTATCCAGAGAAAACATGAGCTTATGAAAGTGATGAACTAGACAACTTAGGGCACAAATATTTTAAGAAATAATAAGAACTATTTTTAAGAAAAACCTACCCAAAGTTAATCATCCCAATAGCTGATATTAGATATTTAAATCACTGTTCATTAAAAGCCTTTGTAAATAGATCAGCATATTATTCATCTGTGTGAACTTTGACTAGTTTAATTAATCCATTTCATGGTTATCTCTTATTAAATGATACCTGATATTCATGTGTTTAGTCCTTGAGTGCTGCACAGGATTCTCTGTGATAGAGATAGCATTGTTGTTGTCTATGTGAATGGGAGTCTCCTTGAAGTTTAACCCATAGTCCAGCATCTGATTCTGAATCCAAAGTACTTGAGCATAGCAGCTTGCAACAGCAATGTATTCAGCTTCAGTAGTTGATGTAGAGACACAGGATTGTTTATTGCATTGCCATAAGATAACCCTTCCACCAAGGAACTGACATCCCCCTGATGTAGACTTTGCAGTCATGTTGCAACCACCATAATCACTATCTGTATAAGCATACAGATTGAAGTCAGGATTCTTTAGGTACCATAAACCACGTGTTGAGGCACCTTTGAGGTATCTAAGAATCCTCTTGACAGTGATGAGGTGAGACATCTTAGGGTTGGCTTGATATCTTGCACAAATGCATGTCCTAAACATATTTTGACTGACTTATGAAGATGCCATCTTCAACTTGCTTCACTTGAATTCCCAGAAAGAAATTGAGTTCCCCCATGGCACTCATTTCAAATCTGTCTTCCATCAGCTTCTCAAAGTCTTTGCAGAGCTTTGGATTAGTTGAACCAAAGATGATTTCATCCACATACACTTGAACTAGCAGAATGTCATTTCCCTAGCCTTTGATGAAGAGAGTTCCATCTATAGTACCTCTCCTGTATCCATGTTTGCAAAGATACTCAAACAGTGTCTCATACCACTTCCTGGGTGCCTAATGCAGCCCATAAAGAGCTTTTTCAAGCTTGCAGACATAATTAGGATAATCAGAATCTACAAAACCAGGCGGCTGTTTGACATACACCTCTTCATCAATCACTCCATACATAAAGGCACATTTTACATCAAGCTAAAAGATCTTGAAGTTCTTGGATGCAGCAAATGCCAGGAATATCTTAACAGCTTCTAATCTTGCTACTGGAGCAAAGACATTAGTGTAGTCAATCCCTTCTTCTTGTGTGTACCCTTGAACAACTAGTCTAGCTTTGTTCTTGATGATAATACCTCTATCATATTTCTTATTCCTAAACACCCATTTGGTTCCAATGGTAGTCTTCCCATGAGGAAGAGGACAAAGGTTCCAAACTTTCTGCCTTTTGAATTGAAGCAGCTCTTGTTGCACAGCCTCAACCAACTTCCATCCCTTAAAGCCTCATCAAATTCTTTGGCTCTATTGGGATAAGAGAAAAGAGTGAAGACAAACATTTGCTTCATGGATTTATCCTCTTATTCTTACTCCTGTGATAACATCTCCAATGATGTTTATGGTGGGGTGAGACTTGTGGATCCTAAGCTGAGGGATCACAACAAGTTGCTGAGAAAGATCTAAATTAGAGAAATTTAGATCTAGCGTGGATGTTTCTCCCACACATCAGCACATTCATCAAGAGAAATTGTCCAAGTAGTGTGTGACATCATTGATGTTGTCATCTATGGTGTGGTTAGTAGCATCAAGAAATGCTTGATCACTGTCACCACCACCATTGTTGTCTTCCACAATTGAGGTATTCTTATCTAGTTGTGGAGCCTCTGAGCTGGAATTTGAAGGCACCCTAGATGCATCAGTTGAGTTTGTCATTGTAGTGCTGATAGAAACCTCATTTGCAGAAGTAGTTCCAACTGGAGCTGAAGATGTGTGACTAGAAGATCTTCTCAACTCAAATCTTGGATCAGGATCACCTTTGTTGAGATTTTCTACAGATCCTGAAACATTCTCACAAGATTTGTTAAAACAGTTGGTAACTAAATCAAGATCAAATAGCCAATCAGGACCAGAACCACCACATAGGGTGTGTGTTCATTGAAAGTCATATTGGCTATCTCCTCAACAATCTTAGTTCTGAGATTGTATACTCTATAAGCCTTAGCTTGAGAAGAGTATCTAATAAAGTGTCCATCATCTGATTTCTCAGATAACTTGGCAATTTGATCTTTGGTATTCAAGATGGTGCAAGGACATCCAAATGACCTGAGAAAACCAATGAAAGGTTTCCTCTTGTGCCAAAGTTCATAAGGAGTCTTGCCATGAGTCTTGACCACTAAAACTCTGTTTTGCACATAGCAGGCAGTGTTGACTACCTCTACCCAGAAGGTGATGGGCAGCTAGAGTCAGACACATGTTTCTTGCAGCTTCAATCAGTGTCCTATTTCTCCTCTCAGCAACACCATTCTGCTGAGGAGTCCTGGGAGCACTGTATTGTCTTGTATGATCTTGACCATGTGATCAGATTGATTCTCAATCTTTAAGATGAAATTCTTCAGAATCTCAGGAGTCTCATCCTTAGTTCTTAGGAAGAAAACCCAAGTGAATCTTGTAAAGTCATTTGTGATCACTAAACAATAAGAGGTCCTTCCTAGACTCATTACACTGGTGGGGCCAAAGAGATCCATATGTAACAAGTGTAGGGGTGTAGTGATGGAGTTTCTTTCCTTAGCCTTGTGAGATACCTTATGTTGCTTCCCTTTCAGGCATACAACACAATGGTATCACTTGTAAACTCTTTCTTTGGTATTCCAGTTATAAAATCATTCTTAATTAATTTATTCATGTTCTTAAAGTTTACATGACACATTCTTTTATGCTATAGGAAAGACTCATTACTATTGGCTTTAGACAAAAAGCATAAAACTTCCAGAGAGAGATGTTTCTTGCAAATCCATCTTGTACATGTTCCCTTTCCTGGAGGCTCTAAGCAAGATATGCTCATGAGGAATGGCCCACCAGGCTTGAGAACAATGCACTCGTACTCAGTAAAGAGCATGTTATGACTCTGATCACAAAATTAGGATACACTTAGAAGATTGTACCCAAGCTCTTTGACAAAGTTTACCTTTTCAATGTTGAGCTTACCATTTATGACCATGCCCCTTCCTAAAATGTAACCACCTTCATTTCCTCCAAAAGCAACTGGTCCTCTATCAATCCTTTCAAAGTTCTGGAGTAATGACCTATTGCCTGTCATGTGCCGGAACAGCCACTATCAATGATCCAGACATTCTTGTTTGTCTTGAGCTGTCCCTGTACAAAGAAAAAGATTAGTTACATTTGGAAACCCAAGCCTTGCTTGTCTTGGGCTCAGAAATAGAAGGTAATGCAATAGTAATAGATCTTATGGTTGTGCTGAGAGGATCTTTAGCTGTTGTTGATGGAGAATTCTTAATCACTTGCTCTTTCTTAGAGTTTCACACCACCTTTGGAGTCTTGGACTTGACCTTCAAAACATCAGAAGCTTTTGGAACTTTAGAAGTTTTGATGACTGAACCTTCGAAAGATTCTCAGACACTGCAGTAGACTTCAGTGCTTCGGAAGAACTCCTTTCTTCCGAGACCAACTTCTCTTCCGAGGGTAATTTTCCACTTGCCTTCTTCTTAGATTTGGAGCTTTCAAAGGAAACAGATTTTCCTTCCGAAGCTTGAATCATCATAGAACTCTTTGAAGTCTTTGTCTTGGTCATATGGACAATACCTTTAGGATTGTATGGACAATCCTCAGCAATGCGAGTGGTACTTTCACACATGACGCACACCATTTTCTTCTTCACAAGAGTCTTCTGCTGGGAACAAGACTGTCTTTGGTCATATCCCTTCTCCACCTTCATCTTTGCAGATGCTGAGACAGTCCTTTTGGGCTGAGAACTGTTCTTGGAGTTTGATGGTCCAGGCTGTGCAATAGTGGTACACAGTAGATCAGCCTTCTTCTTGCTACTAAGGTGATTTGAACAAGAACCAGAACTCTTAGCAAAAGAGTTTTGGTTGATGTCTTCAGTCCTTACTACTTCAAACCCTGTAGAGATGAAACTTTTTTGCTTAGAGTCAAAAGTAGCCTTGATCTCTTGAGCCTTCCTTGCTTTTCTTTTGCTCTTTCTGATCAAGTTCTTTCTCATGGACTTAGTCATCACAGTCTTCTTCTTCTCCTAGAAGGATAGTGTCCCTTCTTAGAATCCTCCTCTTCACTCTTCTCACAAGAATTCTTCACTATCTCTTCTTCATCCTCTTCGCTCATAAGATCTATGAGAGGAAGCTCATCTTCACAAGTTCCACACCTAGGAGTTCTTACAGACAAGATTGTGTGTGGAGGAGCTATCTTATTGGATCCCAATCCCTGCTGTTTTGATAGCACACCTTGTTATGCAAGGATGAGGATATCATGTTCTTGAAGGTCTCTTTTTCAAGAACACTCTTTTCTGCCATGGCTTTGCTGATCACAAGCTTAGCTGGCACTCAGTCAACTTGGTTATGAGATCTTTGATTTGAGCCCTAAAATCTGTGTGTTCATGTTTTAGAACTGAAATGGTTTTCTCCAGATCCTCTATCTTCAGTTTATAATCATTTTCAGACTTTCTAAAATCAGATTTTAAAATGTTTAAGGACTCAAGATCAGATCTCATCTCTAAGTTATAGGACCTGTATCTATTGTCTTTAGCAATGCATTCAGAGTACAGAGATGTTCCAATACCTTGGCTTCATCATGATCTGCCATCAATGCTTGGTTTGGAGAAGCATCTTCCACCTGAAAGCTCTAGTCAAAGCCTCTTTCTTTAATAGCAACAGTAGCCTGCTGCTTTGACTTCTCATTCTGGAGAGCTTTGTCAGTGTAGTTAGGTCTGGATTGTGTTTGGCCACCACTTGGTTTAGGTCCTTACACTCTCTGGCAAAATGGCCCATCAAGTTACAGTTGTAACACTTGACTTTGCCTTTGTCCAGGCCAAACTTTCCACTGGTTGCATTGCTTGGAAACTTCCTTCCAGTCCTCTTGTAGAACTTCTTGGCTCTGTGAGTGAGAAGAGCCATCTGCTGGACTATTGTCATGTATTCTAGATCATCTGGATGAATATAGTCCAGGTCTTCAAGAGTGAAAAGAGAGTTGCCATAGCTTTCATCAGAAGACACAAAAGCTTGAGAAGAGCTTGTTTCTTGGAATGGGCTTCCTTGAGTGTAGTTCTCCTTTGGTGTCTCTGGGAAGGTGATGAAAGGACCCTTTGGTGAGTTTTCAGGATAGCATATGAGATGATGTTTGGGTTCTATGCTATCCCTTTCAACCACATGTAGGGCTGAACCCATTTGATTGTTGGAGTTGCCAGATGAAACTTGCATGTTCATCTCCATCTGGTAGCCATTGAGAATCCCATATAACTCTATCAGAGTAAGAGTTTTGAGATTTTCAGTTCTCTTGATCACCACACAGTAGTGTGTTCACTGCCTAGGAAGTGAGGACATGAACTTCCTTACAATGTCTCTGTTCTCAAGAGAAACTCCTCCATCCACAAGGGTATCCACAATCTCAACAAACCTAAAGTATTGCTGAGTCATGGTTTCACCTATTTTGAAGGTGAAGTTTTCAAACTACTGCTTCAGGAGATCCTTCTTGTTCTCCTTGGCTTCAGAGGAACCCTCATACATTAGTTTCAGTGCATCCCACAACTGCTTAGCTGTTTTGCACTTCTTGAAACCTCTGTACACAGAGTTTGGAAGGGCATTTTAAAGGGTTGTCATGGCTTTTCTATCAATCTCTACTCTCTTCCTATCTACATCAGAGTAGTTAGCCACATCCTTGGGGATCGTACCAGCACCAGTAGCAGTGGAGGTGCTAGGTATAGAAGGTCCATTTTCAATAGACTCCCACATTCTTGAATTAAGAGACCTGATGAAACCTTCCATTCTCAAACACCAGGTATCAAAGTCATCAAGAGTGATCAGTGGGGACTTGTTCATGGTTCCAGTTTCCATATCAGTCTTAGAAATGGCTGCCATTTGAAAAGTTGAGTATTTGTGTGTGTGAGGGATCTTAAGATGGTGAGATCTTATATCAAGAGCCTGGAAAGCTCTGATACCAAATGCAGGACTGGTGAAGGGGGTCACTTACAACACAACACAACAAAGAGGATATTAACCAAACTTAATCAAACAGTAAACTGGATTAACCACAAATGAGACACTAAGAACACAAGTAATATAAGAGACGGAACAAGAGAACATAAGTGTATGGTTTTCAAGAATGCAGTATATTTCTTTCTCTATGTTCTATTACAAGTGTTACAAAGCATATTAGAAAGATACAAGAACATGAGATACTTATACTACATCCTACAGCCGACTATACTTTAAAAGCCAGCTGGATATAATTGACTAGACACAAATAAAATCAATTGTAGAGTCAAAAGGCAGATTGCCTTTTGACTAGTGACTATGACATGCCATAGCTCACATCCTTATCTATTACAAAAAGGATAAAGTACATGAAGTAGAAAGTTATAGATACCAAAAGCATGGACCTTTTCACCAACTCATGTAAGTTAGTGACATTACAGAGATGCAGCGGAAAGGTATCCGGCTTTATGGAAAAGTACATCAGATAAAGCATGTGTCAAAAGTCTTCGAAGAAATCTGTCTTCATGAGTTGAAGCTTCGGAAGACTTTTGCTCTGAGGCTTCGGAAGACTTCATCTTTGGCTTCGGAAGATATTGGTCTTGGCTTCAGAAGATTTCACACTTAGAATATTTCAGTTGCATGTGTGAAACTTCCTAAGCATTCTTCTTCAATGCACTTGTGTAGCATGCAGGAAAGACTTTGGATGCTTGAGTTGCATCAGCCTCTTCATTAATCTCTACAAACTCCCCTAGGTGATGTACCAAAACATTAGTAGACTTCAGATATTAACAGTTCTCATTAGAATGATAACAGCCCCTTTCTCATAAGATGATAGGTCATCTTCAAACTGTCAAAATGTCTTCTCATATCAAAGAGATCATGTAGAGGCAACTAAGACATATCTTGCCAAGTGTAGATGTCTTTAGTGCCTTGTTTCTAATGACATGCCATATTTCTGGATTTGTGGTGTATGTCCAGGACAAAGGGTCTTCTTGATGCTAGAGGAGCTACTGAAATGGAGTTGATTGAGATCCTCTAGCTGCACATCCTTAGGATGTTCTGACTCATCCTGGGGTTTAGAAGAGGGTGCAGTCTTCTTCTTCCTTGGTTTGGTTTAGAAGCCATCCTTTTCATTCTCTTTACCGATTTTAACTGAGAAGACTGGCCTGCAGTACCAGATTGATCTTCATTGTCTTTCTCAGTTGGGACTTCCTCCCTCTTAGGCTAAGAAGGAGAGGGAGGTTGACCCTGCTGTGGATCAGAAGATGAAGCTTGTTAAGGTTTAGCAGGAGGTCTAGGTTGTGTTGTCTCTGGTTGTTCAACCTTAACCTCCACTTCAGGTGGGGCTTGACTTGGAGGGGAGTGTAAATCAATGAGCTCTCCATTTTTATCTTCTGCTTGATCACCCTGATATGCTCATCTGTAGTGGATAGAGACATGGGGCCAAGTCTCCTTCCGGAGAATCCATACAGCTTCAAGAAGCCCATCATCCTCTGTCTGTCAGTAGACTTCTTCATGCTTTTGTGGATGATGGCTCTTGACTTAGCAGCTTCTTCTCTTAGTTTCCTTTAGTTGTCTTTCTTTCTCTAACTATCTCAAGTTCGAGTTGTTTGAGATACTCAAACTCAACATAGTCATAAGACAAGGGAAGAAGTGTTCTGCCTGATAGAGGCTGTGGCACTCAAGTAGTTGATCATCCTGATCCTATCTTCTTCTTTATCTACTTGAGGTTCTTGTTGAACCACATCCTCTTGTGCAGAACTTTCTTGAACTAGGGAGAGGGTAGGCACATGTTTGTACAATCTTTTCTTTCTTCTCTCTTCTTTGATTTGTACAAGAAGCTTTACATCTTCTGCCTCCTTCTTCTCCTTTGACCTTTCCAGGCCAACCAGTTCATTTAGCTCTTCTAAAGGAGAGAGAAATGACATTGTCTGTATCATAGTTCCTTGTTTGCAAATATATATATATATTATATATATATATATATATATATTATAATATATACTATATATATACATATATATTATATATATTATATATATAGATATATATATATTAAGATAGGTATATATACGTATATGTATATACATATACGTATATATATATACATATACGTATAGATATATACATATACGTATATATATATATATATAATCTATATATACGTATATTATATATATGTATATTATATATATATAGTAACGTTTATTATATATATATATATAATATACGTATATATCTACGTATATTATATTATATACGTATCTTATATATATAATATAACGTATATTATATATATATATATATACGTATATTATATATAGTATACGTATATATATATATATATATATAATATATATATATACACCCGTATATTATATATAATATATATCTAATTATATATATATATACGTATATTATTATATATACATATATATATTAACTATATTATATATATATATAACATAGTGTGTGTATATATATATATATACACACACACACACACACGTATATTATATATATATTTACGTATATATATATACGTATATATATATATATATATATATATATATACACACATATATATATACACACACGAGTATATATACCATATACGTGTGTAATATATATATATATAATATATATATATGTTGTAAACAAATACAATGCTATTATATGTATAGTGATAATAAAGTAGTACATTGTTGTAGTAATAAAACATTAGTGACATTTAATATGTGCTATTTTAACATTTAATAAGTGTTGTTTTTAAGCCACCCATAAATGCTATTTTTATTCTATAACTGTTGTTTTAAATTATAATGTGCTATTTAAAATAATTTTTTCCTACAGTGCTATTTTTACTTGTTCATAGTTTTAACAAATTGCAATAATAAAACATAAATTTTATAACAGCACATAAGTTGTAAAATAGCACAATTGTAATTTTCAAATTTTAATTTATTTAGAAAATATATCAATATCATACACATATTAAAGATAAAATGGTATTTAATTTTAAGGTATAACTTTTAAAAAAATAAGAATATATAAATAAAGTTATTTGGTTTAGAAAAAATGGTTGAAATACTTTTTATTAAAAAAAAGTCAACAAAAACTTCTCTTCCTTGTTTCAAGGAACGTGAGAAACTAATTCAATAATTAATATATTGACAATTGACTAAATTACCCTTAATCTAATTAGCTTTTATTTACTTGGAAATAAATGAAAGCACTTACTTGAAATTTCAAGAGCTTTTCAATCAGCTTAACAATACTGTTCATGGATGGGCGATCCTTCAAGTTGAAACTGGTGCATTTATACGCCACTTCTATATATGTATGTAAAGATTCACTATCAACTTGATGTTTTATATCATAATCAACTAATCTGTATGGATTGGCACAATGATACTTTCGAACTTCATTCATCAGATTGAAAGAAGTAGTTGGTCCAAAGAACTTGGGTGGTAGATATAACATCCCCATCAACAATTCAAACATTACGATGCCAAATGAGTACATGTCTACTTCTGTCGTGAGGATGTCGCTCGGTGGTACACTGGATCTTTGTAAAGCCATGCATCCATTGGCTCATACACTTGTTGTTGATTTCTAGGGACTAATACCGAAGAACCAAAACCGCATATTTTAGCTTCCATCTTGTCATCCAACAATATATGTTTGCTACTAAAGGTTCTATGTATTACTCTGCCGCGGTCCCCAAGACCTGAATGAAGGTACTTAAGCCCCTTTGCTGCCCCTAAGCATATCCTGAGACGTTGTGCCCATGTTATGCAATGTCTTTTTGCTGGTAAGCTGAGATGACTGTAAAGGTTACCATTGCTAGCAAACTCAGAAACTAGAATCATCTCAGCATCTTCTTCACAGTAGCCAATGAACCGGATGATGTTTTCATGGCGCAAGCTGCACATCATATCAAGCTCATAAGGAACTCATCTCGATGATGGGCATGTTTTGGATCATAGCGTATGATAGTGGCTTTGCGGTTTTGAAAGCGATCAGGGAGTTGTCCTTCGTAGGTCCTTCGAATTGAGTAGATCCATGGTCAATGGGGAAACTGAAGCTTTTAGTGGCTTCATTGATGTCTACAAGTGGAATTTTAAAATTTTTAGCGTTTTGATGTTGGCTGCTTCGTATGGTAACGATAGAATCAGCTCCATGGTTCTGTAAATATAAACAGGTGCAATTTACTTGAAGGCAAGATTAACTTTTTATGTAATTCAGACATATTGAATACTTATCCAAACTATGTTCCATTGGCTGATAATCTACACGGACAATTTGATCACTTCAACTTTCACAACAGATTCAATGTTATCACAGATTATCATACATTTACAGTTAACTTGCACTTTATTTCCAGCCGATTTAGCTTTTATGTATCATTGTAAGTGAAATCCAATAGAAACAAGTGTAAATATATATGTACTTATTATGCTACTAGTACTACACTTGACAACAAAAGTGTAAGTGGGAGTATGAATTTTATATTATCTACCATGTGTAATAGTTTGATTGATTAAACTACAATTCTCAGATTATATGATACTTTGTGGCGCATATATCATACATGAAATTAACTAGATTTATCTGAAATAATTAAACGAAATGGCTTACATGAGTATCGAGTGCTTCCTCAATGGTCTTGATAATCACATCCATCGTGGGGCGATCCTTTATGTTAAGACTAATGCATTTATATGCAATTTCTTTAACCGAATAGAAAGAACGACGATCAATTTCACCTCTTATAATTGGATCTATTAAGTTGTCCAGTCCCACATTGTAGTATCTTCTGACCAATTTTATTAGATGTTGTGGCTTAACATCTCCGATGCTCCTTTGCTCACAAGCTAACATGCCGCTCATTAATTCGAACAACACCACCCCAAAAGCATACACATCCGACCATTTGTTGAGGATCCCACTTTCTATTGGATTTCACTTACTTTGTGGCGCATGTATCATACATGAAATTAGTTTGACTGATTAAACTACAATTCTCAGATTAAACCGCAAACTTTAGCTTTCATATTCTCATCTAACAAAATATATTTGCTCTGGACATTTCTGTCCACTTCTACACTGCTCTTCTCTAGACGCGATTGAAGATGCTTGAGTCCCTTGGCTGCACCTAAGCAGATTTCCAGGCGCCGTGCCCAGGTTAGGTCAAGCCTCTTAAAAGTGTCGTGGAGATGGCGATCAAGGCTGCCGTTGGTAGCATAATTGGTAACTGTGATCTTATTGTCGTCTTCAAAACAGAAACCAATGAAAGGGATTATGTTTTCATGGGAGCTACACACATACACCAAACGTTCTATGAGGAACTTGTCCATTCCTACGCTGCAACGCCCATTATGGCGTTTGATGGCAACTTCGTGGTCGTGTCTAGAGAGTTTTCCTTTGTAAATGTTACAACTTTTATCATCTTCGAGCCGAGCTTTGAGGCTGAAGTCTTGAGTGGCCATCTGGATCTCCTTCAGTGGGATCTCGTGAAGATCCATAATAAGGTTATTAACCATGGATCTTTGATATTGCATGTTGACTATGTAGCTATGATTATGGATCTCAAACTTTGCTTAGAGATGATTAGATCCACCTTGGGCTGGATCTATTATACCAATTATAACCTTCTTACAAGCCTTAGTATAATAGAATATAAGATTGACTTAAATCAAGTCTGGTGAATTATTAAACATACAAAACGCCATATTAAATGATTAGATACACACACACACATCACCCAACTACCCCATATATTATGTACTGTCAATTTTTATTATATATATGTATATATATATATATGTAATATATATATGTATACATATATAGATATATGTATATATGTATACTAAGGCGACCAATGGTTTGATTTTATTACAACATTAGTTTTAGTAAACTCGTATATTACCCGTGTTAAATAAATTAAATATTAAAGGATAAAAAATTGTTATTATAAAATGATATATTAATATGATATATGATTGAAATTACCTATGAGCAAAACTATAAGTAATAAAACAATAATCAATATTTTAAACTCTTATTAAGTTTTTTTTGTCTTTTTTTTCAAAAAGAAAAATTCAACATTTTGTTTAGAAAGAAACCATTTAAAAAAATGCCATTTTTTAATTTTTTTTTACATAACACATAATTTAAACTATTTATGGTTTGATGTTTTAGAAAAGAATTATTATATTTTAAAAACCTGTTTCTCTAAAATAGCATTAAAAAAGATTCTTTTTTTAATTTATTAAGATATTTTAATTTAAAAAATAATTAAATAATAATATAGTAATTAATATAATTATTTATATAACAGATAAGATAAAAAGTTTTAACGAAAAAAAATATGATAAAGTCATTTGTATGCATAGTTATTATTTTATTAAAATAATAAGATACTATAAAATAAAATAATATCACTTATATATTGACATCGGGCTTCCCTCTTGTTTACTTTGGCCGCATTTTTAAATTTTGTTATTTATTTGAGATATCGAAAGTCGTTGTTAAGAGGTGTGAATACATATGAGTTTCCATTATTCGGCATTTATAATTGTCACATGGACGTGTCATACTATATATAATATAATCATTACTATATATGCAAAGTTGAACAATGTTATTGAAAGATTCAACACTAGGTTATATAGGTAGGTTTCTACACGGCGTATTTATTTTTAGTTGAAGAGCTTTAATCAATAATTCATAGTATAAAATTAAATTATGATTACATAATCAACATGATTGCTTGATGTATTTTAAATGAACTTAAAATTAAATTCTAATCATATGTTCACTAATTTTAGTTTACATATTCGACATACTACCGTTGAATTGTGTATCGAGAAGAAAACTTTATGTTCACACTGATATATGCTTTAGAAGAACCCAAGTTACGTAGCTCTTGCATTCTGTAATATTTTCAAAATCCAATTAAACACTAATACATATATTACCATGTGTTGTTAAAGTACTATCATTGTATTATTGGAACATTGACTGTTAATTTATCAAGTATATGAACAGCATGTAGTATGTATGTACTTTCATGTTTAATATTTTCTCTTGCAAATCAAACAACAATGAACAATTTATTATTACCCTAGTGTTAACAACCAAAAACATATTTTTGACCTGAGCTATTCATGAGATGAGCCGAGCAAGCCTTTTCTTGTGTTTTGGCTCGTTCAAAAACCGAACCGATTGACTCATTAATCAAGCCAAAAACAAAATGAGCATTTTCAAGCACTAATCTTCCGAGCGAACAAATGAGCAGTGAGCGATTTTGATAGCCTAACTATTTAATGTGTCATCTGGTTTAAATTCGTAGAGAGAGAGAGAGAATGTAATAAATTTGAGCTGATGATGAGGTTGAGGCTATGACTGATAAGATAATAAGCAAAGTGTAAAGAATTATAACGGTTGAGAGTAGTAAGTGATCGACTTAGCGTGAGTGCAGGAAAGAAGAGGTGTGAGTTGAATGCATGTCAAAATCAAAGATTATCGCTTAGAGTTATAGGGCTTTATTTGATTTAGTGTTAAACCTATGATTAATTTATTTGATCTGGTATGTAAAAATATAATTGTATATTTGTATATAATGATCCACCTATAATAAAATATTATGTATAAAATTATAAATATAATTATATATTTGTGTCTATTTTATAATTTATATAAATTTAAGAGTAAACTACAGAAAAAAACCTATATCTTTGTAATTGATTTCACTTTTTAACATTTATATTTACTTGATTACCATAGACAACAATTATGCATATGATTTGTTTTATCTTTGGTCATTTAGTTTAAAGGTTGTTAGTTTGCATTGTTAAGTTAGTTCATGTGTTTACTACATGAGGGTAGATGTGTAATGAACATCCATGTGGCATAATCCAAAAAAGAATCAACTTATTAGGCAAATATTGTCAGTAATATATCAAGGATGCGTAATATCTCAAACAAATTGCATATATTTTTATCACCACTTTAACTATTCTGTAAAATTTATTGTATCATATGATCTAAATATCATTAATAACTTAATCATACAAATTACAAAGCCACATAAACGTATTTAAGATAATATAATTAATTAATAAACATTGAGACCGACAAGTAAATTTTGAAGCAACATTTATATGTTTTTTCATCACTCTATTTAAAGCTAGTTCTAAAAATATTTATTGTATCATATGATTTAAATATCAATGATCAACTTAATATATAAAACTTAAAATACAAACCACATAAGAATTTTAGATGTTTTTGCTAAAATTAGATGCTACTTTTATAGAATCTAGTGTATCATGTGATTTCCATAATCATAAGATTGTGGAAAACATCTAAATATCTTCATGTGACTTGCATTCTAGTTTTCATTTATTTTTATTAATATATAAAACATATAATCTAATCATTTTATTATAAAACTAGCTTTAAAACGACTAGTGATAAAAATATATAATATTTTAAAGATATTAATCGTTGTTCTTCATATTTTACTGTCATGTTTTCCTAATACATTAATCATTTTGGATTATGCCGTATGGGAGTTTTTTACACATCTACACCCATGTGATAACTATGCAACATGACTTAACTGAAAGGGATCGGGATCTAGTTTGATCAATTAGATTAGGATTTGCAGCGGAATAGCACACGAATTAGACGAAATTCTAGCAAGAATAATATGAATATTCAATCAAACAGTAATGGTTATAGAGAGAGAGTTTTCTGCAAAAAGAACGTTTTCATTCATGCACGAGCTTCCCATACCGGGAAATTAGGTCAACATTCCTTTTATAAGGAATGTGACATCAGCTGACGTCACTTGATAGTGACATCTAACTGATTTATACAAACAACTGAAAGTAAACTAAACTACTGAAGATGTCCACAACAACTGAGGACACCTTCACTAAAAGTAACATTACAACTACTGAAGTTATAACATCTGAAGTGTAAGAACTTCAGATATTTTACATAATATAAAACTACTGATTACAAACTACTGAAATGAAAACCATCACAACTACGAAGAGAACTACTTCAGCTGTTATGACAACTTCTGAGAACTTGATCTTCAGACTTTGTCTTCAGCAGTTGTCTTCAGACTTTGTCTTCAGCAGTATCTTCAGACTTTGTCTTCAGCTGTTGTCTTCAGACTTTGTCTTCAGACTTTGTCTTCAGACTTGTCTTCAGCAGTTGTCTTCAGACTTTGTCTTCAGCAGTTGTCTTCAGACTTTGTCTTCAGTTGTTGTAGATTACTTCAGTTGTTTTGATGTCTGTGGGACTTAAAGGTTTTTCTGATCTGACTCGTTGGTTCTTTTGGTCCAACAAACTCCCCCTAAACCAATGCAGCCAAAACCTTTAAAATTATTGAGGTCCCATTTATTGGCAGAAACAAAATCTGGATCAGCTCAGAATTCTTCAATATAAGCTCAGGCCAGGGAAGAGATTTCAGAAAGTTTGATTGGCAAAGGATGAATAGAACTCTATCTTGGAGAATTGGACACAGAGCTGTTACCCCATCCATGAAACCTACTTCCCAATAATAAGTCTGTAAGACTCTCTGACATAGGCCTCAAGGAAAACAACTTGTTCTTCCATTGTGAGTTCTTCAGCTCCACTTTCAAAGAACAGCTCCACTTTCAAAGAAGAACTCAGGCCCATAGTACTCAGATAAGTACTTAATATGCTTTCTATTTTTCAGCTCCACAGTTGTTATCTCTCTGTATGCAAACTCATCAGGTTGAGTGCCTTCAAGCAATAACTGGAGCTCATTTCTTCTT
This sequence comes from Flaveria trinervia, assembly GCA_025506515.1. Lineage (NCBI taxonomy): Eukaryota > Viridiplantae > Streptophyta > Magnoliopsida > Asterales > Asteraceae > Flaveria > Flaveria trinervia. The sequence continues at coordinate 82,236,339 of CM046442.1, forward strand.
ATTTCTTCAAGCTTCTTGTAGATTAACCCCTTCTTTACCATTTTGTTTTCTAGTAAGGTTTGTGGAGTCATCTTAGACTTGTAAGCTCTCTTGAAGTCATCAAGGATTTCCCAGGGTGACACTACAATGGCCAGTATTATCACAACATCTACAATCTTCTTTACTTGGCCATTGTATCTGCTTGGAATCTTCTTTTTGTGAATTCTATCACTTACTCTGGGGTCAGGCCAAATTCTCACTCTCTCTTTCTGATATTGGAATGTAAATCTGAGAGCATACAACCTCTCAGCATGTTTTTTCATAGCTTGTATGGATGAAGACTTGGGAAACTCTTTATCAATCATCCTTAATAGTTGCTCATCATGTTGTTTATGTTGTTCTTCTTCTTCAAGTTTGACTTTTACCATTTGCCTTTGAAAGTCAGGTGTGATTGTTGTTGGTTGACTCCTAGGCTCAGGCATTTTTATTTTGAGAACAGCAGAGAGTGGCAGACTATCATCCTCATCATCATCTTCTTCTTCTTCCATCCTCAACACCCTTCTCTTCCTCTTAGGTGTATCATTGGTAATGGGTTGAGTAGGTTATTGTGTAAGGGATTTGGTTTTGAGGGTTGTGAGGGTGGTTGTTTTGGTTTGGGTGATTGTGCAAGCTGCTCTAGCATCTTGGATGTGAGTGAAGCTTTGGATAATTTTGCTATATCAGTCCTTTTCCCAACACCAGCTTCATCAAGAGCTTCTATGATCAATCCTTTGTTAAATACTTCAGAAGAACAGATTCTGGTGGTTATCTCCAAAATACTGTCTCTGGACCATGATTTTACTTCAATGATTGACCTTCCCAGATGTTTTGATATAAATCTTGCCATAGTTTCCAGCCTTTCCTTTCTTTCTCACTCCAACTTGCCCATCTTTGTTCAATCTCTTGAATCTCTAACCTTCTGATTCAGAGTCAAGTTTGGTCAGTGTCAAATCCTTGTCTGAAGAGTTGATAATAATCTTATCCATAGATCTGCTATGTTGCTTATCAGCTTCTTTGATCAATTCTTGTAACTTTTTCTCACCTTCAGTCTTTTCAGAGCTTTTCTTCCTCTTATAGGTGATCATTTCCTTTTCTTTCCTCTCTTTTTCAGCTTCCTCTTCAGCTCTTTTTCTTTTGTCTACTTTCACTGACTTAGACTCCCCCTTTTGGGTGCATTGGGTTCAGGGGTGTGAATGTCAAAAGTCTCTTAGAAATAGCAGCATCAACTAAAGATTGAAGATTTGAGGAAAGCTTCTCATCAATGGCTTGATGTACAGTGTTTGTGATTATGGAATTGATGAGAGGTAAGGATGTTGAAAGGCAGCAACCATTAGCTCAGAGGGGTTCTGTCTCTGAGAAATGGCACCTGAAGCAGAGGCTGGTGGCAAATTTGTTGAGAGTGGCTCAGTGTTTGGGATAGTTTCAGGAGAAACTGCCATCTGTGGGTGAATGTGGGCAGATGGACTTGATTCTTGTGACATTTTGGCAAGCAGTTCCTGTAGTCTGCATACCTCAGTCTCAAGATAGTATTGTGGGCTAGAACATCAAAGAAAAGCCCTAGGTCATCATCAATCTGTGCTGAATCAGCTGACCTCCTGATGAAATCAGGATGAACATGTGCTGAGTGTAGATCAGTATTCACATGTGCCCTTATTTCTCGGAACTGGGGACTTCCTGCCTTAGGATAATGTCCTTCATTGGCAGTTGCCTCTGGTGAGGACTTAGAGATGATACCATCTTCATCCTGATCATGTGCTGAACAAGGAGAAGAGGCAGCCTCACCAGATGTTCTAATCTCCTCCTCTACACAGGGAGATTGAACTCTGTAATCCCTGTGCTGTGGGTTATCAGCTATATTATAATCCTCTCCCTCAACTGTTGAGGTTTTCCCAGTGGTAATAGGTTTCTGGGGAGGGGTAGAGGAATGTAGTTGAGTCAGCACTTGTGCAATAACCACAGTTGGGCTTGTAGGGGTGGTTTCAGTGGGAGATAGGTGTGAAAGGATTGCACCTGGGGTGAATGGTGCTCTTCAATGGAAATCCTCTCAAGTGAGAGAGATTCCAGTAATGTGGTTTCCTCATTTTGGTTGCATCAGGATCCTGTTGAGAGATACCTGAGCGGTTTCAGCTGGTAGAGTCCTGGAAACTATAGGGGGATTACTACCCATAGTTTCAACCTGCCTTTGTGTTGCAGTGGCATCATCAGGGGACTCAACTCCTGAGTAGCCTTTTGGTTTGTTTGGAATGAGGTTTGGAGGGGACTTTGGATCTGGAGGATGAGGCTATGGGTACCTTCTGCTTGGGTTTTAGCAGTTTGGCAGCCTCTTTGAGGTGTGGGTCAGAGTTGTGCCTGGAGTATACCTCGGGCAACACTACCACAGCAGGGACTCCAAGGTCAACAGGGCCATCAGATTGTAACTGATTCATGATTATGGCCATAAGAAACCTTGGATATAATAGCCATCTATTAGCTACAGGTTTCATTGCCAGATCTTTTAATTCTAAAAATATAATTTCAGAAAAATTTAAGCTTTGGCGTTCAAGAATAGAATACAATACCTGCTGCCACCTGGATGACATTTGATCCCATGAAGAGGTTTTGGGGGCAAGGCAAACATTGATCATGTGGAAGATTAGGCGTTCAACATCATGGAAGTGCTTCTTCAGAATAATGATAGCAGGAGTGACTACAACCTTCTTCTGGTTTACAAATGACTGGAGAGTGATCGCGACATCATTCTCACCAGTATGGATGGTGACATTTGTCCAGAATTGATGAAGAGAGTCGGGATAGATGGTTGGATTCAGAAGAAAAGTAGTTCGATACGGGGAATCAACCATCAGATCAATAGCATCATCAAACTTAGTCCAAAAGGCCGATTTTGTGAAGTAGGCAACACAGTTGTGTGGTGCTTTGATTTGCATGGTCGCCATTAATGGAAGATGAACGTTTGAAAATCGATTTATGAAAAGTTTGAAGTTAGGGTTAGGTATTTATAGGTTATGAAACGGCTGAAAGAAAACAACTGAAAGTTTTGGTTTTAGTCATCAGTTGTTAGAAAATAACTGAAGACATGGTTTTAACTTTCAGATGTTGTAAACAACTGAAGACTTGGTGTTTGTCATCAGTAGTTGAAAACTACTGAAGACTTGGTTTTGGCTTCAGTTGTTTGAAATGAACAGCAGTTGTTTGAAACAATTGAAGAATAAAATTACATCATCAGTTGTCGTCAATTCACATATCCCAGTTGTTTCATTTGACCTTAACACTTACTCAGCAGATTATCTAATTTTCAGATGTTTCATTGGTCATCAGTACTTATCTGTTAGAACAGACTTCAGTAGTTGTAACCACATCAGTACTTTGCAACAAATAAAGTACTTCAGTACGTTTTAAGTAATTTAGTCTTCAGTAGTTATGAAAACTGCTGAAGATAAAATAACTTCAGTACATATTTGTGACAGCTGTATACTGATGCTCATCAGTACTTGTGAGCTGAGATCATCAGTAGTTGTCGAATTATTCAAGCTGCAGCATACCAAGCCTTAGCACTAGATTTTGAAAAGTTGCACAGTCCAAAGGCTTAGTAAATATATCTGCAAGCTCATCAGCACTAGGAACAAACTTTGGATCAATCATACCTTTTTCATAACAATCCCTGATAAAATGATGTCTGATCTCAATATGTTTGGTCCTAGAATGCTGGACAGGATTCTTAACAATACAAAGAGCTGAAGCACTATCCATCAGTAAAGGAGTCTTAGTCTCTGTAATGTCATAATCCAGTAATTGATTCTGAAGCCAGAGTACCTGAGATGTACAACTTGCAACAACAATGTACTCTGCTTCAGCAGTGGATGTAGCAACAAGGTTTGTTTCTTACTCTGCCAAGAAACTAAACAGTTGCCTAGAAATTGGCATCCACCAGAGGTTGATTTCTGGTTAATTTACACCCTGCATAGTCACTATCAGAGAAAGCAACTAATTTGCAAGAGTGCCTAGTGGAATACCAAAGTCCTAGAGATTGAGTTCCTTGCAAATATCTAAAGATCCTTTTGACTGCAATCATATGGGATACTTTAGGTGCAGCCTGAAATCTAGCACAGACACAAGTTGCAAACATAATGTCTGGTCTAGAAGCTATAAGGTACATCAAGGAACCAATCATACATCTATAAAGAGTTTCATCAACTGCTTTACCTTTCTGATCAGCATCCAGTTGTGTGTGTGCTGCACATGGGAGTAAAGCAGGGCTTACAGTTTTGTAAATCAAACTTTTCAATAAATCCGTGTATATTTTGACTGATGAATGAAAGTTCCATCAGCCTTTTGTTTGATTTGCAACCCCAGAAAGAACTGTAATTCTCCCATGGCACTCATTTCAAACTTTTGTTGCATCAACTTAGTAAAGGCATCACACAACTATGGATCAGAGGATGCAAAAATAATATCATCAACATAAATTTGAACAAGGAGCTTATGCATGCCTACTTTCTTAATGAACAAGTTTTTATCTATGTAGCCTCTAGTGAAATTATTTGAAGAAGAAAGTTAGACAGTGTTTCATACCAGGCTCTGGGTGCTTGTTTTAGCCCATAAAGAGCCTTATCAAGTTTATACACCCAATCTGGATGTTATGATCTTCAAAACCTGGTGGTTGGCACACATAAACTTCTTTTATTTTACCATATAAGAATGCACTTTTGACATCCATTTGAAAAACTTTGAGATTATGAAAAGCAGCATAAGCTAAAAACAATCTGATTGCTTCCAGTCTGGCTACAGGGGCAAAGGTTTCATCATAATCAATACCTTCTTCTTGTGAAAACCCTGTACAACCAGTCTGGCCTTGTTCTTGACAATTTGGCCTTTTTCATCAGTTTTATTCCTAAGCACCCATTTAGTGCCTATTGCACACTTACCTTGGGGAAGAGGAACCAGTTCCCACACTTGTTGCTTTTGAAACTGAGAAGCTCAAGTTGCATAGCTTCAACCCATCCATTGTCTTTTAATGCAATATGATAGTTCTTTGGCTCTTGCTGACTGATGAAGAGAGCATAGAAGCAAAAGTTGGACAATTGACTTCTAATTGAAACACCAGCATTGATGTCACCAATGATCTGAGACATGGGGTGATTCTTCAGTTCTTGATACTCAATAAGATCTGTGCAAGTGTTTGTAGGTGATTCAGCAGCAACAGATGGTGATCCAGATCTTGAAACCTAGAATGAGATGACAATTCAAATGAAGTAGAGGATTCAGAGATCTCATCAGCATTTGTTGTGGATGGAACTGCTGAAGCTACAGGAACATCAAGTTTAGTAAACTCAGGCAGTTGATCACTAAAACTTGCATTTATACCAACAGATGGATAACAAGTGCAGGAGATGATGAATTCACAAAATCTGCAATAGTTGGAGACTGATAAGGAACATATTGCAGTATGTCCAGATCAAATAACTCCACAGGGTTTGTGGGATTTTCTCCTTTGGAGATTCATTAAACTTTACATGCAAGGTTTCTTCTACAATCTTAGTTCTGCAATTAAAAACTCTGTATGCCTTGCAAGTAGATGAATACCCAACAAAGTACCCTGCATCCACCTTTGATTCAAACTTCTAAAGTGGATCCTTTGTGTTAGAATATAACAAGGACACCCAAATGCTCTAAAGAAGGAAATCAAAGGAGCCAAATGATGTAACACTTCATAAGGAGTCTTCATCAACCTTTGATTACCAATACTCTATTTTGCACATAGCAAGCTGTGTTAACAGCTTCAGCCCAAAAGGTTAGTGGCAAACCAGAATCAGCCAACATTGACCTTGCAGCTTCAATAAGGGTCCTGTTCTTCCCTCCACCACTCCATTTGTTCAGGAGTTCTTGGAATGCTAAACTGCCTCTTGATTCCCTTAGAGAATAGAATCATCAAGTGTGTGATTTCTAAATTTTGTGCCATTATCACTCCTCACACACTTGACATAAGAGAATACTGCTTTTCCACATGCAACACAAAGTAGATGATATTTGACCAGCCATATCTTTTGAATGTAAGAAGAAGGTCCATACAAATCTGGAAATAATCCACAATTACGAGACCGTATTTTTTCTTTCCATGCTCATCACTTACTGGACCAAAAAGATCCATATGCAGTAATTGCAAGCAGGCAGTGGACTTTGGTTCTTCTATTGGAGGGAATGATACTTTATGTTGCTTTCCTTTTAAACAAGCAGAGCAGTTGTCATCACATTTGAACTCCTTTAATGGCAGACCTCTCACTAAACCATGAAGGATCAGCTGGTTCATGTTTCTAAGATTCACATGACCAAGCCTTCTGTGCCAAAGTTCAGATTCCTGAGGAGAGGCCTTGGAGAAAGACATGGATGGCCTTTTAGATCAATTTTCTTTGATAAGTCTAAGGCATATACTCTTCCAATCCTGTTGGCTTCAGGAGAGTATGTTCATCCAATATCTTGTCAATCATACTAAAAACATTGAAAGATAGAATTCGACAGTTCTGACTGGTGAAAAGTGCAACATGCCCTTTATCACACATTTGACTGACACTCAACAAATTGTACTTGAGATTCTCCACATGGTTAACATCATCAAACCTTATTTCACCATTTGAAACAAAGCCTTTGCCGATGATGTAACCCGTAGCATCATTACCAAAAGAAACAAATCCCTTCTTTCCTTGAGAGTAGTCATGAAGAAGAGATATGCTCCCAGTCATATGCATAGATCCTCCACTGTCCACATACCAGATGTTGCTATGGCATGTTGAAGAACCTTGCATATATCACAATAACTAGTTAGCTTTTGAGACCCAAACCATTTTGGTTTTAGGTCTGTTCTCATCAACAAATTTTATACTAACTGATTTGTCATGATTAACAGCCTTTGAAGATGGAGATGGTGCTGAAAGGATTCCTTGATTTGGCTTAGTTTTTCTTTTCAGTGGTTTAATCACAGGTACATCTATTTGGTTAACTCTCCCCAACAAATGTGAACCATCATAACAAGTTGTGTCTGATTGGTTGTTAAAGCCTTCAGTTCAGCAGACACATCAGTACTTGTTTGTGAATGGTTCCTGTGACACATCATGTCCTCCTTTTTGAAAGACACAGACTTAGTCTGTTGTTTTGATACTCCTTGAGGAATATTTTCAGCTGTTTTATGATAAACCTCTGTTTAGATTTTTGTGAAGACTTTGGTTTATTAGGTTGAGATGTTTGTGGCACAAACTTGGTTTTAAATTCATCTTTCATTTTATTAATTTTCTTTTTAATGATTTTATCTTTGTTAAATTTGGAACCCTTTCTGTACCAACATTCATCAGTGAGATGATTGAATAGACCACATATTTCACATGGCTTTTTCTTCATCTTCTGTTGATCAGCTGCTGAAGAAGATGAAACTACTGAAGGTGTGTTCTTCAGTACTTTCTTCCTCTCAGTACTTATGTGAAGTACTAAAGGATTTGTAACAACTGAAGACTTGTTCTTTAGAAGTTTTCTATCAGTACATTTGGATTTCCTGATAGATTCTTCAGCAGTTGTCAAACCATGTTTGGTTCCATTTGGTTTGAAATGTTCTTCAGGTGTTGTTACTTGCTCTTCAGTACTTTGAATACCTTTTGAGACAACACCTGAAGTGCTTAGCTTTTCTTTGATCATGTGTTCATCAGCAATAAGACCATCAGCAGATTGATTAGCTGAGGTACTATTACTGACTTCATCCTCTGATTGTACATTATCACTTGAGGATGAGACACATGATGATGTGGTTGGGAATTGATTTCACCTTCAAATTTTACTTCTGTCTTGGGAGTAAAATCTGTAGGAGGTTCAGTGTGATTATATCCAATCCCAAACTTCACATTTGAAGCAGTTGCTTACTGAGAAGCATTTCAAACCCCTTGCAAGATGTTACCCAGCGTTCACACTCAACTTGAGTAGCTGCAAGTGTTTTTTGAGACTCTTATGATTTTCTAAAATGACCTCTACCTTAGCCTTTTCATCAGTGATTTGGCATTTTAATTTGTAAATCTCATCATCTTTTTCTTTTAAAACAGACTCAAACTCAGCTTTTCTTTTGAAAATCACTTTCTCTAGGTCAAGATTTTGATTAATTAAAGCTACATTTGCTTCTCTAATTGAGGCAAAAGCAGCTATGCATGACTCAGAACACAACTTGGCCTTAGCCTCAGAAGATACTTGTGGTACCTGTGATGATGAAGCATTTGAGCATGAACCATCAGTAGACTCCAGGGCCATAAGAGCAAGATTTCCAAAAGGATTTTCCCACCATGTTGACCAGCACCAGAACACTTATTTAGAATAACCAGAAAGATCATCTGGTAAACTACTCCAGTCAACAACTCCAGGAGTGAAAAAGCTTTGATGTGATTGAGATTGAGATTGAGATTGTTGACTTGATTGAGATGGTTGAGGCTCAGGTAGGGCATGTGATTGTTGAGCTATGGGTACTGGAACCTGATTGGACTGAGGCATGTAAAAAAAGGATAAGGATATGGCATTTGACCTTGAGGAACAAAATATGCAGGAGATGATTGAATTTGTGAATGATGACCAGAACTGGTAGAATGTTGCCCTTTGTTTTGTGAATTATTGCCTGGAAGGTCACAAAGGGTGCAGAAGAGTTAGATCCAGATGATCTACACTCTCTTGCAAATGTCCAAGTCTATGGCACTTGTGACACCTCAACTTGCTCTTGTCAAAACCAACTTTGGTTTTTCCAGAGAGACCAGGGAATTTTCTACCTGTCCTTTTGAAAAATTGAGATCTAATATTAACTAATGCCATTTGGCTCAAAATATCCATCTCTTCCAAATCATCATCAGCAATTCCTTTCAAATCATCCATCAAAAAGCACAGATTGTCACTATTACATCCTGAATTACTATCAATACCAGCAAAAGCATGATCTCCACTGTTTGAAGAGAAATCAATATGCTCATCATAAGAAATTCTGATGTAGCATATTCTGACTCATGACCGACCAGGGAAAATCATCAGTGAGCTTCCCAGATGAAGTCAGTTTCCTTTTCTGTTCTATCTCTCTTTCACATGTTAATAGTTTCCCATGAAGTTGGGTGAGAGATAGATTGTCTAGATTTGCACTGGAGCGTAGGACAATAGTATATATGTCCCATCTCTCAGGCAGGGATCTGAGAAATCTGTTGTTCATCTGATTCTTTGTATATTCATGTTTAACCATTTTCAATTCAGATATCAAACAGGAGAATCGCTCAAACTGTTGAGTTAGTGACTCACCCTTTCTATGAGAGAATGTCTCATATTGCTGGGCAAGGATTTCTCTATTATTTGCTAAGACCTCATCAGTTCCTCCAAATTGTTCTTTCAGAGCAACCCAGAGGTCATGAGCAGATTCATGATGCATAAGTCCAGAATAGATTTCATTAGGCAGTGCCATGGCCAGAATTCCATGGGCTTTAGCATCAATTTCAAACAGTTTCAGATCTTCATCTGAATATTGCTCTTTCTTCTTCAAAACCATTTCATTGGTTTCCAGGTTACTCACTCTAGGCTTATATGGTCCATGAACCACAGATTTCCAACAGCATGAACTGTTGACAGACAGGTGATGGAGCATTCGTCGTTGCCATATGTTGTACTCACTCCTAACAAGCATCGGAGGCTTTGTTGAGGAGCCAGTATTGTGAGGATCATTAATTGATGTAGCCATTTTCAACAATTCAAACAGGTTCAATGAGATCTTAACAGATCTAACTCAAAAACTCAACAACATAGTTTAAAACAAGAAGAATCTCAAATTAATTCACAGGAAGCAACAGAAAAGCAACCTCTATAACCAATTCTTGCAAATTTTCTAATTCGATCAAACATAGATATCAAAAGAACAGTTTCAATGATCAATTGTTAAATCAATCAATGATTAACCTGCTCTGATACCAGTTGAAAGGGATCGAGATCTAGTTTGATCAATTAGATTAGGATTTGCAGCGGAATAGCACACGAATTAGACGAAATTCTAGCAAGAATAATATGAATATTCAATCAAACAGTAATGGTTATAGAGAGAGAGTTTTCTACAAAAAGAATGTTTTCATTCATGCACGAGCTTCCCATACCGGGAAATTAGGTCAACATTCCTTTTATAAGGAATGTGACATCAGCTGACGTCACTTGATAGTGACATCTAACTGATTTATACAAACAATTGAAAGTAAACTAAACTACTGAAGATGTCCACAATAACTGAGGACACCTTCAATAAAAGTAACATTACAACTACTGAAGTTATAACGTTTGAAGTGTAAGAACTTCAGATATTTTACATAATATAAAACTACTGATTACAAACTACTGAAATGAAAACCATCACAACTACTGAAGAGAACTACTTCAGCTGTTATGACAACTTCTGTGAACTTGATCTTCAGACTTTGTCTTCAGCAGTTGTCTTCAGACTTTGTCTTCGGCTGTTGTCTTCAGACTTTGTCTTCAGACTTTGTCTTCAGCTGTTGTCTTCAGACTTTGTCTTCAGCAGTTGTCTTTAGACTTTGTCTTCAGACTTTGTCTTCAGCTGTTGTAGATTACTTCAGTTGTTTTGATGTCTGTGGGACTTAAAGGTTTTTCTGATCTGGCTCATTGGTTCTTTTGGTCCAACATAACAATGCAAACTAAATACCACTGACTAAAAGAACAAAACTAAAACATATCACATAGATAAAGATTGTATAGTATAATTAGTAAAGATAAAGGTTGAAAAGTGAAATGAATCGTAAATATAAAGGTGCAAGTTCATTTATGGGATGGTTAATACAACACTCACACAATGAGATAAGTGTTAGAACACTTAATAGATCAAATGAAGAATTGGGACTATAATGTTTGATACTTAGAACACAAGCAAAACATGAGACGGAACTTAAGAACAACACACGGATATGGTTTTCAAAAATGATGTATATTGCTTCTTAAGTTCCTTTACAAGTGTTACAAAGCATAAAGAAAGATACAAGTACTTGAGATACTTTATACTACATCTTACAACCAGCTATACTTGGAAGTCCAACTGGAAACATCAGTCTAGATGTCATAAGATCAATGTAAAGTCAAAAGGCAGATTGCGTTTTTATTATTGAATATGACATGCCATAGCTCACATCCTGATAGATTACAAAAAGGATAAAAGTAGATAAAGTAGAAAGTTGAATACTCAAGGCCTCAATGTACAATTGCATAAAGCATGGACCTTTCACCAACTTGTATAAGTTAGTGGTTTTTAGAGTTGTAGTGGTGTAAGGCCCCGTTCCCGGGCACCCCACAGCTGGTCATTCATTGCATTTAAAACATTATAAAATGTACTTTTATTTTGCATCGGAATTTAAAACTTTCATTAATAACTAAAAACATGTCATTTCATTCATTTACAACATTTTTTTTCATCTCAAAATACAAAGACATGTCAAAATACGGATGACAGCCTCAAAATGCTCCCAGTAGCTTATGCATCCATGCCTGGAACTCCTCAGCATCAACGTATACCTGCCAACTATCATGCATACAAAAGTCAGCGACGCTGAGTGAGTTCTAGTTTTATAATAAAACATACTTTTCCATGTTAATACCGTTCTTTACTTTATTTCAAAAGTATACTATACTTTACATCGTTCGTGATCATACATCATACGTACATACAGATAATATCATTATTTTCTTCGTCATTACGTTCATTAACTTTGTTCATTCATCGTATTACATTATCGTTCACTTCTCTTTCTAGATCTGGTCAGACTTTACCCTTTTCGTGGCACTTAGCCACGATTACTGAGGTCGAATGACAAGGATCCCGTTCAGTACGTTATTACGATAATCCATTAACATTCATTCATACATTCGTTCTTTCGATCATTATATTTCGTTCATTACTCTTTATTACTCAAATCTTGTCTCGTGCAATATCCCCGACTCATGCTCGAAAGCTGATGTTGTGCCGGGGCCTGCTCACAAACACCCGACTCATGTCCGAAGACCGACACAACACCGGGATACGCGACAAAGATCTCATATGAGTCAATCATAGGGATTGAACTCTATACGAGTCTGTTGCAACACAAAGTCCCTCACCTCATTATCTCGTCTCATGCAATATCCCCGACTCATGTCCGAAGACTAATGCTGTGCCGGGGCTTGATAAACAAAGCCCCGATTCATGTCCGAAGACTGACACAGTACCGGGATACGCAATACGGATCTCATGATCCGTCACTTTCGTCATATGCAATACTCCCGACTCATGTCCGAAGACTGATACTGTGCCAGGGCCTGCTCATAACCCCTGACTCATGTTCGAAGACTGACACAGTACCGGAGTATGCGACAAGGACATCTTTCGAGTTTGTTGCGACATAGAGTCGCTCACCTCATACCTATGCTTGGCTTTATGCCAGACCCCCGAAATTATACGTAACTCGGGTAACCATCATATATTTCACCCCCAACATTATCGAAATGGGTAACAACACCCCATCGAAATGGGTAACAACACCCCCACCAAAATGGATAACAACACCCCATCGAAATGGGTAACAACACCCCCATCAAAATGGGTAACAACACCCCCACCAAAATGGGTAACAACACCCCCATCAAAATGGGCAACAATACCCCCACCGAAATGGGTAACAACACTCCCATCGAAATGGGTAACACCACTGAAGGTCAGTCATAAAGACTGGAACCCTTGTGTGCACACTTTAGGATTTGCTGAACCTCACGCAGTAGAGCTTAAGGCATTTAGAGTTGTGCATCTCTGTACATATTGCTTGCAAGCCTTTCTATACTTTCTCTTTTATTAATGCATACATTCTATCATTATGTTCCTCTTTTCATTATCTTCCACTTTACGTTACATAATACTTACATTACATTTATTAACGTTCAACGCAAAGCCAAGGGAAGACATACATACAATAAGGAGCATACACATAATCATAAACATACACCATCACCATACAGGCAACATCATACATACATAATACACATCAAACATAAGCCATCACATCATAACCAAGCCTATCTCCCATAATACTCCTTAAAAACCACTTAGAAACCTTAAGTCCAAATTTGGGCGCATGGAACCTTCCAGGCACATGAGCATAAAAATTCTAAGTGTAAAACAGTCTAGGCGCATGGCAACTATTTGGGCGCTTCTACCCTGTTCAGGCGCTTTACTACTATGCAGGCGCATCAACACTTAGCCGTTTCAATCACTCTGTGACCCTCCTTTCCACACTGAAAACAAACATTCAGTCCCCACTTGCACTCCCCCTCATGGCCTCTGCCACACTTGTTGCATATCTCTCCTTTTCTTTCTATTCTCTTCCGATCATCGTCCTTCGATGCCGTACCACCATACACAAATCCACCATCATTGGCTCACCTTCCTTTCCCCTTCTTAACATAGGCTCACTCCTCCCTTTCGTCTGTCATCGCCATCGCCCCTCGCTCATCGTACAGTCTTCCCGCCAGGTTAATTGCCGACCTAAACGTGCTCGGTCGGGCAGCGATCATGTGCCTACGGATGTCCGCCGGCAAGCCCTGAATGTACCTCTTGATCTTTCGAGGAAGAGGTGTCACCTGATCCAGCACCAGACGTGCCATCTCGTTGAACTTCGTGGTGTACTATTGATGTGTCAAGGTTCCCACCTCCAGCTGCAGGAACTCCCTCTCAACCTTATCCATCTCACGATGAGGACAGAACTCCTCAATCACAATCCTTTTCAACTCCGGCCATCTCATCCTTCCAATAGCTCTGCTACCCTCGACTTGGACTATATTGTCCCACCAACATAGAGCCGAGTCCACAAAAGAATGGGCAACAAACTTTACTTTTTGATCCTCCCGGCACTCGCTGATATTCAATACCACTTCCATCTCTCTCACCCATCGGTGAGCAGTAGCAGCAGTGTCGTTTCCATCAAATGTTGGGGGCTTGCATCGTTGAAACAACCCATAATTACATCCTCGTGCCGCCTCCAGCGCAGGCTCTTCCTCTTCTTCCTCTTCGTCATCAAAGAAAACCGTTTCAGTCTCGGGTCGTCTCCTTTCGCCCGAAGATCTACCCCTTTCCTGTTTCTCCCCATCTTTAACAGCCTTTATAACTTCGGTCACCACAGATGGTAGGATCGTCTACATGACCTGATGCACTTCCTCCCTGACTGCCTCTCTTATTGAGGCCCTCTGATTAGCATTCTCATCACCACCCTCCTTATGAGGGGTCTCGGGTTCCTCATGGACTACTCTTTCAGCCCTAGACCTTCCTCTTGTGACCCGTGGTTCAGCACCACGTCCACCACCGTCTCCACCTCGTGAAGCATTCGAAGATCTACCGCCAACCATCCTCTAAAAGCACACTATAAGATTTAAACACTAACGCGGTCATTCAAGGTAATAACTCAGTTTATGTCAAGTATAGTAAGTCCCTAATTACACTGGCCAGTTGTGATTAGCCACTTACTTTACTATTCATACCCCAAGCATTTCCTATCCCGACTACATTAGTATCTAAATCTACACAATAGCACACAACCCACATAACATGCGCACATAATACCGGTTAACATTAACTTACTGTAAACATTTACATAAAACTTTTACCTGTAGGCACGTAGCTACTAGGACTAGCATTCCTTTTCCTTTTAGTCCCATTCTCAGTTTAAGATTACGTTTTTCAAAATATTTACCCAATTCCCTTAAACTTTTGCTCTGATACCAACTTGTAAGGCCCCGTTCCCGGGCACCCCACAGCTGGTCATTCATTGCACTTAAAACATTATAAAATGTACTTTTATTTTGCAGCGGAATTTAAAACTTTCATTAATAACTAAAAACATGTCATTTCATTCATTTACAACATTTTTTTTATCTCAAAACACAAAGACATGTCAAAATACGGATGCCAACCTCAAAATGCTCCCAATAGCTTATGCATCCATGCCTGCAACTCCTCAGCATCAACATATACCTGCCAACTATCATGCATACAAAAGTCAACGACGCTAAGTGAGTTCTAGTTTTATAATAAAACATACTTTTCTATGTTAAAACCGTTCTTTACTTTATT
Source organism: Flaveria trinervia (assembly GCA_025506515.1). Lineage (NCBI taxonomy): Eukaryota > Viridiplantae > Streptophyta > Magnoliopsida > Asterales > Asteraceae > Flaveria > Flaveria trinervia. The sequence goes on from CM046442.1 coordinate 82,251,493, forward strand.
TCAAAAGTATACTATACATTACATCATTCGTGATCATGCATCATACGTACATACAGATAATATCATTATTATGTTCGTCATTACGTTCATTAACTTCGTTCATTCAACATATTACATTATCATTCACTTCTCTTTCTAGATCTGGCCAGACTTTACCCTCTTCGTGGCACTCAGGCACGCTTACTGAGGTCGAATGACAAAGATCCCGTTCAGTACGTTATTATGATAATTCATTAACGTTCATTCATACGTTCGTTCTTTCGATCATTATCTTTCGTTCATTACTCTTTATTACTCGAATCTTGTCTCGTGCAATATCCCCGACTCATGCTCCAAAGCTGATGCTGTGCCGGGGCCTGCTCACAAACCCCCGACTCATGTCCGAAGACTGACACATCACCGAGATACGTGACAAAGATCCCATATGAGTCAATCACAGGGATTGAACTCTATCCAAGTCTGTTGCAACACAAAGTCGCTCACCTCATTATCTCGTCTCATGCAATATCCCCGACTCATTTCCGAAGACTGATACTGTGCCGGGGCTTGATAACAAAGCCCCGTCTCATGCCCGAAGACTGACACGGTTCCAGGATACGCAACACGGATCTCATCATCCGTCACTTTCGTCATATGCAATACTCCCGACTCATGTCCAAAGACTGATACTGTGCCGGGGCCTGTTCACAAACCCCTGACTCATGTCCGAAGACTGACACAGTACCGGAGTACGCGACAAGGACCTCTTTTGAGTCTGTTGCGACACAGAGTCACTCACCACATACCTATGCTTGGCTTTATGCCACACCCCTGAAATTATACATAACTTGGGTAACCATCATATATTTCTCCCCCAACATTATGGGTAACAACACCCCCATCGAAATGGGTGACAACACCCCCATCGAAATGGATAACAACACCCCCATCGAAATGGGTAACAACACCCCCACCGAAATGGGTAACAACACCCCCATCGAAATGGGTAACAACACCCCCATCGAAATGGGTAACAACACCCCCACCGAAATGGGAACAACACCCCCACCGAAATGGGTAACAACACTCCCACCGAAATGTGTAACACCACTGAAGGTCAGTCACAAAGACTGGAACCCTTGCGTGCACACTTTAGGATTTGCTAAACCTCACGCGGTAGAGCTTAAGGCATTTAGAGTCGTGCACCTCTGTACATATTGCTTGCAAGCCTTTCTATACTTTCTCTTTTATTAATGCATACATTCTATCATTATGTTCCTCTTTTCATTATCTTCCACTTTATGTTACATAATACTTACATTACATTTATTAACGTTCAACTCAAAGCCAAGGGAAGTCATACATACAATAAGGAGCAAACACATAATCATAAACATACACCATCACCATATAGGCAACATCATACATACATAATACACATCAAACATAAGCCATCACATCATATCAGGCCTATCTCCCATAATACTCCTTAAAAACCACTTAGAAACCTTAAGTCCAAATCTGGGCGCATGGGACCTTCCAGGCGCATGAGCATAAAAATTCTAAGTGTAAAATAGTCTAGGCGCATGGCCACTATTTGGGCGCTTCTGCCCTGTTCAGGCGCTTTACTACTATGCAGGCGCATCAACACTTAGCCGTTTCAATCACTTTGGACGCATGGCACTATTTAGGCGCATGGCACTATTTAGGCGCTTGACCAACACGGCGTATGGCCAACACTTAGGCGCATGGGCCACTGTTTAGGCGCATGGCAAACCCGTGGGCACATGGCAAACCCGTGGGCGCATGGCCAACACTTAGACGCATGGACAACATGTTGGGCGCATGGCCACTATTTAGGCGCATGACCCACTCTTGGGCGCATGGCCAACACTTATGCGTCTGTCCACTCATGCTAGATGCATGGGCCACTGTTTGGGCACATGAACCACTATTCATGTTCATCAAAACATTCTGAAATATTTTCTATGTTATCAACATCACCCGATTATCATTCTAATCATACCCAAACACAGATCTAACATACTAAGGCCATCTAAGCATGCTAATCATCATCACTAACCCATAATCAACACGATAACATACATACATCATTTCAAACATAAAGCTGTAAACCCCGGTTTCTTTCAAAATGTTTACTTAGTATGCATAATAGCCCCAAATCAGTTGAAAATCAGTAAAAGAGGGGTAAAAGAAACTCACCTTGAGTAGCCTTTGAACAACACTCTTCCAGTTCAAGACCCACTCCGATTCAGCTCTTGAATCCCGAAAACAAACTCTAAACAACCAGAACTTCGGTCAAGAACTCGAAACCCAGCTGAAACCGAGCTCAAATAAGAGAAGACTTACCTTTTACAGCTTCTTTTTCCTATTTCTTTTTCTAGAACCGGGCTCTCTCTCTCTTCTTCTTCTTCCTCCGAGAGCAAAGCAGCTTTCTGCTTTGATATAGGCGACCATGCCCTTTAAATTCTTAAAATAATAAGATTTGTATTTTGTACACTTTTTCCCCCTCCACTTGTGCACAATTTCTATTCTTTCTGTTTACTTTTCTTTTCCTTTCGTTTAAATAGAAATTCGGGGTGTTACAAGTGGAAAGTTGGTAAGCTTTATGAAAAATACATCAGAGAAAGCATGTTCTTCAAAGTATTTGGAAGAAATCTATCTTCACTTCTTTGGCTTTGGAAGACTTTGTGTTTGAAGTTTCTGAAGACTTCATTTTAGGCTACGGGAGATATTCGACTTGGCTTTAGAAGTTTTTACACTTAGAATATTTCTAAGGCAAGGTGTAAAACTCCCAAAGCAACTTCTACTTCGCACTAAGTGCATGCATCTAGGAAAGACATGGGTTGTTTTGGGTGCATCAACCTTTCATTAAACCTTATAAACTCCCCCTAGGTTGATGCTAACAAAATAGATAAGTTTCATCAGATATTGACAGTCCTTATCATGATCATGACCATTATTTTTTTCATTGACTGGTTAGGATTACTCAGACTTTCCCAATACCTTCTCATGTCAAAGAGATCATGTAGAGACAAGTTAAGCATGTCTTTCCACAAGTAGACATCTTGAACACCTTGATCTCTAGTGACATACCATCTATCGGATTAACAGCAAATGTTTGGGATAAGATGGGTCATCCTAATGCACGAGGCTCCATTATAGTTGGTTGAGCAACCTCTTCTTGCATTCTCTCAGGACAAGATGGGTCTAGGTTGCTCTATCTGGTTTTTCTCAATTGGGCCCTCATCCCTCACATGTTCAGAAGGAGAGGGAGTTGGACCCTATTATAGATCAGAAGATGAAGCTTGTTGAGGTTTAGCATGAGGTCTATCTTGTGTTGCCTTAAATTGTTCAACCTTAACCTTAACTTTAGGAGGAGCTTGACTTGGTGGGGAGTGCAAGTCAACAAGCTCTCCTCTTTTGATCTTCTAGTTGATCACCCTGATGTGCTCATCCATTGTCGATAGAGACATTGGACCAAGCCTCCTTCTAGAGAATCCATACAGCTTCAAGAAGCTTATCATCCTCTGCCTATCTACAGACTTCTTTTGACTGGTTTGGATGATAGCTTTTAAATTTACAGCTTCTTCCCTCATCATTTTCTTTGTAGCCTTTTGTTTTTTGAGAATTTGTAGTTCAAGTTGCTTGAGGTACTGAAACTCAATGTACTCAAAGGACAAGGAAAGAAGTGCCCTTCTATCAGCATCATACCTCCAACCTAAAATGTAGTTTGATGATCCTTGGGGTGGGGGTGACATAGCCCTTGGAATATCATCCTCAAAAATTTTTTGTATGAGTGATTCCACATTAATGTGAACTTGAGGAGGTTTCCGAGTATGGACAACTGCAAGTGAGGATGGTGAATCATCTATGTCCATACTTTGTGAAGAACTCCTAGGTTCTGTGATTGCTATGACTTTCTCCCCCTTTTTGGTAGCATCACCTACTTGTATAGATGAGTTAGGAGTTAGATCAATCATATCCATAGGTTCCTGTGTTCCTAGATGTGCTTTTTTTAAAGGAGAAGATATCTCAAGTTGTTGATCATTGACCATGTTTTGTAAGGTAGTCACTTAAAACTCCAAGTGACTGACCATTGAGGATAAATAGTTGCATGTTTTTGTAAGTTGTTGCACCTTTAGACTCATGGTCCCCTCATCTTTTTCAGAAGAATTATGGGGGGGGGTGAGAGAATGAGACCAAGTCTTCTCTCTCACCACCAACATAGTGTTTTTGGCTACTGGATTTCCCCTGCTCAATAACAACTATAGTTGAAGTGTCAATGGGCTGGGTTGCCATGGTTGAGGTCCTAATGATGTAATCACTTGTAGAATTCAAAGCCTCTTCCATATAGACTTCTTAAACAGGTTTAGAGAGATCCACCTCAGTGATGGGTAAATGATATGGGCTAGACAAAGGAGAAGCAAGAGTACTCATCTCTCTTTGAGTAGGGGAGGCATAGAGAGAATCATGGTACGTATTTAATCCAATGTCTTCATCATCATAGAATTCTAGGTTGGGAATTGGTTGGTTTAGATCAAGAGGCTGTGGATGGTAACTCTCCCATGAAGTTTGTTCACTAGAGTGTTAAGACTCTGAGTAAAGGCTTAAGGCTGATGGGCTAATGAGCTTATTAGGCTGATCATGAAGAACCTCAGCACTGATTCTTGATGAGATGAAAGTGGTTTGCTCCTTAGGAGAAATGGGAGCTCTAGTGTCCACTTCTTCCTATATAGGTAGTGATATGGGAGCCTACACAAGCAGACGAGCTTGTGCAGGGGTTCGTTTATATTTAAATTGGTAGGTGAAAATGATTTGTGGTTGTCTTAGGGGTTGAATGGTAGAAGGTGTGGGTTCAACACTAGCTTATGCTACTAGGTTGTCACTTTGAGCAACGAGCTCTAACATTTTTGGGACAAGGGCTGCTTCTACCCCAGAGAAGCGAATAGTTGGCTTCTTCAATGTTTTAATGTGTTGGACATATCTAGGGAACATATAATACTCTAAGGAGATTAAATTTGCAAGTAAATTTGTATAAACAAACTGTGAGTACTTGAATTTGAGCCCTTAGACCATTCCATGATATATAAAGGAGAGATCTTCAAGAATCTGGTCCCATCCCCCATGCTTGTTGGATAAGTTATGGATGACCACATATAGTAGGTACTTCTACTAGATGACCACATAGAAATATCCCTCATAGCCCATTCGCTCAAAGGAATGATTTACAGCTTCCTTTGGGAAGGACAACTCACCTTCTTCATCATCCGGCTGAAGGTGGGTGTTGATGATGGCTGGAGTTATGAAGATTGTCCTACCTGCAATGTGGTAGACAATGCCTTCTCCCCACACATAATGACATCTTGATAGGTCTTCCAGAATTCCAAAAGTTGATCCTCATAGAGTGGTGGATCAATAGTTAGGGAGGTGAAGTAGTTTGATAGAGAAAGAAAGTTGCAAACCTCTGAGAACTAGAATCTTTCTAAAAGTCCTACAGAGTAACCTGATTATGCTGCCTATGAAGTTGTATGGACAACTCAGGGTTGTTTCTGCGATTAAGGTTAGCAATTTGTGAAAGTTTAAAGGTGAAGGAAGATAAGAACAAAGTCAGTTGTGGGCGAATTTAGGTTTTAGAGAGTTTAGATGGAGAAGATAATGAAAGAGGGGGAACCATTGGGTATATTTATATGAAATGAATCTAAGATAAAGTTAATGAAAGAGGATAAATTTTGAAATCCGGATCTCAGTCCTACCTCTAAAAGAGTGCCCAAAAAGGTAGTTCTCTTGAAAGTCAAAAATCTTCCGAAGGTAATTTTACTTCAGAAATTCTTTATAAAAGCTTCCGAAGCCAAAATGACTTCGGAAGTTATTTCAAAGATTTTAGAAGATTTTTCTTCAGAAGAGATTAATAGTTAGTGATTTTATTCTAGAAAGAATAAAACTTTCAAGACTTAATTGCTTTCGGAAAAAAATTGTTCTTTAAAACATGTAAGTACTCAAGAATGATTTTAAGCTTCAGAAGATATGTTGGAAATTTCTTATGAAGGTAAATACATATCTTCCGAAGAGTAGAATGATCAAAATTTTCAAAAATCTAAGGAATATCTTTTTGTAAGGCCCCGTACCCGGGCACCTCACAGTTGGTCATTCATTACACTTCAAACATTATTAAATGTATAATATTTTTGTAGGGAAATTTAAAACATTCATTTATAATTAAAAACATGTCAATTACAACATCTATTTTCATCTCAAAATACAAGACATGTCAAAATACGGATGCCAGCCCCAAAATACTCCCAGTAGCTTATGCATCCATGCCTGCAACTCCTCAGCATCAACATAAACCTGCCAACTATCATGCATACAAAAGTCAGCAACGCTGAGTGAGTTCTAGTTTTATAATAAAATACTTTACTTTCGTTAAAACCGTTCTTTCAAAACATACTGTACTTTACGTCAGTCGTGATCATGCATCATACGTACATACAGATAATATCATTATTATCTTCATCATTAGGTTCATTAACTTTGTTCGTTCAATGTATTACATTATCGTTCACTTCTCTTTCTAGATCCGGTCAGACTTTACCCTCTTCGTGGCACTCAGCCATGATTACTGAGGTCGAATGACGAGGATCCTGTTATGTACTTTATTACGATAATTCATTTACGTTCATTCATACGTTTGTTCTTTCATACATGATCTTTCGTTCATTACTCATTATTACTCGAATCTTGTCTCTTGCAATATCTCAAGTCCGAAGACTGATGCTGTGTCGAGGCCTGCTCACAAACTCCCGACTCATGTCCAAAGACTGACACAGCACCGTGATACGCAACAAAGATCCCATACGAGTCAATCACAGGGATTGAACTCCATCTGAGTCTATTGCAACACAAAGTCGCTCACCTCATTATCTCGTCTCATGCAATATCCCTGACTCATGTCCGAGACTGATACTGTGCTGGGGCCTGACACACAAACCGCCGACTCATGTCCGAAGATTGACACAATACTGGGATACGCGACACGGATCTCATCATCCGTCACTTTCGTCATATGCAATACTCCCGACTCATGTCCGAAGACTGATACTATGCCGGGGCCTGCTCACAAACCCCCGACTCATGTCCGAAGACTGACACAGTACCGGAGTACGCAAACTGTATCCTGTCTCATGCAATACCCCCGACTCATGTCCGAAGACTGATACTGTGCCGGGGCCTGACACACAAACCCCCGACTCATGTCCGAAGACTGACACAGTGCCGGGATACGCGACAAGGACCTCTTTCGAGTTTGTTGCGACACAGAGTCGCTCACCTCATACATATGCTTGCAAGCCTTCTATACTTTCTCTTCCATTCATTAATTTATTCATGCATGCATTCATTACGTTCCTCTTTTCATTATCTTCCACTTTACGTTACATAATACTTTCATTACATTTATTAACGTTCAACACAAAGCCAAAGGAAGACATATGTACATAATAAGGAACATACATATAATCATAAACATACACCAATACAGGCACATCATACATGCATAACACGCATAAGCCATCACATCATAACCAGGCCTATCTCCCCATATTACCCCTTAAAAATCACTTAGAAAACCTTAAGTCCAAAGTGGACGCATGGGTCCTTCCAGGCGCATGAGCATAAAAGTTCTAAGTATAAATTAACCTGGGTGCATGAGTACTATTTGGGCGTTTCTGCCCTGTTTAGGCGCATCAACACTTAACTATAACACTTTGGGCGCATGGCATAACTCAGGTGCATGGCATAACTTAGGCGCATGGCATAACTTAGGTGCATGGCATAACTTAGGTGCATGGCATAACTTAACGGCATGGGCCATATGCTGGGCGCATGGCCAGCAAATTGGACGTATGGCCAACTACTGGGCGCATGGGCCATCTGCTTTGGGCGCATGGGCCATCTGCTTTGGGCGCATGGGCCATCTGCTTTGGGCGCATGGGCCATCTGCTTTAGGCATATGGGCCATCTGCTTTAGGCGCATGGCCAACACTTAGTGTCTGGTCTCTCATGCCGGACGCATGGACACTATTTAGGCGCATGAACCAATTTTCATGTTCATCAAAACATTCTGAAATCCTTTCCCAGGCTACCATTTTCACCCGATAATCATTCTAAGCATACCCAAACACCAATCTAACATACTAAGGCCATCTAAGCATGCTAAACATCATCTCTAACCCATAATCATCACTATAACATGCATACATACATACAACATTCGAACATAAGGCTGTAAACCCACGGTTTCTTTAAAATATTTTACCTCGTATGCATAATAGCCCCAAATCAGTTGGAAATCAGTAAAAGAGGGGTTCTAGAAACTCACCTTTAGCAGCTTTTGAGCAACACTCTTCCCGTTCAAGACCCACTTCGATTCAACTCCTTGAATCCCAAAAGTAAATTCTAAACAACCGAAACTTCGGTCAAGAACTCAATACTCAACTGAAACCGAGCTCAAGGAAGAGAAGACTTACCTTTTTCAGCTTCTTCTTGCTCTTTCTCTCTCTAGAACCGAGCTCTCTTTCTCTCTCTTCTTCTCTCTCTTCTTTTCAACTGTGAAGAAGAAGATGAAGAAGAAGTAATGGGCACCCATGCCCTTAAAATCTTAAAATAATAAGATTTGTACTTTGTACACTTTTTCCCCTCCATTTGTGCACAATTTCCATTCTTTCTATTTACTTTTCTTTTCCTTCCGTTTAAGTAGAAATTTCAGGGTGTTACATCTTTTAAAAGATTTTTATTCAGAGTAAACAAGGGCTTATGAAGGTGATAAAATAGACAACTTAGGACACATAGGTTTTAGAAATAATATGAGTTTGTTTTAAGAAAAGCTACTCAAAGTTAATCATCCCAATAGCTGAAACAAGATATTTAAATCTCTGTTCATCAAAAGCTTTGGTGAACAAATCAACATTTTGTTTATTTGTGTTAACGTTGACTAGTTTGATTAATCACTTTTCCAAGTTATCTCTAATCAAATGATACCTAATAATGATGTGTTTTGTCCTTGAGTGTTGCACATAATTCTTTATAATAGAGATAACACTATTGTTGTTTATATGGATAGGAGTCTTTTTTAAGCTGAATCCATAATCTAGCATATGATTCTGAATCCAAAGCAATTGAGCACAATAGCTAGTAGCAGCAATGTATTCAACTTCAGCAGTTGATACAGAGATAGAGGATTGTTTCTTACATTGCTAGGAGACTATCCTTCCACCAAAGAATTGGCATCCCCCTGATGTAGGCATTGTAGTAATATTGCAGTCACCATAGTCACTATCTGTATATGCATATAGATTAAAGTCAAAATTCTTTGGATACCAAAGGCCAAATGTTGGAGCACCTTTGAAATATCTTAAAATTCTTTTGACAGTGACTAGGTGTGACATCTTGGGGTTGGCTTGATATCTTGCACAAATACATGTAGCAAACATAATATCAGGCCTGCTAGCTATAAGATACATAAGAGACCTAATCATAGCCCTCTAAAGATGTTCATCCTTACACTCCCTCTCAAGATCAGGTACAAGGGAGTGGTTTCTGGCTATGGTGTCTTAGAAACCTTACAGTCAGTCATGTTGAATCTTATGAGTATGTCTTGTACAATCTTTGACTGACTGATGAAGATGCCACTGTCAACTTGCTTCACTTTAAATCCTAGATTGATCTTGAGTTCCCCCATGGCACTCATTTCAAATCTATTCTTCATCAGCTTCTCAAAGTCTTTGTATAGCTTTGGATTAGTTGACCCAAAGATAATGTCATCTACATGTGTTTGAACTAGCATTAAGTCATTCCATGTTCCTTCGATGAAGAGCATTCCATCTATTGTACCCCTTTTGTAGTTATGTTGACAAGATACTGAGATAGAGTCTCATACGACTTCCTTGGAGCTTGGAGCTTGGTGCAGCCCATAAAGAGCTTTATCAAGTGTGTAGATATAATCAGGATGATCAGGGTCTACAAAGCCAGGTGGTTGTTTGACATAGACCTTTTCATCAATCAACCCATAGAGAAAGGCACACTTGACATCAAGCTGTAGACCTTGAAATCCTTGGATGCAACAAAAGCTAAGAATATCCTAATAGCTTCAAGTCTTGCCATAGGAACAAATACATCTGTGTAGTCAATTCATTCCTCTTATGTGTATCCTTGGACAACTAGTCTAGCCTTGTTTTTTTATGACAATTCCTCTATCATCTTTCTTGTTCTTGAACACCCATTTGGTTCCTATGGTAGTCTTCCCTTGAGGAACAAGACATAAGTTCCAAACCTTTTTCCTTTTGAATTTAAGCAGCTCCTCTTCCATAGCATCAACCTCGCTTCCATCCTTTAAAGCCTCATCAACTTTATTTGTCTCTATCTGGGATAGGAAACAAGAGTTGAGACAAACATTTGCATCATGGGTTTTTCCTTTTGTCCTTACCTTTGTATCAATATTTCCAATTATGTTTATGGTAGGGTGTGACTTGTGGATCCTTAGTTGAGGGATCACAACAAGTTGCTTGGAGAGATCTAAATTAGAGAAATTTAGATCTGACAATGGAGATTCACTTACCACATCACCACATTTATCAAGAGAAACTTGATCTAATGAGTGTGTGACATCATTTATGTTGTCTTATATGGAGTGGTTATCAACATCAAGAAATTCTTGATCACTTTCACCACCACCATGTCCTCCTACATTAGAAGCTCCTTAATTTGAGTTTTGTGCCTCTAAGCTATAATTTGAAGGCACCTCAAATGTATCACTTGAATATGTCATTGTTGTGCTGATAGGAACTCCATTTGCAGGGTTAGTTACAATTGAGCTGAAGTAGTATAGTTGATGTTCTTCTTAGCTCAGTTATTGGATTAGGATTTCGTGTTGATAAGATATCTGTGGAACCTAAAACATGCTCACATGATTTGCTAAAATAGTTGGTAACTAAATCAAGATCAAATAGCCAATCAGGCCAGAACCTTTCACACTAGGAGTGTGCTCATTGAAAGTCACATTGGATGACTCCTCAACTAATCTAGTTTTGAGATTGTATACTCTATAGCCTTAACTTGAAATAAGTATCCAAAAAATTGTTCATCATCTAACTTCTCATCAAACATGGAAATTTGATCCTTGGTACTCAAGATGGTGCAAGGACATCCAAGTGACCTAAGAAAACTAATGAAAGGTTTCCTCTTGTGGCAAAGTTTATAAGGAGTCTTACCATGTGTCTTAACTACTAAAACTTTGTTTTACACATAGCAGGTCGTGTTCATTACCTCTTCGCAGAAGGTGATGGGCAGTTTAGAGTGAGAAAAGATAGTTCTTGTAGCTTTAGTTAGTGTCCTGTTTCTCCTCTCAGTCAAAGCCTTCTTCTTCAACAACAACCACAGCTTGTTGCTTTAGCTTCTCTTTCTGGTTGGATTTATTAGTGTAGTTTGGGATGGCTTGTATTTGGCCACCATTTATCCTTGGTGCCTTACAATCTCTAGCAAAATGGCTCATTTGGTTACAGTTGTAACACTTCACTTTGCTTTTGTCCAGCCTAAACTTTCCACTAACTGTATTGCTAGAAAACTTCCTCCTGTCCTCTTGTAGAACTTCTTGGCTTTATGGGTGAGGAGAGTCACTTTTTGAACAATCTTCATGTATTCCAAATCATCTAGATGGATACAATCCAGATCTTTAAAGGTGAAGAGAAAGTTTCTTGTTCTTTCATCAGAACACCAAAGCTTGTGAAGAACTGTCTCTTGGAATGAGCTTCGTTGAGTGTAGCTTTCTCTTGGTGTCTCTGAGAAGGTGATGAAAGGACCCTTTTGTGAGTTTTTAGGGTAGCAAATATGATGTTGTTGTTCTCTACAATCCCTTTCAACCACATGAAAGGCTAATCTTAGTTGATTGCTAGAGTTACCAGATGGACTTTGCATACTCATCTCCATCTGATATCCACTAAGAATACCATACAACTCTGTAAGAATAGAGTAAGAGTCTTAAGGTTCTTAGTTCTCTTGATTACAACACAATAATGTGTCCATTTTCTAGGAAGAGATGACATAAACTTCCTTACAATGTCCATGTTTTCAAGAGTCACTCCAACATCCATTGGATTATCCATAATCTCAACATACCTGTAGTATTGTTGAGTCATGGTTTCACCTGTTTTGAAAGTGAAGTTTTCAAACTGCTACTTAAAGAGATCGTTCTTGTTCTCTTTTGCCTTCATACATTAGCTTTAGTGCATCCCATAGTTGCTTGGCTATTTTGCACTTCTTAAAGCCTCTGTATATGGAGTTTGGAAGAGCAGTTTGAAAGCTACCATGGCTTTCTGATCCAAATCTATTCGTTTCCTATCTTCTTTAGAATAGTTAGTCACGTCCTTCGTAATCATACCACCTCCATCAGCAGCTAGAGATGTGCTTGGTATGTGAGACCCTAAGACAACATATTCCCACATCCTAGAGTCTTATGACTTGATGAAACCTTCCACTATTTGGAACTAAGTGTTAAAGTCTTCAGGAGTGATAGGTGAGGACTTTGTCATGGTTCCAGTGTCCAGATAAGCTTTAGTGAGAGCTACTATTTGAGATGTTAAGTATTTTGTGTGAGTGAGAGATCTTAAGATGGTGAGATCTTACAATCAAGAGCCTAGAAAGCATTGATACCAATTGCAGGACCGTTGAAGGGATGGTCAATACAACACTCACATAATGAGGAGAGTGTGAGAACACTTAATAGATCAAATAGGGATCTGGGACTTTAATATTTGATACTTAGAACACAAGCAAAACAAGCCATAGAAGTTAAGAACAACACACGAATATGGTTATTAAGAATGATGTATATTGCTTCTCGAGTTCTTTTACAAGTGTTACAAAGCATAAAGAAAGATACAAGTACTTGAGATACTTTATACTACATCTTATAGCCGACAATACTTTGAAGGCCAACTGGAAACATCAATCTAGATGACATAAGAACAATGTAGAGTCAAAAGGAAGATTGCCTTTTGACTAGTGACTATGACATGACATAGCTCATATCATAATATATTACAAAAGGATAAAAGTACATAAAGTAGAAAGTAGCATACTCAAGGCCTCAATACTTGTATACGTTGGTGAGTTTTCAGAGTTGCAGCGGAAAGTTGGTCAACTTTATGAAATTTACATCAGAGAAAGCATGTTCTTCAAAGTCTTGGAAGAAATCTGTCTTCACTTCTTTGTCTTTAAAAGACTTTGTCTATGAAGCTGAAGAAGACTTCACATTTGGCTTCGGAATATATTGGACTTAGCTTAGGAAGATTTTACATTTAGAATATTTCTAAGGCAAGGTGTAAAACTTCCGAAGCAACTTCTACTTTGCACTAAGTGCATGGATGCATGAAAGACATAGGTTGTTTTAGGTGTATCAGCCTTTCATTAAACCTTACAAACTTCCCCTCGGCTAACGCTCCCGAAACGGAGAAGTTTCTTCAGATATTGACGGTCCTCATCACGATCATGACCATTCCTCTTTTCTTTAATGGTCAGGATCACTCAGACTTTCAAAATACCTTCTCATGTCAAAGAGATCATATAGAGGTCAGTTAAGCATGTATTGCTAGAAGTAGACATATTGACCACCTTGATCTCTAGTGATATGCCATCTGTCTGGATTAACAGCATAGGTCCAAGACAAGATGGGTCTTCCTGATGCAAGAGGCTCCATTATAGTTGGTTAAGTAATCTCTTCTTGCACTCTTTCAAGATGCTCTAACTCATCCTGAGTTCCAGAGATGGATAACTTTTACTTCTTCTTCTTCTTCTTTGAAATAAGTTTAGTATCCATCCTTTTACTCCTTTTTGAGAACTTTAACTGAGAAGTCTGGCCTTCAGCACCAGGTTGTTTTGTCTTGTCTTTCTCAGTTGGGTCCTCTTCCCTCACATGTTCAAAAGGAGAGGGATTTAGACCCTGTTGTGGATCAAAAGATGAAGCATGTTGAGGTTCAGCATGAGGTCCAGCTTGTATTGTCTCAAATTGTTCAACCTTAACCTCAACTTTAGGAGGAGCTTGACTTGGTGGGGAGTGTAAGTCAACAAGCTCTCCTTTCTTGATCTTCTACTTGATCACCCTGATGTGCGCATCCATTGTGGATAGAGACATTGGACCAAGCCTCCTTCTGGAGAGTCCATACAACTTCAAGAAGCTCATTATTATCTGCCTATCTGCAGACTTCTTCTAACTCTTTTAGATGATAGCTCTTGACTTTACAGCTTCTTCCCTCATCTTTCTCTTTGTATCCTTTTTTTCTTTGGAAACTTATAGTTCAAGTTGCTTGAAGTACTCAAACTTAATGTACTCAAAGGACAAGGAAACAAGTGCAACTGACTAGTAGAGTCATGTGGCACTCAGGTAGTTGATCATGTTTTGTCTATTAGCTTCTTTATCTACCTAAGGTTGTGGAGTTGTCATAACCTCTTACGCAGAGCTTTCTTGAACTGGGGAGAGGGTAGGATCATGTTTGCATAGCCTTTTCTGCCTTGTTTCTTCCTTGATCTTGAGGAGCAACTCTACATCCTCTGCCTCTTTCCTCTCCCTAGACATTTCCATGTCTACTAGTTCATTCAATTCATCTAAGGGGAAGGAGATGATATCATCTATATCATAGGTCTCGGTTTGCAAGTAGTTGATCCTGACTACTCTCAACTTATCATTTTGAGTGTCTGGTTCGGGAGCAGCCCTAATTGCAGCATCCATGAAGCCTGAAGACCGAGTGAAACTTTCTCCCTTTAGCTTCATCTTCCTTTCTCTCTCTCTCCATATCCTCAATATCCTTAGGAGTCAAAATCTTTTTTCCTTTGTCACCCATAGACCTTTGTGACTCAGGGTGGACAGAGCTTTGGCCTTCATTGCCTGGTGTAGCATCCAGACTCTAGCCAGATAGAGGTTGTGAAGCACCTTCACTAGCTGGTGAATCGCAGTGGGAATGGGATGTTAAAGCAGTTGTAACATTGCTCACAGGCTCTATCACTAGGCCTTCAATCAAGGTTTTCCCTTTAAAGCTAGTCTTAGGGACCACCTCAACATCTACTTGACCAATGACATTACCTGATTGCATTTGTCTTCTTCTTTTGCTAAACTTTTCAACAATCCTATCTTGAATTCTTTGAGCCATCCTATCAGCTTGCCTAGATTTGCTTGGATTGGCAAGTGGCATGTGGACCAGATCAAGACATTCATAGTAGTTCAAGATCTGAAAGTTAAAGACCTCTTGATTCCCTTGAACTCTTTAAGGTATAAGGGCCCTTATATTGGCATCATACCTCCACCCTAAAATGTAATTTGATGATCCTTGGGGTGGGGATGACATAGCCCTTGGAATACCCTCCTTAAACAATTGTTGTATGAGTTTACTGCAAGTGAGTGTGGTGAATCCTCTATGTTCATACTCTGTAAAGAATTCCTAAGTTCTGTGATTGTTATGACGTGCTCCTCTTTTTAGTAGCATCACCTACTTGCATAGATGAGCTAGAAGTTAGGTCAATCACATCCATAGGTTCTTGTGTTTGTGGAGGAGCTCTTCTTAAAGGTCTCTTAGCTAGTTGTTCCTTGAGAGAAGATATCTCAAGTTGTTGATCATTGACCCTATTTTATAAGGTAGTCACATGAAACTCCAAGTGATTGACCTTTAAGGCTAAATAGGTGTACATTTTTGTAAGTTGTTACACCTTTAAATTCATGTTCCCCTTATCTTTATCAAAAGAATCATGGGGGAATGAGAGGATGGGACCAAAGTCTTCTCTCTCACCACCAGCATAGTGTTCTTGGCTGCTGGATTTACCCAACTCAATAACAGCTTCAGTTGAAGTGTTAGAAAGAAATGGGTTGTTTTGGGTGCATCATCCTTTCATTAAGTGCATGCATGCAGGAAAGACATGGGTTGTTTGGGGTGCAGCAGCCTTTCATTAAACCTTACAAACTCCCCCTAGGCTGATTTTACCAAAACAAAGAAGTTTCTTCACATATTTATAGTCATCGTCACATCATGACCATTCCTTTCTTCATTGATTGGTCAAGATCACTTAGACTTTCAAAATACCTTATCATGTCAAAGAGATCCTGCAGAGGTAAGTTAAACATGTCTTGCCAGAAGTAGACATCTTGACCACCTTGATCTTTAGTGACATACCATCTGTCTGGATTAATAGCAAAGGTCTAGGACAAGATGGGTGTACTTGATGCAAGAGGCTCGACTATAGTTGGTTGAGCAGCCTCTTCTTGCACTCTCTCAGGATGCTCTGACTCATCCTGAGGTCCGAAGGAGGATGACTCTTTCTTCTTTTTCTTTGAAAATGGTTTAGTAGTCATTGATGTGGTGTAAAACGTATATATTTTAATAAGGATTTTTGGCATAGATTTAGTTTTAGTTGGTTATTACTACTACTAAACTACACACACTAAAGGCAAGTGTACCTATCGTGTGGTAGTATAGTGATGGTAAGAACCAAGTATCAATCCGTGAACACACCTAGCCTACTCATCAACCTTGATATTTGACAATCAAACTTGGCTTTTGTTTGTGAAAATGATAAGTGACATTGATGAGATTTTTAGGGTTTAAAACAATAATAGAAATACAGTAAAATAAGATTGAAGCGTTTGGATTTAAAACCAGGGAGAAAGGTTATCATCCTAATTAGACTACACTTATATAACTATTATGAATTGATGGTGTGATTAAAGATATGGATTAATGTAATTATGTTAATGTTTATAAAGGTGAGGTGGCACGATTTCTTATCTATCCACTCTGCAGTGACTAGGATCACGTCAGGCTGAGTTTAGTGCTTAGATCAAAGCCCAAGTAATGTAGGTGAATCTTGTGTGACCTATTTGACATATGATTTCTGAAAACATAACTTAATGTTAAAAAGAGAGTTAATAAAGTTCCTTCCCAACATACAATTAACTTTAGAAAATGTTAGGATCAGTGATCTACGTTTGATTGATTGGAGAGTATAGCAGCGGAATTCTAACAATGAATTAGCCAATTCACAAGAACAAAAAGATATTTAGTGTAAGAACAAAAACGGTTATAGATAGGGAGAATTCTGCAAATATATTTCATTCAATATTCGCTTTCGTGGTAACGGAATGTCACAATTACAATTAGGTCGACACCTCTTATATAAGAGATGTGACGTCTGCTGATGTCACTTGATAGTGACATCTAATAGAATTTATCACAAACTACTGATAGTTAACACAACTACTGAAGATGTCAAACAACTGACATCTTCTTACAAAAATACTAAGTGTTAACTATTATTACAACTACTGAAAAGAAACTACTGAAACAATAACAACTGAAGAACATACTCTTCAGTTGTTTTACAAATATTGAAACAAAGAAACTACTGAAAGGTAAACCATCACAAGTACTGAAGAAGACCTCTTCAGCTGTTGTGACAACGTCTGATACTTTGTCTTCAGCACTTGTGTCTTCATACTTTGTCTTCAGCACTTGTGTCTTCAGACTTTGTCTTTAGCACTTGTGTCTTCAGACTTTGTCTTCAGCACTTGTGTCTTCAGACTTTGTCTTCAGCACTTGTGTCTTCAGACTTTGTCTTCAGCACTTGTGTCTTCAGACTTTGTCTTCAGCACTTGTGTCTTCAGACTTTGTCTTCAGCACTTGTGTTTTCAGACTTTGTTTTCTGCACTTGTGTCTTCAGACTTTGTCTTCAGCACTTGTGTCTTCAGACTTTGTAATCAGCTGTTGTCTTCAGCTGTTGTGGTCTTCAGTAGTTGTTGTGATGTCTGTGGGACTTAAAGGTTTTTCAGACCCGGCTCATTGGTTCCTTTGGTACAACCAATCTAGCCTTGTTCTTAACAATAAGCCCATTTTCATCAGTTTTATTCCTAAACACCCATTTAGTGCATATTGCACACTTACCTGGCGGAAGAGGAACCAGTTCCCACACTTGCTGTTTCTTCAACTGAAGTAGCTCAAGCTGCATGGCTTCAACCCATCCATTGTCTCTCAAAGCAACATGGTAGTTCTTTGGCTCTAGCTGATTGATGAAGAGAGCATAGAAGCAGAAGTTAGACAATTGACTTCTTGTTGAAACACCAGCATTGATATCACCAATAATCTGAGACATTGGGTGATTCTTCAGTTCTTGATAAACAATGAGATTTGTGCAAGTGTTTGTAGGACCTTCAGCAGCAGCAAATGTTGATACAGACTCTTGAAACCAAGAATTAGATGGTAACCCAAAAGATATAGAGGAATCAGAGATCTCATCA
This sequence comes from Flaveria trinervia, assembly GCA_025506515.1. Lineage (NCBI taxonomy): Eukaryota > Viridiplantae > Streptophyta > Magnoliopsida > Asterales > Asteraceae > Flaveria > Flaveria trinervia. Next base: position 82,269,821 of record CM046442.1, read on the forward strand.
GCATTTGTTGGGGATGGAACTGCTGAAGCTATAGGAACATCAAATTTAGCAGACACAGGCAGTTGCTCACTAAACTTGAATAGGTGAGTATTGATATGATCATCATCATCATCAATACCACCAGGTGGAAGACATGCTGCAGAAGATGATTTATCCACATGATCTGCAACAGCTGGAGGTTGATAAGGAACATATTGCAGTATGTCCAAATCAAACAACTCCATAGGGTTTTGTGGAATCTTGTCCATAGGAGATTCATTAAACTTCACATGCAAAGTCTCTTCAACTATCTTTGTTCTGCAGTTGAAGACTCTGTATGCCTTGCAAGTAGATGAATAACCAACAAAATACCCTGCATCCACCTTAGGATCAAATTTTTGGAGTTGATCCTTTGTGTTGAGAATAAAACAGGGACACCCAAATGCTTTGAAAAAAGAAATTAGAGGAGCCAAGTGATGGAGAACTTCATATGGAGTCTTCATCAACCTCTGATTTACTAAGGCTCTATACTGCACATAGCAAGCTGTGTTAACAGCTTCAGCCCAAAAGGTCAGTGGCAAACTAGAGTCAGCCAGCATGGACCTTGTAGCTTCAATTAGGGTCCTGTTCTTCCTCTCCACTACTCCATTTTGTTCTGGAGTCCGTGGTATGCTAAACTGCCTTTTGATTCCCTTTGAAAGATAGAAGTCATCAAGTGTATGGTTTCTGAATTCAGTTCCATTGTCACTCCTAATACACTTGACTGGAAGGGAATACTGCTTCTCAACATACAACACAAAGTGAATAATCTTCTGAGCAACCTCATCCTTTGAATGTAGAAAGAAAGTCCATACAAATCTAGAGTAATCATCCACAATTACCAGACAGTATTCTTCTTTGCCATGCTCATCACTCTCACAGGACCAAATAGATCCATATGCAGTAATTGCAAGCAGGCAGTGGACTTAGGCTCTTCAAGAGGAGGGATGAGACTTTGTGTTGTTTTCCTTTTAAACAAGCAGTACAGGTTTCATCACAGTGGAACTCCTTTATTGGTAAGCCTCTGACTAAACTATTGTGGATCAGCTGATTCATATTGTTGAAATTTACATGACCCAGCCTTCTGTGCCACAGTTTAGATTCTTGAGAAGAGGCTTTGGAAAATAGGCAAGGATTGCCTCTGAGATCTATTTTCTTGGAAAGATCTAAGGCATACACTCTTCCCCGTCCTGTTGGCTCTCAGGAGAGTGTGATCATCCAACACCTTATCAATCAAATGCAGAACTTTGGATGACAGAATCCTACAGTTCTGACTGGTGAAAAGAGCAACATGGCCTTTATCACACATTTGACTGACACTCAAGAGATTGTACTTGAGATTTTCCACATGATTAACATCATCAAACTTTATTTCTCCATTGGAGACAAAGCCATTTCCAATGATGTAACCCCTAGCATCATTGCCAAAAGAAACAAACCCCTTCTTTCCTTGAGAGTAGTCATGAAGAAGAGAGCTGTTCCCAGTCATGTGCATAGATTCCCCACTGTCTACATACCAGATGCTACTTTGGCATGTTGAAGAACCCTGCAATTATAAACAATCAGTTAGTTTTGGAGACCCAAACCTTTTTGGTTTTGGGCCTGTTCTCATCAACAGATGGTAAACTAACAGGTTTGATGGAAACAACAGCCTGAGAGGAAGAAGATGGTGAAGAAGAGGAATCCTTTGGCTTGGACCTCCTTTTCTGTGGTTTCAACATAGGAACATCTAATTGTTAACTCTTCCCAATAGATGTTGAACCATCATAACTAGCTGTGTCTGATTTTGTGATAAAGCTTTCAGCTCATCAAACACATTGCCATTGGAGTTTGATAAGTTCCTATGTTGCACTTCTTCTTTTGAGCAATCTCAGCTGTTACCTGTTTAACCCCTTCCTTTTTGGATTTCTTTATGGACTTAAGGGTTATAGGATTTGATGTTGCTGATACAAATGTGGTTTCAAACTCAGTTTTCATTTTAACCATTTTCTCTTTAATTTCCTCTTTATGTTTGAGTTTGGATCCTCTTTTGTACCAGCAATCATCTGTAAGATGATTGAACAAACCTTATACTTCACATGGTTTCTTCTTCATCTTATGTTGATCATCAACTAAAGAGGATGAAACTACTGAAGACTTGCTCTTCAGTGCTTTGAAAGCATTGTTTGCTTTCTTGACTTCCTCTTTAGTAGTCTTCAAACTCTTTCTACTGACAGTTTTCTTCTTTTCAGTACTGACAGTAGTTGGAGTTTGAACTTAGGTGTTAAATCTTGCTCTCCAGTCCTTTCAGGACTTTCAGAATTAACTCCTGAGTTGATCAACTCTTTGATCATGTGAGTGTCAGTAGTGGAACCATCAACGTCAGCTGATAGGTTCTGAGAGGGCTTAGTGCTGACTTCTACTTCTGATGGTGCTATATCAGAAAGTAAATCACATGATGAAATGGATTGGTTATTGCTCTCACCATCAGATTCTACCTCTGCTTTGGGAGTAAAATCTGTAGGTGGAGCAGTGTGATTGTAACCAATGCCAAACTTCACATTGGAAGCAGATTGCTTACTAAGAAGCATTTCAAAACCTTTGCATGATTGTACCCATCGATCACACTCTACTTGGGTGACTGCAAGGGTTTCTTTGAGATCTTTGTACTTCTCTAGAAGTACCTCTTCCCTAGCGTTATAATCTGTGATTTGGCATTTAAGTTTGTAAATCTCATCATTCTTTTCATTAAGCACAGACTTAAATTCAGCTTTTCTTTTGGAAATTGTTTGTTCTAGCTCAATGTTCTTGTTAATCAAAGCTACATTTGCTTCTCTAATAGATGCAAATGCTGCTATGCATGTTTCAGAACATAATTTGGCTTTTGCCTCAGAGGATACCTGTGATACCTTTGGTGTAGAGGCATTAGTAGATGAAGTATCCGCAAAATCCAAAGCCATAAGAGCTAGATTTCCAAAGGGACTGTCACCACCATGTTGACCAGCACCAGTGAACAGTTGTTCATGACCAGACAAATCATCTGGTAAACTGCTCCAGTCAACAACTCCTGGGGTGAAGAAGCTGTGTTGTTGAGGTTAAGTTTGTTGATGAGATTGGGAAGGTTGTGTTTCAGGCAATGCTTGTGGTTGTTGTGCAATTAGAGCTTGAACAGGATTTGGTTGAGGCATAATAGCAGGGATAAGGATATGACATTGGACCCTGGGGGACAAAGTATGCAGGAGACCTAGGATGTGAGTGATGACCAGAACCAGCAGGATGTTGCCCTCTGTTTTGTGGACTAGTACTAGGAAAAGTCACAAAGGGTGCAGAAGAGTTAGATCCAGTTGATCTACACTCTCTTGCAAAGTGTCCCAGCCTTTGGCATTTATGACACCTCAACTTACTCTTGTCAAAACAACTTTGGTTTTGCCAGAGAGTCTAGGAAATTTCCTGCCAGTTCTCTTATAGAACTTCTGAGATCTGATATTAATCAATGCCATTTGGCTCAGAATATCCATCTCTTCTAGATCATCATCAGCTATTCCTTTCAAATCATCCATGATGAAGCATAGATTGTCACTATTACTGCCAGAATGACTCTCAATACCAACAAATGCATGATCAGAACTATTTGAAGAGAAATCAATATGCTCATCATAATTTCTTTCAGATGCAGCATATTCTGACTCATGACCAACCAAGGCAGTATTCCCTGGTACAAAGTCATTAGTGAGATTTCCTGATTAGGACAGTTTCCTCTTATGCCGTATCTCTCTTTTGAATGTAAGCAGTTTCGCATGAAGTTGGGTGAGAGATAGGCTATCCAGATTTACACTGGAGCGTAGGACAATAATGTATGTGTCCCATCTCTCAGGCAGTGATCTGAGGAACCTGTTATTCATCTGGCTATTGGTGTATTCCTGTTTCACCATTTTCAGCTCAGAGATCAAACAGGAAAAACGCTCAAACTGTTGCGTTAGTGTCTCACCTTTTCTATGAGAGAATGTCTCATATTGTTGGGCAAGGATTTCTCTGTTGTTTGCTAAGACCTCGTCTGTGCCACCGAATTGTTCCTTCAGGGCATTCCAGAGATCATGAGCAATTTCATGATGCATAAGCCCTGAATAGATTTCATTAGGCAATGCCATGGCCAGAATTCCATGGGCTTTAGCATCAATCTCAAACAGTTTCCGATCTTCATCAGAGTATTGTTCCTTCTTCTTTGGAACCATTTGATTGGTTTCTGGATTGTTCACCATAGGCTTATGTGGTCCATGTACCACAGATGACCAACAACCTGAACTGTTAACAGACAGGTAATGAAGCATTCTTCGCTGCCATATGTTATACTCGGTCCTAACCAGAATTGGGGGCTTGGTTGAGGAACCAGTATTGTGAGGATCATTAGAAGGAGTAGTCATCTCAGATTCAATCAAATTCAATTAAGCTATTACAGATTTAGAACAAAAACACAACAACCAATTGAACCAAGAGAGATCTCAAAATAAATGAACGAAAGCGTCAGAAATTCAATAATCTATAACCAGTTCTTGCAAATATGCTAATTCAATCAAACATAGATATCAATTAGCAGTTTCAATGATCAATTGTTAGATCAATCAATGATTAACCTGCTCTGATACCACTTGTTAGGATCAGTGATCTACGTTTGATTTATTGGAGAGTATAGCAGCAGAATTCTAACAATGAATTAGCCAATTCACAAGAACAAAAAGATATTCAATGTAAGAACAAAAACGGTTATAGATAGGGAGAATTCTGCAAATATATTTCATTCAATATTCGCTTTCGTGGTAACGGAATGTCACAATTACAATTAGGTCGACACCTCTTATACAAGAGATGTGACGTCTGCTGATGTCACTTGATAGTGACATCTAACAGAATTTATCACAAACTACTCATAGTTAACACAACTACTGAAGATGTCAAACAGCTGACATCTTCTTACAAAAATACTAAGTGTTAACTATTATTACAACTACTGAAAAGAAACTACTGAAACAATAACAACTGAAGAACATACTCTTCAGTTGTTTTACAAATATTGAAACAAAGAAACTACTGAAAGGTAAACCATCACAACTACTGAAGAAGACCTCTTCAGCTGTTGTGATAACGTCTGATACTTTGCCTTCAGCACTTGTGTCTTCAGACTTTGTCTTCAGCACTTGTGTCTTCAGACTTTGTCTTCAGCACTTGTGTCTTCAGACTTTGTCTTCAGCACTTGTGTCTTCAGACTTTGTCTTCAGCACTTGTGTCTTCAGACTTTGTCTTCAGCACTTGTGTCTTCAGACTTTGTCTTCAGCACTTGTGTCTTCAGACTTTGTCTTCAGCACTTGTGTCTTCAGACTTTGTAATCAGCTGTTGTCTTCAGCTGTTGTGGTCTTCAGTAGTTGTTGTGATGTCTGTGGGACTTAAAGGTTTTTCTGATCCGGCTCATTGGTTCTTTTGGTCGAACAAAAACCATAACATTACTATAGATTTCTCAGACTAATAGAAGGGAACCCGTAAATGATAAGAAGTTAAGGTGATCTGATTTCTAATAACCATTCTAGTTAATTAGCCATGGATTTATTATGAAGACCGGTTTCGCAAATGAAAGTTGATCATACGTTTTTCAACCTTATATGAAAATCACAATCACAAACCATAAAGTTATAACTTTCTGTTCAAATGTATATGCTACCCATCAAAAGTTTTCCCAAGACCACCATAACTTAACATAATATGTATCATACCATTAGTTCATCACAAATTACATAAGTTTCATTCAACTAGGATGATAATAAGAGTCGTGTTCATAATGAGCTTGAACATAAGAACACATAACATAGAAGATTGATAAGAAATCATCGGTGAATGGAACAATCAAACCAGTGATCTACAATTGGTGACGTTTAGACTATCCGAGCTTCTTCCAAGTGTTGTATGCACCTCCTGAAGCTCCAATAGTCTTGAAGATTTGATTCCTGAGAGAATTCTATAGAGTAACTCTCCACTAAGGCTTGCCAAAAATGGTGAACTTAGGCTTGTATTTATAGGCTTTCTGGAGTGTTTAAGCATGGCTCCGTACTAGTAGATTGCTTTGAAAGTTGGTCGGCTCGTCCGTGCAGGTTGTATTGCCCCGTGCTTGATGGGGCATGGGCGTGTGTTGGAGATGGGGAATGGGCCCGTGCTTACTTTTAGGGGATAGTACTTTTGTCCTGTCAGATGTCCAAACACGGGGGGTGTCAATTTAGCATGGGATGTGTTATAGGAAAGTCATGGGGGCGTTCTTAATGAGGCACAACCCCATGCTTGGACTCCAGATCTTGGATTACTTCAATTTCTTGTAAAATATGCTTCTTTAGTCCATCTTGCCCTTTTAAACACCTGAAAACACAATTTAACATTTCTAAACACATATGCATCATTTTAAGGGAGATATTGAGGAATAATTTATGTGCTTTTGATAGGATTTTTATGTATAATTTGGGGGCACATCAAACATCCCTACACTTGAACCTCTCTTGTCCTCAAGCAAAATAACTTAAAATGACAAATCCATCAAAAACCAAATAAATCAAATAATAAATATGTTTTTCGGGAAGTACACAAGTAAATATTATTTTCATCCAAATGTAAACATTTTAAGCATATGTAAAATGACATCCTAGCAAGCAATAGATTAGCTAGTGAAGATTATTATCATGTAAAAATCCACACTTCTCACAAGATGCACTCACACTCGGCTAAATATATGAGGTCAAAATTAAGATTAAGTATGACTAATGTACTAAATTGCCTAGTATGAATACGTGTGAAATCATATGCTTGTTAAAGGATCAAATCTCCACCTACTTAGGTATTTACTTGCATAAATCGTTAGGTCTTTGATGGGTTGTAACTTGGCTTTGGCTCGGGTATGGAATATTTGAAAAAAGTGGCTAATTGCTAAAGACGTCGGTCTTGGATTATTTTTCTAACATAAACTTCAAGGAAAGCAATAAAAGGTTCCCCATACAATACTTCAAGTTAGAAGGGATATACTAACTCGAGGACTCCTTTAAGGTCAAATTATCAAGACCGTATCTTGCTTTCAAGAACCATACTTCGTCCTTTAACCGAAGATACACAAAACTTTCCTTTCGTTAGGATCGTTCCGCTTGAAGCCTAATAGCACCCAATTTGGTCAGTTCAGTGTATTTGTATTGAGACTCGGTTTGGTTCTCTTTGCATTTCCCATTATGAGACCAATTTCCACAGTTCGGGCATCTTTCGTATCTTTTTGCCCGCCTCTTTATACACTTTTTGAGATTCTACAAAATGGCGGAACTTGTTCCTTTTTTCGTCATTTCTTTCTTGCGTCGAACGTAAGGTTGAAAATTTGTTTGCGGATTTCCGGGGGAATTCCCGGTTTTGTGTGGTGAATGTAACAAAGCAAATTAAAATCAAAAGAATGCATTCCAGTTCTTTTAGTTCTGCCAGTAAAAGACCAATTTTTTATAAGCCAAAAACGTCTTTAACGAAAAATGGGTTTTGTTGAAGGCTTTTTGGTTAAGTGACTTTGTGGTTCGGGTGATTGAGAAATAAAAACGTTTAAGCTTAATGTGGCTAACTAGGGTTGATGTTCGGGTAAGGAAAATGAAGAATAAAATATGGTTGGGGCTTGAATGGTTAAGGTTTCCTAATGCCTAACATGTTTTTATGCAACAAATACTAATTAAGGTCTTGAAATCTATACGCAAAGGAAGTTCTAATCACACGTATCATAAGGCACCCTCAACTAAATCCAGAATGAAAGTAGAGTTACAATTGCAAAAGCTATTTAAGGCTCAAAAATAAACTCACATACGGATGGAATTGGGGAAAAGTGTTTTATTTTACATGATTAAATATTTTAACTAGATTATTTCTTTTAAAGATATCATAAAAACATTTCAATTTTGATTTGGATATCATTTATTTACTTATCTATTTCCTGAAAACGTATATTTATAATTTGGTTTATCAAACATTATTTAAAAATTTTTGGTTTGTTGTCACAAAAATTAGTGGTTAAGTGATTTTTTATAAAAATTTTAATTTGAACCTGTTTAGCAAAGTCAAAAGCATTACCCCATCCTCACACTTAAAATACACATTGTACTCAATGTGACTAATATATTAAAACTGTGAAAGGGTAATGAGATAACTTCCTTAAAATGATAAATTTGTAACTTGTGTTTTGTTGCCCTAAGTTGAGAGAATCCTCAGGGTCATTTGAAATTTCACCAAATTATTAGAAGCCTTAAATCCTAAACACACAAAATAAAAATAAAACTAAAATGACATAAATTAAAATATAAATTGGCACGAAGCAACTATGCCCGGGCCCCGAAAGTGATACGTTTTCAAGGGTTTTGTGGAGGGATATCCCCCACTCATGATACATTCAGTTTCTGATGTTTGTGACATCATTGCTCAAGTCATCGACTCGGGAATGCAGATTTTTGACTCGGTTGAAGTCTCGTTTGGCGTATTCAAATGATCTTCTTGCATGGTCGTTGGTGGTTTGGATTGATTCAAAGGTCTAACATAGTTGGGAATTCTCTAGTGCGTGAACTTGAAGATCCAGTACCGGCTCCTTCCTACTATATCAGCATATCAAGGTTCATGATGAATTCCTCGGGATCTGCCGATCCCAGATTTGTCCCTTTATATCCATAAACCTTGGTTGCCTGTTTGGTAGGTTTGTCACCATGTACGTACTCGTGCAAATGCTCAAGTCCAGCATCCCGGCATCACTCCTTCAGTTCCCTCAGTGTTACACCCATAACTCTCGTATAGGTTCAAAATCCAACTTCCTCCAAACATGGGCGTTGGGGCACCTGCAATCGCATTCCTTGCAAAAAGATTACAAAAAAATACCCACTATTACATAGAAACTGAGTAACCGTACAATATAAAATGAACAAGTCCCTCAAATTAACAACTCCCTCGCTTTGACCATGAGTTGTTATGGAATGGCTAAGTAACCGATGAATGTATCACAGTAACGGGTCTCGTATCTAGCTGCTTTTTGTTTCACTCAAGCTGAACCCCCCTGGTTCCAATATTTTCCCAAAATACTCTCCGTATGGCACCACGTTCCGCATCTTTACTTTCCTCATCTAGAAAGGTATGGTGTGCTAGCATTCCTGATATTACTTCCTCCTCCATTTCTTGTTCTGTGTCGATACCGAGATAGACATTAATAAGGCAATGGATGTCTTATGCCAATGACCACCAAGTCTAAATGAAACGACATTGCCATCCCAAGGGTCAGAGTTTTTCATGCTAAATCTGAAAGGTGCTAAAAATTCAAGAGTTAGTTCATAAACGGAAGGTCTGTTTTGTGAGAACAAACGCTTTCACTGAATACTCAATAAATTATTATATCTTTTAAGTTTTCTGACTGCTGCTAATGTTTCTTTATCTGCTTGTAAATAGGATCCTTCGACCCTTTGTAGTAATCTTTGAAGTCTATCGCGACACCATCTCTCGCGGTTCCCTTCAAATTGTACATAGGGATGATCTATGATCCTCAAATTTTAAAAGTAAGTTAAACGATACAAAACAAATTTCTGGAATAGTTTCATGACATTAGTGACAACCATGGGTTTCACAAGACATCACACATAACTTTTCAACTCATGTTAAAAACAGTTAAAAAGCTGACATCCAAGAAAAAATTGTTAAACATAGGGGTGTGTCTTGTGAAACGTGGGGGTGCGGTTAACGTTTTGAGGTGTGAAATTTTAACTCAAGCACACGTGGTTTTGTTTGTAGACCTTTGATTAAGCATGGCTTTAACACTCTTTTGTTTCGGGTCTTTGGCATGACCCTTCCCTACACTTAGTTTTCTTCGGGGTGGAGGTGTAATTCCTTCGAGAGAATCTTGGTTGGTCCATCATTATATGGTTTCAAATGATGACCATTTACTTTGAAACGTAAACCCTCATGGTTATCAATTTCAATGGCACCATTCAGAAACACATTTTTAATCGTATAAGGTCTAGACCAATGTGATTTTAGCTTTCGAGGAAACAAACGCAAATGAGAGTTATACAATAAGACAAGTTCTCCCACATGAAATCATTTTGTGTTCTTTAATCGAGCATCGTGGAATTTCTTTGTCTTTTCTTTGTAAACCCTAGTGTTTTCATATGTTTGTTCTCTCAATTCCTCTAATTCATGAATGTGTAGGAATCGATTCTTTCCTGCAAGGTCTTGGTCTAGGTTTGCTGCTTTAAGTGTCCAAAAGACCTTGTGTTCTAGTTCCACAGGTAGAAGACATGACTTCCCATAAACCAATTTGAAAGGTGTTGTGCCGATGGGAGTCTTATAGGTCGTTCGAAAAGCCCATAGTTTGTCATCTAGTTTGGTAGACCTATCCTTGTGGTTTTGACCTATGGTTTTCTCAAGGATTCGTTTGATGCCTCAGTTAGTGACTTCAAGTTGCCTATTCGCTTGTGGATAATAAGCAGTTGTAAAACAATGGTTCACTCCATAATGGGTCATTGCTCGTTCGAGCTGGTTATTATAGAAATGCGTTCCCCGGTCACTGAATTAAGATTTGAGGACACCAAAATGAGAGAATAGTCTTTTAAGGAATCTGATAACGTTTCAGCCCATTTTGAAACGTAATCGACTTCTACCAAGATGTAACAATTCCAAATGACACCAGGAATAGCCCCATGAAATCAATACCCCATATATCAAATGCCTCGCATACTTAAACTAGTTTTTGAGGCATCTCATCACGTGTTGAGATATCGGTTGCTCTTTGACATGCATCATAGGTGCGTACCATGTTATGAGCATCTTTGAAGATTGTGGGCGAGTAAAATCCAAAGTCAAATTGTAAGGCCCCGTCCCGGGAGGCTAACAGCTGGTCAATCATCGCACATAAAATATATAATTTCATTAACTTTACTAATATCATGCAACGGAAACACTTTAAACAAACATTTCATTTGCTTTAAATAAACACTTTTGCAAAATAATACATCGTCCATTACAAAATATAGTTCATTTGTATTACAATGCAAAAACGTTATACAAAAGAATGCCATCCAAAAATGCCAGTAGCCGCCGCCCCGCGCCATCCTCAGCAATGCTCACCTGCCAACTGGAAAATGCATTAAAAAAATCAACGTTGCTGAGTGAGTTCTAGTTTTATAAAAACATTGCATTGCCTTCCATTCATTAAAAACATTTTCATTACTATCGCCGTGATCACACATCGTACATACATCAAGGTAATCATTATTATCTTCATCATCGTTCGTTTCGTACATTTCACATGTTTCGCACATTTCATACTTATCGCACTTTTCATACATTATTATCTTTCACTTCTATCTAGGTCCTGTCATGTGCTTAACCCCCCTCTAGAGCACTAAGAAATTCATCTAGGGTTAAGCGACAAGGACCCCATATCGCATGTATGGAGTGGTTACTAGGACAGACTCCCCCTGTGTGTGTGAAATATTATGGGTTCGCCAAGATCACACGCTGTATAACACATAGTAATTAGGAAATCGCAAGTATTGGAGCAGTCACCAAGACTAAACTCTTACTGTGTGTATGAACCCTTATGAGTTAGCCAAAATCACACGCTATAGACACACACAGTTGAGCTAACAACTCTCAATGAGTTGTGAATCCTTTCATTTGCTTGCAAGGCTTTTCATTCGTTCCTTCATTATGTTCCACTTTCATTATCTTAAATCTTTCACTTCGTTAAGATAATACTTTACGTTCATTAACAATATCACACCACGTAAAGTCACATCATCATATGTAATAAAGATTATAAGAACACATATCATACATAACATACGTAGCATACATAATCAACAAATATCAACATCAATCATACATCATCTTAAACACCATGCGTCGCACATTCGCATACATAAACATATGCATATCAAACATAAATCATCATAATACATAACTGACCCACCGCGGGATAGCAGGGGTTCGGGGGCGGCAGCCCCTGACAGCAGGGTCCTAGGGGCAGCAGCCCCTAGTGGGGTCCAAGGGGCAACACCCCTGGTTGGGGCCGAGCTGCCAGGTCAACGCGAAAAGTTTTTATTTTAATACTTTTATATAGCACATTTCCTTATCGAAATATTGATCTTCTCGTTAAAACCTCTTAAAATCTTGGTCCTTTAAATCGTATATTTAGTATGCATTTCCAGCCCCACACTAGTTCAAAACCTTTAAAATAGGGGATTTAGAACTCACCTGAACTCAATGAATAGCTTCTCAATCAAGCTTACAAGGCAAAGGTTGCACTGCATAACCTGCAGATAAGTTAACACTCAAAGGAGTTAATTTCTGCCTAATTTCGCTGCTAATTTCACCGCCAGACCAGCAGTTTCGCTGCTAGTTTCGCCAGCAGTTTCGTTGGCATCTTCGCCGGTAGTTTTGCTGGCATCTTCATTGCCAGTTTTGCCCAACTTTCATTGGATAACCATGTCTACGAAAGTACCTATGAAACTATAGTTTCGCAGAAAGATCCACAGTTTCATGGGACGAGTACCTAATTTCGCTGGATGAATACCCAGTTTCGCAGAACGGGCTGAAAATTACGAACAACCCATTTTTGACCCAAAACTTCAATCTTTTACACCCAAAACCTTGGTTTATCACCCAATAAGCTTTATCTAAGCTTCTTACATGTTTTCTTGCACAAAAACATGAGTTTTGGATGAATCTTTGCCACTTTTAAAAACCCAAACCCTAGAATCTGGGTTTACATAAAAAGCAGCGATTAAATGATGTTTCTTACCTGGATTCTTGGTGTTTTCTTGTTGTTTGAATGCCCACGAACACCGATCTTCAATCCCGAGATCAACCAAGCCTTGAATTTTTAATTTTCTCTACTTTCTCTCTCTACTCTCTCTCTAGAACTAGAGTGTTGAGTTGCAAATGAGAGCTGCTCAAGCTGATCTGTTTATATATACTGGGCGTTCCCGAGACCTCAAACCCACCAAACACATAACCCGCGAATTCTACTCGGTCTATAACCCATATTCATCTTATTGTCATTAAATGATCTCGTCTAAGCCTATTATTATTATTTGGTTTGCTTAGACATTATTCGGGGCATTACACAAATACTTTCTTGGCTGTTAGGGTTGCACCATGATGTCCTCCTGTGGGTCCTTCATGAAAGTGCCTTAGAATCTATTCTGTTTCACTTTCGTATACGCATCTTCAAATAAGTTAGTCTGCACCGATTCTGTATAGATACGGGTCCTCCTAATAGTAATGCTTAATATTAGTAAAGAAATTCTTCTTTTGCTGATAAGTCATTCCGTTGAGAAGGATTCTACTTGCTAAGTAATTTATGAAATCGGTAAACCAGGATGTTCATCTATTGGCGATTGGATATGCATAAGGAATTCGTGAGGAAAATTTCTGTTTATTAAGGGTTCCTTAGTTTATGAAGGACTTAAATCTTGAAGTATCCAATGAATCAATCTCAACATTCCATCTTGTTTGTTGAATAGATAATGAAAGGTTGCATGATTGGTGTAAACAATTGTTTTTGAAAGGATTAGATACGAGCGGAATTTATCAAATGCGAAAACTATCGTGAGAAGCTCTTTCTTGGTGGTGTAGTTTTCTTGTGCGTCATTTAGGGTTTTGCTCTCATAGTGAATTAGTTTTCTTATCCTCATCCATGTCAAGGATCACAAAACCACTGGAAAATACGAATTTGTTGATGTTAATTAAGAGATTTTCAACGATTCCCCTCAAATATTTTACAGAATGGTCAGCTAACTGGATGCTCATACGGTAGGTCTAGGTTCACCGAAGTTTAACTTTTCAAAAACCGCATAAGGCGTAAGGGTGATGCTAGCACCTATATCAACTGACGCGTTGCTGACAAAAAGATTTCCTATTAGGCAAGGTATGGTAAAGCTTCTTGGATCCATCATCTTTTGAGGTAGTTTGTTTGAAGAACTATAGAGCATTCCTTATTCAAAACTACATATGATAACTCTTCAAGTTTTATTTTGTTCTCCAAGACACCCTATAAAAACATAGCATAATTTGGCATTTGGGCTAAGGCTTCCACTAGAGGCAGATTGATGTGGAGTTGCTTGAACAGCCCTAGAAATTATCCATATTATGCCTCCATTCGTTGTTATCTCAAACGACCTGGATATGGAGGTGGTGGAACATAGGGTGGTGGTGGCATGTATTTCTTGGCTGGTTCTTCAACAATAACAGGTTGCCTTTGCTTATCACTTGCATTACTTGGAGTTTCGGTTTCTACTTCTTCAAGGATGGGTTGTAATGCAGGTGCATCACCTTGAGGGGTTTTGCCGCTCCTGGTGGTGATGTCTTTAACTTGAGCATTAGGGTTTTTCATAGTGTTGCTAGGTAATGCACCTTGGAGTCTTTCAGATAGTTGTTGTGTTATCTGACCTACTTGGTGTTATATGGTTTGTAATGATGCTTGGTTGCTTTTAATGTCAGCCTCATTTCTTTGGAACCTCTCTTTATTTCTTTGATCAGATTTCTGGGTGTACTCGTCTGTGGCTTATGTGGTTAACAACATTTGTTGCAATAAGTCTTCCATTGATGATGCTCCACGGTCTTGGTTACTACTGCTTGGACCTTGGTATGGTAGTTTCTATTATTGGTAAGGTGGCCTTTGGTTGAATCTAGATGATGATTGGTTGTTACCAGTTTCTCTGTAATTCAAATTGCTTTTCTAATTTGAGTTGTTGTTGTATGAATTTCTTGGGCCTCCCATGTAGTCAACATCTTCAACCATCATAATGCCTTGTGGGCATTCATTAGTCTTGTGCGAATTTCTGCATGTGTTGCATCGTGATGGAGTCTTCTTATGCTCAGCTTGCAATTGTTCAAATCGTTTGGTTAGAGCTTCTAATTGGTCTATAATTAGGGTTTTAGAGTCTACTTGAAGAATGGCCTTTGGAACTGGGTTTGGTTCTTAAGGGATTATAAGTAAATCTCTTCTTAGTTGCTCTTTCTTAAGCTTGGTAAGCGTCTGTTGGCGTGACCCTGCCAAAATCTCCTCCCAACTTTGGTCTACAACTTGTTTTTGTGCTTCGCTGATTACATCATAAAAGGTTTGATACTTCAGCCACAGATCAAGTCCGTGATCTTGGCATCTCCGAAGGAGACCTTTGTATTTCTCCCATGCTACGTGTAATGATTCATCATCATCTTGGCAAAAGCTTATGATGTTGCTTCTCAATTTGGTAGTGCGATTGGTGGAAAGTATTTTAAAAGGAATTGTTCAACCATTTCGGCCCATGTGGTGATGGAACCAGGCGGAAGCGAATCAATCCAGTCATTACAAGCTTTTGATTTTGAAGTGAAAATGGAAAAAGTCTTAGTCGAATGACGTTGTCTGATTAGTTGTTGATTTTGAAAGTCGCACAGATACGAAGGAATTGTGAGATATGAGCATTAGGATCTTCATCTTACAATCCATGGAACTCAACAGAGTTTTCTACGAGTTGGATAATACTAGACTTAATCTTGAAATTGTTGGCAGCTATTGCTGGTTGGACAACACTAGACTCATAACCATCGATTGACGACATGACATAGTGTGTCATCTTCATTTCCTCATCCTGTTTAGCCATGTCTTCTTCGGATGGTGTACCATCCAAAACGTCTTCTTCATCATTGTAGTTGTTTGTCATGGTCTTTTGTGTAGCCTTGACGAAATAATCGCTCGGGTTCCGAAAGAGACGAAACAAGTTCAGGACTAGATGAGTCGGACATACACTAAATTAAGAAAGCATAAACTAACTAAGAGTTAGAATGAATCAGGAAAATGTAACTAACTAACTAACTAAAATCTATCAAAGAAAAATAAAATAAAGTTGAACAAAATATATTAACAAGATATACATAAGATAGTCAAAATTTTAAATTGTCTTTCAAACTGTCATGTGTTCCCCGGCAACAACACCAAAAACTTGATGCAGTGCAAAATGTATATCTTTTAATAGAGATTGTTCACACAGATTTAGTTTTAATAGGTCATTACTAATACTAAACCACACACACAGAAGCAAAGTGTACCTATCTTGTGGTAGTATAGTGATGGTAAGAACCGAGTATCAATCCGGGGACACACTTAGCCTACTCAACAACCTTGATATATGACTATCAGACTTGGTTTTTGTTTGAGAAATGATAAGTTGCATTGATAATATTTTTAGGGTTTAAAAACAACAATAGAAATACAGTAAAATAAGATTGAAGTGTTTGGATTTAAAACCAGGAAATAAAGGTTATCATCCTAATTAGACTACACTTATATAACTATGATGAACTAATGGTGTGATTAAAGATATAGATTAATGTAATTATGTTAATATGTATAAAGGTAAGCTGGTGTGATTTCTCGTCTATCCGCTCTGTAACTACTAGAATCATGTCAGGCTAAGTTTACAACTTAAATCAAAGCCCTAGTAATGTAGGTGAATCTTTTATGACCTATTCGACATACGATTTCTGAAAACATAACTTAATATTAAAAAAAAGAGTTGATCAGGTTCCTTCCTAACATACCATTAATTTTAAAAAACCATAACAATTACTGTAGATTTCTCAGACTAATAAAATGGAACCCGCAAATAATCAGAAAGTTAAGGTGATATGATTTCTAATAACCATTTCTAGTTCATTAGCCATGGATTTATTATGAAGACCGGTTTCACGAATGAAAGTTGATCATACGTTTTTCAACCGTGTATGATAATCACAATCACAAACCATAAAGTTATAACTTCCCGTTCAACCTTAGATACTACCCATTAAAAGTTTTCCCAAGACCACCATAATATTAACATAATATGTATCACACCATTAGTTCATCACAAATTACATAAGTTTCATCCAATTAGAATGATAATAATGTCTAGATCATAATGAGCTTGAACATAACAACATATAACATAGAAAATATATTGGAATCATCGGTGAAATGGAACAATCAAACTGGTGATCCACAACAGGTGACGTTTAGACAATCCCAAGCTTCTTCCAAGTGTTGTATGCACCTCCTGAGCCTCTAAATGGTCTTGAAGACTTGATTCCCGAGAGAATTCTACAGCGTAAATCTCCCACCAAAGCTTGTCGAAAATGGTGAAGTTAGGCCTCTATTTATAGGCTTTTTGGAGTGTTTAAGCATGGACCCGTCCCTAAAAGGCATGGCCCCGTGCTAGTACAATGCTTACAAAAGTTGGTTGGCTCATATGTGCAGGTTGTGTCGGGAACCACCCCATGCTGGATGGGGCATGACCTTGTGTTAGAGGTGGGGCATGGCCCCGTGCCTCATCGGGCATGACCCCGTGCTTACTTTTAAGGGACAATACTTTTGTCCTGTCAAATGTACAAACATGGGAGGTGTGTCAATATAGCACGGGGTTGTGTTCCAGGCAAGGTGTGGGGGCGTGCTTAATGAGGCACGGTCCCATGCATGGACTCCAGAGCTCGGATTACTTCAATTTCTTGTCAAATATACTTCTTTCGTCCATCTTGCCCTTGTAAACACTTGAAAACACAATTTAATATTTTTAAGCACATATTCATCCTTTTAAGGGAGATATTGCAGAATAATTTATGTGCTTTTGATAGGATTTTTATGTATAATTTGGAACACATCAGCCATCATTTTCCTCCTCTTTGGATACTTTAACTTAGAAGACTGACCTTCAACACCAGATTGTTTTGTCTTGTCTTTCTCAATTGGGTCCTCTTCCCTCACATGTTCAGAAGGAGAGGGAATTAGACCTTGTTGTGGGTCAGAAGATGATGCTTGCTGAGGTTTAGCATGAGGTCCAGGTTGTGTTGCTTAAATTGTTCAACCTTAACCTCAACTTTAGGAGGAGTTGACTTGGTGGGGAGTGTAAGTTAAAAATTTTCTCTTTGAATACACCATCCATCAACCGGTGATATGTAGCACCCATATTTTTTAGTCCGAAGGGTATCTTGGTGTAACAAAAGATACCATCCATAGTGTAAAAAACTTTTTTTAGTCCGAAGGGTATCTTGGTGTAACAAAAGATACCCTCCATAGTGTAAAAAATTGTTTTTCTTCATTGATAGAGGTCATTTGCACTTGATGGTATCTTTTATAGGCATCCAAAAGGCATTTTAATCTATAAAGCCTCAGCAAATCAGCATTCGCGCCAATCTCTAGCAACGGGTAAATATCTTTCGGACATGTCTTGTTCAAATCTTTGAAATCAACACAAATTCTCCATGACTTGTCCTACTTCCATACCATCATTGGGTCGGATATCCAAGTTTGATACTTGACCTCTAGCAAAATATGGACATTATTAATTTTCTTACTTCTGTGGATACAATGTGGCTCCATTCCGTGTCCATGCTCCTTCTTGTTTAGGCCACAGGGGCTACTGATTTATATCTTTGTAAGTTATGTTCCATTAGCGCTCGTGGTATTCTAGTCATATCATACGGATTACATGCAAAGATATCCTGAAACTTTCGTAGTAACATCATAAGATCTTCTTTTCCTTGTTTAGAAAATTTTCTCCCAAGGTCTCGGGTTGATCATCATATGCTTTATTTGTAAGCAATGGTTCATTTTGTATTTTTTTCCGTGCTCACGTGATCCATGTCCAAGAATCTATTTTCCAACTATACTGAGTTGATGCCTTTTGGAAAGGGGAATTTCAATGATCCGTTTATCGTAGAAGCTAGCCCCCTAGCCTAGTGATGACAATCCTAGGTGCCCTAAGTGTACTGATATATACACTGAACATTGTGGGGAATTTCAATGTTATGTGCTAAACTGCCTAGCACCACTACAAATGACACATGCATTGTCCTTTCTGTTGGCTTTTTCCTAAAGTGTACTAATAGGGTTACTCTTCCGATTAGGAAATTTTGTTCTCCTGTGAAACCCGAAAGATTCCGTCAACCTGGAGCAAGGCACGTTGAATATCATTGTCTAGTTATGAGAAACAATGCTCACATAAGATGTTTGAAAAACACCCCCATCAATGAGCACCTTATGCATTTTATATCCGGGTACGTAGGCTATGATGACTAGCGGTTTGGTGTTAAACATCACTCAATCTACGGCCAAGAAGGATATATCTTGAGTTATCTAATCTTCCAGGTGATCGACAAGGTGCTTGGTACCACATCACTATTGTGTGGCCTCTTGGATGTTAACACTTCGCGGTATCTGGATGTGGCCACATTCTACCCTTTGTCTAGTTCCCCTTCCTTTATCTCTTTCACTAAGTGTGACAACTTGCCACTCATAATAGCCTGCTTTATATGTTTCTTTAGTTTTTAGTAGTTGTATGTATCATGGCCCTTGTCTTTATGGAACTCAGCAACTCGTAATATTTCCCAAGGTTCTTAATGGTGCATGTTCACATAGGATTAGGTTTTTCTAGGTGTAGGTGTTTTGTCGCTAATATTTCTCTAGGAGACTTCTTCAAGGATGTGAAGGTTTGAGTTGCGAACCAATTGAAGAGGTGACTAGATAACCCTCCATCTTCCTTTACCAAAACCTTATGCACGAAACGCTCGTAGGGTCTCTGACTGTCATATCAATTTAAGGTTTGATTTCTCAAAGTTGGTAAAGTAAGACAGGTCTTTACACCTCTTTTTCTAGGTGTCTGCCACGCGCGTCATAACACATGCATTTTTCCCGCAACCCAGGCCTTTGCTATTTCCATGACTTCTTCAGTGGTATCTGGAGGTTCGTTTCAATGTATATGTTTGACTAGGTTAGCGTTTCATACGCCATGAATAAATCTTGATATGCGTAGGTCTTCCCTAGCCCCCTTTGATCTCTAAGCTCTCTTTATTGTACCGAGTGATAAAATCTTCAACTCTCTCTCTGTCCCCACGTCGTATATTATGGACTTCTGTCTTCCCTTTAATGTGTCGCTTTTACCGACTAAAAATGTTTCAAGAATCTACTAAAAAATTTTATGAAACTTTCTATTTCTCTTATGAGAAGACTATCGAAGAACGTGTGTTAGGCCCCTATCAGGGTTTGCGTAAACATATGGAACGAGACGGACATTGTCCATTGTTTGATTCCTTCCACGCTAACAAAGAGTCTCGGATGATCATCGGGATCACCCATCCTGCTATCTACCTACTATTCATGGCATTATTATACTTTGTGGGAAGTCAGTGTAAGTGTTGATTGTTGACCGTGGATACACATTAACTTCCAAATCGTCTTGACTTGCCTGTTACTTGTGCATTGTTTCTTCAAACTCATTGTGGTTTTCAATCAGTTGTGCATGAACCTCTGATAGCTTGCTCTCCTTAGCATATTATTCAAGCATGTGGGTAAGTTTTAACCGCTTAATTTTAATGTACTCTGAAGTGATGCGATCCCCACCTCCCAGGGGATCCGCTTTAGCACGAGTCATGAGAGGATCACAGATGGAGTTGTAAGGGATGAGTAGGGTGCGGTTGTTGCCATCATGTGTGGTACACTGCTTAAAGTAGTAGTGCAGACAGCCATGCAGTCAGATATAAAGGATTGGGTTTTGAGATCTTTAGAGACATGGTTTTATGAGTCATGTCAAGGGTCGTGAGCAATCTTTAGTCCCACGGATGGAACTAGATTGTGACTTTCACGTTTGTGTTAGTATTAGGCTAAGATAAGAATTTCCTCTCCCTGTGTTGAATCAGATGTATTGAGTACAGGCATATTAAAGTAGGGTTGTGTGATATGCAAATCTAATACACACTCACTTAGTAAAAGCTTGTAACACCCCAGGATCTTATGAAAGATTAAAAAGGGAATAAATATGGATCTTAGTTATTCTAAGTTAATTTTAAAGGCCAAGGGTGTCAACAATGAAAAGTTTAAACCCTAAAGTGCCCTATAAAAAGAAAGCCCCCCCCCCTTTATGATTTATAAATTCTTGGCTTAGCATGGTCATATGTGCATTATGGTGAAGATCCTATGATAAAAGATTAATATTTATATGTAAATGATCAGATCACGATAGAAAACCCAGTTATTTCTACCGCTTTTGAGTACTTATTATAAGGTGAGTTATAGGCCCTTATTTTTTACTACTTTTGAACACTTTGGGGGCTAATATGCATACCTTAGTGATTTTTTTCCTTAGATCTATGATCATATGTATGAAAAAGATTGGTTTTTATGGTAAAGTTATGACTTTATGCTATGTTTACACATCAAAAGTAGGGTTATTTCCATTGTATGAACTAATGTAGTTCTCTACCTGAGAAGTTGGTTCAGTATTTGAGCCTTAGAGGTCTGAGTAAGTTCATAGTGTAGTAATCAGCCATTTAGAAGTATTTGGGTGATTTGTGAATTCAACTGATGTATCAACTCGATTGTTCAGGGCATTCAGGGTACAAGACTACTCTGCATGTGGAAGTATTTGGAGAACCATATTAGTATGTCCATATCAGTTCTTAAAAGAAAGAAAGTACTCGAGTATAGTAGTAATTGGCTTATGAAGGTACTCTATTTTTATAGTATATGCTTTATGGTAGTATAAGTTGATGAAGGTTATTGACATATTGAAGTACTTGGTAGCATGTTAGTACTTGTTCAATGAAAAGTGATCTTTTATGGGCTTTAACCTAGGAAACACTAGTTAAAATGTGATTTGATGTATGGTATACTTAATGGTTAAGGTAAATGTTGTGTGCATGGTTATGTGGTACGTGTTGAATAATGAAATGATGAAAAGTATTATGTAAAGTAGGGTGGAAGACTCGTGAAAAAGAATGACAGTGGAACCTAATGAAACATTAAATGGGCCCCAATATATATAAAAATTCTTATGAGCAACAACTATATAATGGAATGCAGTTACAATGTGCATGCATAACTATCAATTAGCATTTCTGCACATGACTGATCATCCATGGCATTGATATGTGTTGTTCATGCCATATGACATAGGGACTAGTGTGGACCAAATGGTTATGGTTATATAATCTTTCGCTCACTATTTCCTCAAGAATTTTGCTTGTGATTGATTGGGGTGTAGTAATGGCTTAGATCTATGAAAAGTGAAAAGATAACGAATAAATGAATATAGTGAATAAAAGAATGATAATGAGCACTATAATGAATAGGATGAAAGTTATGTGACATGTACATATGATTGTTATGTGATCACAAATGAAAGAGAAGCTGATATTGATATATAAAACTAGAACTCACTCAACAACGTTGATTTTTTCATAAAAATTAGTTGGTAGGTAAATTAAAGGCTAATGGTGAGCGGTCGAGCAGGTATGGGAGTACAAGCTACTAGGAACTCAAAGACTAACATCTAATGTTATGAAATGATAGAACAAAGTTAATAATTTTTAAAAAGAAAATTAGCCAAAAGTTATATGTTCCTTTACAATTTTAATAGGTTAAATTATTTTTTCTATTGAAAAATTTATACATATGAATGGTTTTATGCCTTGTTTGACCAATTGCGAGGTTTTCAAAAACAAGTTTTTCTAAAGCCAATACGTGTTATACATAATTTTTTAGACAACATGCACAATCAAAAGAAGTAATATGTATAAAGTCTCTAATATGATAGATCGAACATACTACAAGTTACATAATAACCAGAGATAATCAATTCCCAGATACTCTTACCAAATACTCTTACCAAATACTACTTAGGCTCCTTTTTAGTTGTCAGTTTCCAAAAGTGGACTCACCTTAAAATCTTCCATCTTGTAGGGGGAATATTAACGATATAATAGATAGATAGGTTTATATTTTATAGTTTTAATTCAAGTTATCGTATATGTATTTTCCTACTTGTTAGCTAGTTAGTTTAGTTGTATTCCCGTTTATTGTAATATGGAGTCAACTTAGTTTTATACAAAATCTTTATACTAACCAATTGACATAATTGCTTCATTATAATGCACTGACATCTTTTACAAACCCCTTTTTTAGTTTTAATGTTTGGTGAATTATGTTGGAGCATATATAGTCATATATAGTATGTTCGTCGCTTGTCGAATAGTCTAGGCTTAATGTTATACACCTGATATGTTGTAAACACATGAAACTGGGTCATTCGCAGGAGCATATGTGAATGAGACTCAGCCGTACGACTGAGCCATGCTAATGGACCAGCCGTGCGACTGAGAGATGCGATTGGGACATTCGTAAGACTGAACCATAAGTATGGTCCAGTCGTACGATTGAACCATACGCATGGTCCAGTCATACGATTGAACCATACGCATGGTCCAATCACACGAATGGGCCCAATCACATCTAATATGGGTCGAGGCCTATATATACCAGTTTCAATGTGTAGAGAGATTAAGGATTTCAAGAGGATTATCTAAAGGGTTTTGGAGAGAGAGTCAGCCTGGATCCTAGGGCTGCCAGATGAGAGGGGAGATCATGCTCGATCTTCCCCTTGCCAAGAGTCTTGATTCTTATGTTGTAACGAGCTTGTAATCATTAGGTTTTATCAATGAAACCATTCAATTATAGTTCGTATTATTGTTTGACTTTTGGTTTGTGCTATTGTTTATCCTTCCGTCAAGAACATGCTCGGATGTTTATCGATCCACGAAAAACCGACTTCACAATTGGTATCAGAGCCAAGTTCTTGATTACGTGTTGATTCAATTGTTTTGATACAAAATTGTGTTTTTGCATCAAAAACGCAATCTTTTTGTGTCTAACGAAGTCTTGGACGGTTCCTAATCAAAAAGTGTAGTTTTTCCGGCATACGGCTATTAGGGTTTGATAAAATTCGAGTTCTTACGGCCAAAAAAAGTTTAACCTATGAATTATCAAACTTCAGCAAGTTTTTTGCACGATTGGCTCAATCGCACGACTGAGTTCATTCGCATTTTCCAACCGCACGATTGGACTCATTCGTACCTTCATTCGTATGACTGAGAACTTCATTCGGTCTGTTCAACCGCATTAGTTCATTCGGATGACTGACTCATCCGCATCTGTTCAGTCGCATGATTGAACCATCCGCATTTGTTCAATCGCCCGAATAAGCCCAATCGCATACCTTCATTCGCATACATCAACAGTTTGTTAAACCGTAAAGTTAAGTGAAATGGAGGATCAGTTTTCGGCATACACAGCTAGTAGAGATACTCGTATTTAGAATCTACTATTGTTTGAGAACGAAGTGAGAATACACAATAAACCCCCGAAGCTTATCACGTTAGAAGACTATCCACAATGGAAGCAACGTTTCGAAATCTACTTGAATGGAGTAGATACAAATTTGTGGGAGGCAATAGAGTCAGGGTACAGAATGCCAGTTGGAGCTGATGGAGTAAAACATACTCTAAGTGGCATGTCGGATGCACAGAAGGTAAAACACAATGCTGAGAAGAAAGTCTACGCCTTGCTTACTCAATCTATTCCAAAGGATATTTTCCATCAATATTCAGAGTAGACTCAAGCCAAGAAACTTTGGGATGCGTTGGAGAAGAGGTATGACGGGAATGCCTCTCTGAAGGCTATCAAGGCAAAAGCATTGAAGAAGGAGTTTGACAACTTCTCTTCAATGGGAAAAGAAGGCCTTGATGATGTGATCGATAGATTCTACCACTTGATGAGTGAGATGCACACTCATGGAGTGGTTACTTCGATGGGAGATAAGGTATCCAACTTTGCTGATGGATTACCAGATAAATGGGGTTCGTTTGTTTCAAATCTCAAACAGAATGGAATGCTCTCGAAGTTAGACATAAATGACTTCATTCTGAAACTGAGAGAAGAAGAGCTTAGGATGAAGTATCGAGCCCAAAAAGCAAACTATGATCAGAATCCTACACTCTACAATGCTACTCCTTCAGTCAAGACATCTGTAGCACCATTGCAAACCGCCTTCATCTCAAGCACAGGAGTTCCAGCACAACCCTCAACTTCAGGATCAGAAATGTCAGGGTCGTCTAGCACCCAATATATAGTACCTGAAGCAAATGCCGCAAAGCTGAAAACCGACAACCTCGAGAATGTAACTGTAGAGGTGGCCAGAGAACATATGGACCTTTTAGCTACGGTGGTTCACTCCTACGATGGATTAATTGCTGGAAAGATAGGTAACTGCCACCTGGCAGATGAAGATTATAAGCAGGTTGATGAAATGGAGTTGGAACGTATGGACATAATGTGGGCTCTGGCAAGTGTTGTCCGACGAGCTAAAAAGTTTGTCAAAAAGACCGGACAGAACCTGGTTGCAACAAAAGACACAACCTTTGGGTGATGTAGCAGTAGAGATCGCAATGTCAAATTCTGAAGATACTGCAAATGTGGTCAACTACCTGCGTGAAGAAGAAAAATCTGCAAATGCATCATCATCTGAATCATCCGAACCAGAGAAAAACGAGCCAGTACGCATGGCTGATTCTTCCTCTACATCTCAGGTAAGTACTTCTGACCAACTGTTTAATAATCATGCTTGCTTAGAATGTAATAAATTTAGAGAAAATATAGATTCAAAATTTGCTTGGTTATTAGATCATAATTATAGCCTAGTAAAGGACCTAGAACTATGCACAAAAGCTAGTAGAGTATTGAAACAAAACGAGCACAGTTACAAGGAAAAGATAGACCTATTAAATAAACAGCTTAGGGAAACTGAGGTAGTTGCCTTTAACCAAGCAAATGACATTAGGTACTATCTGAACTCTCTTGAGGACACTAAGAAGCAAAAAGCAATTTTAGAAGTAGAAGTCAATTCATTAAAATAAAAACTGCATAGTTGGACAAGCTCATCACATATTGTCCAACACTTAGTAAGAGAGAGAAATAATGGGGAGGGACTGGGATACAAAGTGGTTCCACCACCACCTGAGACCTTGATGAACACCAAATGTAAACCAATTAACAATAACCCCATCAAGGATCACGTGGTGTCCACTCCTCTGGTGAGTGATCCAGATTCATTAAGTAAATCAATTGGATCAGACACTAAACAGAAGGAGGAAAAATGCCTTGTGTTAATCTGGAACAAGAATTTGAAAAGATTAGTTTTAATTCAGGGTCAAACAAAGTCAAACAAGAACCTAAAAAGTCTATAAAACCTAATCAATCACGTGCATCATGTCACAGTCCAGGTAAACAAGAGATCAAAGATGTAAAACCAGGTAAAGCAATTAAGTTTGTAAAACCAACTCATACATCAAACAAAGAAGTGTCCCAATCCAAATATAATAAGGTCAACTGTGTGACATCTGCATCTCCACCAAAAAATAGAAACCATCAAGTTAAAAGCAGATCTTGCTATAATTGTGGAGAGTATGGTCACATAGCATCTTACTGTCCTTATTATCAGACACCGAGGAAGAAAGTTGAACTTTCTACATCTACATCAAGATCTTTTAAAAGGAACTCAGTGACGCCTTCTAAAAGAGATTGTGAACCTAAAATTCAATCCATCAGCCAGTCGTCTATTTATCACAAACAGGCCTTACACAAATCTGGTCTATGGAAAGAAAAAACCTCCTCAGTGCCTGAAAATAAGAACAAACTGAATTCTGATCAATCCTTAACCTCAAAGGGTCAGTGGGTTGAGTTTGTGATATGTGATGCCTCAGGGCAACCCAATCCGGTTAAGGCTTGGGTTCCTGACACGAACTAATGTTTTCATTGACTGTGCAGGGTGTTCACTACAGTTCTGAAACTAACACGTGGATAGTTGATAATAGAGCATCCAGGCACATGACAGGGAAAAGAGCTCTCTTATCAAATGTCAGACAAATTAAAGGAGGGCATGTTTCATTTGTTGGAAACAAAGGCGGGTACATCACAGCCCAAGGAGAAGTGGGAAATGAGAAAGTTAAGTTTAATAAGGTAAACTATGTCCAACAATTATAAAATAACTTACTTTCTGTTTCTCAATTTGTGATAAAGGATTCAAGGTAGTATTTGACAACAAGAAGTGTTACGTGCTAAAGAAGGACTACGTGATTCCGGAGGATCAGATCTTTATGTCAACTTCTAGATATAATGATCTTTATGTTTTGGATCTCTCAAAGGCATCCACAACAGATAGTGAAGTCCAATGTTTCTTGTCCAAAGCTACTGAGAAGGAATCCATCTCCTAGCATAGGAGAATGGGACACATAAATCCGAGGAAAATGAATCACTTGATCCAGAATGATCTTGTGAGAGGAGTAAATGTCAAAAACTTTCAACTCCCAGATTTTTGTGTTGCGTGCAAAAAGCAAAAACAGACGAAGAAATCTCATAAGGAAAAAAAAGTTCATTCTATAGAACTTCCACTTGAGCTTCTTCACATGGATCTGTTTGGTCCAGTGAGTACAAGAAGCATCACAGGCGACTTGTACTGCTATGTAGTTACCGATGACTACTCAAGGTTCTCTTGGGTAATGTTTCTGAAATCCAAATCATAAACATTTAAATCCTTCAAGGATTTGGTAACTACTATGGAATCCTTATACAAGCTGAAGGTAAGACAGGTGTGCTCAGACAACGGAACCAAGTTCAAGAATCAGAGAATGGAGGACTATTGCAAGGAAAAGGGAATTGTGCATCAATTCACCTCGGCTTATACTCCTCAGATGAACGGTGTTGCTGAACGGAAGAACCGCAGCTTGATAGAGACGGCACGGACAATGCTTGCAGACTTGAAACTACCTATACAATTTTGAAATGAAGCAGTGGCAAACGCATGTTATACTCTTAATTGGGTTCTGATAGTAAAACGCCATGGAAAAATGTGCTACGAGTTACTACAGCGACATAAACCTAACTTGGAATATCTCGAGCCGTTTGGCGCTCCGTGCATCCTACTGAAAAAGACTCGGGAGGGAAAATTCAGTGAGAAGGTTATGAAGGGATCTTCATAGGATACAATATACCGAACAAGAGAGTTTACAATAACTCAACAGGTCAAGTAGAGGTGTGGTGTAATGTCGATGTTCAGAGATATATCACACCACCTGGTGGAAAAAGGCATGCTTACTTCTTTAACTATGATGGATTCTTCAAGTCCTTCAACATATCTCTTTCTTCTTCAGAAGACGAGTGGGCAAACAAGATGATGTACGATGTCTTGAACACACCATCTCAAGATTCAACATGTCATGATCCTACCAACTCAGAGGCAACAGTTGATATGAGTGATTCTTTTTTTGATGAATAAAATGAAGGAAATGATCAGATCAACAAGGATGTAAAGGTTCCGAAGACCACAAGTTCACACGCACCAGCTGGTGATGCTTCTAAACCTTCAGAACCTCAGACTCCTATTGCCTCATATCCAGAACCAAACGTTCATAATCTTGACTCTGAGGTGGTTGTTCCGACAACTCCTAGCTCACATCTAAACATCTATCATCCATTGGATAATATTATAGGAGATGTGAGATCAGGGGTACAGACTAGAAATCAGCTATATTCAGCTGGTTATGCCTCTGTGATGGAAAAAGGATATCTTCACGACGGTGCCTACCACTGCTTTGTGTCTCGGTTTGAGCAAAAGTTGTTAGTGAAGCACTAAATGATGAGGCTTGGGTTAGTGCCATGCAGGAAGAACTTCTTCAGTTTAAGAAGTTAGGTGTATGGACACTATTGGATGGACCTAAAGGTGCTAAAGTCATTGGTACCACATGGGTTTTGAAATGTAAGAAAGATGATCAGGGTGTGATCATCAGAAACAAGGCTCGGCTTGTTGTTCAGGGTTTTAGACAAGTTGAAGGTATCGACTATAATGAAGTATTTGCACCTGTGGCAACGATGGAAGCCATTCGCATCTTCCTTGCCTATGCATCTTATATGAAAATCAAAGTTTATCAACTTGATGTGAAGAGTGCATTCCTTCATGGGGAAATCAAAGAAACAGTGTATGTCAGTCAACCCGAGGGATTTGAAGATCCATATCATCGGGATAGAGTTTACAAACTCGACAAGGCTCTATACGGGCTTCATCAAGCTCCACGGGCTTGGTATGAGAAACTCTCTGCTCATCTTGTGAAACACGGATTTCGTAGGGGAGTCATTGACTGCACACTGTTTATCAAAGAAAAAGATGGAGACTTACTGCTAGTACAGATCTATGTAGATGACATAATCTTCGGTTCAAAGAATGAAGAATTATGCAAAGAATTTGAACCAGTAATGAAGGCTAAGTTTGAGATGAGTGCCATGGGGGAGATGAAGTTCTTTCTCGTGTTACAAGTAGATCAGACACCAAATGGAATCTTCTTACATCAGACCCAAGTATGTAGGAGATATTCTTTGTCGGTTTGACATGGAAAATGCTTCCATAGCTGGCACTCCGTTGGCTACAAACCATGATGTAGCACCCGACGAGAACGGTGATCTGGTAGATGCTACTATGTACCGAGGGATGATTGGATCTCTCATGTATCTCATGGCCTCAAGACCAGATATCATGTATGCTACATGTTTATGCTCGCGATATCAGGCAAAGCCTAAGGTGAACCATTTAATTGGAGTCAAGAGGATATTTCGTTATCTGAAGGGCACACCCACACTTGGATTGTGGTACCCTCATGATGATGACTTTGAACTTACAGCGTATAGTGACTCGGATTACGGTGGCTGCAAGATGAACTACAAGTCTACATTAGCAGGGTATCAGTTCTTTGGTAGAAGATTGGTAACCTGGCAGTGTAAGAAGCAGACCTCGGTTGCCTTGTGAACCTGTGAAGCAGAATACGTTGCTGCTGCAAGCTGCTGTTCCCAAATCATATGGATTCAACAGCAAATGCGGGATTATGGTTTGCAATTCACTTCTACTCCTATATTTGTTGATAACTCTGCTGCGATTGTAGTCACTAAGAACCCGGTCCAACATCCCAAGACCAAACACATCGGGATCAAATATCACTTCATACGTGACTGTTTTGAAAAGAACTTAATCGATGTGATAAAAATAAACACTAATTTTCAACGCGCAGACCTCTATACAAAGGCTTTTGATAAACCACGTTTTTATATCTGTTAGAGGTCAATGGTGTTAAAAAGAAGAGTGAGGTCATTCCTGAAGATGACCATGTATAGTCCGACGTGTCGCGTCTAGTGTTTTTTAAAATTTCTTAAATTATAGTATTTTTTAAGTTTAATTCTCTTGTTTTGTTTACTGTTAGTTTGTTAATTACACTTAGTGTCGGTTCTTGCTCATTAAAATTCTAAAACGCAAATCCTTAGAGGTTTTAGTATTTTAGGGGGAGAATAGGTATAAAAAAACGAGGGAAAAGGAGAGGCAAGCCGAATGAAATAAATAAGATCGTACGTGTGATACCAATTTAACGTGTGGAAGATGATAGTACATAGGTACAAACCATTTGGGACTTTAAAAATCCAATATTGAAAAGATGCAGAGTTCAAGTATACGTCTGAACAGTCTGAGCAATATAAAAGGAAATATGATAGTTAAGCTAGCTACTACTAAGGTAACACAAAGAAAGTAGACCTAGAGGTTGCTAGACCACAGTTGATATGTTGGTAGATCGAACACAATAGATGACTAGACCGGTTGGTGATCTCAAGATTAAACTAAAATGTTTGACAAGCTGTGGGAAACACCTTATCCCTGGTTAACACAATCAACAGGATTCCAATAAGGGGTGACGAGCAAAATAAACGCCATAAAAGTGTGCGTAAGACCAAAGCATGAGCAAAAGCACATGAAAAATGCAAATACAATCAAACTGATAACCTATGTTGTTGGTGAGATCTGTGCAAAAAGAAGAAAAATTGCTCAAACAAGAAGATAGGTTATGTGCCTCTCTGCTGTGTGGTGGCACTGACCTGAGGATAAGCATAACCGATATATTCTAGAATTCATTGTTGTTTGCCGCCTCTCTGCTGTGCGATGGCACTGACCTGAGGATTGGCTTCTCTTTGAAAGTTCTAAGAATAGTCTCTTCTTGAATTTCTACCCTTAGACCGCTCAAAAATCTCCTGAGGAATGTTGATTACCATATAAGTGTGGGATCCACAAATGCTTGTTGAAATAAACAAACCTTAAAACGATCACCAAACTGTGTTGAAAGTCTATGTTTGGATTTAAGAGGACAAGTATATTGCCAATCACTGTGGCTACAATTCTTGAAAGTTCAAATCAGTGTGGGGACCTAATAGTACTAGTATGATTTCCTAAATTTGCTAAATGACTCCACATGAACAACAAGGAAAGAGCATCAAAGTTGTTTTTTTTAATAACTTGATCCATGTATGATTCCAACTTAAATTGATCCATGTATAGCTTAAATGATTGTGGTTGCTCTCTCAGAATAATTATT
This sequence comes from Flaveria trinervia, assembly GCA_025506515.1. Lineage (NCBI taxonomy): Eukaryota > Viridiplantae > Streptophyta > Magnoliopsida > Asterales > Asteraceae > Flaveria > Flaveria trinervia. The sequence continues at coordinate 82,301,144 of CM046442.1, forward strand.
CCTAGAACTACATCTTGGGAATTAACTCTTATAAAAACACAAACACATATCTTAATTTTTAAATTTTCAGTATTATTTCTTTTATTTCTGTAAAAAGTTTGTCATATTCAGTATGTGTAGTATTGGACTATGTCATGGAAGTTGATAAGGGACCTTATCATCGAAAAGGTCATGTCTGAGGTGACCACACGTGCTTTGAAGTAAATGGGTCATGTCTGAGGTGACAAAAAGTTTTAAGATGATCACGTCTGAGGTGATCAAAGGTTTTTCAAGTTAAAATGATCATGTCTGAGATGATCAAATGTTCATGATGGTAAATTAACAGGTTAAAAGGGTTTAAAAGTCAAATGTCAAGTGTATGACCCATTCGCACGACTGGACCTTGAGTGTGGACCAATCATGCGAATGGACAATACTCATGCATTAAATAGCCGAATGGACATGAGTATGACCCATTCACCCCAATGGATTATCAGAATGGGTCATTCGTCCGATTGGGAGCGTGCGACTAAGTCAGTCGACCGACTGAGCCTCAGTCGGGCGACTGAATCAATCGCAGGATCAGCCAACCGATTGAACTCAGTCGCATGATTCATTCGCATGAATGAATCAGAATGAAATCAAACAAGATACTTAGAACTGATTTGTGTTATGTGAGTATCTGATGATTATGTTTCTTGTGTTTCAGATTGATGGCTGCTAGATGGTCAATCAACCCTAAGCACAACATATGTGCACATCTAGATCATACTACTCAGAATGGCGGCAAGTTTATAGAGATTGTTGATACATGTATGTCCCTAGATCGTGATATGTGATGTAATAGATCTTGTTTGGTATGATTAATAAACTGATGTTGATAGTCTGTTGGTTATAATGTTTAATAGTTCATTAATGAGTCGTAAATGAATTAATTGGGTTTATGATTACTTGAATGATTACATATAATATTATATTAATTAACTAGAACATTCAAACTTAACTTAATGAAGTTTCCATGCGAATGGCTCATGCGAATGAACCATAAGCATGAAGAACCTCATACGATTGACTCAGTCGCACTACTGGACCAGGAGACTGGATCAGTCGTACGACTGTAACATAAGATTGGCTCAATCGCACGACTGTACACTCAGTCGCACGAATGAACCAACCGCATGGTTCAATCGCACGACTGAACCAAACTAATGGTTCAGTCGCACGATTGAAGAGTGCCAACCTATAAATACAACTCAATTCGTGAAAAACAGTGAGATTCGATCAAGTTCAATTCCATACGAACTCTAGCCGTCCAGAAACCTTCCAAATCGTTCTCCAAGTTCATAGAACACATTAGATCGATTCCTTATCGATTTCTAACGTTAGTTTCAATCCCTGATTGATTCTTCGTGTGTTCTCACTGATTGGATCGCCAATCAAATAGGATTCCGCACTATTGGATCCGGTATACACGTGATCTCTAGGTATTTCAGTCGAAAACCAGGTCCTAACAAGTGGTATCAGAACTATTGGCTCTTGATTACGTGTTGATTCAATCAAGATTGCATAAACTTTGTGTTTTTACACTAAAAACGCAATCTTTGGCATCAAAAGTGATCTTGGAAGTTCCCTGCTCATCGATGTTTGGTTTCTACGGACTCAGGCAATCAGAACTTGTAAAATTTCGAGTTTTTACGGCTGAAAACCGTCAAACCTAGAAATTTTCGCAAACTAGCAGCTTCAATCGCACGACTGACTCATTCGTACGACTGGACTCCATTCGTACTGCTCATACGCACGATTGGACCTAGTCGCACCTTCATTCGGCCGATTGAACCGTTCGTTCGCATAGCTCATACGCACCAGTATCATTTTCACGATTGAACCAATCGCCCAGTTCATTCGCACGATTGAACCAATCACAGAGCTTATACGCACGATTAGCTCAGTCGCATCCTTCAGTCGCATCAGTAAAGTTTGTTTGATTAGATTATAAGTTTACTCATCATGGAAGATCAGATGTCAGCCTTTACTGCTGGGAAAGACTCAAGGATACAGAATCTGTTGCTGCTTGAGAGTGAGGTGGGGAATCACAATAAACCACCAAAGCTCTTGACTTTAGATGAGTTTCCCCACTGGAACAACGTTTTGAGATCTACCTTAATGGAGTAGATCCTAATCTGTGGGAAGCCATTGAGATAGGTTATAGTACACCAGTGGGAGCTGATGGAGTTAAACTAACATTAAGCGGGATGACAGATGCACAGAAAGTAAAGTACAATGCAGAGAAAAGAGTTTATGCATTGATCACTCAGTCTATCCCCAAAGACATATTCCACCAGTATTCCGAGAACAAGCAGTCTAAGAAACTGTGGGATGCGCTAGAGAAGAGATATGATGGTAACGCATCATTGAAGGCAATCAAGGCAAAGGAGTTAAAGAAGGAATTCGATAACTTCTCATCAATTGGTAATGAAAGCTTGGACGACGTCATAGATAGATTCTATCACTTGATGAGCGAATTGCATACACATGGAGTGGCTACTACCATGGAAGAAAAAGTAAGCAATTTCGCAGACGGGTTGCCTGATAAGTGGGCTACATTCGTGTCTAACCTGAGACAGAATGGAATCCTTGTAAAGCTGGATATAAATGACTTCATTCTTAAATTGCGAGAAGAAGCACTAAGGATGAAGTATAGAGCTCAGAAGTCTTCGTACACACAAAATCCAGCTTTATACAACGCCACACCTCAAGCAAAGGCATCTGGAGCACCCCTCCAGACTGCTTTTGTGTCTAGCTCGTCAGGTCCCACACATGCTTCTCCTTCTGGATCAGACACGTCTGGGTCCTCATGCACCCATCATATTGGATCAGAAGCAAACGCTACCAAACTGAAGACAGAGAACTTCGGTAATGTGACCGTGGAAGTAGCACGAGAGCATATGGATCTCTTAGCAGCAGTGGTTCATTCATATGATGGACTTGTTGCTGGGAAGATTGGAAACTGCCATCTGGCAGATGAGGACTACGAGCAGGTGGATGAGATGGAGCTTGAAAGAATGGATATAATGTGGGCCTTAGCAAGTGCTGTTCGGAGGGCGAAAAAGTTTGTGAAAAAGACTGGACAGAACTTGGTTGCTACTAAGGACACCACCTTTGGCTTCGACAAGAGTAAAGTGACCTGCTTTAACTGTGGTAAGAAGGGGCACTTCAAACGAGAATGTGTCAAGCCAAAGAAGACGGGGAATGGGAACCCGTTCTCATCATTTACTCGCCAGGACAAGCAACCCTCTAATTCAACTTCATCAAACAAGGACCCTAAAGCACTAACTGCTCATGATGATGAAGGACAGGATTGGAGTTTCAGGTTTGTCTCACCAGGAGAATCTAACATTGCCAGTGTCGAGGATATTGACGATGATTCTGCGAGTGAAGGTGATATAGCAGTTGAAATTGCAATGTCACATAGTGAAGAAACAACTGCAGCCGAGGTCAGCTACAAGTCAAATGAGGAAGTTTCCACCTCAGAGACAGAAAAGCTAGAGTCGACAGAACCAGAATCATCTGATGCGGCACTGATGGCTAATACTTCTGATCCAACTCAGGTAAGTACCACTGACCGACTTTTTAATAACCATGCTTGTTCTGATTGTGACACGTTTAGGAATAGCATAGATGAAAAGTTTGCTAGGTTATTAGATCATAATGATAACTTAGTAAAAGATTTACGTCTGTGCACAGAGGAAAATCGAGTACTAAAACAAAATGAGCATTGTTATAAAGAGAAGATAGACCTATTGACCAAACAACTTAGGGAAACTGAAGTAGTGGCTTTCAACCAAGCAAACGACATTAGGTACTATCTTAACTCCCTAGAAGACACTAAGAAACAAAAAGCAGTTTTAGAAGTCGAAGTTAACTCATTAAAACAGAAACTGCATAGTTGGACTAGTTCTTCTCACATAGTTCAACACTTAGTGAGAGAAAGGAATAACGGGGAGGGATTAGGCTACAAAGTAGTTCCACCACCACCTGAGACCTTGATGAACACCAAGTCTAGACCAGTAAATAATAACCCCATCAAGGATCATGTGGTGACCACTCCTCTTGTTACTGATCCAGACACCTCATGTTCATCTACTGAATCTGGTAAGAAACAAAAGGAGGCCACTTCAAAGGCAAAGGGTAAAATGCCATGTGTTAACCTAGAAAATGAATTCGAAAAAGTTAATTTAAAGTCAGGGTCAAATAGAGTCAAATCAGAACCTAAAAGGACTTCAAATGTCACTTTCTCACATGCTTCAAGTCAAAAACCAATTCACCAAAAAGGAAAACAGGTTAAATCAGTAAAGTTTGTTATACCAGAGAAAACATCAAACATCCAAGAGTCAAAAACTAAAGTGATTGATGTTACTAGAGTGTCACGCACTTCTCCACAAAGAAAGTCTACTCATAAAGTTGATAGCAGGTCATGCTACAACTGTGGAGAATGTGGACACATTGCTTCCGACTGTCATGTCTATCAGACACCTAGGAAGAAGATTGATCTTCTGGACTCTAGACCTAGGTCTTCTAAGCGGAGTTCTCTAACTCCACCTAGAAGAGCAAGTGACCCTAAAGTCAAACCTGTAAGCCAGACGACTGTTTATCATAAACAGGCACTGCACAAATCTGGCTTATGGAAAGAAAAATCCACCCTCGTGTCTGATACTGATAACAAGAAAGAACCTGAGCTACCCTCACCTTCTAAGGGCCAATGGGTGGAGTTCATGATGTGTGATGCCTCTGGGAAACCCAAGACAGTCAAAGCTTGGGTTCCTAACCTAAACTGATTCTTTTACTTTGTATGCGCAGGGTGCTCGATATAGTGCTGAGACTAAGACGTGGATTATAGACAGTGGAGCATCCAGGCACATGACAGGAAATAGCGCCCTTTTATCTAACGTCAAACAAATAAAAGGAGGGCATGTTTCCTTTGCAGGAAACAAAGGAGGCTATATCACAGCTCAGGGAGAAGTGGGAAATCAGAAAGTTAAGTTTGATAAAGTGAACTACGTTCAACAACTTCAGAACAACTTACTTTCTGTGTCACAAATCTGTGATAAAGGATTTAAAGTCGTCAGCAATAATCAAAAGTGTTACGTGCTGAAGAAAGAATATATGATCCCAGAAGACCAAGTTCTGATGACTGCTTCAAGATATAAAGACCTTTATGTCTTGGATCTGTCAACAGCTGCCACAACGGATCATGAGGTTCAGTGTTTCTTATCTAAAGCTACTGAGAAGGATTCCATCTCCTGGCATCGGAGAATGGGACACATTAGTCAAAGGAAGATGAATCATTTGATTCAGAAGGATTTAGTTAGAGGAGTGCATGTCAAGAACTTCCAACTTCCTGACTTTTGTGTAGCTTGCAAGAAGGGCAAACAGACAAAGAAGTCTCATAAGGAAAAGAAAGTTCATTCAATAGAACTTCCTCTTGAGCTTCTTCACATGGATCTGTTCGGTCCAGTTAGTACAACGGGACAGAATTCAAGAATCAAGGGATGGAGGCATACTGCAAGGAAAAGGGAATTGTGCATCAATTCACTTCTGCCTACACACCTCAGATGAATGGAGTTGCTGAGAGAAAGAACAGGAGCTTGATAGAAACAGCCCGGACTATGCTGGCGGACTCGAAACTGCCTATCCAATTCTGGAACGAGGCAGTGGCAAATGCTTGCTATACACTGAACAGAGTCCTAATAGTCAAGCGCCACGGAAAGACATGTTATGAGCTACTTCAAAGACGCAAACCGAATTTGGAGTACCTTGAACCTTTTGGCGCACCGTGTACACTTCTGAAGAAGACACAAGAAGGAAAATTCAGCGAGAAGGCAGTTGAAGGAATTTTTCTAGGATACAACATACCGAACAAGCGAGTTTACAATAACTCAACGGGTCTTGTAGAAGTGTGGTGTAATGTCGACGTTCAGAGATATACCACACCACCTACAGGCAAAGGACCTGCATACTTCTTCGATTATGATGGATTCTTCAAATCCTTCAACATCCCTCTCTCTCCCTCGGATGATGAATTAGCTACTAGGATGATGTATGATATACTAAACACTCCATCTAGCACACAGGGAGAGTCATCTACTCAGTCAGAAGGGGTAGTCGATGAAAGTGACTCCTCCTCTGAAGATGAAACTGAAGCAGATGACCAGAACGGTCAGGAGGAACAGGTTCCAGTTCCTGAAAGTCCACAAGCATCCACAAGTGATGCACCCTCGACTTCGGAACCTCAAACTCCAACCTCCTCAGATGCAGACCAAAATGTTCACAATCTTGGTTCGGAGGTGACTTTGCCGACTACTCCAGGATCACGCCTAAACGTCTATCATCCCCTTGACAATGTTATTGGAGATGTCCGATCAGGAGTACAAACCCAAAATCAGCTATACTCAGCTGATTACGCCTCAGTTATGGAGAAAGGTTACATTCATGATGGTGCTTATCAATGTTTTGTCTCACAGGTTGAGCCAAAATATGTCAGTGAAGCCCTAAATGATGAGGCGTGGGTGAGTGCCATGCAAGAAGAACTTCTACAGTTTAAGAAGTTAGGTGTATGGACACTGGTGGATAGACCTAAAGGTGCTAAAGTCATTGGCACCAAATGGGTACTAAAATGTAAGAAGGATGACCAAGGAGTCATCATAAGGAACAAAGCTCGACTGGTGGTTCAAGGTTTTCGCTAAGTCGAGGGTATTGACTATAACGAAGTGTTTGCACCCGTGGCAAGGATGGAAGCTATTCGTATCTTCCTCGCCAATGCCTCGTACATGAAGATTAAAGTCTACCAATTAGATGTGAAGAGTGCATTCCTTCATGGTAAATAAGGGAAACAGTCTATGTCAGTCAACCCGAGGGATTTGAAGACCCTTATCATCGGGATAGAGTTTACAAGCTCGACAAAGCTTTATATGGGCTTCATCAAGCTCCTCGAGCTTGGTACGAGAAACTCTCGACTCATCTTGTGAAACACGGCTTTCGCAGGGGAGTCATTGACTGTACACTGTTTATTAAAGAAAAGGATGGTGACCTACTACTTGTACAGATCTATGTTGATGACATAATCTTCGGGTCAAAGAACGAAGAGTTATGCAAAGAGTTTGAAGCAGTGATGAAGAAAGAGTTTGAAATGAGTGCAATGGGGGAGATGAAGTTCTTTCTCGGGTTACAGGTGGATCAAACACCTAATGGGATCTTTCTACATCAGACCAAGTATGTAGAGACATTCTCAGTCGCTTTGACATGGAGAATGCTTCTGCTGCTGGGACTCCACTTGCTACGAATCATGATATAGCACCTGATGAGAGTGGAGATCTTGTAGATGCCACTATGTACGAGGAATGATTGGATCCCTCATGTATCTCACTGCCTCAAGACCTGATATCATGTATGCTACTTGTTTATGTTCCAGATATCAGGCTAAACCTAAGGTCAATCATCTGATCGGGTGAAAGTATTGATCTGCCCAAGATTCATATTAAAATGATGTGGCTAGTGTAATATGATCCAAGTCGGGTCATACCCAATAACAAGCCAAACAAACACCAAAAGGTAATATTTGTTGATAAGATCACACAAATAAATAATGACACCAATTTAGAAAATTGGATTTTCTAAATTATTGCTTTTGTAGATGAACATCATTATATAGATAATTTGTTCATAAAAGATTATTTACATTATTTAAATTAGTTAAGCAATGGCAAATAATAGTGTGTGTTAGTGATATAAAATAAAATGGTTTTAATTTTATAAAACAAGGGATGTGATTGTATTTTTTATAAAATTTGAATTGAGAGGGAAAACTAAAGGGGGCCATTTTTCGGCCGCCCCTTTGGTCTTGGATGCCCAAATTTTATTAGTTCCAAGACATGCAAGTCTTGGACACTTGAACACTCATTCATTCTATCACATCCAAGAACACACACAACAAAGCTCTCTCACTACTCTCTCCTCTATCTCATGGTTTTGGGCAGAAAAGGAAGTAGATTTTCAGCCCACAAAAGGTGTTTTGTAGCTGGAAATGGTGTCAAAGATCCTAGCATTCAAGGTGTTTTGTTGATAGGCTTGGGGTATGCTATCTTGAGAACTTCTACCTTGAGTTTAGCCACAAGAACACATCCTTTCATCTCTTTAATTTCGGTTCTCTGTAGCTCCAAAGGTTGTGGTTCTTACATTTTATGTTTCTTTCATGTATGTATTTTGTATAATGATCCATGGCTTTGGGGTTCACATTAAATGGGTTTAATAATCATCTTATTAACATGTTTTAAATCTTATATCCGCTGCGTTTTTCATATAAATAAGGTTATATGAACTTTGATAAACATGTTTAAACCCCAACAAATGGCATCAAGAGCCACTTATACATATGCATACATGTTCTCATTACTAGCTCACGGTTTCGTGTTGCTTGACACACAAAAATCCGTGAGTTAGGGTCTGCTTTTTGCCCCCTTTTGGTGTTTTAAAGATGCTACTTTATGCATATTAGGATCTTTAAAACTCTAGATTATTATATGATTGTTTATGTGTTCTAAACCCATTTGTTCTGGTTTATGTTGCCAAAAACATGGGCCACAAGGGGCTGGAAAATCTTTCTTATGTATGTTTGCTCATATTGTTGATTATGCATAACAAAGTCTAGACCATTTGGATTGAATGATTGGTTGTCATGTTACATTCATTTGGGCATGTAATATTATTTTATTTCAAGTCTTGTTTTGTAATCTATTCATTCATATGGTTTGTAATAAAAATAGATTAGGAGTCTATCTTTACTAGAAAAATGTATTAGGATACATATTTTGTAAGGATGTTCAAGATCAAGACTTGAAGAAAAGATGGACAAAGAGGATGCTTGAAGATGTGGATTCAAGTGGGAGTTCCTTTTGTCAACCATGTGTCATGTTCTTAACCCTTAGGACAAGACCTTTTGACACACTTGTTTTGGCTAAACAAGTGTGCTCAACTTAGTATACTTTGTTATGCATATTTGGATTATTTGGTTATGCTTGGTTGAATGCTTATGATGTGTTTTGTTTTGGATATTGGATGTCATTAACAAACCATCAACTAGAACAAACTATTACATGTAATTGGTTCTCAAATCATTAAGCTAAATAGAATGGGTCTATAAAAGGAGTTATTGGTTTGCAAAATAAAATGGGTTTTATTTAAAAGAACCAAATGGATACCATATGGTTGAATGCATACAATCTATACTACATGGACTTTTCTAAAACAAGAATTGTGAAATTACAAATCCCTTTTGAGAAACAAGTTAAACACCATCCTTTTACACAACACTTAGGTTACTTGCAAACTCTTAGTGGGATAAAGGTCACCTAACCACTTTGAGGGAACTTGTAACTTGAGGTGATAATGCCATGTTTGTGGGATAAAGGTCACCTAACCACTTATGTGGTGAACTCACACGTGTGTGTAAGTAGGGCGACTTGATTTATAAAATATATTGAATGGATCACCTAAAATGTGTTTTATAAAAGGTGTTGATGGGGTAAACATGCCGTTATAAACATAAGATGTTCAAACGATCCCATACCATTAGAAGTTGCAATGGGTTGCAATTGTCATATATGACTACCTGTTTATTTAAATAATGGGATAAAGGTCACCTAACCAATATTTAAATATAACGTTGGATTCTAATTTTTTTTAATAGTCTATGAGACGTAAAGGGTATTAATAATTGAAATATATAATTATATCAACGATTACTAAAATGGAAACTTTGTAAAATCTTGTAGATGGCCGACCACACCAACGCTAATAACGATGTACCAAACCAAAACAACCAATCTCTTAGGGCGATCCTTCAAAGGGATCGTCTAACACCTAACAACTTCATGGATTGGTACCGCAACTTGAGAATTGTTCTCAAGCAAGAAAAGCGGGCCTACATTCTTGATGATCCCATCCCCGATGAACTAACGAGGAGGATGTGGAGGCCTATAATGATGGGTTAAATATGTGGAAGACTCCGTGCAAGTCTCTTGCTTAATGTTAGCAAGTATGACACCCGAACTCCAAAAGGAGTATGAGCTCCATGGAGCCTATGACATGATCACTCAGTTGCGGGAAACGTTCCAACAACAAGCTAGAGTGGAGCGCTTCGAAACGGTTCGAGCACTTCATGCATGTCGGATGGAAGAATCCCAATCAGTTTCATCTTATGTTCTTAAGATGAAAAGCCACATCGACCGCCTTCAAAGGCTAAATTGTCCTGTCTCAAAGGAGTTGGCCACGGATTTGATCCTTAATGGCCTCTAAAAGGTTTGAGGCATTCGTCATGAATTACAACATGAACGAATGGGACAAGAGCATAAATGAACTTCATTCGATGCTCAAATTAGCTGAGGCGGGAATGGGAAAAAGGGTTTTACCCGTTCTCACCATTAATGAAGGTGGGAGAAAGAAGAGGTCTCTACCCCCTCCTAAGGCAAATGTTGCCAAAGGAAAGGGGCACGTTGGAAGAAAGGGGAAGATGGTTGTTAGGGCGGAACCTCCGAAGCCCAAGGAGAAGAAGCAAAAGGTTGCTGCAAATGACCCATGCTTCAAATGTGGTGAGATAGGGCATTGGATGAGAAATTGTCCAGTCTATCTCAAAGAGTTAAGAGAAAAGAGGGATGCAGGGCAAATCTCAGGTATAATTTACATGATACATGTTGAGCTAAATGTTATTTCTTCTAACACATGGGTATTAGATACCGGATGTGGAACTCACATTTGCAATTTATTGCAGGGGTTCAAAAGAAATGAGCATTATGCAAAAGGGGAAATAAGTCTATTCATGGGTAATGTGTGCAAAGGTTCACGTTGAAGCCCGAGGAGACTACATTTTGAAGCTTCCAAGTGGTTTGGAAGTCATTTTATATAATGTGTTGTATGCTCCTAGTTTGACTAGGAACATAATTTCTGTTTCCCGTTTAAGACATATGATTATGATTTCAAGTTTGTTGACATGATATTCATGTTTCTTTAAATCATGTATTTTATTTTAAAGCTATACCTTGTAATGGTATTTATGAATTGGTTCATGAAACGTAACATATGATAGCTCCATGTACCAAGCAACCACCAAAAGACTCAAATTAGATTTGAATGATACCTACCTTTGGCATTGTCGCCTTGGTCATATAAACAAGAAACGTATACAAACACTTCAAAAGAACGGTCTTTTAAAAACAAATGAATGTGATTCATTTGATGTATGTGAATCTTGTTTACAAGGTAAATTGACTAAGGCACCCTTTAGTGGAACTAACGAAAGGGCAAAAGATTTATTAGGTATCATACATTCGGATGTATGTGGTCCTTTTAGCCAATGACTAGGAATGGTGAAAGATACTTCATTACCTTTACCGACGATTACAGTCGCTATGGGTATGTGTACTTATTAAGGCACAAAGATGAAGCTTTTGAAATGTTCAAAATCTTCAAGAATGAAGTAGAAAATCAACTCAACAGGTCAATTAAAATTCTCCGCACCGATAGAGGTGGCGAATACCTAAGTGATGTTTTTCAAGATCATCTTAGGAGTTGTGGGATTGTCTCACAACTCACTCCACCTGGAACACCACAACATAATGGTGTGTCTGAGAGGAGGAATCGAACCTTATTGGATATGGTTCGATCTATGATGGCTAGAAGCACATTACCTCTATCATTTTGGGGTTTCGCTTTGCTCTCCACAGCCCGTATTCTGAATATGGCCCCAACCAAAAAGGTGGAAAAGACACCTTTTGAGATATGGCATGGAAGAGTTCCATCCTTATCGTACTTAAGGGTCTGGGGTTGTGAGGTTATGTTAAGACTCCCACCCCAAACAAATTAGATGTCTGATCCACCAAGTGTATCTTTGTTGGATATCCTAGAGATTCTATGGGATATATTTCTATGATCCACTGGAACAAAAGGTGTTTGTTGCCAGAAAGGGTGAGTTCTTAGAAACTAAGTTCCTTATGGAAGGAACTAGCAGTAGAACAGTGGATCTTGAGGAGGATCAAGAAACACAGCCGGTGCACGTTTGGTTGAAACTAGCACTCAACGTGAGGATGTTGAGGATGATCAAGCGGTTGATCGATACACACAAAACGATCGCAGAAGTGGTAGAACTAGTAATCCACCTGACAGATACGGATTTTTCATGGATGGATGCTATGTGGTGGATTCAGATGAACCAACCACATATCATGATGCAGTGTCCAATTTGGATTGTGACAAATGGCTTGAGGCCATGAACGTTGAGATGCAATCCATGTATGACAATCAAGTTTGGGAACTTGTTGTGCCACCTCTTAATTCCAAAATAGTTGGAAGTAAGTGGGGTTTCAAGAAGAAAACTGATATGTATGGAAACTTGGACACTTACAAAGCTAGACTTGTAGCAAAGGGTTTCACTCAAACTCAAGGGGTGATTATGATGAAACCTTCTCACCTGTTGCAATGCTTAAGTCTATAAGGATATTATTGCCATAGCAGCTCATTATGATTATGAGATTTGGCAAATGGATGTCAAAACCGCTTTCCTAAATGGATATCTTGAGGAAGATCTATATGGTTCAGCCTGAAGGTTTTGTCGATCCAAAATATCCTAATAAAGTATGCAAGTTAATGAAATCAATCTATGGATTGAAACAAGCATCAAGAAGTTGGAATCACCGTTTTGATGAGAAGTAAAGAAATTTGGCTTTATCAAAAACGCTGATGAGGCTTGCGTGTATAAGAAGGCTAGTGGGAGCACAATAACCTTCCTAGTATTATATGTTGATGACATACTACTGTTTGGAAACGACATTCCAACCATGGAAGATGTAAAAACCTGGCTTGGAAGTTGTTTTTCCATCAAGGATCTTGGTGAAGCTGCCTATATTCTGGGAATAAAGATCTATAGGGATAGATCAAGATGGCTAATTGGTTTGAATCAAAGTGCATACATTGACAAAATCTTGAAAAGATTCAAGATGGAAAACTCTAAGAAAGATACTATACCTATTCAGAGAGGGACAATATTGAGTACAACTCAATGTCCAAGCTCAAAGGAGGAGCAAAATAGAATGAAGGCTATCCCATATGCATCTGCTATAGGATCCATCATGTATGCAATGATATGCACTAGACCAGACGTGTCATGCGCTTTGAGCATGACAAGTAGATACCAGCAAAATCCTGGTGATAGTCATTGGATCGCTGTCAAGAACATTCTAAAGTACCTAAGGAGGACTAAGGACATGTTCTTGATCTATGGATCTGGTGAAGAGGAACTCGTTGTAAAAGGTTACACGGATGCGAGTTTCCAAACCGATCGTGATGATTCACGATCTCAATCGGGGTACATCTTTATTCTGAATGGGGGAGCTATTTCTTGGAAAAGCTCAAAGCAAGAAGTCGTAGCGTTGTCCACTACAGAGTCAGAATACGTCGCCGCTTCAATGGCAGCACAGGAAGCTGCATGGCTGAAGAAATTCATAGCCGATCTAGGGGTAGTCCCTTCCATTTAGGATCCCCTAGAGATCTTTGTGACAACGAGGGTGCGATTGCTCAAATCAAGGAACCTCGTGCTCATCAAAAGACTCGGCACATTGAACGGAGATTCAACTACATAAGGGATGAAGTTGAAAAGGGAGATATGTATTCGCAAAGTTCACACTGTAAAAATGTTGCGGATCCACTCACAAGCTCCTCGAAAAGGCAAAGCATGAGGGTCATGTTTGTGCCATGGGACTTAGATATTCAAGTGACTGGGTTTGATGTTGTATTTTGCATATAGATATTGGAACTAATGTTATTGACTTAATTATATAGTTATAATTTCATTTGTTCTTCTATTTTAGCATGTTTAAATTCATGAATAAATAAGTTATTCTAAACGTCCGCAGTCGATTATACTTGTGGGAACAACTATAAATATAAGACTATAATGAACTTGGATTGGTTGATATTCATATGGTATGAATATACAGCAAGAGGTTGCTACCAAGGTTCATTGATATCTATGGGATATAGATATTGGACTGACCCGCTCTCAATTATTTCTGCATGGAATCTTGCTGATTTGTCATAAGAGATTTTGAGTAAAGTCGAATATCATTGTATCCTCAGACCTGAGATACATATTGGGTCTTGATATTCACCAAGTATTGTACCTTGACTTAGTTCTTTGCTGTTCTGAAAAGGCAGTACATAAGGTTGAGTTCAGGTATAACATGAGGTGATTGTGAGAGACGTATGTAATCGAGATGGAATTTGTTCCTCTTATTCGTTGAGAGTTAGATGTCTAAGGCCTGCTAAAGTTAAATCATCAGAGAATGACAATTCTGTGTCTCTTGGATTAACATGACATCTGCAACAAAAGGATAGATGATTAATTCACCTAAAACATATTCAAGTAAGGTACTTGAAAAGGATAATGTTATTGAATGGCACTTAGTCATATACATTAGGGGTAGCAAACCGTTGCTAGGCGTTATTTGCTGCTTGCATCAATCTTCTAAATCTTGTGCAAGTGGGAGATTGAAAGTATGATCTGCCCAAGATTCATATTAAATTGATGTGGCTAGTGTAATATGATCCAAGTCGGGTCATACCCAATAACAAGCCAACAAACACCAAAAGGTAATTTATTTGTTGATAAGATCACACAAATAAATAATGACACCAATTTAGAAAAGGGATTTTCTAAATTATTGCTTTTGTAGATGAACATCATTATATAGATAATTTGTTCATAAAAGATTATTTGTACATTATTTAATTAGTTAAGCAATGGCAAATAATAGTGTGTGTTAGTGATATAAAATTAAAATGGTTTTAATTTTATAAAACAAGGGATGTGATTGTATTTTTTATAAAATTTGAATTGAGAGGAAACTAAAGGGGGCCATTTTTCGGCCGCCCCTTTGGTCTTGGATGCCCAAATTTTATTAGTTCCAAGACATGCAAGTCTTGGACACTTGAACACTCATTCATTCTATCACATCCAAGAACACACACAACCAAAGCTCTCTCACTACTCTCTCCTCTATCTCACGGTTTTGGGCAGAAAAGGAGTAGATTTTCAGCCCACAAAAGGTGTTTTGTAGCTGGAAATTGGTGTCAAAGATCCTAGCATTCAAGGTGTTTTGTTGATAGGCTTGGGGTATGCTATCTTGAGAACTTCTACCTTGAAGTTTAGCCACAAGGACACATCCTTTTCATCTCTTTAATTCGGTTCTCTGCAGCTCCAAAGGTTGTGGTCTTACATTTTATGTTTCTTTCATTGTATGTATTTTGTATAATGATCCATGGCTTTGGGGTTCACATTAAATGGGTTTAATAATCATCTTATTAACATGTTTTAATCTATATCCGCTGCGTTTTTCATAAATAAGGTTATATGAACTTTGATAAACATGTTTAAACCCCAACATCGGGGTCAAAAGGATCTTTCGCTATCTAAAGGGTACACCCACCCTGGGGTTGTGGTATCCTCATGATGACGATTTTGAGCTCACAGCGTATAGTGACTCGGACTATGGAGGCTGCAAAATGAACTACAAGTCTACATCAGCAGGGTGTCAATTCTTTGGGAGAAGATTAGTTACATGGCAGTGTAAGAAGCAGACATCGGTTGCATTGTCAACCTGTGAAGCCGAATATGTTGCTGCTGCAAGTTGCTGTTCCCAAATCATTTGGATTCAACAGCAAATGCGGGATTACGGTTTGAAATTCTCGTCTACTCCTATTTTTGTTGATAACTCTGCTGCAATTGCAGTAACCAAAAACCCGGTTCAACATCCTAAGACCAAACACATCGGTATTAAATACCACTTCATAAGAGACTGTTTTGAAAAGAACTTAATAGATGTGGTTAAAATTAATACTGATTTTCAACGGGCTGACCTCTATACAAAAGCTTTTGATAAACCACGTTTTCAATACTTGCTAGAGGTCAACGGCGTTAAAAAGAAAAGTGAGGTAATTCCTGATGAGAATAATGTGAAGTCCGATGTAGTTTCGTTAAAGTTTATTTTATCGTATGTTATCTGTTTTTTTTCGGTTATATTTAAATTCATGTTATCTTGCTGTTTATTAAAATCCAAAAATAATTAAATCCGAAATGATTTTAGTATTTTAGGGGGAGAATATGTCAGCAAGTTAATATTAAAAAAAAGAGAGGGAGAAAGGGTAACTAGCTAAAATAAGGTAGATTGTGTCTGTGATACTGATTCAATACCTTTGGAATATGATAGTACACAGGACCAAATCAAGAGGGATTTTAAAATTTAAGGTTTGAAAAGATGCAGAAGTTCAAAGTATAAGTCTGTGTAGTCTAAGCAATATAATAAGGGAATATGATAGAAAACTGGCAACTCCTAAGGTGACACAGAGAAAGTAGACTTAGAGGCTGCTAGACCACAAATGATATGTTGGTAGATTCAACACAATAGACAATTAGACCTGATTGGTGATCTCAAGATCAAACTAAGTTGTTCAACTGACTGTGGACTTCCATCTTATCACTGGTTAACACAATCAAATATATTCCAATAAGGGGTAATGAGCATTTAAACGCCACAAAAGTGTGCGGATGACCAAAATTAGAGCAAAGCAAGAAAAAAATGAAAGACAGATGCAATAAAGCTAATGGCTCATGTTGTTGGTGCATTTTGTGTAAAATAAAAGTAAGCTGCTCTAACAAGGAGATAGGTTGTGTGCCTCTCTGCTGTGCGATGGCACTGACCTGAGGATAAGCATAACCTAGATATTCTAGAATTCATTGTTGTTTGC
The DNA here is from genome assembly GCA_025506515.1 of Flaveria trinervia. Taxonomy (NCBI): domain Eukaryota; kingdom Viridiplantae; phylum Streptophyta; class Magnoliopsida; order Asterales; family Asteraceae; genus Flaveria; species Flaveria trinervia. Next base: position 82,317,971 of record CM046442.1, read on the forward strand.
CGCCTCTCTGCTGTGCGATGGCACTGACCTGAGGACAGGCTTCTCTTTGAAAGCTCTAAGAATAGTCTCTTCTTGTAATAATCCCCATAGACCGCTCAAAACCTCTGAGGAATGTTGATTACCATATAAGTGTGGGATCCACCAATGTTAGCTGAAATAATTAAACCTAAATCAGTCACCAGTCTGCGTTAAAAGTCTGTGTATGGATTTAAGTGGACAAATATACTGACAATCTTAGTGGCTACATTCTCAACAGTTCAACTCAATGTGAAAATCTAAGAGTTTCAGTATGATTTCCTTAAGTTGCTAACGACTCTGGATGAACACCAAGAATTTAAGCATCAAAGAGCTTTAATAACAAGTCCCAAAATGATTTGATATTCCTGTATGATTCCAAAATTGAATTGGTCCAGATATGATCAATCTAAGTTAAAGCTGTCTACTCCTAATCAAATCCCTTAGATTTTTATCTTAGGGTTTTATCTCTCACAAAAGTCCAAACATAAACTTTAGTTGTGTAGTTAGTTTAAGTTACTATGTATATCTTTTATTTTTGTGTCTGTCGGACTACATCAGGGAAATCAGAAGGGAATTAACTTACCTAAAAAGGGTCATGTCTGAGATGGCCACATGGTTTTAAAATTTAAAAGGTCACGTCTGAAGTGACTGAATTGGTTAAGAGCTTACAATGTTATTATCAAAAGTGAAAAGGGTCTGAATAGTAAATGTTAAAAATGACTGTAAACTCACAAAGTGAGACCCATTCGCACTAGTGGATCAGGATTATCGACCAACTATGCGAATGGCTTCCAATCGGCCGAATGGACATGAAATTGATTCATTCGACCGAATGGAAGGGGGAGAATGAAACAGTAGACCGACTGAGGCTCAGTCGGTCAACTAAAGGGGCGAATGAAGGAGACCGAATGAGTCAGTCGACCGACTAGACTCAGTCGGCCGACTAATGCGATTGACTAGGCCAATCGTACGACTGAACCTCAGTCGCCCGATTGAACTGAGCGACTGAGGCCAGTCGGCCGAATGAACCTAGGTTTAGTATTTAAGGGTCTTAATCGATCGCATATCGCTCATCACTCCCAAAACACCCCGAATCGCGTTCATTACCGTTACCCTGTCGAAATTGCCTCCGATTCTGATATACATTGCGGTTAAGATTCTTACATTCCAGTGACGTTTTATAGGTACACTACTCCTTGAATCCTACCAAAATCAGTACATCACCGAACTACAATAGCGACAGTGGATTAAATCAAGAACCGAACTGCGAATCGACCTAATCACCTATGTAAATGAAGCAAAATGTTAAAATTGAGTTTAATAGGTTATTAGTGACAAGTATACGAGGCTAATGGACCATAACACACTGTTAAAAGACTTAGAAGGGTCAAGATTCGACCCACAGGGATCGAACAGTGGGGCAAGCGACTGGTCGTTCGAATGAACTCCAATCGCACGATTGAACCTTGCGATTGGATCATTCGACCGACTGAACCACCCGAATGAGTCCAGTCGGCAGATTGAACTCAATCGCATGTCTCAGTCAGCAGATTGAACTCAATCGCATGCCTCAATCAGCCGATTGAACTCAATCGCATGCCTCAATCAGCCGATTGAACTCAATCGCATGTCTCAACACCCGATTGAACTCAGTCGCATGTCTCAAACAGGCGACTGACTTCAGTCGCATGATTCATTCGCACGAATGAATCAAAATGACTTTCAACTTTACACTTAGAACAGAAGTTTTCATGTCTTATGTCTTAATAGTTCTATGTCTTGTGTGTTACAGATAAATGGCAGAAAAGTGGACCATAAATCCCAAGCACAACATCTGTGCCCACTTGGATCACACCACCAGGAACGGGGCTGAGTTTACCGACATAATTGCATTTCTGAGACGGTCCCGGATCTATAAGGCGATCTCCACTCCTTGCACGCCTTACAGATCACTCCATCAGGCATTCTGGGAAAATGCCTCGGTGGACCGCTCTCGTGAGCCTTACTGTATCAGGAGCTCCATACTGGGCCATGATATTGAGATCTCTGCCGCCGATATTCAGAGGGTCCTAGAGTTCGGGGAGGATGCTGATCATCCTACAAAACTACATCCATTGACTGTAAGAGGATGCTTCCTAAGGCTAAAGTACGCTGGGGATATCAACTCAGGTGTGCTCAACAAGAGCAACTTGAGCCCCCAGTACAAGTACTTAGCACACGTGATTCTAAAGTGTGTAGCTTCGAGGAGGGGTGGGTTTGACGACCTCTCAGACCAGATTCAAAATGCCTACGTGGCACTGGTTCTGAACCACCCCTTTAGTTTCTCCAGCATGATATTCTCCTACTTGGTGGAGAATTTGGAGGTAAAGGGAAAAGAGGGGTTCTGTATGTACCCCAGATTCTTACAGCTCATCTTCAACGAGAAGCTGCCTCAGTTGCCCAAAGAGAGTCATGACGCAGTGGCCTTGGAAATAATGGATGACACTACTCTGGGCAGGATGAGAGTTTACAGGGGAAAGCAGATTAAGCCCCAAGTGAAGAGAATGATTGGCCACTTAGCAGATGAAAGCTATGTGGCACCTGGGAGACGCCAATGGCGTCACGAGGACAGTGACTCCGACGTGGAGCCAATTGTCCTCCCTACTGATGATTCTGAGGAGGATGACATTGAGGATGAGGCTGTTCCATCCCGAGACCCTGTGTCTGACTCTGTTCCCTCGGTGTCTGTCTCACCTGCTGAGGTAACTGAGTCAGCAGGATTCCATCAAGATTTTGTGCTTACCGAGGAAGATGAAGATGAATCTGATGAGGAGCCATTGACCCGGACTGTGGGAAGGAAAGTGGTTCCCACAGAACACGGGTTGAGGGTTGTCGGTGAACAACCGAGAGGATCCGGAGATACAGAGACTGATCCATCATATGCTCCGGAGTCCTCAGGCGGGATTGAAGGGGGAGCATCCACCTCGAGGGGAACGAGGAGAAAACGGATGGCTCAACCCCATGGCCAGAAAAAGAAAAAGCGTAAGGTAACCTTCATCACCACCACATCCCCCATACCTTCCACTACTACCACCTCTGCAGACACACCTTCCACCACCATACCTCTCCCCACAGCAACCACAACCACCACCATACCTATCACCACAAGCCAGACCCCTGCTACCACTACTTCATTCACCCCACACTCACCACCACCATCATCCAGACCTTACCCGATATTCACCACCTCCACCACCACCACTAGCCACCAAACCGAGCCCTCAACCTACCCCTCACACACCTCTAGATCTCCTCTAGCTCCAATCGGGGTAGAGGAACAGCTGACTGCCTTAAATAGAATGGTGTTACGACTGCTGGCGGCTGATGAGGAAAAGACCTCTTAGATCCGCCAGCTCACCGACCTGACTGCTGCACAATCAAAGAAAATTGCAGAGCAGGATCGAGCTATTGAGGAGCAGGCCCAGAAATTGGCTGCTCAGAACACTCAGTTGGACCAACTCCGAGCACAAAGCGTCACAGCAGGTAAGCAGATAGAAGAGTTGGAAAAGGCAAAGAGGTCCATTTTGCTAAAGTTAAAAGGATCAAAGGAGGAACCTCTAAAGATAAAGATGGAGAAAGAGATAGTGAGGATGATGATGATGATGACAGTGATTCTGATGACGAGAAAACAGAAGAGTGGTGTGCAGATGAAGAGACTGAAGAAGGAGAAGCAGCTGAATCTGTCTCAGCTTCGGTCAAGAGCAGAGAACAAAGAACCGACAGGATCAGTCAGCTTCTACTTCTGCACCTTCACACGAAGAGACTAGCATACAGGATAAAAGTAAATAGTGGATGTTTATGTATTTAATTACTTTTGTATTCTGTATTGAAAAACGATGTACTGAATGTTTATATTAACTAATGCATTTTGTTTGATATATTACTAATGATTTGAATGTGAAATGTGTAAATCAAACAGATCCAAAGTACCATAGAGATGAGTTTGATATTGCTCCCCTTCAACAGGTCAAGTCTCAACTCACAATGATTCTTGATCTGCAAGGGATTGTCAGAAGGTCAGTGAGTTATACACCTGAAGAAGGTGAAATAATTCACAACCTATCTAACGAGCAACTGGCAGAAATGTTCAGACTCAATCCTGATGATATTGTCAAGGATGCTCCAACAGTTGATTCAACCAGCGACGACGAACTACACGACGTTGATGAAGTTGAGGTTGAAGATATTGCTGCTGAAGAGTACCCTCAATACGCTGACAACACAGGTAATGTGGTCCCCAATCTGGGTGAGTCCCTAGTCAATGATATGTTTGAGGTACTAGACAAGATGGAGCAGGAAGCAGGAAAGACCAAAGGAACAGCCCAAGCCTCAAACGATGATGTATACGTTCGAAAGGCTGAGTGGGCTGAATGTTTTAAAGAAGTCAGAGCCCAACGTAATGCACCGAAGAGGGATGCCTACACCAAGTTCTACAGCGTCAAGAAACATCTTATGGTGTCAGGCAGGATTATAGCATGGGCATATTTTGATGATCTTAACGTTTATGCCGTTAAGAGGGAAAAGGGCATAGAGTACTTTAGATTTCCACATGATCTAAAGACTCTACCTGGATTTGAGCTCAACCAGCTGGCCAAGTTGAAGCTGTTGTATGCTGACCCGAGAAAAATGTCAGGCTGGTTTGAGGCTGCCGTCAAGAAAGAGTACCACACCAGATGGATTAAATTCAGACCTCAACAACCTACAAGGTATATTAGAAGGTCTGAGATGGATGCCATTACTGGAAAACCTAAGATTGTGTTGAAGTGGAGTCCTCCTCGCACTATGTCGAGAATCCCTCTCAGGGAAATGCCACAGGACTTCACTCCACACTTCAAATGGTGGTACTATGATTGGAGAACTGCTGAAGCTGTCATAGTTCTGAACAAAGGGGATCAAATGGATACTGTCAGGGTATTCGACCCAATGTGGCTAACCAACTTGTCTACTAATGATGTCTATACATTATACAAGTGGCCACTGTTCTATGACACACAAGACATTGTACAAGCCCTCCAGTTCCAAAATGTTATACGACTTTGTTTCGCGTTTGATATCCACGCGGGAGTCACACAAGAGGACAAGTACAAGAAATATGAGAAGGTAATGAAGAAAACAAGACATTAGAGAGATCTAGGTCCAAGGGGTAGTTTGTTGATACATGTATGTCCTAGATCGTGATATGTGATGTAATAGATCTTGTTTGGTATGATTAATGAACTGATGTTGATAGTCTGTGGTTATAATGTTAATAGTTCATTAATGAGTCGTAAATGAATTGATTGGGTTTATGATTACTTGAATGATTACATATAATATTATATTAATTAACTAGAACATTCAAACTTAACTTAATGAAGTTTCCATGCGAATGGCTCATGCGAATGAACCATAAGCATGAAGAACCTCATACGATTGACTCAGTCGCACGACTAGACCAGGAGACTGGATCAGTCGTACGACTGTAACATAAGATTGGCTCAATCGCACGACTGTACACTCAGTCGCACGAATGAACCAACCGCATGGTTCAATCGCACGACTGAACCAAACTATGGTTCAGTCGCACGACTGAACCAAACTATGGTTCAGTCGCACGATTGAAGAGTGCCACCTATAAATACAACTCAATTCATGAAAAACAGTGAGATTCGATCAAGTTCAATTCCATACGAACCCTAGCCGTCCAGAAACCTTCCAAATCGTTCTCCAAGTTCATAGAACACATTAGATCGATTCCTTATCGATTTCTAACGTTAGTTTCAATCCCTGATTGATTCTTCGTGTGTTCTCACTGATTGGATCGCCAATCAAATAGGATTCCGCACTATTTGATCCGGTATACACGTGATCTCTAGGTATTTCAGTCGAAAACCAGGTCCTAACAGAGATCATCACATTTCTTAGGCAATCAAGGATCTACAAGGCCATTTCTACTCCTTGCATGCCCTATAGGTCTCTACATCAGGCATTTTGGGAGAATGCTTCTGTTGATCGATCCCAAGAGCCGTATAGCATACGAAGCTCTATCTGTGGGATGGCTATCGAGATCACTACTACTGATTTCCAGAGAGTACTTGAGCTGGGGAACGATACTGATCATCCTACCAAGCTACATCCACTGACCGTAAGGGGATGCTTTATGAGGATTAAGTATGCTGGGGACATCAACTCAGGTGTGCTCAATAAAAGCAACCTATGTCCTCAGTACAAGTACTTAGCACATGTTATATTGAAGTGCATCACCTCCAGAAGAGGTGGATTTGATGATCTTTCAGACCAGATCCAGAATGCCTATGTGGCACTGGTGCTGAACTATCCTTTCAGCTTCTCGAGCATGATCTTCTCTTACCTTGTGGAGAATCTGGAAGCTAAGGGTAAGGAGGGTTTTTGCATGTACCCCAGATTCTTACAGCTGATATTCAATGAGAAGCTTCCATCCCTTCCTAAGGAAAGCCACGATGCTGTGGTTCTAGAGATCATGGATGATACGACACTGGGTCGTATGAGAGTTTACAGGGGTAAGTAAGTAAAGCCCCAAGTGAAGAGACTAATAGGTCATCTGGCCAATGAGAGTTATGTAGCGCCGGGGAGACGTAAGTGGCGTCACATAGATAGTGACTCCGACGATGAGCAGCTACTGCTCCCAAAGCATGACTCGGATGACAATGATAGCGGGAAGGAAGGAAATGTAGGACCCACTGCTGATATTTCATCTCTTGCATTTGCCCCCACTAGAGAAGGAGTGGAGACTGATGGGTTCCACTAGGATTTCATGCCTGGTGAGGAAAAAGATGAGTCAGATGAGGAGCCACTGACTCGGACTGTGGGAAGTAAAGTCGTTCCCACAGAACGAGGGCTCCGAGCGGTTGGTGAATGCCCAGGTGGATCGGGAGAGACTGCTGCTGACCCTACTTATGCTCCCGATCCGCCAAGCCGTGTACTAAGGGAAGCATCCTCCTCGACAGGATTAAGGAAGAAGAGGATGGCTCAGCCCCATGGCTTGAAAAGGAAGAAACGCAAAATCACCTTTATCACCACCACAGCCACCACCACAGCCACCTGTCCACCTACCACCACTACCACCCTTCCATCCACCACCACATCATTCACACCTACATCACCACCACCATCGTATATACCGCCTCCATCTTCACCAAAGTCACCACCACCACTAGCCATCCTACAGCACCATCCTTTTTCTCTCCATATCCATCAGGATCACCTCTGCCTCCCAGTGGGGTAGAGGAACAACTCTCAGCACTTAACCATATGGTGCTGAGGCTGTTGGCAGCAGACAAAGAGAAGACTGCTCAGCTGCGACAGCTTGTAGATCTTACTGCTACCCAAGCTCAGCAGATATCTCAGCAGGCACAACAGATGGAGATTCAACATGCAGAGATGTCCCAACTCCGAGAGCAGAATGTTCTATCAGCAAAAAAGATTGAGGAGTTGGAGACTACTAACAAGACCATCATGCTACACCTAAAAGGATCCGAGGAAGAGCCACTTAAGATCAAGGAAGGGGATGGGGATGATAGTGATGATGATAGTGATGATAAGATAATGATGGTGATGATGATATTGATGCTACTGGTGATGTTGGAGATGATGTTAGAGATGATGATGATGACTCACCTGCTACGGGTGCCACATCTGCCAATGAAAGGAGGACCAAAAGAGCACAAGATCAAGGTGCCTCCACATCAGCCCCGTCAGCAGAAGATCCGATGATCCAGGACAAGAGTAATGCTTAGATGTCTTATTGTTATTTAAAATCACTTGTATTTGGAGAATGAGTAAAATTAATGAAATGAATGTTTATATGTAATGTAAATGATTGTGCCTTGATTATTAGCTAAGGATTGTTGTGTTGAATGTTTAAATCAACCAGATCCTGATTCCCAAAGAGATGAATATGACATTGCTCCCCTCCAACAGGTCAAGACTCAACTGACATTGATTCTTGATCTGCAAGGTATTGTCAGGAGATCGGTAATGTATACTCTTGAAGAAGGAGAAATCATTCACCATATCACTGACGAGCAGATAGCCGAATGTTCCAGCTAAACGCTAAGGAGATTGTGAAAGATGCTCCAACTGTGCAAACAGAGAGTGACAATGAGCTTCAGGATGTCACGGCTCAACACTATCCATAGTACACTGACAAGGAGGGAACTGCCATTCCCAATCTGGGAGACACTCTTGTCAGTGACACTTTTGCGACTCTGGACAGGATGGAGAAAGATTCAGAAAAGGACAAAGAGAAGGCCCAAGCCTCAGACGCCGAAGTAAACATCAAAAAGGCTGAATGGGCAGCATGTTTTGAAGAGATAAGAGCCCAACGCAGTGCTACAACGTCTACTGTCTACACCAAACTGTATCAGGTCAAGAAACATCAAAAGGTGAAAGGCAGGATCATAGCGTGGGCACATTTTGCAGACCTCAACGTTTACGCAGTTAAACGTGAGAAGGGAATAGAGTACTTCAGATTTCCACATGATCTGAAGACTCTTCCAGGTTTTGAGCTCAACCAGTTAGCTAAGTTAAACATGTTATATGCTGACCCTCGTAAGATGTCAGGCTGGTTTAAAGCTGCTTTAAAGAGGGAGTACCACACCAGATGGGTCAACTTCAAACCTCAACAACCAATGAGATACATCAGAAGATCTGAGGTTGATGCCATAACTGGTAAACCTAGAGTAATGCTGAAGTGGAGTCCCCCACGTACAATGTCTAAGATCCCACTACGTGAGATGCCACAGGACTTCACTCCACACTTCAAATGGTGGTACTACGATTGCAGAACGGGAGAGGCCATGATAGTCTTGAACAGGAATGGCACAATGGAAACCATAAAGGTGTTTGACCCGATGTGGCTCACCAGCTTGTCAGCACAAGATGTTTATACTTTATACAAGTGGCCACTGTTCTATGACCCTCAGGATATTGTACAAGCTTTACAGTTCCAAAAGGTGATAAGACTCTGTTTTGTTTTTGAGATAAACACAAGAGTTACCAAAGAAGCTAAGTACAAAAAGTTTGAGGAAATCATGAAAGATGTTAGACAATAGATAGATCTAGGTCCAAGGGGGAGTTTGTTGATACATATATACCTAGATCTTGATCTGAATGTAATATGTCTTACACTTATGTAACTATTGGGTACTTAATGAAATACAAATGTTTGGTTGTGTTTATAATGTTTAATATTTCATTAATGAGTTGTTTAAGGCATATTGACTAAATTATATAGGTTTGTGATTGTTTGAAGTGTTATACATAATGTTAGAATATTGAATACACTCAAATTTGGTGAAGTGAAGTTCTCATGCGTCAGAATAGCCATGCAACTGAACAACTTCATGCGTCTGACTCAGTAGCACGACTGAACACTCAGTAGTGCGAATGGATCAACCGCATGGCCCAATCCCACAACTGAACCATGCTAATGGTTCAGTCGCCCGAATAAGCTATCCTAACCTATAAATACCACCTAATTCGTGAAAAAACGTAAGGATTGAATCCACTTTGACTCCAGACGTACCCTAGCCGTCCAGAAGCCTCCAAGTTCGTACTCCAAGTTCATAGAACGCTATAGATCGATTCTCAATTGATTCTTGACGTTAGTTTCAATACATTATTGTTTCTACGTGCGTTCTCTCTGATTGGATCGTCAATCAAATAGGATTCCACACTATTTGGTTTGGTCTAACACGTTAATCAGTTGGTGTTTGGTCAAATACCAGATCCTAACAAATTATATCATGTAAATATCAGCTAAGTAACTAGTTAAATTTATAATTAACTGTGATTATAAATGATATACAAGTATCACTAATATAATCTAGCTTCATAAGAATACTAGATTTATTCAAAACCCAAAATAATCAGTGAAATTATCTTCAAAATCATCCAAACATACTAAAAGCACCATTATACAACATATGGCGTGACCTAACCTATACCATAAGTTCTATAAAGAGGTGTTACATTCGAGCACTAAAAATTTAGTCCATACAAGAAAATTTAATGTCTCAAGGCTGTGATATAGGTCGTTTGAAGGTTGATACGATTTATATGGATGTTATATTATCCATGCTCAGTTGTCACCATCCATATGAAATCACACGTGCCAACAACTGACTTCCTAAGAAATGGCGTGGTCCATAGAAATCTGGTATGATCCGTAATGCAACTATCAGATATAACCCCAAATTCAATCATTTAGCCAATGAGAGTGCACTATTTAGCGAGTTCAACTTATGTAAGATCAGTATGTTAGGAACAAAGGGGCATATGGGGCTGCCGGAGTTTGAAACTATTATAAATTTGCATAGAATTAACATGCAAAACACATAAAATGCTCAATTTGAACATTCATTCCTATTTTTTTGTTGTTCATGATCATGTTTAGACCTAAGTTTATGTGTGTTTTCACCATGTTTAGCTGATCCGTTGTAATCATCAAAATTAGATGAACTTGATATGTTTTTAGTTTTGAATATTGACTTAATCACATGGTAATTTTTGATTTCATGAAATTCTAGTTTGAATGATATTGTAATAATTATGTGTGTTTGATTGATTGATTGTATTTATGATTTATGTGGGTATCATTGACCTAGAGAGAATGGGTTGATAGTATTTACCTTTAAATTATGAAGTATGGAGATATAATCTAAGGAAATTGACTAGGAACTGTGATTAATGATTAGTTGTATAATTAGTTAATTAAATGTGCATCCATAAGTGATATGTTTAGAAAGATTGATGTTTGTATTAGATTCTCACCTAAGCATTGTTTGATAGTATTTGTAGGCTTCCTAATGTGAAATACAAGCATTCATTGTTGTTTAGAGGTTTCTAATTAAGTAACAATCACGTTAAATTAGAATTACTTTTATAGTTTAAGATTTGTTAATTATACCTAGTGGGTATTAGTAGATTGAGGATCATGGGATTATGAGCCGCTAGCAGAGAGTTTATCTATTTAGAGCGATTCAACAATAATAGGACTACTGATTCTTCATTATGACATCTCTGTATACCTAGCTAGAAATTGGAAACTAGACCTTTAACATTTATCAGATTAGGTATCTTTGATGGCAGTCTAATCCATATGAACGATTTCATAATGCTAAAGTCAAGTTAATAGTCATTACTAAGTGAAATGAAGTCAAAGTCTAGATTATGTTTATCTCATTCAATTTCTTATCTTGGATTGATTTTATTTGTTTAGTTAAAACTTTAGTTTTCAATCATTCTGCTTCTAATCATTTGGCTAAATATTAATAGAAGATTTAGTATCCTCATGTGTCTCTAGGGGTGTATGTCTCTCATCCAAATAATTTTGCATTTGAAACTCACATGCGCCGTGTAGAAGATTTAGGTTGGTCTATAGTATGATTAAATTAGGATTATTTAAAAACCAATATCTTTTACACGTACAACTTTTGTTTTATTTCATTTATTCTCCTATATGTTAATAGAAGAACGGAAGGAATAGTAATTTTGCATATCAGGTCCGTCCGTTTGATCTACGGTGGGAAATGCATGTATTCTACTACGTGTTTATCTAGGGTGGGAGATGTTTGGGTGTTCTCCGCTATGTGTTGCACTCCTTCCTTCCCAATACCTATGTGTCTGCTTCTTGAAAAGAAAAGAAAAAGGTATAGATAGAAAGGAACCTTAAAAGTAGTAATAAGGAGGAGGTGGTTGTTCTCCAGTGAAGACCACAGTCAACAGGTAACAACCTTTTGTTGGGTTAATCGGGTTTTGTTCTTGGGTCACGGTTCAAAAGCTTAACGGGTCAACAAGTCAATAGAAGACCAATTAAAGATAGATTCAGAGCACTTAAATTGAACATATATAATCACATGTTATTTTAGGTGTGTGAAAGACTTGGTAAAGGTTTAACCGAATAAAATAGAAGCAGACGTGGGTTATTAAACAATGCATTATACATGGAGATCATGTTGCGTGTGAGATTTTTATTGTTTTGTTTTCCCTTTATAAGCATGTTAAAGGTTTCATTAATAATCTCTTCTGTCATCGTATTTTTTAGTTTGAGAGTAATACAACAAAATTTTTCTGTAGTGTGTGTTTGTGTTTATAGCCCGAGCCTGATCAACCAACGCCTTTGGCCATGATTGTATTTGAAAATTTTCTTCGTTTCTATGTCATGGCAACTCACTATGGTTTGCAGCTGCAACTGGAATTCAGATCTGAACCAACCGTTTAGTTTGTGATTCATCTACGGTTATTACGAATTATTTTAGTCATGGTTGACGGGTTGTTTATCACACGCGCAATACGCGTGCACGAATTTAACTAGTTACTATTAATATTAAGTGTTTATAAGTAAACAAATATAACATTGGAATCTATTTATTTTTTATCTGTATCTTAACATAGGCTTTATAAAAACATGAGATTGGTTATTATGCAAGCTAACCCTAAATTATGCAAATTAATAATTTTTTTCGACCAGTCACATCTTACCACCTATTTAACCTATTTTTTAAATTTAAAAGGCTAAAGATGTCTTTTAACTTTATTTATTATTTTATAATATACTTAAAACAACTTTCCTCATCCTTTTTAAACCACAATAACTTTCTTATACGTGTTTATTTTTTATAAAAAAATGTACCATAGAAACAAATTTTTTTCTTATCTTTATATAAGTATCGACCTCTAATAAAAATTGCTTATAATTTAATTTGTTATGGTTGTTTTTTGTTGTGTAAATTTATTGCTGAATTGTAAACTAAGTTTTCACTTCTCTTCTAATTCAAACAACATAAACATTATATACGTCAAATGTTAACACTAGCTCAAAATTTACATATAATCAAAACTAAACTACATTTAAAAATAAATCAAACATACGTATTACATAGGAAAAAACTGTTTCACATATAAAAATATAAGCAATGGCAATAATATAAATATCTTTGAAATTTCCCTGCATTTCTTGTTTAAATTATCATTACGTAAAATCCAAAAAACATATATCATAAAAAAAGAAAAAATATTTAAAATAGTTAGAGTAAACTTTACTTTTGCTTCCTGGGGTTTGGTCTAAATTTCATCCAAAGGTTTTAATTTCTTGATTTTGCTCCCTTCGGTTTGCAATTTGTTCAATCAACTCCAACCCATTAACACCGTTAGTTTTTTCTTGTTAACTCTAGGGGCATTTTAATCAATTTATTAATAAAGATTAATTATGTCATTTATTCAAACTTGTTTAGTAATTTAAAGGATCACTAATGTAATTTTATTAAAACTCTAACTCCAATCCCCACCGCCATCGACCACCATCACCGACACCGCAACCGACCACCATCATCGACACCGCCTTCGACAACATCACAACCCCACTTCCATCTCTATCCTGACACCAAAACCCACCCCACCACTTCCTGCTACTAACACCCACCAGGCCACCTCCACCGTCACACCACCACACACCTACACCATTACACCACCACCCACCTCCATCATCGCTCCACCATTGCAACCCACCTATTATTTCCCTCACCATCGAACCCCACCTATTACACCAATCACCACACTGCCACCATCTAATCATCACCATCGCAGCGCACTAGTTACACCAATCACCACAACGCCACCACACAACCCTAGATAAAGCTTTATCACATGTAACACCCGGTTATTTTAAAAAACAAGACATGAAGAATAAAATAAAGAAAAGCAATAAAGTCCAAGTGGAGGGACTAAAAGTGTCCAAAAAGGACAAATCTTTCAAAAGTTGGTGTAAAGGTGGGCATGGCCGCCCACCCTCATTTCACATCACCATTTTGTTTCGGAGTTAGAGAGAGAGCAGAGGAACTCTCGGCTAAAGAAAAAGAAGAAGAAGAGAAGTCGAATTCAAGGTAAGAATTCATGGTTTTTAAGTGTTTTTTATGGGTTTTATCCCGGTTATATGTTTATGTGCTTATGTGGTTGTGTATGTGCTCGGGTGTGTTTGTTTGGCGTTGTTTTTAGGTGTTTGAACTTATTTGCAAGCGGGTTAGAAAGGAAGAAAACACCCAAGTTGCACCAGGTGAGTTCTAGACCCTGGTTTTTACTTGTTTTATACTATCTTTGGGGCTGAAAATGAATTAAAATGATTTTGAAAGCTTATGTATGCATACCCATATGTATTGTGCATGTTGGATGTTGATTCATGAATGCTTATAGGTTATTCATGTTTAGATAGCCATGTTAAGCTTAGAACAGATGGGTTTGATGATTGGGTTTGAAAACAGACTAGAAACATGTTACACAGAGGGTCCATGCGCCTAGATAAGGCTCATGCGCCTGAAAATGCCTTAGAAAGGTTTAAGTGTAATCCATGCGCCTGAACAGTAGCCCATGTGCCTAAGATTACCTTAGAAATGTTTAAGTACAACCCATGCGCCTGAACAGTGGTCCATGCACCTAGAAATATTAGTCAGACGACTAAGTGTAGGGCCATGCGCCCCAATAGTGCCCATGCGCCCAAGTGGCTCATACGCCTAAGTGTCCATGCGTCCGAATAACTCATGCGCCTAAGTGTTCATACGCCCCAATAGTGCCCATGCGCATGAATAGTTCATGCGCCTAAGTGATAAAATGATTAAGTGTTGGCTGATGTGCCTACATAGTGATCAAATGCCCAAACAAGGCTCATGCGCCCAAATAGTGCCAAAGCGCCTAAGCACTTAGAAATTTTTACAGAATTTTCTGGGAGTCTGTGCTTTTAGGGTTTTGACCGAGGTTGACTAGGGCTTATTTATGATGATGTTTCATGCATGGTTATGATTGTTCCTTATTATTACTATTGCTATTATTATTATTACTTATAGTATGTGACCTTACGTGGTATGTTTATTATCGTAACGTAAAGTATATCGTAATAATAAAGTAAAAGAGCAATAAAGAAAAGAAGAGTAACATTAATGAAAATGTTAACAAGTCTTGCAAGCTTACAGAAGGTTCACGACCATGTTGTCGTTAGCTCAACTGTGCTGCGGGTTAGCTACCCTATTATACACACAGAGCCAATCAAAATGAGATTGGCAGGACCTTTGTAGTGTGTCCTGGGTGATTGGGTCGGCCTTGTACACAGTACACAGAACCCTTTCTAGGGATATAGTTGACCCTTTCGAGGGATATAGTTGACCCTTTCGAGGGATATAATTTTCCATCGCACATATAGTTGGGGTATTTCTCATTGGTCCATACAGAAAGTAAAAGATAAAGATAAAAGTTTACAGAACATACAAGGCATACAGTAAAGAGAACAAACAGTGTCTGTTCATATAGTTAATGTGTGCTCGCATATACAGTACAGAGTTGTAATTTAAATAAAAGAGTATTTTCATATACAACATATAGAAAGTATTTTATTACTTATAAAACTAGAGCTCACTCAGTAACGCTGACTTTTATACATTTTCAGTTGGCAGGTAAGCTAAAAATTGTTGCTTAAATTGTTCAACCTTAACCTCAACTTTAGGAGGAGTTGACTTGGTGGGGAGGGTAAGTTAAAATTTGCTCTTTGAATACACCATCCATCAACCGGTGATATGTAGCACCCATATTTTTTAGTCCGAAGGGTATCTTGGTGTAACAAAAGATACCTTCCATAGTGTAAAAAACTTTTTTTTAGTCCGAAGGGTATCTTAGTGTAACAAAAGATACCCTCCATAGTGTAAAAAACTGTTTTTCTTCATTGATGGAGGTCATTTGCACTTGATGGTATCTTTTATAGGCATCCAAAAGGCATTTGAATCTATAAAGCCTCAACAAATCAGCATTCGCGCCAATCTCTAGCAACGGGTAAATATCTTTCGGACATGTCTTGTTCAAATCTTTGAAATCAACACAAATTCTCCATGACTTGTCCTACTTCCATACCATCATTGGGTCGGATATCCAGGTTTGATACTTGACCTCTAGCAAAATATGGACATTATTAATTTTCTTACTTATGTGGATACAATGTGGCTCCATTCCGTGTCCATGCTCCTTCTTGTTTAGGCCACAGGGGCTACTGATTTATATCTTTGTAAGTTATGTTCCATTAGCGCTCGTGGTATTCCAGTCATATCATACGGATTACATGCAAAGATATCCTGGAACTTTCGTAGTAACATCATAAGATGTTCTTTTCCTTTTTTAGAAAGTGTCCTCCCAAGGTCTATTTTCCATTTGTAAGCAATGGTTCATGTTGTATTTTTTTTCCGTGCTCACGTGATCCATGTCCAAGAATCTATTTTCCAACTATACTGAGTTGATGCCTTTTGGAGAGGGGAATTTCAATGATCCGTTTATCGTAGAAGCTAGCCCCCTAGCCTAGTGATGACAATCCTAGGTGCCCTAAGTGTACTGATATATACGCTGAACATTGTGGGGAATTTCAATGTTATGTGCTGAACTGCCTAGCACCACTACAAATGACACATGCATTGTCCTTTCTGTTGGCTTTTTCCCAAAGTGTACCAATAGGGTTACTCTTCCGATTAGGAAATTTTTTCTCCTGTGAAACCTGAAGATTCCGTCAACCTGGAGCAAGGCACGTTGAATATCATTGTCTAGTTGTGAGAAACAATGCTCACATAAGATGTTTGAAAAACACCCCATCAATGAGCACCTTATGTATTTTATATACGAGTACGTAGGCTATGATGACTAGCGGTTTGGTGTTAAACATCACTCAATCTATGGCCAAGAAGGATATATCTTGAGTTATCTAATCTTCCAGGTGATCGACAAGGTGCTTGGTACCACATCACTATTGTGTGGCCTCTTGGATGTTAACACTTCGCAGTATCTGGATGTGGCCACATTCTACCCTTTGTCTAGTTCCCCTTCCTTTATCTCTTTCACTATGTGTGACAACTTGCCACTCATAATAGCCTGCTTTATATGTTTCTTTAGTTTTTAGTAGTTGTATGTATCATGGCCCTTGTCTTTATGGAACTCAGCAACTCGTAATATTTCCCAAGGTTCTTAATGGTGCATGTTCACATAGGATTAGGTTTTTCTAGGTGTAGGTGTTTTGTCGCTAATATTTCTCTAGGAGACTTCTTCAAGGATGTGAAGGTTTGAGTTGCGAACCAATTGGAGGGGTGACTAGATAACCCTCCATCTTCCTTTACCAAAACCTTATGCACGAAAGGCTCCTAGGGTCTCTGACTGTCATATCAATTTAAGGTGTGATTTCTCAAAGTTGGTAAAGTAAGACAGGTCTTTACACCTCTCTTTCGAGAATCTACTAACAAATTTTATGAAACTTTCTATTTCTCTTATGAGAAGACTATCGAACAACGTGTGTTAGGCCCCTATCAGGGTTTGCGTAAACATATGGAACCAGACGGACATTGTCCATTGTTTGATTCCTTCCATGCTAACAAAGAGTCCCGGATGATCATCGGGATCACCCATCCTGCTATATCTACCTACTATTCATGGCATTTTTAGACTTTGTGAGAAGTCAGTGTAAGTGTTGATTGTTGACCGTGGATACACATTAACTTCCAAATCGTCTTGACTTACCTGTTACTTGTGCATTGTTTCTTCAAACTCATTGTGGTTTTCAAACAGTTGTGCACGAACCTCTGATAGCTTGCTCTCCTTAGCATATTATTCAAGCATGTGGGTAAGTTTTAACTGCTTAATTTTAATGTACTCCGAAGTGATGCGATCCCCACCTCCCAGGGGATCCGCTTTAGCACGAGTCATGAGAGGATCACAGATGGAGTTGTAAGGGATGAGTAGGGTGCGGTTGTTGCCATCATGTGTGGTACACTGCTTAAAGTAGTAGTGCAGACAGCCATGCAGTCAGATATAAAGGATTGGGTTTTGAGATCCTTAGAGACATGGTTTTATGAGTCATGTCAAGGGTCGTGAGCCATCTTTAGTCCCACGGATGGCACTAGATTGTGGCTTTCACGTTTGTGTTAGTATTAGGCTAAGATAAGAATTTCCTTTCCCTGTGTTGAATCAGATGTATTGAGTACAGGCATATTAAAGTAGGGTTGTGTGATATGCAAATCTAATATACACTCACTTAGTAAAAGCTTGTAACACCCCAGGATCTTATGAAAGATTAAAAAGGAAATAAATATGGATCTTAGTTATGCTAAGTTAATTTTAAAGGCCAAGGGTGTCAACAATGAAAAGTTTAAACCCTAAAATGCCCTATAAAAAGAAAGCCCCCCCCCCCTTTATGATTTATAAATTCTTGGCTTAGCATGGTCATGTGTGCATTATGGTCAAGATCCTATGATAAAAGATTAATATTTATATGTAAATGATCAGATCACGATAGAAAACCCAGTTATTTCTACCGCTTTTGAGTACTTATTATAAGGTGAGTTATAGGCCCTTATTTTTTACTACTTTTGAACACTTTGGGGGCTAATATGCATACCTTATTGATTTTTTTCCTTAGATCTATGATCATATGTATGAAAAAGATTGGTTTTTATGGTAAAGTTATGACTTTATGATATGTTTACACATCAAATAGTAGGGTTATTTCCATTGTATGAACTAATGTAGTTCTCTACCTGAGAAGTCGGTTCAGTATTTGAGCCTTAGAGGTCTGAGTAAGTTCATAGTGTAGTAATCAGCCATTTAGAAGTATTTGGGTGATTTGTGAATTCAACTGATGTATCAACTCGATTGTTCAAGGCATTTAGGGTACAAGACTACTCTGCATGTGGAAGTATTTGGAGAACCATATTAGTATGTCCATATCAGTTCTTAAAAGAAAGAAAGTACTCGAGTATAGTAGTAATTGGCTTATGAAGGTACTCTATTTTTATAGTATATGTTTTATGGTAGTATAAGTTTGATGAAGGTTATTGACATATTGAAGTACTTGGTAGCATGTTAGTACTTGTTCAATGAAAAGTGATCTTTTATGGGCTTTAACCTAGGAAACACTAGTTAAAATGTGATTTGATGTATGGTATACTTAATGGTTAATGCAAATGTTGTGTGCATGGTTATGTGGTACGTGTTGAATAATGAAATGATGAAAAGTATTATGTAAAGTAGGGTGGAAGACTCGTGAAAAAGAATGACAGTGGAACCTAATGAAACATTAAATGGGCCCCAATATATATAAAAATTCTTATGAGCAACAACTATATAATGGAATGCAGTTACAATGTGCATGAATAACTATCAATTAGCATTTCTGCACATGACTGATCATCCATAGCATTGATATGTGTTGTTCATGCCATATGACATAGGGACTTGTGTGGACCAAATGGTTATGGTTATATAATTTGTCGCTCACTATTTCCTCAAGAATTTTGCTTGTGATTGATTGGGGTGTAGTAATGGCTTAGATCTATGAAAAGTGAAAAGATAACAAATAAATGAATATAGTGAATAAAAGAATGATAATGAGCACTATAATGAATAGGATGAAAGTTATGTGACATGTACATATGAGTGTTATGTGATCACAAATGAAAGAGAAGCTGATATTGATATATAAAACTAGAACTCACTCAACAACGTTGATTTTTTCATAAAAATTAGTTGGTAGGTAAATTAAAGGCTAATGGTGAGCGGTCGAGCAGGTATGGGAGTACAAGCTACTAGGAACTCAAAGACTAACATCTAATGTTATGAAATGATAGAACAAAGTTAATAATTTTGAAAAAGAAAATTAGCCAAAAGTTATATGTTCCTTTAATACAATTTTAATAGGTTAAATTATTTTTTCTATTGAAAAATTTATACATATGAATGGTTTTATGCCTTGTTTGACCAATTGCGAGGTTTTCAAAAACAAGTTTTTCTAAAGCCAATACGTGTTATACATAATTTTTTAGACAGCATGCACAATCAAAAGAAGTAATATGTATAAAGTCTCTAATATGATAGATCGAACATACTACAAGTTACATAATAACCAGAGATAATCAATTACCAGATACTCTTACCAAATACTCTTACCAAATACTACTTAGGCTCCTTTTTAGTTGTCAGTTTCCAAAAGTGGACTCACCTTAAAATCTTCCATCTTGTAGGGGGAATATTAACGATATAATAGATAGATAGGTTTATATTTTATAGTTTTAATTCAAGTTATCGTATATGTATTTTCCTACTTGTTAGCTAGTTAGTTTAGTTGTATTCCCGTTTATTGTAATATGGAGTCAACTTAGTTTTATACAAAATCTTTATACTAACCAATTGACATAATTGCTTCATTATAATGCATTGAAATCTTTTACAAACCCCTTTTTTAGTTTTAATGTTTGGTGAATTATGTTGGAGCATATATAGTCATATATAGTATGTCCGTCGCTTGTCGAATAGTCTAGGCTTAATGTTATACACCTGATATGTTGTAAACACATGAAACTGGGTCATTCGCAGGAGCATATGTGAATGAGACTCAGCCCTACGACTGAGCCATGCTAATGGACCAGCCGTGCGACTGAGAGATGCGATTGGGACATTCGTAAGACTGAACCATAAGTATGGTCCAGTCGTACGATTGAACCATACGCATGGTCCAGTCATACGATTGAACCATACGCATGGTCCAATCACAAGAATGGGCCCAATCGCATCTAATATGGGTCGAGGCCTATATATACCAGTTTCAATGTGTAGAGAGATTAAGGATTTCAAGAGGATTCTCTAAAGGGTTTTGGAGAGAGAGTCAGCCTGGATCCTAGGGCTGCCAGATGAGAGGGGAGATCATGCTCGATCTTCCCCTTGCCAAGAGTCTTGATTCTTATGTTGTAACGAGCTTGTAATCGTTAGGTTTTATCAATGAAACCATTCAATTATAGCTCGTATTATTGTTTGACTTTTGGTTTGTGCTATTGTTTATCCTTCCGTCAAGAACATGCTCGGATGTTTATCGATCCACGAAAAACCGACTTCACAATTGGTATCAGAGCCAAGTTCTTGATTACGTGTTGATTCAATTGTTTTGATACAAAATTGTGTTTTTGCATCAAAAACGCAATCTTTTTGTGTCTAACGAAGTCTTGGACGGTTCCTAATCAAAAAGTGTAGTTTTTCCGGCATACGGCTATTAGGGTTTGATAAAATTCGAGTTCTTACGGCCAAAAAAAGTTTAACCTATGAATTATCAAACTTCAGCAAGTTTTTTGCACGATTGGCTCAATCGCACGACTGAGTTCATTCGCATTTTCCAACCGCACGATTGGACTCATTCGTACCTTCATTCGTATGACTGAGAACTTCATTCGGTCTGTTCAACCGCATTAGTTCATTCGGATGACTGACTCATCCGCATCTGTTCAGTCGCATGATTGAACCATCCGCATTTGTTCAATCGCCCGAATAAGCCCAATCGCATACCTTCATTCGCATACATCAACAGTTTGTTAAACCGTAAAGTTAAGTGAAATGGAGGATCAGTTTTCGGCATACACAGCTAGTAGAGATACTCGTATTTAGAATCTACTATTGTTTGAGAACGAAGTGAGAATACACAATAAACCCCCGAAGCTTATCACGTTAGAAGACTATCCACAATGGAAGCAACGTTTCGAAATCTACTTGAATGGAGTAGATACAAATTTGTGGGAGGCAATAGAGTCAGGGTACAGAATGCCAGTTGGAGCTGATGGAGTAAAACATACTCTAAGTGGCATGTCGGATGCACAGAAGGTAAAACACAATGCTGAGAAGAAAGTCTACGCCTTGCTTACTCAATCTATTCCAAAGGATATTTTCCATCAATATTCAGAGTAGACTCAAGCCAAGAAACTTTGGGATGCGTTGGAGAAGAGGTATGACGGGAATGCCTCTCTGAAGGCTATCAAGGCAAAAGCATTGAAGAAGGAGTTTGACAACTTCTCTTCAATGGGAAAAGAAGGCCTTGATGATGTGATCGATAGATTCTACCACTTGATGAGTGAGATGCACACTCATGGAGTGGTTACTTCGATGGGAGATAAGGTACCAACTTTGCTGATGGATTACCAGAGAAATGGGGTTCGTTTATTTCAAATATCAAACAGAATGGAATGCTCTCGAAGTTAGACATAAATGACTTCATTCTGAAACTGAGAGAAAAAGAGCTTAGGATGAAGTATCGAGCCCAAAAGGCAAACTATGATTAGAATCCTACACTCTACAATGCTACTCCTTCAGTCAAGACATCTGTAGCACCATTGCAAACCGCCTTCATCTCAAGCACAGGAGTTCCAGCACAACCCTCAACTTCAGGATCAGAAATGTCAGGGTCGTCTAGCACCCAATATATAGTACCTGAAGCAAATGCCGCAAAGCTGAAAACCGACAACCTCGAGAATGTAACTGTAGAGGTGGCCAGAGAACATATGGACCTTTTAGCTACGGTGGTTCACTCCTACGATGGATTAATTGCTGGAAAGATAGGTAACTGCCACCTGGCAGATGAAGATTATAAGCAGGTTGATGAAATGGAGTTGGAACGTATGGACATAATGTGGGCTCTGGCAAGTGTTGTCCGACGAGCTAAAAAGTTTGTCAAAAAGACCGGACAGAACCTGGTTGCAACAAAAGACACAACCTTTGGGTGATGTAGCAGTAGAGATCGCAATGTCAAATTCTGAAGATACTGCAAATGTGGTCAACTACCTGCGTGAAGAAGAAAAATCTGCAAATGCATCATCATCTGAATCATCCGAACCAGAGAAAAACGAGCCAGTACGCATGGCTGATTCTTCCTCTACATCTCAGGTAAGTACTTCTGACCAACTGTTTAATAATCATGCTTGCTTAGAATGTAATAAATTTAGAGAAAATATAGATTCAAAATTTGCTTGGTTATTAGATCATAATTATAGCCTAGTAAAGGACCTAGAACTATGCACAAAAGCTAGTAGAGTATTGAAACAAAACGAGCACAGTTACAAGGAAAAGATAGACCTATTAAATAAACAGCTTAGGGAAACTGAGGTAGTTGCCTTTAACCAAGCAAATGACATTAGGTACTATCTGAACTCTCTTGAGGACACTAAGAAGCAAAAAGCAATTTTAGAAGTAGAAGTCAATTCATTAAAATAAAAACTGCATAGTTGGACAAGCTCATCACATATTGTCCAACACTTAGTAAGAGAGAGAAATAATGGGGAGGGACTGGGATACAAAGTGGTTCCACCACCACCTGAGACCTTGATGAACACCAAATGTAAACCAATTAACAATAACCCCATCAAGGATCACGTGGTGTCCACTCCTCTGGTGAGTGATCCAGATTCATTAAGTAAATCAATTGGATCAGACACTAAACAGAAGGAGGAAAAATGCCTTGTGTTAATCTGGAACAAGAATTTGAAAAGATTAGTTTTAATTCAGGGTCAAACAAAGTCAAACAAGAACCTAAAAAGTCTATAAAACCTAATCAATCACGTGCATCATGTCACAGTCCAGGTAAACAAGAGATCAAAGATGTAAAACCAGGTAAAGCAATTAAGTTTGTAAAACCAACTCATACATCAAACAAAGAAGTGTCCCAATCCAAATATAATAAGGTCAACTGTGTGACATCTGCATCTCCACCAAAAAATAGAAACCATCAAGTTAAAAGCAGATCTTGCTATAATTGTGGAGAGTATGGTCACATAGCATCTTACTGTCCTTATTATCAGACACCGAGGAAGAAAGTTGAACTTTCTACATCTACATCAAGATCTTTTAAAAGGAACTCAGTGACGCCTTCTAAAAGAGATTGTGAACCTAAAATTCAATCCATCAGCCAGTCGTCTATTTATCACAAACAGGCCTTACACAAATCTGGTCTATGGAAAGAAAAAACCTCCTCAGTGCCTGAAAATAAGAACAAACTGAATTCTGATCAATCCTTAACCTCAAAGGGTCAGTGGGTTGAGTTTGTGATATGTGATGCCTCAGGGCAACCCAATCCGGTTAAGGCTTGGGTTCCTGACACGAACTAATGTTTTCATTGACTGTGCAGGGTGTTCACTACAGTTCTGAAACTAACACGTGGATAGTTGATAATAGAGCATCCAGGCACATGACAGGGAAAAGAGCTCTCTTATCAAATGTCAGACAAATTAAAGGAGGGCATGTTTCATTTGTTGGAAACAAAGGCGGGTACATCACAGCCCAAGGAGAAGTGGGAAATGAGAAAGTTAAGTTTAATAAGGTAAACTATGTCCAACAATTATAAAATAACTTACTTTCTGTTTCTCAATTTGTGATAAAGGATTCAAGGTAGTATTTGACAACAAGAAGTGTTACGTGCTAAAGAAGGACTACGTGATTCCGGAGGATCAGATCTTTATGTCAACTTCTAGATATAATGATCTTTATGTTTTGGATCTCTCAAAGGCATCCACAACAGATAGTGAAGTCCAATGTTTCTTGTCCAAAGCTACTGAGAAGGAATCCATCTCCTAGCATAGGAGAATGGGACACATAAATCCGAGGAAAATGAATCACTTGATCCAGAATGATCTTGTGAGAGGAGTAAATGTCAAAAACTTTCAACTCCCAGATTTTTGTGTTGCGTGCAAAAAGCAAAAACAGACGAAGAAATCTCATAAGGAAAAAAAAGTTCATTCTATAGAACTTCCACTTGAGCTTCTTCACATGGATCTATTTGGTCCAGTGAGTACAAGAAGCATCGCAGGCGACTTGTGCTGCTATGTAGTTACCGATGACTACTCAAGGTTCTCTTGGGTAATGTTTCTGAAATCCAAATCATAAACATTTAAATCCTTCAAGGATTTGGTAACTACTCTAGAATCCTTATACAAGCTGAAGGTAAGACGGGTGCGCTCAGACAACGGAACCAAGTTCAAGAATCAGAGGATGGAGGACTATTGCAAGGAAAAGGGAATTGTGCATCAATTCACCTCGGCTTATACTCCTCAGATGAACGGTGTTGCTGAACGGAAGAACCGCGGCTTGATAGAGACGGCACAGACAAAGCTTGCAGACTCGAAACTACCTATACAATTTTGAAATGAAGCAGTGGCAAATGCATGTCATACTCTTAATTGGGTTCTGATAGTAAACCGCCATGGAAAAATATGCTACGAGTTATTACAGCGACGTAAACCTAACTTGGAATATCTCGAGCCGTTTGGCGCTCCGTGCACCCTACTGAAAAAGACTCAGGAGGGAAAATTCAGTGAGAAGGTTGATGAAGGGATCTTCTTAGGATACAATATACCGAACAAGAGAGTTTACAATAACTCAACAGGTCAAGTAGAGGTGTGGTGTAATGTTGATGTTCAGAGATATATCACACCACCTGCTGAAAAAAGGCCTGCTTACTTCTTTGACTATGATGGATTCTTCAAGTCCTTCAACATATCTCTTTCTTCTTCAGAAGACGAGTGGGCAAACAAGATGATGTACAATGTCTTGAACACACCATCTCAAGATTCAACATGTCATGATCCTACCAACTCAGAGGGAGCAGTTGATGTGAGTGATTCTTCTTTTGATGAAGAAAATGAAGGAAATGATCAGATCAACCAGGATGTAAACATTCTGAATACCACAAGTTCACACGCACCAGCTGGTGATGCTTCTAAACCTTCAGAACCTCAGACTCCTATTGCCTCATATCCAGAACCAAACGTTCATAATCTTGACTCTGAGGTGGTTGTTCCGACAACTCCTAGCTCACATCTAAACATCTATCATCCATTGGATAATATTATAGGAGATGTGAGATCAGGGGTACAGACTAGAAATCAGCTATATTCAGCTGGTTATGCCTCTGTGATGGAAAAAGGATATCTTCACGACGGTGCCTACCACTGCTTTGTGTCTCGGTTGAGCAAAAGTTGTTAGTGAAGCACTAAATGATGAGGCTTGGGTTAGTGCCATGCAGGAAGAACTTCTTCAGTTTAAGAAGTTAGGTGTATGGACACTATGGATGGACCTAAAGGTGCTAAAGTCATTGGTACCACATGGGTTTTGAAATGTAAGAAAGATGATCAGGGTGTGATCATCAGAAACAAGGCTCAGCTTGTTGTTCAGGGTTTTAGACAAGTTGAAGGTATCAACTACAATGAAGTATTTGCACCTGTGGCAAGGATGGAAGCCATCCGCATCTTCCTTGCCTATGCATCTTACATGAAAATCAAAGTTTATCAACTTCATGTGAAGAGTGCATTCCTTCATGGGGAAATCAGAGAAACAGTGTATGTCAGTCAACCCGAGGGATTTGAAGATCCATATCATCGGGATAGAGTTTACAAACTCGACAAGGCTCTATACGGGTTTCATCAAGCTCCACGGGCTTGGTATGAGAAACTCTCTCCTCATCTTGTGAAACACGGATTTCGTAGGGGAGTCATTGACTGCACACTGTTTATCAAAGAAAAAGATGGAGACTTACTGCTAGTACAGATCTATGTAGATGACATAATCTTCAGTTCAAAGAATGAAGAATTATGCAAAGAATTTGAAGCAGTAATGAAGGCTAAGTTTGAGATGAGTGCCATGGGGGAGATGAAGTTCTTTCTCGTGTTACAAGTAGATCAGACACCAAATGGAATCTTCTTACATCAGACCCAAGTATGTAGGAGATATTCTCAGTCGGTTTGACATGGAAAATGCTTCCATAGCTGGCACTCCATTGGCTACAAACCATGATGTAGCACCCGACGAGAACGGTGATCTGGTAGATGCTACTATGTACCGAGGGATGATTGGATCTCTCATGTATCCCATGGCCTCAAGACCAGATATCATGTATGCTACATGTTTATGCTCGCGATATCAGGCAAAGCCTAAGGTGAACCATTTAATTGGATTCAAGAGGATATTTCGTTATCTGAAGGGCACACCCACACTTGGATTGTGGTACCCTCATGATGATGACTTTGAACTTACAGCGTATAGTGACTCGGATTACGGTGGCTGCAAGATGAACTACAAGTCTACATTAGCAGGGTATCAGTTCTTTCGGAGAAGATTGGTAACCTGGCAGTGTAAGAAGCAGACCTCGGTTGCCTTGTGAACCTGTGAAACAGAATATGTTGCTGCTGCAAGCTGCTGTTCCCAAATCATATGGATTCAACAGCAAATGCGGGATTATGGTGTGCAATTCACTTCTACTCCTATATTTGTTGATAACTCTGCTGCGATTGTAGTCACTAAGAACCCGGTCCAACATCCCAAGACCAAACACATCAGGATCAAATATCACTTCATACGTGACTGTTTTGAAAAGAACTTAATCGATGTGATAAAAATAAATACTGATTTTCAACGCACAGACCTCTATACAAAGGCTTTTGATAAACCACATTTTTTATATATCTTAGAGGTCAATGGTGTTAAAAAGAAGAGTGAGGTCATTCCTGAAGATGACCATGATAGTCCGATGCGTTGCGTCTAGTGTTTTTAAAATTTCTTAAATTATAGTATTTTTTAAGTTTAATTCTCTTGTTTTGTTTACTGTTAGTTTGTTAATTACACTTAGTGTCGGTTCTTGCTCATTAAAATTCTAAAACACAAATCCTTAGAGGTTTTAGTATTTTAGGGGGAGAATAGGTATAAAAAACGAGGGAAAAGGAGAGGCAAGCCGAATGAAATAAATAAGATCGTACGTGTGATACCGATTTAACGTGTGGAAGATGATAGTACATAGGTACAAACCATTTGGGACTTTAAAAATCCAAAATTGAAAAAGATGCAAAGTTCAAGTATAAGTCTGAGCAGTCTGAGCAATATAAAAGGAAATATGATAGTTAAGCTAGCTACTACTAAGGTAACACAAAGAAAGTAGACCTAGAGGTTGCTAGACCACAGCTGATATGTTGGTAGATCAAACACAATAAATGACTAGACCGGTTGGTGATCTCAAGATTAAACTAAAATGTTTGACAAGCTGTGGGAAACACCTTATCCTGGTTAACACAATCAACAGGATTCCAATAAGGGGTGACGAGCAAAATAAACGCCATAAAAGTGTGCGTAAGACCAAAGCATGAGCAAAAGCACATGAAAAATGCAAATACAATCAAACTGATAACCTATGTTGTTGGTGAGATCTGTGCAAAAAGAAGAAAAAATGCTCAAACAAGAAGATAGGTTATGTGCCTCTCTGCTGTGTGGTGGCACTGACCTGAGGATAAGCATAACCGATATATTCTAGAACTCCTTCTTGTTTGCCGCCTCTCTGCTATGCGATGGCACTAACCTGAGGATTGGCTTCTCTTTGAAAGTTCTAAGAATAGTCTCTTCTTGAATTTCTACCTTAGACCGCTCAAAAATCTCCTGAGGAATGTTGATTACCATATAAGTGTGGGATCCACAAATGCTTGTTGAAATAAACAAACCTTAAAACGATCACCAAACTGTGTTGAAAGTCTGTGTTTGGATTTAAGAGGACAAGTATATTGACAATCACTGTGGCTACAATTCTTGAAAGTTCAAATCAGTGTGGGGACCTAATAGTAGTAGTATGATTTCCTAAATTCGCTAAATGACTCCAGATGAACAACAAGGAAAGAGCATCAAAGTTGTTTTTTTAATAACTTGTCCTGAGTGATTTGAATATCCTGTATGATTCCAACTTAAATTGATCCATGTATAGCTTAAATGATTGTGGTTGCTCTCTTAGAATAATTATTCCTAGAACTACATCTTGGGAATTAACTCTTATAAAAACACAAAAACATATCTTAATTTTTAAATTTTCAGTATTATTTCTTTTATTTTTGTACAAAGTTTGTCATATTCAGTATGTGTAGTATTAGACTATGTCATGGAAGTTGATAAAGGACCTTATCATCGAAAAGGTCATGTCTGAGGTGACCACACGTGCTTTGAAGTAAGTGGGTCATGTCTGAGGTGACAAAAGTTTTAGATGATCACGTCTGAGGTGATCAAAGGTTTTTCAAGTTAAAATGATCATGTCTGAGATGATCAAATGTTCATGATGGTAAATTAACAGGTTAAAAGGGTTTAAAAGTCAAATGTCAAGTGTATGACCCATTCGCACGACTGGACCTTGAGTATGGACCAATCATGCAAATGGACCATACTCATGCATTAAACAGCCGAATGGACATGAGTATGACCCATTCACCCCAATGGATTATCAGAATGGGTCATTCGTCCGATTGGGAGCGTGCGACTAAGTCAGTCGACCGACTGAGCCTCAGTCGGGCGACTGAATCAATTGCAGGATCAGCCAACCGATTGAACTCAGTCGCATGATTCATTCGCATGAATGAATCAGAATAAAACCAAACAAGATACTTAGAACTGATTTGTGTTATGTGAGTATCTGATGATTATGTGTCTTGTGTTTCAGATTGATGGCTGCTAGATGGTCAATCAACCCTAAGCACAACATATGTGCACATCTAGATCATACTACTTAGAATGGCACCGAGTTTACAGAGATCATCACATTTCTTAGGCAATCAAGGATCTACAAGGCCATTTCTACTCCTTGCACGCCCTACAGGTCTCTACATCAGGCATTTTGGGAAAATGCTTCTGTTGATCGATCCCAAGAGCCGTATAGCATACGAAGCTCTATCTGTGGGATGGCTATCGAGATCACTACTGCTGATTTCCAGAGAGTACTTGAGCTGGGGAACGATACTGATCATCCTACCAAGCTACATCCACTGGCCGTAAGGGGATGCTTTATGAGGATTAAGTATGCTGGGGACATCAACTCAGGTGTGCTCAATAAAAGCAACCTGTGTCCTCAGTACAAGTACTTAGCACATGTTATATTGAAGTGCATCGCCTCCAGAAGAGGTGGATTTGATGATCTTTCAGACTAGATCCAGAATGCCTATGTGGCACTGGTGCTGAACTATCCTTTCAGCTTCTCGAGCATGATCTTCTCTTACCTTGTGGAGAATCTAGAAGCTAAGGGTAAGGAGGGTTTTTGCATGTACCCCAGATTCTTACAACTACTATTCAATGAGAAGCTTCCATCCCTTCCCAAGGAAAGCCACGATGCTGTGGTTCTAGAGATCATGGATGATACGACACTAGGTCGTATGAGAGTTTACAGGGGTAAGCAAGTAAAGCCCCAAGTGAAGAGACTGATAGGCCATCTGGCCAATGAGAGTTATGTAGCGCCGGGGAGACATAAGCGGCGTCACACAGATAGTGACTCCGACGATGAGCAGCTACTGCTCCCAAAGCATGACTCGGATGACAATGATAGCGGGAAGGGAGGAAATGTAGGACCCACTGCTGATATTCCATCTCTTGCATTTGCCCCCACTAGAGAAGGAGCGGAGACTGCTGGGTTCCACCAGGATTTCATGCCTGGTGAGGAAAAAGATGAGTCAGATGAGGAGCCGCTGACTCAGACTGTGGGAAGTAAAGTCGTTCCCACAGAACGAGGGCTCCGGGCGGTTGGTGAACGCCCAGGTGGATCGGGAGAGACTGCTGCTGACCCTACTTATGCTCCCGATCCGCCAAGCCGTGTACTAGGGGGAGCATCCTCCTCGACAGGATTGAGGAAGAAGAGGATGGCTCAGCCCCATGGAGAAATGCAGAATCACCTTTATCACCACCACAGCCACCAGTTTACCTACCACAACTACCACCCTTCCATCCACCACCACATCATTCACACCTACATCACCACCACCATCGTATATACCGCCTCCAATCTTCACCACAGTCACCACCACCACTAGCCATCCTACAGCACCATCCTCTTTCTCTCCATATCTATCAGGATCACCTTTGCCTCCCAGTGGGGTAGAGGAACAGCTCTCAGCACTTAACCGTATGGTGCTGAGGCTGTTGGCGGCAGACAAAGAGAAGAGTACTCAGCTGCGACAGTTTGTAGATCTTACTGCTGCCCAAGCTCAGCAGATATCTCAGCACGCACAACAGATGGAGATTCAACATGCAGAGATGTCCCAACTCCGAGAGCAGAATGTTCTATCAGCAAAAAAGATTGAGGAGTTGGAGACTACTAACAAGACCATCATGCTACGCCTAAAAGGATCCAAGGAAGAGCCACTTAAGATCAAGGAAGGGGATGGGGATGATAGTGATGATGATAGTGATGATGAAGATAAGGATGGTGATGATGATATTGATGCTACTGGTGATGTTGGAGATGATGTTAGAGATGATGATGATGATGACTCACCTGTTGCGGGTGCCACATCTGCCAATGAAAGGAGGACCAAAAGAGCACAAGATCAAGGTGCCTCCACATCAGCCCCGTCAGCAGAAGATCTGATGCTCCAGGACAAGAGTAATGCTTAGATGTCTTATTGTTATTTAAAATCACTTGTATTTGGAGCATGAGTAAAATTAATGAAATGAATGTTTATATGTAATGTAAATGATTATGCCTTGATTATTAGCTAATGATTGTTGTGTTGAATGTTTAAATCAACCAGATCCTGATTCCCAAAGAGATGAATATGACATTGCTCCCCTCCAACAGGTCAAGACTCAACTGACATTGATTCTTGATCTGCAGGGTATTGTCAGGAGATTGGTAATGTATACTCCTGAAGAAGGAGAAATCATTCACCATCTCACTGACGAGCAGATAGCCGAAATGTTCCAGCTAAACGCTGATGAGATTGTGAAAGATGCTCCAACTGTGCAAACAGAAAGTGACGATGAGCTTCAGGATGTCATGGCTCAACACTATCCTGAGTACACTGACAAGGAGGGAACTGCCATTCCCAATCTGGGAGACACTCTTGTCAGTGACACTTTTGCGACTCTGGACAGGATGGAGAAAGATTCAGAAAAGGACAAAGAGAAGGCCCAAGCCTCAGATGCCGAAGTAAACATCAAAAAGGCTGAATGGGCAGCATGTTTTGAAGAGATAAGAGCCCAACGCAGTGCTACAACGTCTATTGTCTACACCAAACTGTATCAGGTCAAGAAACATCAAAAGGTGGCAGGCAGGATCATAGCGTGGGCACATTTTCAGACCTCAACGTTTACGCAGTTAAATGTGAGAAGGGAATAGAGTACTTTAGATTTCCACATGATCTGAAGACTCTTCCAGGTTTTGAGCTCAACCAGTTAGCTAAGTTAAACTTGCTTTATGCTGACCCTCGTAAGATGTCAGGCTGGTTTGAAGCTGCTCTAAAGAGGGAGTACCACACCAGATGGGTCAACTTCAAACCTCAACAACCAATGAGGTACATCAGAAGATCTGAGGTTGATGCCATAACTGGTAAACCTAGAGTAGTGCTGAAGTGGAGTCCCCCACGTACAATGTCTAAGATCCCACTACGTGAGATGCCACGGGACTTCACTCCACACTTCAAATGGTGGTACTACGATTGCAGAATGGGAGAGGCCGTGATAGTCTTGAACAGGAATGGCACAATGGAAACCATAAGGGTGTTTGACCCGATGTGGCTCACTAACTTGTCAGCACAAGATGTTTATACTTTATACAAGTGGCCACTGTTCTATGACCCTCAGGATATTATACAAGCTTTACAGTTCCAAAAGGTGATAAGACTCTGTTTTGTTTTTGAGATAAACACAGGAGTTACCAAAGAAGCTAAGTACAAAAAGTTTGAAGAAATCATGAAAGATGTTAGACAATAGATAGATCTAGGTCCAAGGGGAAGTTTGTTGATACATATATATACCTAGATCTTGATCTGAATGTAATATGTCTTACACTTATGTAACTATTGGGTACTTAATGAAATACAAATGTTTGGTTGTGTTTATAATGTTTAATATTTCATTAATGAGTTGTTTAAGGCATATTGACTAAATTATATAGGTTTGTGATTGTTTGAAGTGTTATACATAATGTTAGAATATTGAATACACTCAAATTTGGTGAAGTGAAGTTCTCATGCGTCAGAATAGCCATGCAACTGAACAACTTCATGCGTCTGACTCAGTAGCACGACTGAACACTCAGTAGTGCGAATGGATCAACCGCATGGCCCAATCCCACAACTGAACCATGCTAATGGTTCAGTCGCCCGAATAAGCTATCCTAACCTATAAATACCACCTAATTCGTGAAAAAACGTAAGGATTGAATCCACTTTGACTCCAGACGTACCCTAGCCGTCCAGAAGCCTCCAAGTTCGTACTCCAAGTTCATAGAACGCTATAGATCGATTCTCAATTGATTCTTGACGTTAGTTTCAATACATTATTGTTTCTACGTGCGTTCTCTCTGATTGGATCGTCAATCAAATAGGATTCCACACTATTTGTTTGGTCTAACACGTTAATCAGTTGGTGTTTGGTCAAATACCAGATCCTAACAAATTATATCATGTAAATATCAGCTAAGTAACTAGTTAAATTTATAATTAACTGTGATTATAAATGATATACAAGTATCACTAATATAATCTAGCTTCATAAGAATACTAGATTTATTCAAAACCCAAAATAATCAGTGAAATTATCTTCAAAATCATCCAAACATACTAAAAGCCCATTATACAACATATGGCGTGACCTAACCTATACCATAAGTTCTATAAAGAGGTGTTACATTCGAGCACTAAAAATTTAGTCCATACAAGAAAATTTAATGTCTCAAGGCTGTGATATAGGTCGTTTGAAGGTTGATACGATTTATATGGATGTTATATTATCCATGCTCAGTTGTCACCATCCATATGAAATCACACGTGCCAACAACTGACTTCCTAAGAAATGGCGTGGTCCATAGAAATCTGGTATGATCCGTAATGCAACTATCAGATATAACCCCAAATTCAATCATTTAGCCAATGAGAGTGCACTATTTAGCGAGTTCAACTTATGTAAGATCAGTATGTTAGGAACAAAGGGGCATATGGGGCTGCCGGAGTTTGAAACTATTAATAAATTTGCATAGAATTAACATGCAAAACACATAAAATGCTCAATTTGAACATTCATTCCTATTTTTTTGTTGTTCATGATCATGTTTAGACCTAAGTTTATGTGTGTTTTCACCATGTTTAGCTGATCTGTTGTAATCATCTAAATTAGATGAACTTGATATGTTTTTAGTTTTGAATATTGACTTAATCACATGGTAATTTTTGATTTCATGAAATTCTAGTTTGAATGATATTGTAATAATTATGTGTGTTTGATTGATTGATTGTATTTATGATTTATGTGGGTATCATTGACCTAGAGAGAATGGGTTGATAGTATTTACCTTTAAATTATGAAGTATGGAGATATAATCTAAGGAAATTGACTAGGAACTGTGATTAATGATTAGTTGTATAATTAGTTAATTAAATGTGCATCCATAAGTGATATGTTAGAAAGATTGATGTTTGTATTAGATTCTCACCTAAGCATTGTTTGATAGTATTTGTAGGCTTCCTAATGTGAAATACAAGCATTCATTGTTGTTTAGAGGTTTCTAATTAAGTAACAATCACGTTAAATTAGAATTACTTTTATAGTTTAAGATTTGTTAATTATACCTAGTGGGTATTAGTAGATTGAGGATCATGGGATTATGAGCCGCTAGCAGAGAGTTTATCTATTTAGAGAGATTCAACAATAATAGGACTACTGATTCTTCATTATGACATCTCTGTATACCTAGCTAGAAATTGGAAACTAGACCTTTAACATTTATCAGATTAGGTATCTTTGATGGCAGTCTAATCCATATGAACAATTTCATAATGCTAAAGTCAACTTAATAGTCATTACTAAGTGAAATGGAGTCAAAGTCTAGATTATGTTTATCTTATTCAATTTCTTATCTTGGATTGATTTTATTTGTTTAGTTAAAACTTTAGTTATCAATTATTCTGCTTCTAATCATTTGGCTAAATATTAATAGAAGATTTAGTATCCGCATGTGTCTCTAGGGGTGTATGTCTCTCATCCAAATAATTTTGCATTTGAAACTCACATGCGCCGTGTAGAAAATTTAGGTTGGTCTATAGTATGATTAAATTAGGATTATTTAAAAACCAATATCTTTTACACATACAATTTTTGTTTTATTTCATTTATTCTCCTATATGTTAATAGAAGAACGGAAGGAATAGTAATTTTGCATATCAGGTCCGTCCGTTTGATCTACGGTGGGAAATGCATGTATTCTACTACGTGTTTATCTAGGGTGGGAGATGTTGGGTGTTCTCCGCTATGTGTTGCACTCCTTCCTTCCCAATACCTATGTGTCTGCTTCTTGAAAAGAAAAGAAAAAGGTATAGATAGAAAGGAACCTTAAAAGTAGTAATAAGGAGGAGGTGGTTGTTCTCCAGTGAAGACCACAGTCAACAGGTAACAACCTTTTGTTGGGTTAATCGGGTTTTGTTCTTGGGTCACGGTTCAAAATCTTAACGGGTCAACGGGTCAATAGAAGACCAATTAAAGATAGATTCAGAGCACTTAAATTGAACATATATAATCACATGTTATTTTAGGTGTGTGAAAGACTTGGTAAATGTTTAACCGAATAAAGTGGAAGCAGACGTGGGTTATTAAACAATGCATTATACATGGAGATCATGTTGCGTGTGAGATTTTTGTTGTTTTGTTTTCATTTTATAAGCATGTTAAAGGTTTCATTAATAATCTCTTCTGTCATCGTATTCTTTAGTTTGAGAGTAATACAACAAAATTTTTCTGTAGTTTGTGTTTATAGCCCGAGCCTGATCAATCAACGCCTTTGGCCATGATTGTATTTGAAAATTTTCTTCGTTTCTATGTCATGGCAACTCACTATGGTTTGCAGCTGCAACTGGAATTCAGATCTGAACCAACCGTTTAGTTTGTGATTCATCTACGGTTATTACGAATTATTTTAGTCATGGTTGACTAGTTGTTTATCACACGCGCAATACGCGTGCACGAATTTAACTAGTTACTATTAATATTAAATGTTTATAAGTAAACAAATATAACATTGGAATCTATTTATTTTTTATCTTATCTTAAAATAGGCTTTATAAAAACATGAGATTGGTTGTTATGCAAGCTACCCCTAAATTATGCAAATTAATAATTTTTTTCGACCAGTCACATCTTACCACCTATTTAACCTATTTTTTAAATTTAAAAGGCTAAAGATGTCTTTTAACATTATTTATTATTTTAAAATATACTTAAAACAACTTTCCTCATCCTTTTTAAACCACAATAACTTTCTTATACGTGTTTATTTTTTATAAAAAAATGTACCATAAAAACAAATCTTTTTCTTATCTTTATCTAAGTATCGACCTCTAAATAAAAATTGTTTATAATTTAATTTGTTATGGTTGTTTTTTGTTGTGTAAATTTATTGCTGAATCAATATGTTGTAAACTAATTTTTCACTTCTCTTCTAAATTCAAACAACATAAACATTATATACTGTCAAATGTTAACACTAGCTCAAAATTTACATACAATCAAAACTAAACTACATTTAAAAATAAATCAAACATACGTATTACACAGGAAAAACCTGTTTCACATATAAAATATAAGCAATGGCAATAATATAAATATCTTTGAAATTTCCCTGCATTTCTTGTTTAAAATATCATTACGTAAAATCCAAAAAACATATATCATAAAAAAAGAAAAAATATTTAAAATAGTTAGAGTAAACTTTACTTTTTCTTCCTGGGGTTTGGTCTAAATTTCATCCAAAGGTTTTAATTTCTTATTTTTGCTCCCTTCGGTTTGCAATTTGTTCAATCAACTCCAACCCATTAACACCGTTAGTTTTTTCTGTTAACTCTAGGGGCATTTTAATCAATTTATTAATAAAGATTAATTATGTCATTTATTCAAACTTGTTTAGTAATTTAAAGGATCACTAATGTAATTTTATTAAAACTCTAACTCCAATCCCCACCGCCATCGACCACCATCACCGACGCCGCAACCAACCACCATCATCGACACCGCCTTCGACAACATCACAACCCCACTTCCATCTCTATCCTGACACCAAAACCCACCCCACCACTTCCTGCTACTAAACCCACCAGGCCACCTCCACCGTCACACCACCACACACTTACACCATGACACCACCACCCACCACCATCATCGCTCCACCATTGCAACCCACCTATTATTTCCCTCACCATCGAACCCCACCTGTTACACCAATCACCACACTGCCACCATCTAATCATCACCATCGCAGCGCACCAGTTACACCAATCACCACACCGCCACCACACAACCCTAGATAAAGCTTTATCACATGTAACACCAGTTATTTTAAAAAAACAAGACATGAAGTATAAAAGAAAGAAAAGCAATAAAGTCCAAGTGGAGGGACTAAAAGTGTCCAAAAAGGACAAATCTTTCAAAAGTTGGTGTAAAGGTGGGCATGGCCGCCCACCCTCATTTCACATCACCATTTTCTTTCGGATTTAGAGAGAGAGCAGAGGAACTCTCGGATAAAGAAAAAGAAGAAGAAGAGAAGTCGAATTCAAGGTAAGAATTCGTGGTTTTTAAGTGTTTTTGACGGGTTTTATCCCGGTTATATGTTTATGTGCTTATGTGGTTGTGTATGTGCTCGGGTGTGTGTGTTTGGTGTTGTTTTCAGGTGTTTGAACTTATTTGCAAGCAGGTTAGAAAGGAAGAAAACACCCAAGTTGCACCAGGTGAGTTCTAGACCCCGGTTTTTACTTGTTTTATACTATCTTTGGGGCTGAAAATGTATTAAAACGATTTTCAAAGCTTATGTATGTATACCCGTATGTATTGTGCATGTTGGATGTTGATTCTTGAATGCTTATAGGTTATTCGTGTTTAGAATAGCCATGTTAAGCTTAGAACATATGGGTTTGATGATTGGGTTTGAAAACAGACTAGAAACATGTTACACAGAGGGTCCATGCGCTAGATAAGGCTCATGCGCCTGAAAATGCCTTAGAAAGGTTTAAGTGTAATCCATGTGCCTGAACAGTAGCCCATGTGCCTAAGATTACCTTAGAAATGTTTAAGTACAGCCCATGCGCCTGAACAGTGGTCCATGCACCTAGAAATATTAGTCAGACGACTAAGTGTAGGGCCATGCGCCCCAATAGTGCCCATGCGCCCAAGTGGCTCATACGCCTAAGTGTCCATGCGTCCGAATAACTCATGCGCCTAAGTGTTCATACGCCCCAATAGTGCCCATGCGCATGAATAGTTCATGCGCCTAAGTGATAAAACGCCCAAACAAGGCTCATGCGCCCAAATAGTGCCAAAGCGCCTAAGCACTTAGAAATTTTTACAGAAAAATTCTAGGAGTCTGTGCTTTTAGGGTTTTGACCGAGGTTGACTAGGGCTTATTTATGATGATGTTTCATGCATGGTTATGATTGTTACTTACTATTACTATTGCTATTATTATTATTACTTATAGTATGTGACCTTACGTGGTATGTTTATTATCGTAACGTAAAGTATATCGTAATAATAAAGTAAAAGAGCAATAAAGAAAAGAAGAGGAACATTAATGAAAATGTTAACAAGTCTTGCAAGCTTACAGAAGGTTCACGACTATGTTGTCGTTAGCTCAACTGTGCTGCGGGTTAGCTACCCTATTATGCACACAGAGCCAATCAAAATGAGATTGGCAGGACCTTTGTAGTGTGTCCTGGGTGATTGGGTTGGCCTTGTACACAGTACACAGAACCCTTTCTAGGGATATAGTTGACCCTTTTGAGGGATACAGTTGACCATTTCGAGGGATACAGTTGACCCTTTCGAGGGATATAGTTGACCCTTTCGAGGGATATAGATGGCCCATCACCCATTTTCCATCGCACATATAGTTGGGGTATTTCTCATTGGTCCATACAGAAAGTGAAAGATAAAGATAAAAGTTTACAGAACATATAAGGCATACAGTAAAAAGAACAAACAGTGTCTGTTCATATAGTTAATGCGTGCTCGCATATACAGTACAGAGTTGTATTTTACAGAAAATAGTATTTTCATATACAACATATAGAAAGTATTTTATTACTTATAAAAATAGAGCTCACTCAGTAACGCTGACTTTTATACATTTTCAGTTGACAGGTAATTATTGCTGAGGATGGCACGAGGGTGAAGCTACTCGACAGGAAAAGACTGACATCCATTCGTATTTTATGTTGTTGTTGTTTTGTAATGCGTTAAAACAATTCTTTTGTAAATAGTAAATGATGATGTATTGCTTAACAACAGTGTTTTAAATGAAATGAATGATTTTTGATAAATCATTTCCGCTGCTTAAGTTTGTATAATTATAATGTGTACTGTTTTAACTGCTGTGATTGACCAACTGTGAGGTGCCCGGGAACGGGGCCTTACATCACAGGTGGCCAACCACCATCTCTCCCAGATCTCCACCATATCATAAATCAATTTATTGAAGAAAAAACTCACAACAAAACCCTAAATCAATTTGGGGATGCAGAGGAAGATGGTCATATGGAGTGTAGACTAGACGATGAAGATGACGATGGTGACAGATGAATCCGGTGGTAGAACTTATGGCGGTGCTATGGGGTGGTGCCAATAATGGAAGTTACAGTGGTACAGGTGGTATCGGGTGAATCTAGGCGCAAAGGGGGAGCAAATTTGGGTGGTACGCATGGTGGTGTAGCGATGAGGTCAGAGGTGGTGGTGGCTATGTTATGGTGGTGGTGGTGGTGGTGACAGTGGTTCAAGTGGCTGACAAAGGTGGTGGCTGCTTTATGGTGGTGGTGGTGGCTGTGTGGTGGTTGGTGGCTTCTAGGGTTCTTTTAGGGGAGAGAGTTAGAGAGAGAATGTATGAGATATGTACATATATATTTGTATTAAAAATATAGATTTCATAAAGAGTTAAATGTGTTTTACGTCCCTGAGGTTTCATAAAAATTGTTATTTGAATCCAAAATTTTAAAATGTTGTCATTTGCATCTAAAGGTTTCACTAAAATTATCATTTAAATCCATTTGACTTCACCTAACTAAAATGGTTAACTTTTTCTGTTAACATTCGAACATAAGAGTTTTTATTTGGTCAAAAAAATTACAGAATAAAAAACTAACTCACATGATGGTTTTTATGTGTTCAAGTTCTTTTGATAATTACAATTATGATTTAATTCTATAATAGTCTTTTGTTGTTTTTGTCTTGTTAATGTAATTTTGTTGAGTAATACTTTTACCCGTTTTGTTAGACATAGATTTCTTTGGTTTAAAGTTTAATTATGGTTATGATAATTGATGTGTTATGATTATTATGGTTGCAATTATTTATTATTCTTATACTTTTATGATAACCTGTCTTTTACGGTTATAATTCAAATAATTTGTGTTATATGACTTATTTGTTTATTTATATATATTTTTGTTGTATGTTTTATAAAGTTAAAATTAAGTCACTTTTAGTTAGTTATAGTTATATTTTATTTTATCTAATAGGGCGTCCAGATGTGTTTTTTGATAAAATGAAAGAAATGTTGACCAATCATTTGTGACAAATTTAAACTTTTGAATTCAAATGGAAATTTATATGAAACCTTAGGGATGTGAAACATATTTAACTCTTTAATAAATTACATTATTAGCCCCTATTAGAAAGATGTCTAAAATACCCTTATAACTAACAGACTTATTTAACGGTGTTAGTAAGTTGGAGTAAATTGAAACGAATTGCAAACCATAAGAAGTAAAATTGTAATTTTAAAACGTTTAGAGGAAACGGTTATTTGAACCAAAATAATAAGGAGTAAAAGCTAAGTTTACTCAAATAGTTATTAGCATGTATCAAAGCAAGCATTTAATTGTTAGTTAACATTTACGCGTATGTATAACTTATTATATATATATATACGCGTAAAGTGAGTTTTCATAAAAAATAAATTAGAATTTACTCTCTTAGGGTAATTTAAACCTAGAATTTACTCTCTAGGGTAAATTATAAGTTAAACAT
The DNA here is from genome assembly GCA_025506515.1 of Flaveria trinervia. Classification (NCBI taxonomy): domain Eukaryota; kingdom Viridiplantae; phylum Streptophyta; class Magnoliopsida; order Asterales; family Asteraceae; genus Flaveria; species Flaveria trinervia. The sequence continues at coordinate 82,358,870 of CM046442.1, forward strand.
GTGTACATCATTTTTACACGTATATAACATCATTTCTACACATGTACCATTTTCCAATACAATTTATAATCAAGGTTCACATTTGTTATTTTCCTATCACTAGTTGTTTTTTTAGTTTTTCATCAAAAAAATTTAGAAGATCAAAGCAAATGAGACTAGTATATTTTTATATATTTTGAATAATCAAGGTGGAGGAGATTATTATGTTCAAATATTACATTTTTATGCATAGATTATTTAAAATATATTACATAGTAATAGCAAATTAACTTTGACAAAAGCAAAACCTCCCATGCTATGTGAACTGTTCAACCAAAGTAGTTTAATTTACAACATAAAAAGATTTATACTCATCATCACATGTATAAACTTGTCTATTTACATGTGTAAAGTTACATTAACCCGTATGTAAAGTGACATTTACACACGTGTAAAATAACTTTTATATACATAATTTGAAGTGTTATAAATGTGTCACTTTCGATTATAAACTGTGTGTTAGACCAAAAGAACCAATGAGCCGGATCAGAAAAACCTTAAGTTCCACAGACGTCACAACAACTGCTGAAGTCCACAACAGCTGAAGACAAAGTCTGAAGACAAGTGCTGAAGACAAAGTCTGAAGACAAGTGCTAAAGACAAAGTCTGAACACAAGTGCTGAAGACAAAGTCTGAACAGAAGTGCTGAAGAAAAAGTCTGAAGACAAGTGCTGAAGACAAAGTCTGAACACAAGTGCTGAAGACAAAGTCTCAAGACACAAGTGCTGAAGACAAAGTCTGAAGACACAAGTGCTGAAGACAAAGTCTAAACACAAGTACTGAAGACAAAGTCTGAAGACACAAGTGCTGAAGACAAAGTCTGAAGACACAAGTGCTGAAGACCAAGTATCAGTCATTGTCACAACAGCTGAAGAGGTCTTCTTCAGTAGTTGTGACGGTTTTCTTTCAGTAGTTTTATGTTTTCCTTTCAGTAGTTTTGTAAAACGACTGAAGAGCTTGTTCTTCAGTCGTTGTAGTTTTAGTAGTTTCGTATCAGTAGTTTTATGTTTTATACTTAGCACTCTGATATGTTCTCAGTAGTTGTGAACATTTCAGTAGTTTTAGTTATTTTTGTAACAAATCTGCCAGATGTCACTATCCTGTGATATCAGCAGTGATTGCACTCTATATAAGGAGTGTCAACCTATTTGTAATCAAAAAATGATTGAGCAGAAACATTTGATATTATTGAGACATTCCTTTTCACAGAAATATATTCTCTCTTTACAACCGTATTTGTTCTTAATGCATACAAATATCAAATTCTTGCTATAATTTGTCTAATTCTTGTTCTTATTCCGCTGCGTTACACTCTAATCCATCAAACTTGAGATCACTGATCCTGTCAAATGGTATCAGAGCAGGTTAATCATTGATCGATCTAATAATTTATCATTGAAACTGCTATCCAAGATCCAAGTTTGATTGAATTAGCATTTTTGCAAGAAACGGTTATAGAGATTGAATTTTCTGTGTTTTTGGCCATTCATCCTGAGATTTATACTTGTTTTCATTGAGTCTGTTGTGGTCTGTGTAAAATCTTTTAAAAGCTTGAATTAAATTGTATTTGGACCTAAAATGACTACTCCCTCCAATGATCCTCACAATACTGGTTCCTCAACCAAGCCTCCAATGCTGGTTAGGAGTGAGTATAACATATGGCAACAACGAATGCTCCATCACCTATCTGTTAACAGCTCAGGTTGTTGGACATCAGTGGTACATGGTCCACACAAGCCTATGGTGAATAACCCGGAAACCAATCAAATGGTTCCGAAGAGGAGGGAGCAATACTCAGATGAGGATAAGAAATTGTTTGAGATTGATGCAAAAGCCCATGGAATTCTGGCCATGGCACTGCCCAATGAATCTATTCTGGCTAATGCATTATGAAACTGCCCATGACCTCTGGAATGCCTTGAAAGAACAATTTGGAGGAACAGATGAGGTCTTGGAAAATAATAGAGAAATCCTTGCCAACAATATGAGACATCCTCTCATAGGAAGGGTGAGACACTGACTCAACAGTTTGAGCGGTCTCTTGTTTGATCTCTGAATTAAAAATGGTCAAACATGAGTACACCAATAGCCAGATGAATAACAGATTTCTCAGATCACTGCCTGAGAGATGGGACACATATACTATTGTCCTACGCTCCAGTGCAAATTTGGACAAACTATCTCTCACCCAACTCCATGGGAAATTGCTCACATTTGAGAGAGAGATAGAACAGAAAAGAAAACTGTCATCATCTGGAAAGCTCATTGATGATTTTGTACCAGGAAACACTGCCTTGGTAAGTCATGAGTCAGAGTATGCTGGATCAGAATGCCACTATGATGAGCATATTGATTTCACCTCAAACAATTCTAATCATGCCTTTGTGAGTGTTGATTGTCATCCTGGTAATAATAGTGACAATCTATGCTTTATCATGGATGATTTGAAGGCATTGCTGATGATGATTAGAAGAGATGGATATTTTGAGCCAAATGGCCTTGATCAATATCAGATCTCAGGAATTCTACAAGAGAACTGGCAGGAAATTTCCTGGACTCTCTGACAAAACCAAAGTCGGTTTTGACAAGAGCAAGTTGAAGTGTCATAAATGCCACAGGCTTGGACACTTTGCAAGAGAGTGTAGATCAACTGGACCTAACTCTTCTGCACCCTTTTTGACTTTTCCAAATAACAATTCACAATCAAAGGGCAACATTCTGCTGGTTCTAGTCATTCATCACACCTCATTCTCCTGCATATTTTGTTCCTCAGGGTCAAACCATATCCTTATCCCTGCTATTATATGCCACAGTCAAATCAAGTTCAAGCTCCTATAGTACCACAACCTCATGCACTACCAGAACCTCAACCATCTTCATCTCAATCACAACCTCATCACAGCTTCTTCACACCTGGAGTCGTTGACTGGAGTAGCTTACCTGATAACTTGTCTGGTCACACTGAGCAATACTATGCTGGTGCTAGTCAACATGGTGGTGAACACCCTTTTGGAAATCTTGCTCTCATGGCCTTGGAGTCTACTGAGGGTTCCTGTTCAAATACATCATCTTCACAGGTAACTCAGGTATCTTCAGAGGCTAAAGCCAAGTTATGTTCTGAATCATGCATAGCTGCCTTTGTCTCTATTAGAGAGGCAAATGTAGCATTAATAAATCAAAACTTGAGCTTGAGAAAACCATTTTCAAAAGAAAAGTTGAGTATGAGTCTGCTCTTAACAGTAAAAGTGATGAGATTTATAAGCTTAAATGCTAATTAAATGATGAAAAGGCCAAGCTAGAGGTTATTCTGGAAGACCACAGGAGTCTCAAAGAAAAACTTGCAGTGACCCAAGTTGAGTGTGAACGCTGGGTCTCATCATGCAAGGGATTTGAAATGCTTCTTAGCAAGCAAACTGCTTCAAATGTGAAGTTTGGCATTGGTTACAACCATACTGCTCCACCAACAGACTTTACTCCTAACTCCATAGTTAAGTCTGAAAGTGAAAGCAATCTCCAAACCACATTATCATGTGAGTCATTCTCCAATGATAATCTAAGATCAGAGAATGAAACCAGTGTTAAGATCAATAAATAAATTGACGATGGTCTAACTACTGAGACTCATATGAAGCTGAGTACTTCAGATGTTGTTCCTCAATGTACCTCAAGTACTGAAAGAGACCCAACATCTGAAAAGCATTTCAAATCAGTTGAAATACAAGGACTAACAACTAGAGGAATCCATCAAACAGTCTATTAGGATGGATGGAAAACAGTTGAATTACCAGTCTTCAGCTGTTACAAATCCTTTAGTACCTAGTACTGATAGGGGGAAAGTACTAAAGATCACACCTTCAGTAGTTTCCACTTCAGCAGTAAAGATGTCCAAGATGAAGAATAAATCATGTGAAATTTGTGGTAAACTCAATCATCTATCTGATGAATGTTGGTACAAGAAGGGTTGAAAGCTCCAAAGGGATGAACTCATTAAACTAGAAATAAATAAGATGGAAACTGAGTTTAAGACCAAGTTTGTATCACAATCATCTCAACCTGATAAACCCAAGGCCTTACCAAAATCCACTAAGAAGGATGCGGTTTATCAGAAGACAGCTGATATTGTTCCTCATGATAAACATAAGACTAAGTCTGTGAAGTCTAAGAAGGAGGAAATGGTGGGTCACAGGAACTCATCAAAAACAAGCTCTGGAGTGTCAAATGAACTGAAAGCTCGAGCTTCAAATCAGACACAGCTTGTTATGATGGTTCAGCATCTGTTGGGGAGAGTTAACCAACTTGAACCCATGTGATCAAACCACTGGAGAGGAATTCCAGGCCCAAATCCATTTCAGCACCATCTCCAACTTCATCAGCTGTTAATCATAGAAACCAGCTATGGTTAAATCTGTTGATAAAGTTAGTCCCAAAACCAAAAAGGTTTGGGTCTCCAAAGCTAACTAGTTTCTTATGATTGTGCAGGGTTCTTCAGCATGCCAAAGAAGCATCTGGTATGTGGACAGTGAAGGATCCATGCACATGACTAGGAGCAGCTCTCTTCTTCATGATTACTCTCAGGGAAAGAAGGGATTTGTCTCATTTGGAAATGATGCTAAAGGTTACATCATTGGAAAGGGATTTGTGTCTAATGGAGATATTAGATTTGATGATGTCAACCATGTGGAGAATCTCAAATACAATCTGTTGAGTGTCAGTTAGATGTGTGACAAAGGACATGTTGCTCTTTTCACAAGCCAGAACTGTAGGATTCTGTCTTCCAAGGTTCTGAGCCTGATTGACAAAGTACTGGATGATAATACTCTCCTGAAGGCTAACAGGATAGGAAGAGTATATGCCTTGGATCTGTCAATGAAAATTGAGTTAAGAGGCCATCCATGCTTGTTCTCCAAGGCCTCTCTCCAAGAATCTAAACTGTGGCATAGAAGGCTGGGTCATGTTAATCTCAAAAACATGAATCAGCTGATCCACAAGAGTTTAGTGAGAGGTCTTCCAATAAAGGAGTTCAATTGTGATGAAATCTGCACTGCATGCTTAAAAGGAAACAACATAAAGTTTCATTCCCAATCATAGAAGAATCCAAGTCTAATGCCTGCTTACAACTACTGCACATGGATCTTTTTGGTCTGTGAAGGTAATGAGTATGGCAAAGAAGAAATACTATCTGGTAATTGTGGATGATTACTCTCTATATGTATGGACCTTCTTCTTGCATTCAAAGGATGAGGCTGCTCAGTCCATTATGAACTTTGTGTTACACGTTGAGAAGCAGTATTCCCTACCAGTTAAGTGTGTGAGGAGTGACAATGGTACTGAATTCAGAAACCACACTCTTGATGAGTTTTACTTATCAAAGGGAATCAAGAGGCAGTATAGCATCCCAAGGACTCCAGAGCAAAATGGAGTAGTGGTGAGAAAGAACAGGACCCTCATTGAAGTTGCAAGGTCCATGTTGGCTGATTCTGGTCTGCCACTGACCTTTTGGGCTGAAGCTGTCAATACAGCCTGCTATGTACAGAATAGAGCCTTAGTAAATCAGAGGTTGATGAAATCCTTATGAAGTTTTACATCATTTAGCCCCTTGATTTCATTCTTTAGAGCATTTGGGTGTCCCTGTTACATTCTCAACGCAAAGGATCAACTCCAAAAGTTTGATTCTAAGGTGGATGCAGGGTATTTTGTTGGGTATTCATCCACTTGCAAGGCTTATAGAGTATTCAACTGTCGGACAAAGATAGTTGAAGAAACCTTGCATGTGAAGTTCAATGAATCCCTTAAGGATACAATTCCACAAAACCCTGTGGAGTTGTTTGATCTGGACATTCTGCATATGTTCCTTATCAACCACCTGCTGTTGCAGATCATATGAATCCATCATCTTCTGTAGCTAGTCATCCATCTGGTGTTACTGATGATGATGATGATATCAGTAATCACCTTTTCAAGTTTAGTGATCAACTGCCTGATTAGCTAGACCTGATTCCTGTAGCTTCAGTAGCACAATCCACAACAAATGCTGATGAGATTTCTACAACTTCAACTTCCTTTGAATTACCATCTACTGATTGGTTTCAAGGAAATGCTTCACCATCACCATCTGTTGCTGCTGAGCCTGCTACAAACACTTGCACAGATCTTATTGTGTACCAAGATCTGAAGAATCACCCTATGTCTCAAATCATTGGTGATATCAATGCTGGCGTTTCAACAAGAAGTCAATTGTCTAATTTCTACTTCTATGCTCTCTTCATTAGTCAGCAAGAGCCAAAGAACTATCACATTGCTTTAAGGGACAATGGATGGGTTGAAGCCATGCAGCTTGAGCTTCTTCAGTTCAAGAAACAGCAAGTGTGGGAACTGGTTCCTCTACCTCCAGGTAAGTGTGCAATAGGCACTAAATGGGTGTTTAGGAACAAAACTGATGAAAATGGGCTTATTGTTAAGAACAAGGCCAGACTGGTTGTACAGGGTTTTCACAAGAGGAAGGCATTGATTATAATGAAACCTTTGCCCCTGTAGCCAGACTGGAAGCAATTCGATTGTTTTTAGCTTATGCTGCTTATCACAACCTTAAAGTTTTTCAATGGATGTCAAAAGTGCATTTTTGTATGGGAAAATTAAAGAAGAGGTTTATGTATGTCAACCACCAGGTTTTGAGGACAATAAACATCCTAATTGGGTGTATAAGCTTGATAAGGCTCTCTATGGGTTGAAACAAGCTCCTAGAGCCTGGTATGAGACATTATCAAACTTTCTTCTGGAAAATAATTTCACTAGAGGCTCCATAGATAAGACTTTATTCATTAAGAAAGCTGGGCAGCATAATCTACTTGTTCAAATTTATGTAGATGAATTATTTTTGCATCCTCTGATCCACAGTTGTGTGATGCCTTTACAAATTTGATGAAACAGAAGTTTGAAATGAGTGCCATAGGAGAATTACAGTTCTTTCTGGGTTTGCAAATCAAACAAAAGCTGATGGAATTGTAATTCATCAGTCCAAATACACAAAAGATCTTTTGGAAAAGTTTGATTTACAAAAGTGTAAGCCCTGTTCTACTCCCATGTGCAACACCACACAACTGGATACAGATCAGAAAGGTAAAGTGGTTGATGAAACACTTTCAAGATGTATGATTGGGTCCTTGATGTACTTAACAGCTTCTAGACCAGATATTATGTTTGTTACATGTGTTTGTGCTAGATTTCAGGCTGCACCTAAGGAGTCTCATTTGATTGCAGTCAAGAGGATCTTTAGATATTTGCAAGGCACTCCATCTCTAGGTTTATGGTATTCTACTAGACATTCTGGTAAATTAGTTGCTTTTTCTGACAGTGACTATGCAGGGTGTAAGTTGACAAGAAAGTCCACTTCTGGAGGATGCCAATTCTAGGCAACTTCTTGATTTCTTGGCAGAGTAAGAAGCAGACCTCAGTTGCTACATCAACTGCTGAAGCAGAGTACATTGCTGCTGCAAGCTGTACATCTCAGGTACTCTGGCTTCAAAACAATTATTGGATTATGGCATAACAGAGACTAAGACCCCATTGTTAATGGACAGCTCTTCAGCTCTTTGTATTGTCAAGAATCCTGTCCAGCACTGTAGGACTAAACATATTGAAATCAGACACTATTTTATTAGAGATTGTTTTGAAAAAGGTCTGATTGATCCAAAATTTGTTCCTAGTGTTGATGAGCTTGCATACATTTTCACTAAGCCCTTGGATAGCACAACCTTCCAAAACCTAGTGTTAAGGCTTGGTATGCTGCAGCTAGAATAAGTGACAACTACTCATGATCTCAGCTCACAAGTACTGATGATCATTAGTTTATTATTGTCATACATATAGTACTGAAGTTATTTTCCACCGGAAGTTCTTTAAACTACTAGAGCTTAACTTCTCAGTACTCAAGTACTTTATTTGTTAAAACAATGATGTAGTTACAACAGCTGATGTAGCTACAACTACTGTTGTCAGAATTACAAATACGTACTGATGTCCTATGAAACATCTAAAAACAGATGAAAACGTCTGATGAGTACGTGTTGAGGACAGTATGAAACAGCTGAAAAGCAATGAATTGACGACAACTACTGATGAGCCTTTTTCTCTTCAGTAGTTTCCCAACTGTTGTTTCCTTCTAAACAACTGAAGCAAACCATGTCTTCAGTAGTTTCACAACTACTGATGACTAACCCAAGTCTTCAGTTGTTTACAACAACTGATGGTAAAACCAAGTCTTCAGTAGTTTCACAACTACTGATGACTAATACCAAGTCCTCAGTTGTTTCACCACCTGAAGTCAAAACTGTCTTCAGTAGTTTTATAACTACTGATGACTAAATCTTCAGTAGTTTTATAACTACCGGTGACTAAATCAGAGACTTCAGCTGTTTCAACGTCTGACGGTTAAAACCAAGTCTTCAGTTGTTTTATAACAACTGTTGATCACACCAATACGGTCAGTCATTCCAAACCTCTGAAAGTTAATACCACGTCATCAGTAGTTTCAACAACTGATGACTAACACCAAAACCTTCAGTCGTTTTCTAGCCCTACCCTTTAAATACCTTATCCCATCTTTAGAGTTTTTACTTTCTTCTCTTCTCAAACCTAATGTTCAAAAAACTCTGTAACCTCTCTTCATCAATGGTGACCATGCAACTAAAACCTCGACACAACTGTGTCGCACATCTCACAAAATCGCCATACTGGACCAAGTTTCACAACGCCATTGATTTAATGGTTCAGTCACCTTACAAAACGGCTTTTCTGTTAAATCCCACCATATATGCCGAATCTCTTAACCAATTCTGGACAAACGTCACTCTTGTCTCTGAGGAGAATGACACAGAGTCTCTTCAATCGTTTGTCCATCATCAAAATGGTCATTACTCCAGACATTCTTCGCCAAACCCTCAATCCGGATGATGCCACTTTCCCAACTGGTTATCCAAAGGGCACAATCGATCAATCATTTGCCCAGCATGGATACCAGGTAACCTGAGTGCATCTACCATATTGAAGAAACATTTCCGGGTGCCGAACGTCTCATCTTTCACCTGGTAAATGTCTGCCTTGCCCCCAAGACTTCATCATGGGATCAAATGTCCACAAGGTGGCAACAGGTAATGTACTCCATCCTTGAGCAACAACCTCTACATTTTTCTGAATACTATTTTTAGAGCTCAAGGATATGGCCCAAAAACAACTTGCTAACCATTGGATATTATATCCTCGGTTCATAATGGCCATAATTGAAAACCAGCTTCACGCTGAGGGACTTGTTGGCCTGGGAGTCCCTGCTACGGGTATTGCCTGAAGTATACTCCCGGCACAACTCTGACCAATCACTAAAAATGGCTGCCAAGCTGCGGAAACCCACGCAGCTGGAACCCACAGCCACCACCTCCAAATCAAAGTCCCCACCAAACCCACTAAAAAGAAGACAAAAAAGGCTACTCAGGGAAATGAGTCCCCTGAGGATGCCCCTACAACACAAACGCAGGCTATATCCACTGGTTATAACCCCCTAGTGGATACAAGGACTTCACCAGCCACAGCCGCTCAGGATTCCTCTCAAAAGGAGCCTGCAACAACCAAAGAAGGGGTACCCACTAATCCGGGATCTTCCTCATTTGAGGAGATTGCCATTGAAGAGCGCCATTCTCCCCAGGTGCATACTGCTTTTACCACATCTCCCACTGCAACCGCCCCACAAAGTCCTACTCTCATTATTGCAAACGTGCTGACTCAGCTGCATGCCTCTCCTCCTCCCCAACAAACCCAACAAGGGGAAAACCATAGCAATTGAGGAAAAGGATCAACATGCTCCTGACAGCCCACAGCACGAGGGTTTCACTGTTCTATCTCCTGGTGTGGATATGGAGACCAGAACATCTGGTGAGGCTGCCACCTCTTCTGAATCAGCACATGATCAGACTAAGGCTGGTAACATAGCTAAGACCTCACCAGAGGCAACAGTTGATGAAGGACATTGTCCTGAGGCTGGAAGTCCCTAGTTCCAAGAAAAAGGGGCACATGCTAAACTGGTCTACACCCAGTGCATGTACATCCTGCTACAAGCAGGAGGTCAGGTGATTCAGCATCTGCTGATGATGACCTGGGCTTCTTTTATGATGTTCTGGCCCAGAACACAATTCTTGAGGAAGAAGTCAGTAGACTACAAAGACTACTTGACCAATTCTCTCAACAAACAAGTCCATCTGCCACCAACATAAACCCACAGATGGCACCTTCACCTGAAGGTCTCCCACACACTCACCACTCAAAACTTCCAAGCCACCAGCCTCTATTTCTGGCACTGCTTCTCAGGGACAGAACCCCTCTGAGCAAACAGCTGCTATCTTTCAGCAATCCCTACCTCTCATCACCCCAATGATCACAGACATTGTGATCAAAACCATGGATGAGAGGCTTCCCTCAATCATACAACCCCTGGTGGAGGAGATTGCGAGCACAAGGCTTTCTGCTACTCAAACCCTTGCAACCAATGCAACCAAAAAGGGGGAGAGTCAGTTAGTGAAAGCAAAGAGGATGAGCATAGAAGGGAAGAAAGATAAGGAGACTGAGAAGGAAGAGGAATTTGTGAAGGGAGCTGGCATTGATCAAGTGGGTGAAAGTCACAAAGACTTTCATGTCACATATAAGAAGAGGAAGGTTGAAGGAAAAGAAAAAGAACTCGAACTCGATGAGATGATCAAAATGGCGGATGCTACACACAGTAAATCAATGGACTCCATTATTGATCAACTGTATAGACAGGGGTTCGATACTGCACAGCTTGACTCAGAGATTAGGAGACTTGAAGTTGAAGAAATTAACTCAAGATGGGCAAGTTATGATGCATTGGAAAGAGAAAGACTAGAGATCATGATTAGATTCATTGCAAAATACCTTGGGAGATCATTGATCGAGATTAAGTCATGGACCAGGGACAGTATCTTGGCAATAACCACCAAGATCTGTTCGTCTGAAGCATACACTAAGGGATTGGTGATTGAAGCACTAAATGAGGCAGGTGCTGGAACAGAAAGAACTAGCAAAACACTCAAAAGCCTCACTCACTACAAGAATGCTAGAACAACCTGAAAAACCTCCCACTTCAAAATCACCACTACCACAACCCTCTAAACCAACTCCTTTACCCTCAAAACCAACAGCCGATGATGCACCCAAGAAGAAGAAGAGAGGGTGTTGAGGCTAGAAGAAGAGGAGAAGAGGATGATGAGGAAGAAGATAGGTTGCCTTGTTTGTGCAGTCCTAACTTTGCCTAAAGCCAAACCTATGCCCATCACTCCCACCTCACAGATGGAAGCTGTGAGAGTAAAGATAGAAGAAGAACAGCAGCAAAAGCTTCATGATGATGAGATGCTGAAAAGCATAGACAAAACTTATGCTGCTTCTTCATCAATAATCAGTATGAAGAAGGAAGCTCTGAGATTGTACACCCTTGCTAACATATTTCAATATCAAAAGGAAAAGGTGAGAATATGGCCTGATCCTAGGGTGGTTCACAGAATTATGAAGAAAGACATTCCTTCGAGATACAAGGGCCAAGTAAAAAGGATCGTAGATGAAGAGATCACAGTGGTCCTTGTAGTATCACCCTGGGAAATTGTAGAAGATTTCAAGAAGGCCTATGAAACTAAACAGCCACCCCAAAAGATGTTAGAGAACAGAGTGATTAAAAAGGGGTTAGTTCTACAAGAGGCTTGAGAACTTCAAACAAAATGAGCTCAGTCTGTTACTTGAAGGGACTCACCCAGATGAGTTTGCATACAGACATATCACAACAGTTGAGCTCAAAAATGGCAAACAGGCTAAGTACATTTAAGAGCTGTATGGGCGTGAAGGATTGTTTGATGGTGGAGCTGAAAATCTTACCATGGAAGAACAAATTATGTTTCTCAGAGCATACACCAGAGAATCCTACAGGCTTATATATGGGAAGTAGATTTCATGGGTAGGACCACAGCCCTGTGTCCAGTTCCCCAAAGTCAGGGCTCCTGTCCATACTATGCCAACCAAATTTTAGAAATCTATTCCCAGGCCAGTGCTTAATTGGGTCATCTTCTTAGCTGATCAAGAAGGAAAAAGACCAATCTTATTGCCAACAATATGTGGGACCTCAATAAAGTTAAGGTTTTGGCTGCATTGGTTTAGGGGAGTTTTTTGGACACCAATGAGCCGGATCAGAAAAACCTTAAGTCCCACAGACGTCACAACAACTTTTGAAGTCCACAACAGCTGAAGACAAAGTCTGAAGACATGCTGAAGACAAAGTCTAAAGACAAGTGCTGAAGACAAAGTCTGAACACAAGTGCTGAAGACAAAGTCTGAACACAAGTGCTGAAGACAAAGTCTGAAGACAAGTGCTGAAGACAAAGTCTGAACACAAGTGCTGAAGACAAAGTCTGAAGACACAAGTGCTGAAGACAAAGTCTGAAGACACAAGTGCTGAAGACAAAGTCTGAACACAAGTACTAAAGACAAAGTCTGAAGACACAAGTGCTGAAGACAAAGTCTGAAGACACAAGTGTTGAAGACCAAGTATCAGTCGTTGTCACAACAGCTGAAGAGGTCTTCTTCAGTAGTTGTGACGGTTTTCTTTCAGTAGTTTTATGTTTTCCTTTCAGTAGTTTTGTAAAACGACTGAAGAGCTTGTTCTTCAGTCGTTGTAGTTTCAGTAGTTTCGTATCAGTAGTTTTATGTTTTATACTTAGCACTCTGATATGTTCTCAGTAGTTGTGAACATTTCAGTAGTTTTAGTTATTTTTGTAACAAATCTGCCAGATGTCACTATCCCGTGATATCAGCAGTGATTGCACTCTATATAAGGAGTGTCAACCTATTTGTAATCGAAAAATGATTGAGTAGATACATTTGATATTATTGAGACATTCCTTTTCACAGAAATATATTCTCTCTTTACAACCGTATTTGTTCTTAATGCATACGAATATCAAATTCTTGCTATAATTTGTCTAATTCTTGTTCTTATTCCGCTGCGTTACACTCTAATTCATCAAACTTGAGATCACTGATCCTGTCATTGTGGCCATCCATACCCTAGCTTTTTAGCTAAATTTATGTAAACATACCATCTAAAACATGAATTAAATACTATTTGTCATCAATTAACGCATTAATTAAAGGTAATTTTTATCAAGAAGAGTTGAACTTCTATCAATCGATTGAATCTTAATGTATATGATGTTTTAATATAGATTGAATTTAAAAGATGAGAAAGTTGATTTACAAAATATCCAGTTTACACATCTTTAAAAAACAATTGTAACAAATTTACAAATATCTTAAAAATATTTGTAATAAATTTTAAAAATTATTTTTTAATTGCAAAAATATACTCTGTTTAAAGATTAAAAGACCAGTTTATATAGTATATTTTTTATAAAAACAAACTTATATAGAAAATTATATATGATTAAAGAAAGAAAAAATAGTTGTTTGGGAGAGATGATGAGAAAAATTATCAAATTAAGAAATGGTAATGACCAAACTACCCTTCTTATCTTTGTTAGTAAAAATGATCCCACCAAAATACACATCTATTTTTAATTCAGAAAGCTACCACCACTAGTCTTAACTAAATTAAAAATTAAGATTTAGTTTGGTAATTTTCTTAGTTTTCTATGGTTTTCATTTGATCTTAACCCATAAAAACATAGTCGTAAATATAAGTTTTGGACTTGGTCCATTAGTTATGGCACCCCATAACGCTATTATTAAACTCAAATATAATAATCGTAAGTTTCAAAAGTAACATTACATGCATAAGTCTCAAATATGAAAATAGACATAACATAAGATATAAATAAAACAAGTTATTTCATTAATTTAACTTGCTCCATTCATAGATGTGAAAGAACTTCAAAGGTGGCAATCAAACTTGTACGTTTCCTGAAACATGTTAAAAATAAAATGTTAAAATAATATCGGTGAGATTTCCATAGTTTTCAATACATAAGTATATAAAATATGGCAATTCATATTATAAGTTAGTGAACAAAGTAACTAGGGTTGTAAGACAGATGCACAATCAATCCTTGACAGTTTACAAGTTTTCATGTTTACAAGTTTATACGATTAGCTAAGTGTATTTGGATTAACTAAGCAGACTTGTCCAGCCCATAGATCTATGTCGTCGCCAGGCTAGCAATAGTTAATGATTGCACATATAATCGTAAATACATGGTAATTACTAAGATCAACTAACCACAACATATAAGTGAATTGCCAAGAGTTTACAAAAATCAAACGAATTTTACAAGTGCAATGATTATAAGGTAGAATGTTTCACCCCAAAGTGTGAAAATATGAAAAAGGAGTATAGAAATACTCACATGGCAAATAAGTATAGAAAAGATGATTAATAAGAAATATTAAATAACGCTCCAACACAAAGCCATCACAATGCACCTAAAACATATATATATTTACAAGGTTTAAGTTTAATAATAAGATTAACGTTCTAATGCGAACTAGGGTTTCGATAGAAATTTGGGGGTTATTTTTATAAATAAAATTAGTGAACTATTATTTATATTTTGTTCGATAAAAGAAAGTACCATTTATAAAATTGTAAAGGAATTCAATTCTTTGTTAATAACTTGCGTATTATAACATATATTTGAATACTATAATTATCATGATACATCTCTAATCAAAGAAACATAAGATTTATAATAATTTAATAACTTAAATTATTATATAAATCTATTTTTATAACAATACTTAGTTATAATTTTTATAATAAAATGTTTTATAAGAATAAATTTACAGAAAATATTATGTTGATTTTAAAAGATTAAAAGTTTGTAAAAATCATTTTTATATTTAATAAAATTTTCTAAAATAGAATTAAGGCTAAAACACCATTTTAAAAATAATAAGAGGGTGCCCGGTTCGAACCCAGGACCTTTAGGTTGACAGGGCGAGTGGATAACCAGTGAACCAAGGCCTTAGCTGCGGTTTAACTTGGTTCCCAAATCTTAAAAACATCAGTTACAAAACAGCACCAAATCGAATGAACCCTAGGTTGATTCGAACCAAAATGAAGATCAAATCGGTGTTGTTAATGATCTAAATCATGTGGCTTTCACTCCCCATGTTAAATTGAGTATTTTGGTGTGTTTAGTTACCCGAATGATGATGGTATGATGATGACGTAGAAGTAGACTGGGTAAGTAAGATTGAGATTCTTACTGAGAATTGAAAATGGTAATCAAGTCAATGATTGAATGGCGGAAACAAACAATCAAAGAACATTCAATGCAAGAAAAATACTCATAAATGCTTTTATATTATATATATGAAAGTTGATTGATTACGGAGAATAAATTACAACAAATTCTATATGTCTATCGGTCGTCACCTCATGTGCGAGGTTATCTATTGTAACACCCTAATATTTATTATTTTGAAGCCGGTGAAGAAAGAAAAGAAAATAAAGTCCAAAAGTCGAGGGACCAAACTCGCCAACGAAAGAAAGTCGGGTGAGGGGAAGTATATAAGGGAGAGGGCAGCCCTTACCCTCTCCCCCACACTCACAAATCAGCCAAAGAAAGGGGAGAAGAGAGAAAGAAGAGAAAAAGAGGAAAAGTGCCGGTTCGGGTTGGTTCGGGTCGCCAAAAATCGTCGTGAAGCAAGCCAAATCAAAGCCCTTAACGTTGTGCTCGTTTGTGTGAGTTCTAGAACCCCACTTTTACTTGTTTTCAAACGATTTTGGGGCTGGAAAGCATAAAAAACCCGTTTTTGTATGTGTATGTGTTTAACCCATTTGGGTGTGATGTGTGTGATGTGTTTCGTGTATGTTTCCGGGCGTGTGTGTGCTTGTATGGTGTTATGGTATGCATTCCTAAGGTTTAGGATGGTCGATTTAGGCTTAAAATGGGTTTAGATGAGTTTGGAGGCCGAAAACCCTCGGCTGGAGTCAGGATGAACTGCATTCTGCATCAGTTAGGGCTAGGCGACCGACTGGAGGCCGAATGGAGGCCATACGGCCGATTAGGATGCGATTGGGGTCCATTCGCACGATTGAAGGTCCACTCGTATGACTGAGGGTCCAGTCGCATAAGTGCTTTGTCGCATGAGTTCATTCGCATTAGATCAGTCGCATAGGTGCCCATTCGCATTTGTTCCATCCGCATGAGGTTCATACGCACGACTGGATGCCATTCGCCTAAATGTTCATCCGCTTGAGTTCAATCGCATGATGTCCAGTCGCATGGAGGCCATTCGACTATTGGGTGTCCATACGCACGATTAGGGCTGTTGCACCGAAGAAAGTGTAGATGGACTTCTGGCTTCCGGGGGAAAGTGCAGATGTAAGTCTTGACGTAAAGGTTCCTGTAAGAGCATGTAAGATAGCAGATATGGCCTTAGAAGCATGTAGGGCATAGAGATGGTGATGTTGCATGTTATGTATGTATGATGTATGTGGATGCATGTTAATGTTCCTGAGTATGATGTATAATATCTTTCCTATGGCTTTACTTATTATGAGGAATGAACGAAGTATTATGTAACATAAGTGAAAGATAATGAAAGAGGAACACGATGTTGAATGCATACATTAATGAACGAATGAAACGTCTTGCACGCATCGGATAACGGGTCCTTCTTTGTGATTGACCCTTAATGTAGAACCTCTACCGCTTACCCCTAGTACTGTGGCATACGTTTAGCTGTTCATTTATTGACTTCGGCCCAGTAGCTAAGACTGATGGTTACTCCTAGTACCGTGGCATACGTTTAGCTGTTCATTTATTGACTTCGGCCCGGTAGCTACGACTAACCGGGGTGTAGCACATGGTATTGGTACGGATGATGTCCGATGCGCAAGTAAAGTCCTAAAGAATGAATGAATGAATGAATGAATGAAGATAATAATGATATTATCTATGTGTACATATGATGTGTGATCATGTAAAAGTAACGAAGGGTTTTATATGAAAGTAAAGTATGTTTTGTAATAAAACTAGAACTCACTCAGCAACGCTGACTTTTTATTTGTTTTCCAGTTGGCAGGTAATGTTTGTGAGGATGGCACACCGTGAAGCCACTCAGCTCTTTTGGGATGGCATTCTTTTGATTAATGTTTTTGCATTGTAATGCGAACAAGCTATTTTGTAATGAATGTTGTATTAACTTGCAAAAGCATTTACATGGAAATGAAAGATTGTTTTAGTTTTCCGCTGCGATTTATGAAATACAAATGCAATTATACGTTTTATGTGCGATGAGACCCAGCTGTAAGCGTCCCGGGAACGGGGCCTTACAAGTTGGTATCAGAGCCAAAGTTTAAGTGAAATGGGTAAATTTTCAAAATAAACCTAATCTTAAACTGAGAATGGGACGGAAAGGGAATGGGATGCCAATCTGAGTAGCTGCGTGCCATCTAAGTATTTTTGTAAAGTTAACCGGTTTTATGTGCGCATGGTATGTGTTATGTGTTGTATGTAGATTTAAATACTGATGTAGTCAGGACAGGTAATACTTGGGGTATGAAGAGTAAAGTAAGTGGCTAATCACAACTGGCCACTGTAATTAGGGACTTACTATACTTGACATAAACTGAGTTGTTCCCTTGAATGACCGTGTTGGTGTTTGAATCTTTTAGTGTGCGTGTGATGGCCGGAGGTAGATCTTCGAAAGCTTCTAGGGTGGAGGTCACGGTGCTGAACCGCGACCCAAGAGAGGGAGACCCAGAGTTGAGAGGGTGGTTCATGAAGAACCAGAGACCCCCCATCCGGAGGGTGGCGACGAAAGCGCCAATCTGAGAGCCTCAGTAAAGGAGGCTGTTGTAGAAGAAGTCCATCAGGTCATGCAGACAATCTTACCGTCTGTGGTGACTGAAGTTATTAAGGCTGTACGAGAAGGGGAAAGAAAAGAAATAAACAGATCCTCTGGAGAACGGGAACACCCAGAGCCTGAAACGGTCCTGTCTGATGATGAAGAGGAAGAAGAAGAGCTTGTGCCAGAGGCAGTGCGAGGATGTAACTACGGGGCATTTATGAGATGCAATCCCCCTACTTTTGACGGTAATGGCAATGTTACCGCTGCTCATCGATGGGTGAGAGAGATGGAGGCCGTTCTCGACATCAGCGAGTGTCGGGAAGATCAAAAGGTGAAGTTTGCCACCATTCATTTGTGGACTCGGCACTATGTTGGTGGGACAACATTGTCCAAGCAGAGGGTAATCGGGCAATCAGGAGAATGAAATGGCTTGAGTTGAAGAAGATGGTGATTGAGGAGTTCTGTCCTCACAGGGAAATGGATAAGTTGGAAAGAGAGTTTCTGCAGTTGGAGGCTGGAACCATGACACACCAGCAGTGACCACCAAGTTTAATGAAATGGCACGACTCGTGCCTAATCAAGTGACGCCTCTGTCTTGGAAAATCAAGAGGTACATTCAGGGTTTACCGGTGGATGTTCGTCGGCATATGATCGTTGCCCGACCAAGCACGTTTAGGTCGGCGGTTGATTTGGCAGGGAGGCTGTATGACGAGCGGGAGGTGGTGGTGACTGAAGCGAGTAGAAGGGTGGTGGTGATCGGAACTGGAATGGGAGGAGGTTTGGTCAGGGTGATACCTCGACGGGTAACAAAAAGGCATGGTGGATGACCGCCACGTGGCCACATCGGGAGTGGGATCAAGGAGGTGTGGTAAGTGTGGAAAGGAGCATGCGGGTGAATGTAGGCTGGGTTTGAATGTGTGCTTCAAGTGTGGGAAGACAGGGCATATGGCGAAGGATTGCCTGTCAGGCAAATGCTTTAACTGTGGGGAAACTGGTCATATGAGCAGAGATTGTAAGAAGCCGAGGACTGAGGGTTTAGGGGTGAGGAAGACGGAAGTGAAGGACCGAGGGCGAGCGCCAGGCATTCACTATGACACAGGAGAAAGCTAGGACAGACCCTGATGTCGTGTCCGGTACGTTTCTGGTGAACCAAACTTTAGCTTCTGTGCTATTTGATTCTGGTGCTAGTAGGAGTTTTATTTCTGCTGCTTTCTGTGCTAAGCTGCCTGTTAGTAGTAGGTGTGTTGATGCACCCTTTGATGTAGAAACTGTCATAGGTAAGTCTACCAGGATTTCGGAGATGATAGAAAACTATGAGGTGGAGTTAGAAGGTCACAAGTTTCCTGTTAGACCGTTCGTGATGACCTTGGGTGGTTTTGATTTGGTTCTTGGGATGGATTGGTTGGCGGACTTCGAGGCGAACATTGTGTGTCGCAAGAAGATGATTCGGTTGACAGCGCCTGATGGAAGTTTGGTAACGGTTTATGGTGATCGGTTACTACGATCCCGAAGGTGATCTCAATGGCGGTGGCGGGAAAGTGTATGAGGCGTGGATGTAGCGCCTACTTGGCTTATGTAAAGGATGTAGATGCACCAACACCACGACTACCTGATGTAACGGTTGTGTGTGACTTTCCAGACGTGTTCCCAGAAGATTAACCAGGGGTACCACCTGACAGAGAAATTGAATTTCAGATTAATCTAATACCGGGTGCCTAACCTTACCAAGGCACCATATCGGTTAGCTCCGATGGAGATGAAAGAGTTGATGGAACAGTTGCAAGTTGCTTGATAAGGGGTTCATTAGACCGAGTATCTCTCCTTGGGGTGCTCCGGTCCTGTTTGTAAAGAAGAAGGATGGTAGTATGAGGATGTGCATTGACTACCGTGAACTGAATAAATTGACGGTGAAGAACCGCTACCCCTTACCGAGGATAGATGATTTGTTCGATCAACTTCAGGGTGCCAGTTGGTTTTCAAGAATAGGTCTTCGGTCTTGCTATCATCAGTTGAAGGTGAAGGAACAAGATATCCCTAAAACAGCTTTCCGCACGCGCTATGGTCATTATGAGTTTCTTGTCATGTCCTTTGGTTTGATCAACGCGCCAACTGCTTTTATGGATCTGATGAACCGTGTGTGTTGGCCTATGTTGGATAAATCAGTGATTGTGTTTATTGATGATATCCTGATTTATTCGAAGAGCGAGATTGAGCATGCCGGTCACATTCGAGAGGTTCTAGAGACGTTGAGAAGGGAGAAATTGTATGCTAAATTCTCCAAGTGCGCGTTTTGGTTGCGCGAAGTTCATTTTTTGGGTCATGTGGTGAATCCTGACGGGATTATGGTGGACCCGGCGAAGGTGGAGGCGGTTATGCAATAGAGGTCACCAAAGACGCCATCCGAGATCCGTAGTTTCTTGGGCTTGGCGGGCTACTATAGAAGATTCATCCAAGACTTCTCTAAGATTGCTTCTCCACTAACTAAGTTGACTCGAAAGGATGTGAAATTTGTATGGGGTCAAGCTCAAGAGAAGGCATTCGAAGAGCTGAAGGAAAGACTGACTCAAGCTCCTGTTCTGTCATTACCCGATGGAAGCGAAGATCTGATGGTTTATTCTGATGCTTCCTACTTAGGGTTGGGGTGCGTGTTAATGCAGAGAGGGAAGGTTATAGCCTACGCATCCCGGCAGTTGAAAGTTCATGAGGTTAATTATCCCACTCATGACTTGGAGCTAGCAGCCGTGGTCTTTGCGTTAAAGATTTGGAGGCACTATCTCTACGGGACGAACTGCACCATATTCACTGACCACAAGAGTCTGAAGTACTTCTTCGAGCAAAAAGACCTGAACATGAGGTAGAGGCGATGGTTGGAGCTTATAATGGATTATGATTGCGTGATCCATTACCATCCGGGCAAAGCTAATGTGGTGGCGGATGCCCTTAGCCGAAAGGAAAGGCCCGAACCGATTCGGGTGAAAGCTTATCAATTAATCATGACCTCTGATGTGATGAAGCAAGTTAAGGAGTTTCAAGATGAGGTATTGAAAGAAGATCATCTTAACTCAGAAAGAATGAGAGGTCTGGTTGGGGAATTGGGTGAAAACACACTCAGTGTTAGAACTCGATTCGGTCGTGTGTGGATTCCTCGTTTTGGGGATCTACGGGTGAAGATAATGGATGAAGCTCACAAGACTCGATACTCCATTCATCCTGGTGCCACGAAAATGTACCATGACATGAAGAAAGATTATGGTGGCCGGGTGTGAAGCGTGACGTGGTGGAGTATGTGAGTAAGTGCCTTACTTGCTTACAAGTGAAGGCAGAGCATCAAAAGCCGTATGGGAAGATCCAACCTTTGGATATACCGGAATGGAAGTGGGAACACATCACCATGGACTTCATTACAAAGCTGTCGCGTACCCCGAAGGGGTATGATGCCATATGGGTGATAGTTGATCGTCTGACGAAGAGCGCTCATTTTCTACCGATCCACGAGACGTATTCATCTGAGAGGTTGGCCGATCTGTTCATCAAGGAAATTGTAACTCGTCATGGTGTGCCGGTGTCTATTGTGTCTGATCGTGACACTCGGTTTACATCTAAATTTTGGAAGACATTCCACGATGCTAGGGGACGAGGTTACATATTAGCACGGCTTATCATCCCCAAACCGATGGTCAGTCAGAAAGAACCATTCAGACACTGGAAGACATGCTCCGGCATGTGTGATCGATTTTGGTGGAAGTTGGGATGACCACTTACCATTAGCCGAATTCTCATACAACAACAGCTATCATGCCAGCATTGGTATGCCACCATATGAGATGCTATACGGTAGGAGATGCAGAACACCCGTTTGTTGGGGTGATATTGGTCAGAAGGAATTGGGGAGCGTCGAGGTAATCGAGGCTACGACAGAGAAGCTTGAAAAGATTAAAGCTTCATGAAGGCAGCCAAAGATAGACAGAAGTCGTATGCCGATAAGCGACGTAGGCCAATTGAGTTCCAGGTGGGTGACCGGGTTATGTTGAAGGTCTCACTTGGAAGGGTATTATCAGATTCAGAAAGCGGGGCAAGTTGAGCCCAAGATATATAGGCCCTTTCCGAATCATTGCTCGAGTAGGGGAGGTGGCCTATAGATTGGAGTTGCCAGATGAGTTAAGTGGGATTCACCCGACATTCCATGTATCTCATCTGAGAAAGTGTATAGCTGATGAAGACATGATTGTTCCACTGGAGGACATTGAAATAGATGAAAGGCTCAATTATGTGGAGCAACCAGTGGCAATCATCGATCGTAAAGAAAAGAGGCTGCGAAATAAAGTGGTTCCTCTTGTGCGTGTACAGTGGAAGCACAGGAAGGGATCCGAGTCAACGTGGGAGACTGAGGAAGAAATGAGACAACATTATCCACGTTTGTTCGACGAATAACAGGTTTCGGGGACGAAACCTATTTAAGGGGGTGGACTTGTAACACCCGAATATTTATTATTTTGAAGCCGGTGAAGAAAGAAAAGAAAATAAAGTCCAAAAGTCGAGGGACCAAACTCGCCAACGAAAGAAAGTCGGGTGAGGGGAAGTATATAAGGGAGAGGGCATCCCTTACCCTCTCCCCCACACTCACAAATCAGCCAAAGAAAGGGGAGAAGAGAGAAAGAAGAGAAAAAGAGGAAAAGTGCCGGTTCGGGTTGGTTCGGGTCGCCAAAAATCGTCGTGAAGCAAGCAAAATCAAAGCCCTTAACGTTGTGCTCGTTTGTGTGAGTTCTAGAACCCCACTTTTACTTGTTTTCAAACGATTTTGGGGCTGGAAAGCATAAAAAACCCGTTTTTGTATGTGTATGTGTTTGACCCATTTGGGTGTGATGTGTGTGATGCGTTTCGTGTATGTTTCGGGCGTGTGTGTGCTTGTATGGTGTTATGGTATGCATTCCTAAGGTTTAGGATGGTCGATTTAGGCTTAAAATGGTTTTAGATGAGTTTGGAGGCCGAAAACCCTCGGCTGGAGTCGGGATGAACTGCATTCTGCATCAGTTAGGGCTAGGCGACCGACTGGAGGCCGAATGGAGGCCATACGGCCGATTAGGATGCGATTGGGGTCCATTCGCACGATTGAAGGTCCACTCGTATGACTGAGGGTCCAGTCGCATAAGTGCTTTGTCGCATGAGTTCATCGCATTAGATCAGTCGCATAGGTGCCCATTCGCATTTGTTCCATCCGCATGAGGTTCATACGCACGACTGGATGCCCATTCGCCTAAATGTTCATCCGCTTGAGTTCAATCGCATGATGTTCAGTCGCATGGAGGCCATTCGACTATTGGGTGTCCATACGCACGATTAGGGCTGTTGCACCCGAAGAAAGTGTAGATGGACTTCTGGCTTTCGGGGGAAAGTGCAGATGTAAGTCTTGACGTAAAGGTTTCCTGTAAGAGCATGTAAGATAGCAGATATGGCCTTAGAAGCATGTAGGGCATAGAGATGGTGATGTTGCATGTTATATATGTATGATGTATGTGGATGCATGTTAATGTTCCTGAGTATGATGTATAATATCTTTCCTATGGCTTTCTTATTATGAGGAATGAACGAAGTATTATGTAACGTAAAGTGAAAGATAATGAAGGAGGAACACGATGTTGAATGCATACATTAATGAACGAATGAAACGTCTTGCACGCATCAGATAACGGGTCCTTCTTTGTGATTGACCCTTAATGTAGAACCTCTACCGCTCACCCCTAGTACTGTGTCATACGTTTAGCTGTTCATTTATTGACTTCGGCCCAGTAGCTAAGACTGATGGTTACTCCTAGTACCGTGGCATACGTTTAGCTGTTCATTTATTGACTTCGGCCTGGTAGCTACGACTAACCGGGGTGTAGCACATGGTATTGGTACGGATGATGTCTGATGCGCAAGTAAAGTCCTAAAGAACGAATGAACTAATGAATGAATGAAGAAGATAATAATGATATTATCTATGTGTACGTACGATGTGTGATCATGTAAAAGTAATGAAGGGTTTTATATGAAAGTAAAGTATGTTTTGTAATAAAACTAGAACTCACTCAGCAACGCTGACTTTTTATATGTTTTCCAGTTGGCAGGTAATGTTTGCTGAGGATGGCACACCGTGAAGCTACTCAGCTCTTTTGGGATGGCATTCTTTTGATTAATGTTTTTGCATTGTAATGCGAACAAGCTATTTTGTAATGAATGTTGTATTAACTTGCAAAAGCATTTACATGGAAATGAAAGATTGTTTTAGTTTTCCGCTACGATTTATGAAATACAAATGCAATTATACGTTTTATGTGCGATGAGAACCCAGCTGTAAGCGTCCCGGGAATGGGGCCTTACATCTATTCTATTTATAGGCAGACAAGATGCCTTTTACTAAATGATTAAACTACCCCTGACCTGTTACATCATAACTAGTCTAAGTCTTCATCCGCATCTTTGCTTGTTCATCCGCATTGATAAATGCGGATGAGTTAACTTGATCAGCATTTCTTCACTTGATCGTTCGTATTAGTATGTTGGTCATCCACATTGGTTAATGCGGATGAATAAATACTTATGCGCATTTGTTCGGTTATCCGCATTTGTCAAATGCGGATGAGCAAAGTCTTGTCCACATGATTCTTGGTCTTCCGCATTTGTCAATGCAAAAGAACAAATACTTGTCCGTATTTGACAAATGCGGAAGACTATACTTGGTTTCTTGAGCAGAATCTTCATCTGTATTTCTTCTTGGACTTGTGGGTTTCTAGCAAAGCAATCATCCAATCACCTATTGAATTGGCATGTATGATCCTTTTAGGGTGCAACAATACTCCCCCTAAGAATTATACAGCCTATTTTCTTCAATGTTTGGGAGGTGATTGATGTTGTGAGGATTCTACTGGGTCTTGTGGAGGTAGCAAAATGCAGCTTTAGTAGGATCCAGAATGGATTTAATCATGTTGACAAAATCTGTTGCTTCTGACATTTTGTCCCTACTTAGCACTTGTATATTCATTTTGCTCATGTTGTAGATGGGTTCTATTGGCAACTTCTTCAAAGAAATAGGTTCCCAAATAGAAATAGTGGAAAGACCATCTTTGTGAATCAGTAAGCTTCCACCCACATCTACCTTAAGTTTGACAATGTTCCCAAGTTACAAGGGTGTCTTCTTTTTCTTTCTTTTGTCTCTTTTGGTATTGATACGATCATATGCCAATTTTAGCAACTTGATGCACTTTAGGAAGAAGTGCATATCTTGTTCACCCAGCTTATTGTTTATTCCCTAAAGTGTCTGGTATAGATATAGTGAATGTAGAATTCATCAAGCAATCTTACTTCATATCCACTAAAGTCTTATTTCAGCACCCTCCTTTCCTCCCCACTTCCTTTCAATCACCATCTCATAGGTTTTTTCATCATAGTACACATTTGAGATAGGTGTGGAGGAAGAGTACCAGACACCATTTTTCTCTTCAAAGATTCAGTTGGTTTCACCTTCAACTCGGGAACACAACTTCTTCTGCTTACTTTGTCTTCTTCTTCTCAAGGGGGTTAACAAATGACTTATATTTTTCTCACGCATATTGTCTTTAATGAATTCAAATTGTCAGTCCTTCTGAACATTTTGAGTATGTTTTCAAATTCATATCCCCTGAACATAGCTGAGCGATTGATCAGTTCCAGTTGAGCTAGTTTTTTTAAGTCATGGATCTCCAGGGCATTTACAAGAGCTGAGTACTGAGTAAAGAATAGGACCAGCCCGGAGATCCTTTTCACCATAAACATGTTCCACATGCTGTCATACTTTCAAGCAAATATTTTCTGATCAACTTTGCCTTTGGGAGTAGACACCCCTCTGATTAACTCAGCAGTTGTTAATCCTTCTTGTAGTTTCAACTGAGAGGGTTCTGCAAACCATTCTGGGTATTTATGAACTACAGGAGCCACAGTTCTGATCTTTTTGATTTAGCATCATGTCTTGAGCATTACTATAGATCTTGGCTTCTTGTTTAGGATTTTTTCTTCTAACCTTTTGAGCATATCTTTCTTTTCATTAATCATTTGTAGAGTAGCAGCCCTTAATAAGTTTGTCTTCATATTCCCAATCTTTCTTCTTGTGAATCCTTGGTTTGAAAGATAATCCTTCATTTTCTTATCTGACATGCTATAAGGATCCGGAAATAGTGGATCAAGAGTTAGGGTTGATTTCTTCATTGATGATAGTTTAGGGAGGAACCTTTCTTGAAAATGATCTTTCATACTCATTTGTGGTTGATTTCTTCATAGCAGATTCTTTAGACTCAAGAGCCTTTTTGGTGACTGATTTTTCATATTCAGTTTCTAAGTTTGGATCCAGTAGCTTATTCTCCTTTTCTTCTTCTTCCTTCATTCCTTCATATGTCATGCCAAGACTTCATCTGGATCATACCCATGATTGATCAAAAACATTGCTTTTATCATTAGGTCATCAGTTTGGGCCTTTGACACCATTTCTTCCACTGGTTGTTCTGTATTCATAGGACTGTCCATATGAACATCCTCTTCAGCATCATAACCTTCGGCTATCTCTCCTTCAAATCAATGAATACAGCTGGTTTCTTCAATTGTGCCTCAGCCTTTTCATGTTCTTCCAGGAATTCTGCTATTGCAACAAGACTTCTTGGGTCATCTGGTTTGGCTTTCTTTGTTGGTTCTTTTCTTTCATGGGCCTTTTTCCTTTAGCTTTCTCAGATAAGTATTTCCTCTTTCTAGTATAAGTTTGAAGTTGAGGACCAGAAGAGGATTCAGCTTGTTTCATCTCCTCAGGCAATTTTTCAGCCTCTTCTTGTATTTTTCTTGATCATCATCCCCTTTTTCTTTTTCTTTTTCATTCTTTTCCTTTCTTTTTCCCATAATTCTCTTATCATTTCTTTTTGTTCGTCAGACAGTGCCACAACAGGTACAAATCTGCATACTCAACTCTTTCTCTAATGGAACTGGAGATTTAGGAATGACTATAATGGTTCAGAGTTGGTCCTTTGGTCTGCAACAAAGTCCCAAAAATCTTCATCTATTGTGAATTCTTCTGAAGTAAAGCTATCCATAGCACTGATTATTCTTCAAATTCATCTTTCTCAGTTTGAGTAGCCTTTGATTGCCCAGAGTAAATCACCATTTCTAAGCTTTGTTCTTCATTCTTTGTTTGGCTTCATCTTCTCCTTGTTCATCATTATCAGAGGAAGATTGTTTCTCATCATCAATAACCTTTTCTTCATCATTTTTGTTTTCTCCAGTCAAAGCACTTCTTTGAATTTCAAGTAACAATTCAAGTTCAGAGATCCTTTAGTTTGAGTTTCAACTTGACTTTGGATATTTGATATAATTTCAGCTTGTTCTTCAATTATGTTCTCTTGCTCTTCCATAGCTATGGTTTGAATGGCAAGAGTATCAACATGGCCACTCACTTCTTCTCTAGAATGATTCAGGACAACTTTCAAGTTGTTAATTTCTTTCTCTTTCTCTTTCTTTTTAGAATCATACTTTTCTTTTAGTTCTTTTAATTCCTGCTCCTTTTTATCAAGCTCTGGAATCCTGTCATCAATTATTCTACCTCTCCTATTTAATATTCTTTCCATTCTTTCCACCTTTTGTAGGAGCTCAGATATCAACTTATCCTTTTCATCAGGCCTGTTTGTATTAGATTCAGCAAAGCTCTCTGAGGAAGCAGTCTCAAAAGTTTCTCTCTTTACAGGAATTTATGCATGTTGATCCTCCTCATCTGAAGATGATTTGGATGCTTTAGAAGTGCTAGTTGAGTCTCCAAATTCAATTGGGTTATCATGGGTGGGCAATGGTTGGTGTGGTGATGTTGTTAAGTGATGAGGTGGTGATATTGGTGATTGATGAGGTGGTGATATTGGTGATTGATGAGGTGGTGATATTGGTGATGGTTGTGGGGTTGTTTGTGGTGTTGGTTGTGGTGTTGGTTGTGGTGTTGGTTGTGGTGTTGGTTGTGGTGTTGGTTGTGGTGTTGGTTGTGGTGATGGTTGTGGTGTTGGTTGTGGTGTTGGTTGTGGTTTGGTTGTGGTGATGGTTGTGGTGTTGGTTGTGGTGATGGTTGTGGTGTTGTTGTGGTGATGGTTGTGCAGCTTGCTCATCAGCAGCCTGTTCTTGTCCTTGATATATCTATTGAATCATCCAAGAAAGAAGAGGTGAGTGAGCTCCACTGTAAAAGTTTTTGGGTCCCTCTTCTTAATGTACTTGTATGATTTTGTATCATAATAAGGAATATCAAGTACTGGTCCCTCAGTAGCAATATCTGGAAATGCTTCATTTATCATGCACTGGATGAATCTTGGATACATCAAGAACTTGTATCTTCTCCCCTCTTGTATGTTTGAAGTCAGGCCATTAAAAACATAGGTAGACATATTGAATGGCCTGTTTGTACAGAGAGCACAGATTGTTGAGGAAGTGGTGATTGGAATATCATTCCATCCTGTTTTTCTCTTGGATAAGCAGTGCTGAAACATGTAGATTAGAAATCTCCAAGGCAGATCAACCAATCCTTTAACAATTTGTTTAGATTCAAATCCTCCTTCATAACCAATCTCATCAAAGAATGTGGTTATTACATCATCATCCAGCTTGTAAGGATTCCTGAAGTCTGATGCAACCCAAAACTGCCTAAGTGTTTCAGCAACATGCACTAAGTACTGAAGTGAAGAATGCTTCGGAAGAATTACACAAAGCATTAGAAAATACTCTAAGTGTAATATCTTCCGAAGCCAAGACCAATATCTTCCGAAGCCTAACATGAAGTCTTCCGAAGCTTGAAGAGACAAAGTCTTCCGAAGCTTCAACCTATGAAGACAGATTTCTTCCGAAGACTTTTAGTACACATGCTTTATCTGATGTACTGTTCCATAAAGCACCTTTTCCGCTGCGTCTCTGATAAGTCACCAACTTACAAGAGTTGTGAAAAGGTCCATGCTTTTGGTAACTGTACATTGAGGTCTTGTGTCTGAGACTTTCTACTTTATGTACTTTATCCTTTTTGTAATGTATAAGGATGTGAGCTATGGCATGTCATAGTCACAAGGTCAAAAGGCAGATATGCCTTTTGATCCTACAATTGATTTTGTTAGTGTCTAGTCAATTGTATCCAGCTGGCTTTCATAGTATAGCCGGCTGTAGGTTGTAGTATAAGTATTCCAAGTTCTTGTATCTTTCCATATGCTTTGTAACACTTGTAAAAGAACTTGAGAAGCAATATACTGCTCCCTTGAAAACTATACTTTCTTGTTCTGTCTTTGCTTTACTTGTGTTCTCTGCATCACCTTTGGTTACCTAGTTCACTGTTGATTAAGATTTAGTTAATCTCCTCATTGTGTTGTTGTGTTGTAATTGTGTTCAAGCCCTTGAACGATCCTGCAATTGGTATCAGAGCATTCAGGCTCGTGATATAAGATCTAACCATCTTAAGATCCCTCCACACACAAAAACTAAACTTTTCTCAAATGGCTTCCATCTCAAAGACTGATATGGAGACTGGAACCATGAACAAATCCCCATTGATCACTCTTGATGACTTCGACACCTGGTGCATGAGGATGGAAGGCTTCATCAGGTCTCTTGACTCAAGAATGGGGAATCTGTTGATATGGACCTTTCATACCTAGCACCCCCCTGCTACCGGTGCTGGTATGATTCCTAAAGATGTGGCCAACTACTCAGATGAAGATAGGAAAAGAGTAGAGATTGACAGGAAGGCCATGACTGCTCTTCAGACTGCTATCCCAAACTCTGTGTACAGAGGTTTTAAGAAGTGCAAAACAGCTAAACAGCTGTGGGATGCACTGAAGCTGATGTATGAAGGCTCCTCTGAAGCCAAGGAGAACAGAAAGATCTTCTGAAGCAGCAGTTTGAAAATTTCACCTTTAAAACAGGTGAAACCATGACCCAACAATACTTCAGGTATGTTGAGATTGTGGATACCCTTGTGGATGGAGGAGTTCCTCTTGAGAACAGAGACATTGTAAGGAAGTTCATGTCCTCACTTCCTAGCATGGACACACTATTGTGTGGTAATCAAGAGGACTGAGAACCTTAAAACTCTTACTCTGACAGAGTTATATGGGATTCTCAGTGGATACCAGATGAGATGAACTTACAAGGTTCATCTGGCAACCCTAACAATGAAATGGTTTCAGCCCTTCATGTGGCTGAAAGGGACAGCATAGAACCCCAACATCATCTCCTATGCTACCCTGACAACTCACAAAAGGGTCCTTTCATCACCTTCCCGGAGACACCAGGGAGACCTTTACTCAAGGAAGTCCATTCCAAGAGACAAGTTCTTTGCAAGCCTTTGTGTCTGCAGATGAAAGCTGTGGAAATTATCTCTTCACATCTTGAAGATCTAGACTGTATCCATCCAGATGACCTGGATACATGGAGATAGTTCAGCAGATGGCTCTTCTCACTCACAGAGCCAAGAAGTTCTACAAGAGGACAGAAGAAAATTTCCAAGCAATGCTACCAGTGAAAGTTTGGCCTGGATAAAAGCAAAGTTAAGTGTTACAATTGTAACCTTATGGGTCACTTCGCCAGGGAGTGTAAGGCACCCAGAGCAAATGGGGGTCAAACACAACTCAGACCAAACTTCACCAACAATACCCTCAGGCTGAGAAGACTAAGCAACATGCTGCGTTGCTGTTGAAGAGGAGGTTTGACTGGAGTTTTCAGGTGGAGGATGCTTCTCCAAACCAAGCATTGATGGCTGATCATGATGAAGCCAAGGTATTAGAACATCTTTGCTCCCCTGAATGCATTGCTAAAGTAAATAGATACAGGTCCTACAACTAGAGATGAGATCTGATCTTGAGTCATTAAACATATTGAAATCTGACTTTAGAAAATCTGAAAATGATTACAAGTTAAAGATAGAAGACTTGGAGAAAACTATTTCAGTACTAAAACATGAACAAACAGATTTTAGAACTCAGATCCAAGATCCTCACTAAGTTGACTAAGTGCCAGGCTGAGCTTGTGATCAGCAAAGCCCTGGCAGAGAAAAGTGTTCTTGAAGAAGAGACCTTCAAGAACATGATATCCTCATCCCTACACAATAAGGTTGTTATCAAATAGACAGGGACTGGGATCAATGAGATAGCTCCTCCACACACAATCTTGTCTGTAAGATCTCCTAGGTGTGGAACTTGTGAAGATGAGCTTCCTCTCATAGATCCAGTAAGTGAGGATGATGAAGAAGAGGATTCCTCCAAGGGCCACTATCCTTCTGAGGAGAAGAAATAACTGTGATGACCAAGTCCAAGAGAAGAACCTGATCAGGAAGAGCAAAAGGAAAGCAAAGAAGGCTCAAGAAATCAAGGCTACCTTTGATGCTAAGCAGAAACAAGTGTTTATCTCTGCAGGCTTCAAAGCAATAAGGACTGAAGACATCCACCAAGCCTCTTATCTAAGAGTTCTGGTTCATGTTCAAATCATCTCAGTACAAAGAAGAAGACTGAGCTGCTGTGTACCACTGCTGCCAGCCTGGACCATCAAATTCCAAAAACAGTTTTGACAGGATCAGTGATCACAAGTTTGATGTATCAGAATATAAAGCAGCGGAATACACCACGAATTAGACAAATTGTAACAAGCAAACAATATATGTAAGCGTTAAGATCGCATACGGTTATAGGGAGAGAATATGAATTTCTGATTTCTAGGAATGTTTATAGATGTAGAATATTTCTAATCGAATCAATCAATCATTCCATTCAATTGCTCATATCGCTCACTGATTACAATGGTTGTCACTCCTTATATAGAGTGCAACAGTCACTGCTGTTATCACGGAAAGTGACAACTGGCAGATCCAATACAGAAATAACTAATTCTTAACAAACTACTGAAATGTTCACAACTACTGAGAACATATCAGCAAGTTAAGTACAAAATATAAACTACTGAAACTACAACGACTGAAGAACAAGCTCTTCAGTCGTTTTACAAAACTACTGAAACAAAGAAAATAAAACTACTGATATCACAACTACTGAAGAAGTACTCTTCAGCAGTTGTGACAAACTACTGAGGCTTCAGTACTTGATCTTCAGACTTTGACCTTCAGGCGTTTCATCAGCTGATGACTTCAGTAGATATCATCAGCTGATGTCTTCAGTCTTTGTCTTCAGACTTTGTACATCAGTTGTTGATCTTCAGCACTTGTGAACTCTTCAGCTGTTGTTCTTCAGTACTTTGGTCTTTCAGCTTCAGCACTTGTGTTCTTCAGCTGTTGTACTTCAGCACTTTGGTTCTTCAGCAGTTGTCTTCAGCACTTGATCTTCAGCTGTTGAAGTCTTCAGCACTTGTCAAACTACTGATGAGGCTTTCAGCAGTTGTTGTGATACCGTGTGGGACTTAGAGGTTTTCTGATCTTGGCTCATTGGTTCTTTTGGTCCAACAAACTCCCCCTGAACCAATGCAGCCAAAACCTCTAACTTATTTATACTCCCACTTATTGATGGCAAAAATGTTGGTCTTTTTCCTTCTTGATCAGTAGAGAAGATGACCCATGTACGCTCCGGCCTGGGAAGAACCTCAAATATGTTTTTGGCAGAGTATGAATGGGAACTCTGTTTTGGGGAACTGGACACAGAGTTGTTATCCCATTCATGAGATTCACTTCCCCATAATGAGTCTGTACGACTCACGAACATAGGCCTCAAGGAGAACAATTTGTTCCTCTTGAGAGAGTTCTTCAGCTCCTCCTTCGAAGAAGAACTCTGGACCATAGTACTATGATAAGTACTTCATGGTCCTGCCATTTTTCAGCTCCACCGTAGTTACCTCCCTGTATACAAATTCATCCGGATGGTTGCCTTCAAGGAGTAACTGGAGCTCATTCTTTGGATGTCTTCAAGCTTTTTGTATAACAACCCCTTCTTATCATCTTGTTTTCTAGTAAGGCTTGAGGTGTCTTCTTTGCTTGGTGAGCTTTCTTGAATCATCAATGATTTCCCAGGTGAGACTACAACCCAACATGATGGTAGATTCTATGGTT
This sequence comes from Flaveria trinervia, assembly GCA_025506515.1. NCBI lineage: Eukaryota > Viridiplantae > Streptophyta > Magnoliopsida > Asterales > Asteraceae > Flaveria > Flaveria trinervia. Next base: position 82,391,826 of record CM046442.1, read on the forward strand.
TTTCGTACTTGGCCGTTGTATCTGTGTGGGATAGTTCTTTTATGGATTCTAGAACTCACCCTGGGGTCTGGCCATACTCTCACTCTCTCCTTCTGATACTGAAAGGTGTGTCTGAGAGTGTACAGCCTTTGAGCATGCCCTTTCATGGCTTGAATAGATGATGACTGAGGAAATTCCTTGTCAACCATCTTCAACAGTTGCTCATCGTGCTGTTTCTGCTGTTCTTCTTCTTCTATCTTGACTCTGACCATTTCCCTTTGAGAGTCAGGTGTGATCATGGATTGACTCTGGGCTTTGGTAGCTTCAGAACAGCAGAGAGTGGCAGACTATCATCTTCCATCCTCTTCTTCTGCTTCTTCTTCCATCCTCAGCACCCTTCTCCTTCTACGGGTACATCACTGGATGATGGTTGGGTTGGTGAAGGGATTGGTTTTGAAGAGAGAGGATGTTTGGATTTTGGCTTAGAGGTTGGTTGGGAGATTTGAGGGATAGGATCTGTTTGAGTGGGTGGAAGGGAAGGTTGATCTAGCATCCTTGTAGTTAATTTTGCTTTTGTAAGTTTAGCCATCTCTAACCTTTTGCCAGCCCCAGCCTCATCAAGGGCTTCCACAATGATCCCTTTGTTGAATTGCTCAGACAGACAGATTCTGGTGGCTATAGCCAGAATGCTGTCCCTGGACCATGCGCGGATCTCCATTAATGATCTTCCCAGTATTTTGCAATAAATCGGATCATTATTTCCAACCTCTCTTTCTCAAGAGCATCGTACCCTGCCCATCGGGTTTGTATCTCTTGTACCTCTAACCTTCTGATCTCACTGTCCAGTGTGGCTGTGTCAAACCCCTGCCTGAATAGTTGGTCAATTATTTTCCATGGAGCGGCTGTGTGTGGTGTCAGCTTCTTTGACCAGCTCCTCCAAGGATTTTTCTTCAGCAGTATGATCATCAGCACTTCTCTTTCGCTTGTATGTGAGCAGAGGTTGCTTTTCTTGTTTCTCCTCTTCCTCAGATCTCTTCCTCTTCTATCTTTCACTGCAGTACTCTCCCCCTTTTTGGTTGCATTGGAGGAAGGGGTTGGTACCGCAGAAAGAGTCTTGTGGACAGCAGCATCAACCAGAGGCTGTAATGTTGAGGAAAGCCTCTCATCAAGGGCTTTGATCACTATATCAGTGATTATGGGGTGATGAGAGGGAGGGAGTTTCGAGATAGCACCTATTTGCTCAGGAGGGTTCTGTTCCTGAGAAGTAGGGCCTGAAGCAGAGGCGGTGGTTGATTTTGGGGTGGCTCTGTGTTTGGGAAACCTTCAAGGGAAGGTGCCATCTGTGGGTGTATGATGGTGGCAGATGGACTTGCATCCTGAGACATCTTGGCCAGCAGCTCTTTGAGTCTGCTAACCTCATCCTCTAGAATGGTGTTTTGAGCAACTACATCGAAGAAGAAGCTCAGGTCATCATCAGTTGATACTGAATCACCTGACCTCCTGCTTAGAGCAGGATTTACATGCGCTGGGTGTAGACCAGTTGGTGCATGTGCCCCTTGTGCTTGGTACTGGGGACTTCCAGCCTCAGGACAATGTCCATCATCAGCTGTTGCCTCTAGGGAGGTCTTAGCAATGTTACCAGCCTCACTCTGGTCATGTGCTGAGTCAGAGGAGGTGGCAGCCTCACTAGATATTCTAAGCTCCTTCTCTACACCAGGAGATAGAATTGGGAAACCCCTGTGCTGTGGGTTCTCAGTGCACTGTGTTCCTCCCCCTCAATTGTAGAGGTATTCCCAGTTGGAAGTGGTTTCTGGGGAGGGGGTGAGGAGTGCAATTGAGTCAGCACTTGTGCAATTATTAAAGTTGGGCTGTGAGGGGCGGTTGTTTGGGGTACAGGGGTAGAAGCAGTGTGCACCTGGGGTGGATGGTGCTCTTCAATGGCAATCTCCTCAAGTGAGGAAGATCCCAGATAAGTAGGTGCCCCTTGGGTTGCTGCAGGCTCCTGTTGAGAGGAAGCCTGAGCGGCTGTGGCTGGAGGAGTCATGGTATCCACTAGGGGGTTTGGACTAGTGGATATATCCTGCGTTTGTTGTGCAGGAGCATCCTCAGGGGACTCAATTCCCTGAGTAGCCATTTTGGGTTTCTTTTTGGTGGGTTTGGTGGGGACATTGGATTTGGAGGTGGTGGCTGTGGGTTCCAGCTGCGTGGGTTTTCGCAGCTTGGCAGCCAGTTTGAGTGTCCGGTCAGAGTTGTGCCGGGAGTATACTTCTGGCAGAACAGCCGTAGCAGGGACTCCCAAGCCAACAAGTCCCTCAGCATTAAGCTGGTCTATTATAATGGCCATTATGAACCGTGGATAGAGTATCCAACGGTTGGCAGTTAGTTTTTGAGCCATATCTTTGAGCTCTGAAAATATTAATTCTGAAAAATTCAGTGGTTGTTGCTCAAGGATAGAATACATACCTGCTGCCATTTGGTGGACATTTGATCCCAAGACGATGTCTTAGGGGCCAAACATACATTGACCATGTGAAAGATCAGGCGCTCAGCGTCATTAAAGTGTTTCTTCATGATGGTGGTGGCACTGAGATCACCTTGATATCCATGCCGAGCAAATGATAGATCTAGGTGCCCTTCGGATATCCAGCAGGAGAGGTAGCATCACTCAGTGAAGAATTTTACGGATTGTTGCAGGAGTAATCACTACTTCTTTGTTGTTGACGACCGACCGGAGGGATTGTGTGTGGCTCTCCTCAGTTGTAACAGTAATGTTCATCCAAATTGGTTCAAGGATTCGGCATGTAAAACGGGGTTCAGAAGGAATGCCTTGTTGTATTGGGACTGAACCATAAGATCGATAGCAGCATCGAACTTAGTCCAGATCGGCGATTTTGTGAGGTAGGCAACACAGTTGTGTCGCGGTTTAATTTGCATAGACGCCATGGAAGTGTTTTGGAGAGGAACGTTAGGTTTGAAGAAGATAAAGCATGGAGAGCTCAGGTTAAGGGTATTTATAGGGTACGGGTGAGGAAACGACTGAAGGATGTGGTGTTAGTCATCAGTAGTTTTAAACGACCGTTGACATGGTATTATCCTTTCAGACGTTGAAACAGCTGAAGTCGCGGTGTTAGGCATCAGTAGTTTAGAAAACTACTGAAGACCGTGGTTTTGACTTCAGGTGATTGAAACAACTGAGGACATGGTGTTTGTCATCAGTAGTTATGAAACTACTGAAGACAGTGGTTTTGTCATCAGCTGTTGTAAACAACTGAAGACTTGGTATTGGTCATCAGTAGTTATAAAACTGCTGAAGACGTGTTTTGCTTCAGTTGTTTAAAATGAAACAGCAGTGGTACAAACGACTGAAGGGAAAGTTCTCTTCAGCTGTTTTCGTCAATTCTTAGCTTTTCAGCTGTTTCAAACTATCCTCAACACATTCATCAGTCTTTATGGCTGATTTCAGTTGTTTCATAGGACATCAGTACTTATCTGTTTTTACTGATTTCAGTAGTTATGACTACATCAGTAGTTGTAACTACTTCAGTAGTTTAGAGCAGATGATACTTCAGTACTTGTGAGAACTTTTAGCCTTCAGTAGTTATAAAAACTACTGAGGTTAAAAGAGCTCATCAGTACTTATATGTGACAGGCACTCATGATCATCAGTATGAATTACTGAGATCATCAGTAGTTGTCACCTATTCTAGCTGCAGCATACCAAGCCTTAACACCAGGTTTTGGAAAGTTGAACTATCCAAAGGCTTAGTAAAAATGTCTGCAAGCTCATCAGCACTAGGCACAAACTTAGGATCAATCAGACCTTTTTCAAAACATCCCTTATAAAATGATGTCTGATCTCTATATGTTTGGTCCTAGAGTGCTGGACTGGATTTTTGACAATGCAAAGAGCTGAAGCACTATCCATTAACAATGGAGTCTTAGTCTCTGTAATGCCATAATCCAAAAGTTGGTTTTGAAGCCAGAGTACCTGAGATGTACAGCTTGCAGCAGCAATGTACTCTGCTTCCGCAGTGGATGTAGCAACTGAGGTCTGTTTCTTGCTCTGCCAAGAAATCAAGCAGTTGCCTAGGAATTGACATCCACCAGAAGTTGATTTCCTGGTCAACTTACACCCTGCATAGTCACTGTCAGAAAAAGCAACTAATTTACCAGAATGTCTGGTAGAATACCATAAACCTAGAGATGGAGTGCCTTGCAGATATCTAAAGATCCTCTTGACTGCAATCAGATGAGACTCTTTAGGTGCAGCCTGAAATCTAGCACAAACACATGTAGCAAACATAATATCTGGTCTAGAAGCTGTTAAATACATCAAGGACCCAATCATACATCTGTAAAGTGTTTCATCAACCACTTTACCTTTCTGATCTGAGTCCAGTTGTGTGGTGCTGCTCATGGGAGTAGAACAGGGCTTACAATGTTGTAAATCAAACTTTTGCAAAAGATCTTTTGTATATTTGGATTGATGAATAAAAATTCCATCAGCCTTTTGTTTGATTTGCAACCCCAGAAAGAACTGTAATTCTCCCATGGCACTCATTTCAAACTTCTGTTGCATCAACTTTGTAAAGGCATCACACAACTTTGGATCAGAGGATGCAAAAATAATATCATCTACATAAATTTGAACAAGTAGATTATGCTGCCCAGCTTTCTTAATAAATAAAGTCTTGTCTATGGAGCCTCTAGTGAAATTGTTTTCCAGAAGAAAGTTTGATAATGTCTCATACCAGGCTCTGGGAGCTTGTTTTAACCCCATAAGAGCTTTATCAAGCTTATACACCCAATTAGGATGTTTATTGTCCTCAAAGCCTGGAGGTTGACATACATAAACCTCTTCTTTAACTTTTCCATACAAAAATGCACTTTTGACATCCATTTGAAAGACTTTAAGTTTTTGATAAGCAGCATAAGCTAAAAACAATCGAATTGCTTCCAGTCTGGCTACAGGGGCAAGGTTTCATCATAATCAATACCTTCTTCTTGTGCAAACCCCTGAACAACCAGTCTGGCCTTGTTCTTAACAATAAGCCCATTTTCATCAGTTTTGTTCCTAAACACCCATTTAGTGCCTATTGCACACTTACCTGGAGGTAGAGGAACCAGTTCCCACACTTGCTGTTTCTTGAACTGAAGAAGCTCAAGCTGCATGGCATCAACCCATCCATTGTCCTTTAAAGCAATGTGATAATTCTTTGGCTCTTGCTGACTGATGAAGAGAGCATAGAAGCAGAAATTTGACAATTGACTTCTTGTTGATACACCAGCAGTGATATCACCAATGATTTGAGACATGGGGTGATTCTTCAGATCTTGATACACAATGAGATCTGTGCAAGTGTTTGTAGCCGGTTCAGCAGCAACAGATGGTGATGGTGAATCATTTCCTTGAAACCAATCAGTGGATGGTAATTCAAAGGAAGTTGAATTCGAAGAAATCTCATCAGCATTTGTTGTGGATGGTGCTACTGGCGCTACAGGAACATCAGGTCTAGTTGAATCAGGCAGCTGATCACTAAACCTGAAGAGGTGAGTACTGCAATCATCATCATCATCAGCAGTACCACCAGGTGGTGAACTGTTGACAGGAGCAACAGCAGGAGTTTGATAAGGAACATATTGCAGTATGTCCAGATCAAATAACTCCACAGGACTTTGTGGAATCTTGTCCTTTGGAGATTCATTAAACTTAACATGTAGAGTTTCTTCAACCATCTTTGTTCTGCAGTTGAAGACTCTGTATGCTTTGCAAGTAGATGAATAACCAACAAAGTATCCTGCATCCACCTTAGGATCAAATTTGTGGAGTTGATCCTTTGTGTTGAGAATAAAACAGGGACACCCAATGCTTTGAAAAATGAAATCAGTGGAGCCAAATGATGGAGAACTTCATATGGAGTCTTCATCAACCTCTGATTTACTAAAACTCTATTTTGCACATAACAAGCTGTGTTGACAGCTTCGGCCCAAAAGGTCAATGGCAAACCTGAGTCAGCCAGCATGGACCTTGCAGCTTCAATGAGGGTCCTGTTCTTTCTCTCACTACTCCATTTTGTTCCGGAGTCCTTGGAATGCTGAACTGCCTTTTGATTCCCTTTGAGAGATAGAAGTCATCAAGTGTATGATTTCTGAACTCAGTTCCATTATCACTCCTGATACACTTGACTGGAAGGGAATACTGCTTCTCAATGTACAGCACAAAGTGAATAATCTTCTGAGCAGCCTCATCCTTTGAATGTAGAAAGAAAGTCCATACAAATCTGGAGTAATCATCCACAATTACCAGACAGTATTTCTTCTTTGCCATGCTCATTACTCTCACAGGACCAAATAGATCCATATGCAGTAATTGCAAGCAGGCAGTGGACTTGGACACTTCAAGGAGGAAATGAGACCTTGTGCTGTTTTCCTTTTAAACAAGCAGTGCAAGTTTCATCACAGTGGAACTCCTTTATTGGTAAGCCTCTGACTAAACTATTGTGGCTAAGCTGATTCATGTTTTTGAGATTAACATGACCAAGCCTCCTGTGCCACAGTTTAGATTCTTGAAAAGAGGCTTTGGAAAATAGGCAAGGATTACCTTTGAGATCTATCTTCTTAGAGAGATCTAAGGCATACTCTTCCTGTCCTGTTGGCTTTCAGGAGAGTGTGATCATCCAACACCTTGTCAATCAGGGCAAAACTTTGGATGACAGAATCCTACAGTTTTGACTTGTGAAAAGGGCAACATGGCCTTTATCACACATTTGACTGACACTCAAGAGGTTGTACTTGAGATTTTCCACATGATTAACATCATCAAATTTGATTTCTCCATTGGAGACAAAGCCCTTACCGATGATGTAACCCCTAGCATCATTGCCAAAAGAGACAAATCCCTTCTTTCCTTGAGAGTAGTCATGAAGAAGAGAGATGTTCCCAGTCATGTGCATAGATCCCCCACTGTCTACATACCAGATGCTACTTTGGCATGTTGAAGAACCCTGCAATAATAAACAATCAGTTAGTTTTAGAGACCCAAACCTTTTTGGTTTTGGGCCTGGTCTCATCAATAGATGGTAAACTAGCATGTTTATTTGTAACAACAGCCTGAGAAGAAGAAGATGGTGCAGAAGAGGAGTCCTTTGGCTTAGACCTCCTTTTCTGTGGTTTCAACATAGGAGAATCTAGTTGGTTAACTCTACCCAACAGATGTTGTACCATCATCACCAGCTGTGTCTGATTTTGTGATAAAGCTTTCAGCTCATCAGACACATTGCTAGTGGAGTTAGATAAGGTCCTATGTTGCACCTTCTTCTTTTGAGCACCCTCAGCTGTCACCTGTTTAACTCCTTCCTTTTTGAATTGCTTTAAGGACTTAAGGGTTACAGGATTTGATGTTGCTGATACAAATGTGGTCTCAAACTCATTTTTCATTTTTACCATTTTCTCATTAATTTCTTCCTTTTGTTTGAGTTTGGAACCTCTTTTGTACCAACAATCATCTGTAAGATGATTGAACAAACCACATACTTCACATGGTTTCTTCTTCCTTAGGTTGATCATCAACTAAAGATGGTGAAGACTTGTTCTTCAATGCTTTGGAAGCATTGGTTGCTTTCTTGACAGCATCTTTAGTAGTCTTCAAACTCTTTCTACTGCCAGTTTTCTTCTCTTCAGTACTGACAGCAGTTGAAGTTTGAACTTCAGGAGTTGAATCCTGCTCTCCAGTCCTTTCAGGACCTTCAGGATTGACTCCTGAGTTGATCAACTTATTGATCATGTGAATGTCAGCATTTGGACCATCAACATCAGCTGATAGGTTCAAAGAGGACTTGATACTGACTGCTACTTCTGATTGTGCTGTATCAGAAGGTAGATCACATGACTTGATGGATTGGTTATCACTCTCACCATCAGATTCTACCTCTGCTCTTGGGGTAAAATCTGTAGGTGGAGCAGTGTGATTGTAACCAATTCCAAACTTCACATTTGAAGCAGATTGCTTACTAAGAAGCATTTCAAAACCTTTGCATGATTGTACCCATCTATCACACTCGACCTGGGTAACTGCAAGGGTTTCTTTGAGATCTTTGTACTTCTCTAGAAGTACATCTTCTCTAGCCTTATCATCAATTATTTTGCAATTCAGTTTATAAACCTCATCATTTTTATCTTTGAGCACAACTCAAACTCAGCTTTGTTTTTGGAAATTATTTGTTCTAGCTCAATGTTCTTATTAATTAAAGCTACATTTGCTTCTCTAATGGAAGCAAATGCTGCTATGCATTGTTCAGAACATAATTTGGCTTTTGCCTCAGAGGATACCTGTGATACCTGTGGTGTAGAGGCATTGGAATGAAGTATCAGCAGACTCCAAAGCCATAAGAGCTAGATTCCCAAAGGGACTGTCACCACCATGTTGACCAGCACCTGAGAACAGTTGATCATGACCAGACAAGTCATCTGGTAAACTGCTCCAGTCAACAACTCCTGGGGTGAAGAAGCTGTGTTGTTGAGATGAAGGTTGTTGATGAGATAGGGAAGGCTGAGGTTCTGGTAATGCATGAGGTTGTGGTGTCATAGGAACTTGAACTTGACTTGACTGTGGCATGTAATAACAAGGGTACTGATAAGGCATTTGACCCTGAGGAACAAAATATGCCGGAGATTGTTGTTGAGGATGATGACTAGATGTGACAGGATGTTGCCCTCTGTTTTGTTGACTGTTGCCAGGAAAAGTCACAAAGGGTGCAGTAGAGTTTGATCCAGTTGATCTACACTCTCTTGCAAAGTGTCCAAGCCGTTGGCATTTGTGACACCTCAACTTGCTCTTGTCAAAACCAACTTTGGTTTTGCCAGAGAGTCCTGGGAATTTTCTTCCAGTTCTTTTGTAGAACTTCTGAGATCTGATATTTATCAAGGCCATTTGGCTCAAAATATCCATCTCTTCTAAGTCATCATCAGCAATCCCCTTGAGATCATCCATAATGAAACATAAATTGTCATTATTACCTCCAGTAAACTGACCATCAACACTTACAAATGCAGAATTAGAAGTGCTCGAAGAGAAATTAATATGCTCATCATACTGGCATTCAGATGCAGCATATTCTGACTCATGACCCACCAAGGCAGTGTTGCCTTGTATAAAGTCTTCAGTGAGCTTTCCAGATGAAGACAGCTTTCTCTTCTGTTCTATCTCTCTCTCAAAAGTGAGCAATTTCCCATGGAGTTGGGTGAGAGATAGTTTGTCCAAACTTGCACTGGAGCGTAGGACAATAGTATATGTGTCCCATCTCTCAGGCAGTGATCTGAGAAATCTGTTATTCATCTGAATATTGGTGTATTCAAGTTTGACCATTTTTAGTTCAGAGATCAAACAAGAAAACCGCTCATATTGTTGAGTCAGTGTCTCACCCTTTCTATGAGAGAATGTCTCATATTGTTGGGCAAGAATTTCTCTATTATTTGCCAAGACCTCATCTGTTCCTCCAAATTGTTCTTTCAAAGCAATCCAGAGGTCATGGGCAGTTTCATGATGCATTAGCCCAGAATAGATTTCATTGGGCAAAGCCATGGCCAGAATTCCATGGGCTTTTGCATCAATCTCAAGCAACTTTTTATCCTCATCTGAGTATTGCTCCCTCCTCTTCGGAACCATTTGATTGGTTTCCGGGTTATTCACCATAGGCTTGTGTGGACCATGTACCACAGATGTCCAACCCCTGCGCTGTTAACAGACAGGTGATGGAGCATACGTCTTTGCCATATGTTATACTCATTCCTAACCAGCATAGGAGGCTTGGTTGAGGAACCAGTATTGTGAGGATCATTGGAGGGAGTGGTCATTTTCAGTTCAAAAACAGTTTAGTTCAAGTTTAAAAGAAGTTTAGACAAACCACAACAAACTCAATGAGAACCAAGAATAAGATCTCAGGATGAATGAGCAGAAATACAGAAAATTCAATCTCTATAACCGTTTCTTGCAAAAACAAAAGCTAATTCAATCAAACTTGGATCTTGAATAGCAGTTTCAATGATCAATTATTAGATCGATCAATGATTAACCGCTCTGATACCATTTGACAGGATCAGTGATCACAAGTTTGATGTATCAGAATATAAAGCAGCGGAATACAACACGAATTAGACAAATTGTAGCAAGCAAACAATATATGTAAGCGTTAAGATCGCATACGGTTATAGGGAGAGAATATGAATTTCTGATTTCTAGGAATGTTTATAGATGTAGAATATTTCTAATCGAATCAATCAATCATTCCATTCAATTGCTCATATCGCTCACTGATTACAATGGGTTGTCACTCCTTATATAGTGCAACAGTCACTGCTGTTATCACGGAAAGTGACAACTGGCAGATCCAATACAGAAATAACTAATTCTTAACAAACTACTGAAATGTTCACAACTACTGAGAACATATCAGCAAGTTAAGTACAAAATATAAACTACTGAAACTACAACGACTGAAGAACAAGCTCTTCAGTCGTTTTACAAAACTACTGAAACAAAGAAAATAAAACTACTGATATCACAACTACTGAAGAAGTACTCTTCAGCAGTTGTGACAAACTACTGAGGCTTCAGTACTTGATCTTCAGACTTTGACCTTCAGGCGTTTCATCAGCTGATGACTTCAGTAGATATCATCAGCTGATGTCTTCAGTCTTTGTCTTCAGACTTTGTACATCAGTTGTGATCTTCAGCACTTGTGAACTCTTCAGCTGTTGTTCTTCAGTACTTTGGTCTTTCAGCTTCAGCACTTGTGTTCTTCAGCTGTTGTACTTCAGCACTTTGGTTCTTCAGCAGTTTCTTCAGCACTTGATCTTCAGCTGTTGAAGTCTTCAGCACTTGTCAAACTACTGATGAGGCTTTCAGCAGTTGTTGTGATACCGTGTGGGACTTAGAGGTTTTCTGATCTTGGCTCATTGGTTCTTTTGGTCCAACACAGTTCACAGCCAAGGAAACTGTATCAGATCTACCAAGATGAAGGTGAAAAGGGATGTGACCAAGGTCAGTCTTGCTTCTCAAAAGGAGATTTCTTTGAAGAAGAAAATGCTGTGTGTTATGTGTGAAAGTACTCTCATATTGCCAAGGATTGTCCATACAATCCTAAAGTACTATCCACATGACCAATCAAAACTTCAAGAATCTCAAGAAGTCTCCGCTTCGGAAGGAAGTCTGTTTCCCCGGAAGCTCCAAACAAAGAGAAGGTAATGAAAATCACCTTCGGAAGCAAAGTTGGTCTCGGAAGAAAGGAGTTCTTCCGAAGTACTAAAGTCTACTGCAGTGACTGTAGATTCTTCCGAATTCAGTCATTAAACTTGTGAAGCTCCAAAAGCTTCTAAGGTTTTGAGGTCAAGTCCAAGACTCAAAGGTGGTGTGAGTCTAGAAGACCAAATGACGAGGTTTCTCCATCACAACAGCCGAAGATCCCTCTGTACAACCATAGGATCTATTACTGTTGCATTACCTTCTATTACACTTACTGAACCAAGACATAAGGCTTGGGTTTCTAAATGTACTAATCATTTTCTTTGTGCAGGAACAGCTCAAGACAAACAAGAATGTCTGGATAATTGACAGTGGCTGTTCCAGGCACATGACAGGCGATAGGTCTTTACTTCATAATTTTGAGAGAATGATGGAGGACCAGTTGCTTTTGGAGGAAATGAAGTGGTTACATTTATGGAAGGGGCAAGGTCACAAATGGTAAGCTCAGCATTGAGAAGGTAAATTTTGTTAAGGAGCTTGGTACAATCTTCTGAGTGTATCTCATTTTGTGATCAGAGTCATAACATGCTCTTCACTAAGCATGAGTGCATTGTTCTCAAACCTGGAGTGGTCATTCCTCATGAGCATATTCTGCTCAGAGCCCCCAGGAAAGGGACATGTACAAGATGGATTTGCAAGAAACATCTCCCCTGGAGAAGTTTCATGCTTTCTATCTAAAGCAATAGTGATGAGTCTTTCCTATGGCATAAAAGAATGTGCCATGTAAACTTTAAGATATGAATAAATTAATTAACATGATCTGGTAACTGGAATGCCAAGAAAGAGTTTACAAGTGATGATCATTGTGTTGCATGCCTGAAAGGGAAGCAACACAAGGTATCCCAAGCCTAAGGAAAAGAACTCCATCACTACTCCCCTACACTATTACATATGGATCTCTTTGGCCCCACCAGTGTAATGAGTTTAGGAAGGACCTTATACTGTCTAGTGATCACAGATGATTTTACAAGATTCACTTGGTTTTCTTTCTTAGAACTAAGATGAGACTCCTGAGATTCTAAAAATTTCATCTTAAAGATTGAGAATCATGTGATCACAAGGTCAACCATAAATGTGATCAAGGAACTGAATTCAAGAACCAAATCCTTGATATATTTTGTGATGACAAGGTATTACAAGACATACATGCTCCCAGGACTCTCAGCAAAACGGAGTTGCTGAGAGGAGAAACAGGACACTTATTGAAGCTGCAAGAACTATGTTGTCTGACTCTAACTGCCTATCACCTTCTGGGCAGAGGCAGTTAATACTGCCTGCTATGTGCAAACAGAGTCTTAGTAGTTAAGACACATGGTAAAACTCCTTATGAACTTTGGCACAAGAGGAAACCTTTCATTGGTTTTCTCAGGTCATTTGGATGTCCCTGCACCATCTTGATACCAAAGATCAAGTTGCCAAGTTTGCTGAGAAATCAGACGATGGACACTTCATTGGATACTCTTCTCAAGCTAGCTTATAGAGTATACATCTCTCAGACTAGAATCATTGAGGAGTCAGCCAATGTGACTTTCAATGAGCACACATCCCGTGTGGCTGGTTCTGGTCCGGATTGGCTATTTGATCTTGATTTAGTTACCACTGTTTTAATAAATCTTGTGAGCATGTTTCAGGATCTGCAGAAAATTTAAATACAGGTGATCCTGATCCAAGATTTGAGCTTGGAAGACCTTCAGCTCCAGTTGGAACTACTTCGGCAAATGAGGTTTCTATCAGCACAACAATGACAAATCCAGCTGCACATCTGGCATGCCTTCAAATTCCAGTCAGAGGCTCTCAACCAGATAAAGACATCTCAATTGCAGAAGATAACAATGGTGATGGTGAAAGTGATCAAGAACTCTTGATGCTAATAACCATACCATAGATGATAACATCAATGATGTCACACACTCATTGGATCAAGTTAATCTTGATAGTGTGATAATGTGGAGGATCAATCTTCAAGACCAGATCTAAATTTCTCAAATTTGGATCTATCTCAGCAACTTGCTGTGATCCCTCAGCTAAGGATCCACAAGTCTCATCCTACCACAAACATCATTGGAGATGTATCTCCGGGTAAAGACAAGAGGCAAACCCATGAAGCAAATGTTTGTCTTCACTCTTGTTTTCTATCCCAGTTAGAGCCAAAGAAAGTTGAGGAGGCTCTAAAGGATGGAAGTTGGTTGAAGCTATGCAACAAGAGTTGCTTCAATTCAAAAGACAGAAAGTTTGGAACCTCTGTCCTCTTCCTCATGGGAAGACTACCATTGGAACCAAATGGGTTTTTAGGAATAAAAAGGATGATAGAGGAATCATTATCAAGAACAAGGCTAGACTAGTTGTTCAAGGATACACACAAGAAGAAGGGATTGACTACACTGATGTCTTTGCTCCCGTAGCTAGACTAGAAGCTGTTAGGATATTCCTGGCATTTGCTGCATCCAAGAACTTCAAGGTCTACCAACTTGATGTAAAGTGTGCTTTCCTATATGGAGTGATTGATGAGGAGGTTTATGTCAAACACCACCTGGTTTTGTAGATCCTGATCATCCTGATTATGTCTGCAAGCTTGACAAAGCTCTCTATGGGCTGCATCAGGCACCCAGGAAGTGGTATGAGACACTGTCTGAGTATCTCTGTAAACATGGTTACAGGAGAGGTACTATAGATGGAACTCTCTTCATCAAAGGACAAGGAACGACATTCTGCTAGTTCAAGTATATGTGGATGACATCATCTTTGGCTCAACCAATTCAAGGCTCTGCAAAGACTTTGAAAAGCTGATGAAAGATAGATTTGAAATGAGTTCAATGGGAGAACTTAATTTCTTTCTAGGAATTCAAGTGAAGCAGGTTGAAGATGGCATTTTCATAAGTCAGTCAAAGTATGTTCAAGATATACTCAAGAGGTTCAACATGACTGATTGTAAAACTGCTAAGACACCCATAGCCAGAACCACTCCCTTGGTCCAGATCTTGAGGGGAGTGTGTAGATGAGCACTTATACAGGGCTATGATTGGGTCTCTTATGTATCTTACAGCTAGCAGGCCTGATATCATGTTTGCTACATGTATTTGTGCAAGATATCAAGCCAATCCTAAGATGTCTCACTTAATCACTGTGAAAAGGATTTTAAGATACCTCAAAGGTGCCTCAACACTTGGTTTATGGTATCCAAGAATTCTAATTTCAATCTGTATGCCTATACAGACAGTGATTATGGTGGTTGCAACATGACTGCAAAGTCTACATCTGGGGGATGTCAATTTCTTGGTGGAAGGGTTGTCTCATGGCAATGCAAGAAACAAACCTGTGTGTCTGCATCAACTGCTGAGCTGAATACATTGCTGCTGCAAGCTGCTGTGCTCAAGTGCTTTGGATTCAAAATCAGATGCTAGACTACGGATTTAACTTCAAAGACTCCTATCCACATAGACAACAACAGTGCTATCTCTATCACTGAGAATCCTGTGCAGCACTCAAGGACCAAACACATCAACATCAGGTATCATTTAATAAGAGATAACTATGAAAAGGGTTAATTAAACTAGTCAAAGTTCACACAGATGACAATATGCTGATCTGTTCCACAAGCTTTTGATGAACAGAGATTTAGTATCTGATATCAGCTATTGGGATGATCAACTTTGAGTAGATTTTTTCTTAACTAATTCTAATTATTTCTTCTTAAAAAAATGTGTGTCCTAAGTTGTCTAGTTCATCACTTTCATAAGCTCATGTTTTCTTTGAATGACAAAAACTCTTTTCGAAGACTTTCCTTAGATTCTTGAAGATTTCCTGATGCTTCGGAATAACATTTTACCTTCGAAGAAAAATATGTCTTCAAAATAAATGCCTGTCTAAGAAATTTTACCTTCGGAAGAAGTCAAAATTTATCTTCCGAAGCTTAAAATTCTCAACTTAGACACTTATTCATTTTTAAGGACTTTTTCCTTCCGAAGCAAAAATTACTTTCGGAAGCTTTGTTCATTCTTATACAAAGCTTTCCCAAGTTTATTTCTCTTCCGAAGCATAAATCTTAAGACTCTCAGGAAATTCTTCCGAAGTCCTTTAGCTTCGGAAGCTTTTTCAACATCAAACTTCCGAAGACAAATTACTTTCGGAAGCTTTTCGAACTCCAAGAAAACTACTTTTTGAGCAAAAAGGTAAACTACTTTTTCAGAGGTGGGACCGACATACGGATTTCAAAGTTTATCCTCTTTCATTAAACTTTATCTGAAATCCTTCTCTCTCATATAAACCCAACGGTTCCCCCCTCTTCTATCATCTGCTTTTCTCCATACCTAAAACCCAAAGCTTTCTCTCTGAAATTTACTTCCCATTCTTTTCTCTTCATCTCTGAGCTACCTCACAATGGCTGACCTCCACACAGAAATGATCCTCACTTTACCATGCGCTACACAGACAACACAATCAGGTTGCTCTGTTATGCTCTGAAAAAGATCCTCATTTCTCAGAGGTTTGCCATTTCTTGTCTTTGTCTCACTACTTCACCTCCCTAACCATTGATCCTCCTCTATTAGGATCATCTGCTTGAATTCTGGAAGACCTGCCAAGAGGTCATTATGGATGGGGAGAAGGCACTGTCTGCCACAGTGCAGGGGAGAACAATTTTCATCACTCCGGCCATCATCAATCGACATCTTCAGCTGGATGATGAAGCAGGTGAAGTGTTCTTTCCAAAAGAAGCAGTTAATCATTCCTTCGAGCAGATGGGCTATGAAGGAGATTTCTCTGTAAAGACCTTCAGGAAAGGGAAGGTCTCATCCCAGTGGAAATACCTGCTCCATGTGGTTATCCACAGCTTATCAAACAAGCATGGTGGATGGGACCAGATTCCTGAGGATCTCTCCTTTATAGTTCATGGAATGGTTCAGGGGGTCAAGTTCAGGTATTCACAATTTGTTTATACTATTTACTTGCAAACTTAGACTCCTTAGAATATTACATGTTTCCTAGATATGTTCAACACATTCTTAACTGTGAACTGGGCTCACAGTTGAGGGAAACAGCAATATTCTTAAACTGGGACAGATGAAGCCCGGCATCTTTAAAATTATGAAGAAGCCAACTGTAGGCTTCTCAGGGGTAGAAACAGCCTTAGTCCCAAAAATGTTAGAGCTCATTGCTCAAGGTGACAACATAGCAGTCCAAGCTAGTGTTGAACCCACACCTACTGCTCTCCTACCCTCTTCACAACCTCCAATATTCATCACCTACAAAAGAAAATCCCAACGAACCCCTGCTCAGGCTATTGAGTCTGTGCAGGCCCACAAATACTCAACCTTACAGGAAGAAGTGGACTCCAGAGCTCCCACTTCTCCTGAGGAGCAAACCACTCCCATTACTTTACCTATCAGGGCTGAGGTTCCTCAAGCTCAACCTGATGAGCTCATTAGCCCAACAACTGTAACCTTCACTCTGAGTCTCAACACTCAAGTGAACAACCTTCAGGGATAGCTACCATCCCCAGCCTTTGGATCTAAACCAACCAATTCCCAACCTATCCTTTTACACTGATGAAGACTTAGGATTCAGTGAGTACCATGAGTCTCTCTTCTCCTCCCCTACTCAAAGAGCTGAGTACCTCTGACTCTCCTCAGTCTATCCCTCATCAGTCACCTATTACTGAGGTGGACACATCTGAACCTGTTCAGGATCCATATGGAAGAGGCTCTCACTTTTGAAAGTGATTACATCATTAAGACCTCAACCATGGCAACTCAGCCCATTGGCATCTTAACTGAGGTTGCCAGTGAGCAGAGGAAAACCAGCAGCCAAGAAACTCAAGCTGGTGGTGAGAGAAGGGACTTTGGTCCAATCCTCTCATCCCCCAGTGATTCTTCTGATGAAGATGAGGGGAATTTGAGACTAAAGGTACAACAATTGTCACAAACATGTACCTATCTAGTCTCTAAGGTTAGTCACTTGGAATCTCAGGTGACTACCCTGCAAAACAGGGTCAATGATCAGCAACTCCAGATTTCATATCTGCAGGAAAAACTAGCTGGGAGACCTTTCAGGAGAGCTCAACCAGGAACACAAGAACCTGTGGAAGTGATTGATTTATCCTCCAGCTCACCTATGCAAGTGGGTGATGCTACCAAAAAGGGGGAGAATGTTATCACAACCACAGAACCTGGGAGTTCTTCAAAGAGAATGGACATAGAGGACTCACCATCCTCACTTGCTGTTGTGCATTCTCAGCAACTTCCTCAAGTTCACATTAATGTGGACTCTATAGACTCTCTCATCAGGAGTCTCTTTGAGGAAGGTATACCAAGGGCTGTCTCATCTCCACCACATGGAACTGGCAACTACATCATCAGATGGAGGTATGATGATGACAGAAGAGCCCTCATACTTCACAGAGTTCAAGGTCAACAAGAAGTCCTTCAGTTCCAAAGCCTGAGCTTCTATGAAGGACTGGATTTAGTCAACATGCCACTTGTCAATCCAAGCAAATCTAGACAAGCTGACAGGCTGGCTCAAAGAATCCAAGACAGGATCCTGCAGAGTTCTCTCTAAGAAGGAGACTTAGGCAATCAGGCAATGTCATCGGTCAACTGGATGTTGAGGTGGACCCTAAGATTAGTTTCATAGGGGAAACTTTGGCTGAAGGCCCAGTGGCAGAACCTGAGACCCTTGTCTCACCATCAACAACTGCTGCAGAGGTCCAAACTCCATCTGAGACACCTGCTGGTGAAGGTGTTTCTCAGCCTCTCTCTGGCCAGAGCATGGAAGCTACACCAAGCAATGAAGGCCAAGCCTCAATCCACCCTGAGTCACAAAGGTCTGTTGGTGACAAAGGGAAAAGGATAATGACTCCTGAGGAAATTGAGGAGGAAGAGAGAGAGGAAAAGGAGGCTAAGGGGAGAAAGTTCTTCTGGGTCATCAAAATCATGCAAGCTGCAATCAGGCTGCCCCCAGACCAAATACTCAAAATGATGAACAAAGGGCAGTCAGGATTAATTATTTACAGACCAGGAACTATGATTTGATGAAATCATCTCCCTCCCCTTAGAAGAGTTGAATGAACTGGCTGACATGGAAGTGTCAAGAGAGATTAAGGAGAAAGAGGATGCAAGGTTACTTCTCCAATTCAAAGAGGAGAGGAGACAGAAGACTTCACAAGCATACTCCCACTCTCTCTCCAGTTCAAGAAGTCCTGCACAGGAAGATGTGGCTCCACAAAACCTCAGGTAGAAAGAAGAGGATAGAATCAAATGATAAACTACCTGAGTGCCACAGGCTTCTATCAGGCAAATACACTTCTTCCCCTGTCCTATGACTTCATTGAGTTCGAGTACT
This sequence comes from Flaveria trinervia, assembly GCA_025506515.1. NCBI lineage: Eukaryota > Viridiplantae > Streptophyta > Magnoliopsida > Asterales > Asteraceae > Flaveria > Flaveria trinervia. Next base: position 82,410,439 of record CM046442.1, read on the forward strand.
TAAAGCAACTTGAGCTTGAGTTAGTCAAAGAAAGAAAAACAACCAAAAGGAAGCTAAGGAAGAAGCTGCAAAGTCAAGAACCATCATTCAAAAGAATGCAAAGAAGTCTGCTGACAGACAAAGAATGATGAGCTTCTTGAAGTCATATGGATTCTCCGGAAGGAGACTTGGTCCCATGTCTCTATCTACAATGGATGAGCATATAAGGGTAATCAAGCAGAAGATTAAAAGTGGTGAACTCATTGACTTGCACTCTCTTCCAAGTCAAGTCCCACCTGAAGTGGAGGTCAAGTTTGAACAACCAGAGACACCTGAACCAGAACCTCCAGCTGAGCCTCAGCAAACTTCATCTTCTGATCCAGACAGGGTCAAACTCCCTCTCTCTTCTGAACCTATGAGGGAGGAACACCCAACTGAGAAAGACACTGATGATCACATGGTGCTGCAGACCAGTCTTCTCAGTTAAAGACATTAAAGAGGAAGAAGAAAATGGCCTCTAAACCAAAGACTAAAAAGAAGAAGCCAAAGTCATCTACCTCTACACCCCAGGCTGAATCAGATCAACCTGAGGAAGTGCATGATGAGGCAGCCCAATCAACTCCTATGCAAGTGGCTCCTCTAGCAACCGAGACACCCATCTTATCCTGGACTTACTCTACCAATCCAGAAAGATGGAATGTTATCAGAGATCAAGGTGTTGAAAATGTCTACTCATGGCAAGACATAATCAACTTACCTCTGCATGATCTCTTTGAAATGAGAAGATACTATGAGAGTCTTGATGATCCTGATCATCAATGAAGAAGGGATGGTCTTGATTATTCTGAAGACTACAACATTTAAAGATCTTCTAAGTGTTTTGGTAGCATCAGCCTAGGGGGAGTTTGTAAGGATTCCTGAAGTCTGATGCAACCCAAAACTGCCTAAGTGTTTCAGCAACATGCACTAAGTACTGAAGTGAAGAATGCTTCGGAAGAATTACACAAAGCATTAGAAAATACTCTAAGTGTAATATCTTCCGAAGCCAAGACCAATATCTTCCGAAGCCTAACATGAAGTCTTCCGAAGCTTGAAGAGACAAAGTCTTCCGAAGCTTCAACCTATGAAGACAGATTTCTTCCGAAGACTTTTAGTACACATGCTTTATCTGATGTACTGTTCCATAAAGCACCTTTTCCGCTGCGTCTCTGATAAGTCACCAACTACAAGAGTTGGTGAAAAGGTCCATGCTTTTGGTAACTGTACATTGAGGTCTTGGTCTGAAACTTTCTACTTTATGTACTTTATCCTTTTTGTAATGTATAAGGATGTGAGCTATGGCATGTCATAGTCACAAGTCAAAAGGCAGATATGCCTTTTGATCCTACAATTGATTTTGTTAGTGTCTAGTCAATTGTATCCAGCTGGCTTTCATAGTATAGCCGGCTGTAGGTTGTAGTATAAGTATTCCAAGTTCTTGTATCTTTCCATATGCTTTGTAACACTTGTAAAAGAACTTGAGAAAGCAATATACTGCTCCCTTGAAAACTATACTTTCTTGTTCTGTCTCTTTGCTTTACTTGTGTTCTCTGCATCACCTTTGGTTACCTAGTTCACTGTTTGATTAAGATTTAGTTAATCTCCTCATTGTGTTGTTGTGTTGTAATTGTGTTCAGCCCTTGAACGATCCTGCACAGCTCAGAGGTGCAAGCATCATCACCAAAATGCAAGCATCTTCTAATAGAATCTTCAGTGATGCCAGAGTATGATCATTGTCAATTCTTCCAACTAGAGTTCTAACACCATCTGGTCAATTACCTCAGCTGAATTCCAGAAAGACCTAATGAGGTTTCATAGATGGTGGGTCTAACAGTGATAGCATAAGCTAACCTTGTTGTAGAGATGAATCTGATGAATCTCTAAGTCCTCACTTCCGAACATCAGGGTTTAAATAACCGCTGACATTATGGAGCTTGCTCCATGAAAGATTTGCCATATAATCTGCAGAAAAGACCTGTGTGTCTGTTTTAATGAACTCATGAGTATCGTTATCAGTTTGACATAAGTGGTCAAAGATGCACTTTTGACATTACTGATCATTGTTGTCACATCAATGGTGAATTTGTTGTTCAACAATCACAGTTTCTCCTATGTTTGAACTTCATTAGATGTATTTCATTGATTTGTTGTACACATTTCATTGTTCATCATGCTCTGTTCTTACACCAAACATTACTATGAAGGTTTTCATGATGAGTAAAATTTTAACTGGTTTGCATGTTCATTGAAGCGAAAAGTGTATTATATTAACATCTAATTATCGAATTTTTGTGTCTTCTTATCATTCGGTCATTGTTTTTGATTTAGGTTTAACATCTGAAAGTTGGGTCTTGATGAAATTTTGGAAATTTCACCTTGTTTCAATGCAACTCATGAGTTAGATCTATAACAAGAACAGGTTGAGTTAGAAATCACATAAAAATCTTTGGTTGTTTATGTGACATTCGTCATTTTCGACTAGCTTTGTATTTGTTATCCTGTATTGTAAACACGACTCGTTTTTGTCTTCGGATCTTTGAATATTAATAAAATGATGAATTTTATGTTGTAATCATATTTCATACTTGTCGTGGCGTGACCCACAGTTCGTTTCAGCAAAATCAGTTTTTTAACGTTTTCGGTTCGTTTAAGGTCCGGACTTGTATTTTAACCATCCAAACCAACCAAGACCTAACCCATAACTTTTCTAGAACCCTCCAAACATGTAAATACCTGGTCATAATTTATTTAAATTAAAATTTATTTTAATAAAAGAATCAAAGTGCACCCTTTTACCCACCGGACAAACGCATTACCCATTTCCTCAAACCCTAATCTTTCCCTATAAATACCACTCATTCTTAACCATTTCACCTGCACATTTTCATCTTCTTCTCCCAAAAGTTTTGATCTTGTAAGTTGTTCTAGCTAGTTTTGCTTAAGTTTGACTTTATAAAGTCAACGGAACCGAATCTTGTATTTCAAATCATTTCGGGTATGTAATTTTGGTTATTTTCATTTTTTCTAAGTTATTTTATGTTCAAAAAACTATTTTCATCTTTATTTAAGTCTATGGGCATTCAAACTCATATTTATGCATTTTAGACCCGTTTGGTCGTTTTTGGGAAGTTTACTCGATTAACTTTCTTGTTTGAGTTTAGATATGGAAGTTTTACCTTATTTTTAGTTCAATGGTTTTGGAAATGTGGTAACCATCCTCGGGTTCATACCGAGTCAAAGACCGAACCAAACCGAACGCTCGTTTAAGCACTTTAAATAACTTTTAAGTGACCATGTTACATCAAACACTTTAGAGCTGAGTTTTTCTTGATATTTTAGTTATTATATGGTTGATATGGAGGTGTAGAACAAATCTTGGCTTGAACCCAAGTTTCGGGTAAAAACCGAGTAGAACCGAACACCCGTTTTAACGAGTTAGTCAATGTTCAAACCACCAAAAGTTCAACCTATCTTTTTGGTTATGTTTTAATTTATATTAATCATATTACTTAATATTTTGGAAGTGTTAGAACAAATACTAGCTCAAACCAAGTTTCGGGTAAGAATAAACCCGAGTAAAAGTCGAACTTATCGTCTTAACGAGCTAGTCACCGTTCAAAACGCCAAAAGAAAAATCTTTCCTAATTTTTTAACTTATGTTTCGATTTATTTATTTGTATTAATAATATTATGGTATACGAACCAAACTTGGTTTTATACTAATATCGGGTTTAAGCGAATTTCTTTATTAATTAAAGTCTCAAACTCGGTTTAAGAGAGTGTAAGTCAGACCTTGATGCTTACATTAATGGGATCGTGCATACTAGCACTAAATCAACTCCCATATGTAAAACTTAACAATTGTTGAGTAAAACTAAACATCAAGGACCCGTTTTCTTGTAAAACTCATTTTATACTTACGTTATTTAAACACACTTTGTAAAATATACTAAAACTCCCGAAAACCCAAGCCTTATTTTTATGAACTTTTATACCATTTATATTTCATCTTCAATACTCAATACTTACTCAAGATCTTTCAATCTAGGACACGCACGTTAAAACCGTCGGACTCGCTTACTTGAGGATTTTATTCAAAATTTATTCATCAACGTCATTTTATTCCATGTGAGTAATTTCATCCCCGTTTTTTCCTCTTCTATACTTTGGGGGTAGCAAGCATACTTACTCAACCAAAAAAAATGATTTAACATCTAGATCCTCAACCCACAACCACTAGGTTATGTGTGCTTAGAATAATTGTCCAATTGTATGTTATATACCTCATGTGATTAATTGCTACATGTTTATTGCTTTTGATCGTTTAGCCTCATCCTCATCCTCAATAAGTATGATCATACGCTCCTCCTTGTAATATGATAGTTTTATCAATTAGAAAGGAGCCTCATTTATTTATGATTGATATACCTCAATTGTCACTTATATTTACGACTTCACATATTTGAGTTGTGGATTTTTGCCTTATATTATATTTATAAAGTCATGGAATTGCTCACCAACATACATGTTGACAAAACATATTTTATGCAATGCTATAGGTTTGATTATCGGTTGATTGAAGATTTAAAGGCGTTACTTTATTTTGGACCGTTAGGTTATTAGTTAAGAACTATTTATTTTCTTGTATTTGTAAGAACATGTTATGAAATGAATGAGTTGATTAAATATTGTCACTTTAATAGTGTCGTGTGCATTTGAACAATCTTAGTTGCGCCCCGACATGTTCTGCCGCTTTGGTCGGGGTGTGACAGATTGGTATCAGAGCCATGACTATAGCATAGGTGGTTAGACGTAACGACCTATTATAGTTTATGCTTTAGGGTCCCAAAACGTGTTGCCTATACGTGTTACCCTACTTGATTGTTTATTTGCTCTTATTTACTTATTTATTTCATTTACCCTCATGTACACACACACACACTTTTATAGAAATCCAAGGTATCCTTATCTTACCTTAAAAAAATTAATTAATTAATTAATTAATTAAAAAAATCAAATTATGGATCTCAAAATTTGAGTTTGGGTCCCAAATTTTTCGATATTTCTCATCTCCTTAAAGCGTGACATTATAATGGGTTCGTACTAACTGGAAGAGGGAAAATACCTAGATGTGAACCTTTGGCAAAATGATTCCGAGAATCAAAGGTGATTTACTTACCTGGAATGTTCAAGTCAAGGTGTTTGACCTTATAGGCCAAAGCGAATGCGCGTTATATGGGTGCTAACTTTAAGCAGTCACCGTAACCGTCCGGTTACCTCCATTAATATTGTTGGATTGAAATATGAAAGCCACGGTGATACGTGGACTAGTGTTTTGATCCCTTCCTCGATTTCGATTTGTTTTTAGTTGAAACATGAAAGCCATGTTGATACGTGAACTAGTGGTCTTGACTTCTCATTTTATCCCATTTTATGAACTTGGTTGAAACACGAAAGACGCGGTGATTCGCGTAATGTTTCGACTCCTCGCATTACCTCGTATTTCTTTAAGATTACTGTCGGGACAACAAGTCATGGTGATTCATGTATGTATTTCCCGCCTCAAATCTTAACGTTTCAAATTTCAAATATATATATATATATATATTATATATATATATATATATATTATATATATATATATATATATATATATATATTCATGTGTTAAAATGGTTTTTTTATAGGTTCACAAAATATTTCATACAATTCATATTTACATTAATCACCATCATATTGGACTAGCTACCCAAAATCTCATATTGTCTCACTTTTATTATTTTTAGAATGCCTCCTCTTCATCGTCAAGCTCGTCAAGCACGTCGAACTCGTCGCCCCAAGAACTCCGACCTTAAGATAGCCGAATTGGTTACAACTCAAATGGCTGTTGTACTCCCCACCTTTGTTGCTCAAATTCAAGCTATCCAACCGCAACCTGTTGCTACTCAAGTCACACCCTCTCATGCTACATTTACTTATAAACAGTTTTTGGGCGCCAATCCACCGAAATTTATGGGTGAGGAGTGTGCTACCACGCTCCTTCAATGGTTTGAATGCATGGAAAGCGTGTTCTTGTATTGTGAATGTCCGGAGGCCAAGCGAACCACTTTCGCATCAAGTGTGTTCGAGCTAACCGCCCTAACATGGTGGAATAGCATCATGAATGCCAAAGGAGCGGAAGTCGCTATGACTCTCCCTTGGAATGAACTGAAGAATATCATGCTCAAAAAATTTTGCCCCAAGCATGAAATTCAAAAATTGGAGGCCGAATTTTGGGATCTTAAACAAGATAGCGGTAACAACTCCACTTACTCAAACCGCTTCCACGAGCTTAGCCTTCTAGTGCCCCATTTGGTTACCCCACTCGAGAGGGCAATCGACAAATACGTTTCGGGTTTGCCAATGCAAATCCGAGATTCCGTCATGAGTAGCAAGCCACAAACGCTTAATGATGCGATCACTCTTGCCGCCGCCCTTTCAGAGAACCATGTCAAAGCAGGGACTTTATCCCGAAAGGATTCCAAGAAACCAAATGTCAAGGCCATCACCGATCCATCTCCAAGCTCCAAAGTTGAAGCCCAACCCCAATCCATCAATTACTCCAACTCGTCTCACCACTCTAAAAAGAAGCATAAACCGAACCATCGAAACTTTGTTGTCACTCATCCAACTCAACCCCAATCTCAATCTCAAGCTGCCCAAAATCGAAAACCTTACACGGTCCCCATCCCTTGTGCAACACTTGTCAACGCCACCACCCATCTTACTCCGCTTGTCGCCAATGCTCAAATTGCAATCGTTACGGCCACCTTAGCAATGTGTGTCGTGAAGCCTCCGTGGACAAATCACTCTACCAGGTTTGTTCCGCATAATCCTCAAAACCGACCCATGCCTTTTGCTCAAACTCCTCCTCAACCGAGAGCTTGTTTCAATTGTGGAGACCCAAATCATTTCCGCAATGCTTGTCCCCGACTCACTTTTGCAAATCAAGCCCAAATCATGCCTGCACCATACTACACAACTCAAGCCTACCAATTGCAAACTTACCAACCTCAAGTCCCACAACTCATGGCTCCTCCGGTTCAACCGCTCCAATCAATTCAAGCTCCTCCTCCCCCGCCTTCGCAAGCTCCACAACTCACCCACGGCAACCAGGGCGTGCTTTTATGATGAATGTCAACCAAGCCCAAGTTGCCAACGATGTGGTGAACGGTACGTTTTTAATTAATGAGCATTTTGCTTCAATTTTATTCGATACCGGAGCTGATAGGAGTTTTATTTCATTTAAATTTGAATCAACCCTTCCGTACCCCGTACTAAACTTTCTCGACCTTTTTCTGTCGAAGTCGCCAATGGTAGCTCAATCACTATCGATTCGGTCATCCGCGATTGCATACTCACTCTTTGCAAGCGTAAATTCTCAATTGACCTCATCCCGATGCAAATGGGAAGTTTCGACATCATAGTAGGCATGGATTGGTTAGCCTTGCGTCGTGCCGAAATTGTTTGCTATGATAAGTTTATTCCAATTCCACTCGCCAATGGTAAAACTCTCAAAATTCGGCAAAACTTCTCCCAAAAAGCTCAACCTCATGTCGTGTTCTCAATCTCAAAAGTACGTACGCCAAAAGTACGTTCCGTTCCTAGCTCAAGTTGTGGCAAAAGACCCCGGAGAAAGGAAAATTCAAGACATTCACGTTGTTTGTGATTTTCCTGATGTTTTTCCCGACGACGTCTCCGGTCTTCCACCCATCCGTCCCGTCAAATTTCGAATCGATCTTGTCCCCGGAGCAACTCCCGTAGCTAAGGCTCCCTATCGTTTAGCTCCTTCTGAAATGCAAGAACTGTCAAACCAACTCCAAGAACTCTCAGATAAGGGTTTTATCCGTCCAAGCTCATCTCCTTGGGGTGCACCCGTTCTCTTGTGAAAAAGAAAGATGGCACGTTTCGCATGTGTATGACTACCGTGAGCTCAATAAACTCACCAAAAATCGTTACCCTTTGCCTCGAATCGACGACCTCTTTGATCAACTCCAAGGTGCAACTTGCTTCTCCAAAATCGATCTTCGATCGGGTTATCATCAATTGCGTGTTCATGAAGATGACATTCCCAAAACTGCTTTTCGTACGCGGTATGGACATTACGAGTTCATGGTTATGCCATTTGGATTAACCAATGCACCGCGGTATTCATGGACCTCATGAACCGTGTTTGCAAACCATTTTTGGATAAATTCGTAGTTATATTTATTGACGACATCCTCATCTTTTCTAAATCCGAAGCCGAGCATGAGCATCATTTACGTTCCATGCTCGATCTCCTAAGAAAAGAACAACTTTATGCCTAATTTTCGAAATGTGAATTTTGGCTAAAAGAAGTTCAATTTTTGGGTCACATCGTTAACGATAAAGGTATTCATGTTGATCCCGCTAAAATTGAGGTCGTAAAAGATTGGAAGACTCCATCCACACCTACCGAAGTTGATCCTTCCTTGGTTTGGCAGTTTATCGGCGTTTTATTCTAAACTTCTCTAAAATCGCGCTACCCCTCACCGCATTAACTCATAAGGGAAAATCTTATGAATGGGGACCAAAACAAGAAGAAGCTTTTCAAACTCTTAAGCATATGCTTTGCAATGCTCCTATCTTAGCCCTCCCTGAAGGAAACGATGATTTTGTGGTATTTTGTGATGCATCAAACCAAGGTCTCGGTTGCGTTCTCATGCAACGAGGTCAAGTTATCGCTTATGCCTCAAGACAACTCAAAGTTCACGAGAAAAATTACACAACTCACGATCTCGAACTTGGTGCCGTCGTTTTCGCTTTAAAAATCTGGAGACACTATCTTTATGGTACAAAATGTGTAGTATTCACCGATCACAAAAGTCTTCAACACATTTTGACCAAAAAGATCTGAACATGAGACAACGGCGATGGGCCGAATTACTTAGTGACTATGATTGCGAAATTCGCTACCATCCCGGTAAAGCGAATGTCGTGGCCGATGCCCTTAGTCGAAAAGTTAATGTTAAATCTATTTTGCTCCATAGCATTATCATCCAAACCAATCTTCAAAACCGCATCTATCGAGCCCAGTGCACCTCCGTTGATGAAGGTAACATGTACGAAGAAATGTCATGTGGATCCAAACTTCAACTCGAAACTAAACCGATGGCTTACTTTACTTTCTTAATCGTTTATGGGTTCCCGATCGTGACGAACTTCGTACTTTCATTCTTGACGAGGCTCATAAGTCACGTTATTCTGTGCATCCCGGTGCGGATAAAATGTACTTCGATCTTCGTCCCATTTATTGGTGGCCCGGTATGAAAAAGGATGTGGCACTTTACGTTTCAAAATGTCTTACATGCTCAAAGGTTAAAGCGAGATCAAAGACCTTTCGATTTACTCGAGCAACCCTCGATTCCTGTTTGGAAATGGGAAGACATTGCCATGGATTTCATCACTAAGCTCCCAAATACCCGAAACCAAAATGATAGTATTTGGTTAATCATCGATCGATTGACCAAATCGGCTCACTTCATTCTGATCCGAGAAAAGTATTCCGTGGAACAACTAGCTCAAATCTATGTCCGAGAAATCGTGTGCCGCCATGGTATACCAATGACCATCATCTCCGATCGTGATGCTCATTTCACATCTCATTTTTGGAAATCGCTTCAAAATGCTCTAGGTACTCGCCTTGACCTTAGTACCGCTTACCACCCTCAAACCGATGGCCAATCCGAGCGTATAATCCAAACCCTCGAGGATATGCTTCGATCATGCGTACTAGACTTTGGTGGAAATTGGGACTCTCATATTCCGCTTATTGATTCTCCTACAACAATAGTTTCCATTCTAGCATTGGTATGGCTCCGTTTGAAGCTCTCTATGGTCTAAAGTTTCGTTCTCCGATTTGTTGGAATGAGATTGGTGAAACTCAAATCACCGGTCCTGAGATGGTTCAAGACACTACGATCGTATCGATCAAATCCGCAAGAATCTACTCGCCGCTAGAAGCCGTCAAAAGAGTTATGCCGATAAACGACGAAAGCCTCTAGAATTTCACGTCGACGACCTTGTCCTCCTCAAAGTATCTCCTTGGAAGGGGGGTCCGTTTTGGAAAGAAAGGAAAACTAGCTCCTCGTTTCGTAGGCCCATTCAAGATCCTCGAAAGGATTGGAAAAGTGGCTTATAGACTCGATTTACCGAAAGAACTTTCGGTGTTCATCCTACCTTTCATGTCTCAAATCTTAAGAAATGCTTAGTTGAGGGTAATCTCCACATACCACTCGACGAAGTACATATCGATGAGACAATGCAACTTGTTGAAAGAACCGTTGAAATTATGGATCGCAACGAGAAACGAACCAAACGAAGACGTATTCGCTTAGTGAAAGTTCGTTGGGAATCAAGACGTGGTGCCGAATTTACTTGGGAAAGATAAGACGTCATGAAGGAAAAGTACCCGCATCTCTTCGTCGTAGCTTCTTCCTAATTTCGGGACGAAATTTCCAAAAGTAGGGAATACTGTGACATTCGTCATTTTCGACTAGCTTTGTATTTGTTATCCTGTATTGTAAACACGACTCGTTTTTGTCTTCGGATCTTTGAATATTAATAAAATGATGAATTTTATGTTGTAATCATATTTCATACTTGTCGTGGCGTGACCCACAGTTCGTTTCAGCAAAATCAGTTTTTTTAACGTTTTCGGTTCGTTTAAGGTCCGGACTTGTATTTTAACCATCCAAACCAACCAAGACCTAACCCATAACTATTCTAGAACCCTCCAAACATGTAAATACCTGGTCATAATTTATTTAAATTAAAATTTATTTTTAATAAAAGAATCAAAGTGCACCCTTTTACCCACCGGACAAACGCATTACCCATTTCCTCAAACCCTAATCTTTCCCTATAAATACCACTCATTCTCAACCATTTCACCTGCACATTTTCATCTTATTCTCCAAAAGTTTTGATCTTGTAAGTTGTTCTAGCTAGTTTTGCTTAAGTTTGACTTTATAAAGTCGACAGAACCGAATCTTGCATTTCAAATCATTTCGGGTATGTAATTTTGGTTATTTTCAGTTTTTCTAAGTTATTTTATGTTCAAAAACTATTTTCATCTTTATTTAAGTCTATGGGCATTCAAACTCATATTTATGCATTTTAGACCCGTTTGGGTCGTTTTTGGGAAGTTTACTCGATTAACTTTCTTGTTTGAGTTTAGATATGGAAGTTTTACCTTATTTTTAGTTCAATGGTTTGGACATGTGGTAACCATCCTCGGGTTCATACCGAGTCAAAGACCGAACCAAACCGAACGCTCGTTTAAGCACTTTAAATAACTTTTAAGTGACCATGTTACATAAACACTTTAGAGCTGAGTTTTTCTTGATATTTTAGTTATTATATGGTGATATGGAGGTGTAGAACAAATCTTGGCTTGAACCCAAGTTTCGGGTAAAAACCGAGTAGAACCGAACACCCGTTTTAACGAGTTAGTCAATGTTCAAACCACCAAAAGTTCAACCTATCTTTTTAGTTATGTTTTAATTTATATTAATCATATTACTTAATATTTTGGAAGTGTTAGAACAAACTAGCTCAAACCAAGTTTCGGGTAAGAATAAACCCGAGTAAAAGTCGAACTTATCGTCTTAACGAGCTAGTCACCGTTCAAAACGCCAAAAGAAAAATCTTTCCTAATTTTTTAACTTATGTTTCGATTTATGTTATTTGTATTAATAATATTATGGTATGACGAACCAAACTTGGTTTTATACTAATATCGGGTTTAAGCGAATTTCTTTATTAATTAAAGTCTCAAACTCGGTTTAAGAGAGTGTAAGTCAGACCTTGATGCTTACATTAATGGGATCGTGCATACTAGCACTAAATCAACTCCCATATGTAAAACTTAACAATGTTGAGTAAAACTAAACATCAAGGACCCGTTTTCTTGTAAAACTCATTTTATACTTACGTTATTTAAACACACTTTGTAAAATATAACTAAAACTCCGAAAATCCAAGCCTTATTTTTATGAACTTTTATACCATTTATATTTCATCTTCAATACTCAATACTTACTCAAGATCTTTCAATCTAGGACACGCACGTTAAAACCGTCAAACTCGCTTACTTGAGGATTTTATTCAAAATTTATTCATCAACGTCATTTTATTCCATGTGAGTATTTCATCCCCGTTTCCTCTTCTATACTTTGGGGGTAGCAAGCATACTTACTCAACCAAAAAAAATGATTTAACATCTAGATCCTCAACCCACAACCACTAGGTTATGTGTTGCTTACAATAATTGTCAATTGTATGTTATATACCTCATGTGATTAATTGCTCCATGTTTATTGCTTTTGATCGTTTAGCCTCATCCTCATCCTCAATAAGTATGATCATACGCTCCTCCTTGTAATATGATAGTTTTATCAATTAGAAAGGAGCCTCATTTATTTATGATTGATATACCTCAATTGTCACTTATATTACGACTTCACATATTTGAGTTGTGGATTTTTTCCTTATATTATATTTATAAAGTCATGGAATTGCTCACCAACATACATGTTGACAAAACATATTTTATGCAATGCTACAGGTTTGATTATCGGTTGATTGAAGATTTAAAGACGTTACTTTATTTTGGACCGTTAGGTTATTAGTTAAGAACTATTTATTTTCTTGTATTTGTAAGAACTTATGAAATGAATGAGTTGATTAAATATTATCACTTTAATAGTGTCGTGTGCATTTGAACAATCTTAGTTGCGCCCCGGCATGTTCCGCCGCTTTGGTCGGGGGTGTGTGACAGTTTATGATAAGATGATCGACGTGGGTGTACTGTGTATTTGCGCTCGTCTCACTATGAAGTCTCTCAAATTTGAAAAGTATAATGACCCTTTTAAATTCTTTAAATAGTCAATAATGCATTCTGAAAGATTTACAAGTTTAAGAGCAAATGCGGTCACCACTGTAGCAAATGCGGAAGTGTAAATTTTTTGACTTTTGGTCATCCGCATTGTTAACTGTAGCAAATGCGGAAGACAAAATTTGGACTTTGACTACCCGCATTTGTTCACTGTTGTAAATGCGGAAGTTTTATTACTTTTGTTTTCTTCTATCCGCATTTGTTCATTGTTGCTAATGCGGAGGAACTAAGTTCATCAGCATTTATTTACTGTAACAAATGCGGTTGACAAAACTTATTCAGCATTGCTCACTGTTGCAAATGCGGTTGAATAAAATTGTCAGCATTTGCTCTACTGTAGCAAATGCGATAGTATAAAATCCACATTTACTTGATCCATTCATTGACAAGAGATTGATCACTTAATTATTTCTGCTTGATCATACATGAGCATTGAAGATGTGTATCCACAAATGCGGATAAGTAAAACAAATGCGGAAGTGTAATTTCATCCATATTTGACAAATGCGGTTGAACACTTAAAGTTTATCCGCATTGACTAATGTGGTTGAACACTTGAAATTTATTTATCCGCATTGACAAATGCGGTAGAACAATTTGTTCCGCATAGGTTTTAACACTTCAAACTTTCATGTATACTTGTAATACACTAATGTGGTAGAGTAAATCATTGTCCGCATAGTTTCACTTGAAAATATAAAGCTACCCGCATTGGTTATAAGCATGGGTTACCTTCACCCGCATTAACAAATACACTTACTACATTAACTTTTGAACTTAATCATAAGTTAATATGACTAAATTGATTTTTTATATTATGAAGTCTTATCCTTGATTGATTTTTCTTATGAAGTTGACTGTTAAAATTGTCAATTCTTGCTTAGGTTGACTTGTATGTCACAAGTGATACAAGTTTCCCAATTTTGACTGATCTTGGACTTTTCATGCTTCCAAGAATCACATAAGCTGAATACAATGGTATAACTTTTTGCAACAACACAAGCATTTTCTTTTTCTTTTGTTTTTATGTTTTTAAGAAAGTAATTTAAAATAGTAACAATCTATAAAGATTTAATCACAAATTTTAAATTACTCCCCCTAAAGTTTTATCCACATCTGGATAAAAACTTTAAAGATTTAAAAACCTTTTTGACAATTTTATACATTGATTATTGATAATGAAGAGAAGTATATATTTTGTTGGGATCATATCAGTCTTACATTACACATGTGCATCTTTTATGATTAAATGGAGATGTTTACGAACTTGATGATTGAAAGTATGTTTGTCCTCTTAAACTCATACCAGGTTGATATTTTGATGCAAATGACTTTTATCATGTTTTTGGTTGATTTAGTTATTCAATGTGTACCTCACACACACAAGCATAGAATGATCAACCATCCTTATACAATGCATGGTAGAACTTTTTCACAACTTTTCTTACCAGGTTACTTAAGTTATGAGAGCTTATTTTCACTAATCCTCATTGGGATTCTTTTACTTTGATCATTTTCATGATGATCCTTATTGGGATTCTTTTCACTTCACTTTGGAAGGTGATCCATGATAGGATTCTTTTGTTCATTCACTTGGAATGTATTGCTTTTGTACATTCATCCAATTTGGATGTGTTCCTCATTAGGAATCTTTTGGATCAGGACATCTACACTATGTGCATGCTTCATCAGGTCTTTGCTCAGCAAAACAAAGATGAAACAGATGTAGGTGAAAGATTCATAAAGTATCATTACCTGGTGTGTTTAGGTTACTAGACACACATGCACTCAGATAAGCCAATACATACATGTACTCTGTGATGAGTGTTTCACTATTAAATAAGATTTTAGTTCATCACTTCATGTATATTCTCTTCCAAATTGAGCCTACCAACATATCTGGTAAGTCATGACAGTCTTGCAATTTTTGAAATTAAGCACAATGAATGATATAATGACTATAATTATATCATTTCCCCAGATTCCTTTCTTCATCAAAATTGATTTCTTTTTGTGGTTTTCTCATGTTTTTAATGTTTTTGATGTTTTTCATGGTTTTACTCAAGATTAATTATGCCAATTGACTGAACTAGGAATTCAAACCTACTAGGGTCAAATGCCTTGGTAAATAAATCAGCTAATTGATTTTCAGTTGGTACTTGAATCAATTTGATTAATCCCTTTTAGCACAATCTCTCAAAAAGTGATATCTTATTTTAATATGTTTAGTTTTTGAGTGCTGAACTGGATTATTAGTTATGAAAACAGCTGTTGTGTTGTCAATGTAAATTAGCGTGTGCAAGAAGTTAAAACCATAATCAAGCATCTGGTTTTGAATCCAGAGTACTTGAGAGCAACAAGCTGATGCTGCAATATACTTAGCTTCTGCTATGGACACAGATACATTTGTCTGCTTCTTGCATTGCCATGATACTAGTTTGGGACCAAGAAATTAACACCCACCGGAGGTGGATTTTCTGTTGAAGTTGCATCCTCCATAATCACTGTTTGTGAAGGCATAGAGACTAAATTCGCCATCCTTTGGATACTATAACCCGAGAGCTGGTTTGCCCTTCGGATATCTGAATATCCTCTTCGCTGCATTCACATGTGATTCTTATGGATCAGCTTGATATCTGGCACACACACAAACACCAAACATAATGTCAGGCCTACTGGTTGTTAGATACATAAGTGAACCAATCATTGATCGATAATGAGTCTAGTCCACTGGTTTGCCTTCAGGGTCAGGTCCAATCTTTACTTTAGTATCCACAGGAGTTCTGATAGACTGACAGTCAGCAAAGTGGAATTTCTTCAACATGGTTTTCACATATTTAGATTGATTGATGAAGATTTCATCTGCTGTTTGTTAGACTTGCACCCCTAGAAAGAAAGTGAGTTCCCCCATAGCACTCATTTGAAATTTTGAGTGCATAAGGTCTTCAAATTCTTTACAGAGTTGTTTGTTTGTAGAGCCAAATATATTGTCATCCACATAGATCTGGAGTAACAGCATATCTTTTCCTCTTTTTCTTCTGAAGAGAGTCTGACCAATCTTTCCTCTTTCATATTCATGTTCAAGAAGAAAGGATGATAGAGTCTCATACCACTTTCTTGGGGCTTGATGAAGACCATACAGAGCTTTGTCAAGCTTGTAAACTCTATGAGGGAAATCTGGATCTTCAAAGCTAGGTGGTTGACTCACATAGACCTCCTCAGCAATCTTTCCATACAGGAAGGCACACTTTACATCCATTTGATAAATAGTAAATTTCATGGATGCTGAATAAGCTAGAAAGATTCTGATTTCTTCTAGTCTGGCAATAGGAGCAAACACTTCATCATAGTCGATTCCTTCTTCTTGAGTGTATCCCTGTGCCACTAGTCTTGCTTTGAATCTGATGACGATCCCTCTATCATCAGTCTTGTTCCTGTACAGCCATCTGGTACCGATAAGGTATTGTCCTTCGGGAAGATCTACCAGTTTCCATACTTCTTGCTTCTTGAATTGGAGCAATTCTTCCTGCATTGCTTCAATCCAACTATTGTCTTGAAGTGCCTCTTTGATGTTCTTGGGTACTGTTTGACACAGAAAGCATAAGAACAAACAAATGTTTGCAATAATGGATTTGCTTCTTGTCATTAAGATCACCAATAATGGTTTCAACTGGATGATTTTTATGTATTCTTGTGGTTGGAATGGAGTTACCAGCAATTGTTACATCAAGATTGGAGACATTCAGTTCATTATGGTCAGAGCACATTTATCTGGTACTGTTGTTGAATTATGAAGATTGTCAGACTCTATTTCAGCTCCTGCTTTAGCTTCAGCAGCACTGTGATTACTTTCATCATTTGATGTTCTTTGTGTTTCAGCTGGAGGAGTAGCTTGTTTTTTATTTCTGATCTCAGTTTGTCGATCATCTAAGTGTGATAGTAACAGGCTTGGTCCTCCTTCAGTTGAAACACTTTGATTTTGTGATGATTGTCTGATGGGATGAGCTTGAAGAGGAACGTCTTCATCAGGAGTAGGAGGAATCAATGGAAAGTCATTTCTTCTTTCTACAGCTGAAGAAGTTTCACCTGAATGGAGATTTCCTGCATCAGACAAATGAAATTGATCAAATGATTTTGTAAAAGAGTCAATATCAAACAACCAATCGGGAATATTTGTAGATTTAGGAAACGAATGTTCCTTGAATTGAACATTTGTTGATTCATCAATAATGTTTAACCTAGAAGTAAACACTCTGTAACCCTTTGAAGCAGAAGAATAACCTACAAAGAATCCTTCATCAGACTTGGATGAAAACTTTCTCAGATAGTCTCGGGTGTTTAATATTGAGACAGGACTACCAAATGATTTAAGAAATCCAATGAATGGTTTTCTATGAAAGAGCAGTTCATAAGGAGTTTCATGTTGTTTTCTTTGACAAGTAGAGTTCAATTCTGTACAAAGCATGATGTATTAACTGCCTCTGCCCAGAAGGTGATTGGTAGTTTAGCATCGGCTAGCATCTTTCTTGTTGCTTCAATCAGTGTTCTATTTCTCCTTATAGCTACCCTATTTTGTTGAGGAGTTCTAGCTACACTGAATTGATGAGCAATGCCTTTGGTTGCACAAAAAGAACTCATACTTTCATTTTTGAATTCAGTACCATTATCACTTCTTATTATTTTGACCTAAGATCGAGTTGATTTTCAATTTTAGTGATAAATTCTTGTATGATTTGGGATGCCTCATTTTTATGAAGTAAGAAAAAAACCCATGTGAATTGTGAAAAGTCATCAATGATCACTAAACAATACTGTTTCTTTCCAATACTCATTACATGAGTTGGTCCAAACAGATCCACGTGAAGTAATTTCAATGGAGTATTGTTAGTGTTCACCAGCTTGGTTTTGTGAGACAATTGTGTTGTTTTCCTTTGAGGCACGCTGAATAGTGATCAATAAAATGAAATTATTTTTGAGGAAGACCAATGACATGGTTTCCTTTGACCAACTTGTTCATGTTTTTAAAGTTTGTGTGCCCCAAACGTCTATGCCAAAGCTGTGACTCATCAAATGATGCTTTTGACAAAAGACATGTTTCTTCTTTAGGTGATGCTTAACACAGGTTTAAGACATATGTATTGTTCTTCCTTGGGGTCTTTAAGACAACCCATTCCTTTGGGATCTGAAATCCAGGTTTCAGAATGTAGCAATGAGTGTCTGTAAAGTGAGTGGAATATTACTTGTCGCAGATCTAAGACACGCTTAGCATATTGAAATTCAGCTGTTCACAGTAGTTCACTCTATCAAAGCTCAGCATCCCGTTTGTCACAGATCCTTCACCTGTAATTCTACCACCCTGTGAATCTCCACCAAATGCCACAGTAGTTCCTTGTACATGCTTGAAGTCATGAAGGAGGGAACGATCTCCAGTCATGTGTCGGGAGCATCCACTGTCCACGTACCATAAGCTATTGGACCTGTGTGGATGAACCTGCAAGCAAAAAGAGCTAATTAGAATAAGGAACCCAAGCCATGATGGTCTTGGGTTTCCTGTTCCTATTCATGATAGTGACTTCCTGGTATTTCCCTCTAAATTGTGGTTTAGATGGAGGTGTCTTCGGAGATTTTTGGTAATGACTGGGTTGAGTCATCTTATCAACATCTACTAAAGATTCAGATGAGTAATGAAATCGTTGGTCTCTGTTTCTTTGTAGAAATTTGGTCCGTTTTTCATTATCAAAAGTAGGTTTTTGTTTTGGAAGGTCAATTTTGTGTTTCATTGGGAGATGTTTTCTTTGAACCTTCCTCAATTCCTTTAAATTATTCCTATCATTTGTTGATCTAGATGTCCTAGATTGAGTATTGTGAAAATGAGGTCTGACAGAATGTGTCACAGTGGATGTTTTTTAGATGGGCTTATGTTGGGGAATTCTCAACCCTTCTGATTGAAGTAACAATCAGATATATTATGATTGTTCATGTCATAGATTGAACAATACTTGTTGAATAGCAGTTTTTGGTGGAGTGATTATTCATATCACAGATAGAGCAATATTGATTAAAAAAGCATTTATCTATCTTGTGATTGAACATTTCACAAATGTCACAATACATTTGTTTGTTTCTTGAATCAGATTTTGCCTTGTGTGACTCAACTGATATTTTCTTTTGCTGGATCACTTTATTTTCTTTAGGGGATGAATTAGAATCAGCCCTCTTTGTAGTTTGCGTCACAACACTACCTTTGTTTATTTTCTGGGATGTTTCTGTTCTTCAACCCATTTCTCACCTCTTTCTCAGCCCTCTTTCTCCCTGCCTTAATCTTGAAGACTGAGGATCTGATAATGTTTTATGTGTTGAACTCAGTGATCCTGTCTGTTTCTTTTGCAGTGAAACCTTTTCTGATTTGCTTGAATTATTTGTAGATATGATCTCATTATCAGAACTGCTCTCAGCAGTGGGTTTCACTGACTTCACATATTTCTTTTTACCTTGTAATACAGAGGGTATGAATTTTATAAAAGGGACAATTGCTTTTACAGGCTTGAGGGTTTCATGACACTCACTGTCTTGTCTGAACACTCTTTGATTTTGATTGGGTGACCTAACTTGATTTTATCCTCATTGGTTTCAATGTAAACTTCAGGTTTGTTTTGAGGATTGGTCAGTTGTTTTACTATAGATTTAGGTTCCATAGTTTTAGTTTCAATTTCTTTAGTGAGTGAGACAAATTCAGGCATTACAATGTAGTTGTCATTGTATGGTGGAGGACATGAATTATACCCAATCCCCGACATGTCCGTTGGATCCTTTTGAGAATCAAGCATCTCTTGCAGCTTGACTGAAGACATTTGAAACTTTTCAAATTTCACATCAGTCAGTGAATGTTCAGCCTTAGATTGAGCTAACTTTTCAGTAAGGAGCTCATTCTCAGCTACAAGAGTGTACTTTTCACCATGTTGTTTTTCTATGTCAGAGATAAGAGATTGATTTTGATTTCAAAGCCTTTTATTTCTCTCTTCATCATCTCTGACTTTACCTTTTCTTCCTTTATTTTATCTGCCAGTTTATGGTCATGCTCCCTATAACCTTGTAATTCATTAATACATTTTTCACTACAAAGGTTAGATTTTACCTATTGGAGATGGACCATCATTGATGTGAGCCATTAGAGCATGATAGTGAAATTGAGGCCTGACTTCCTCTGCATACACGCTCCAGTCACATACTCCATCTTGTTTTATCATGAGAGCACTGGCAGAAGACTGACTGCTTCCACGAGCTTGATTTGTCAATTGGGGTGGATTTTGATATGATTGGTGTTGATGAGATTGATGATACTGTTGTTGTTGGTTGTTGGAGTGAAAGCTTAAGTTAGGTTGTGAGGATGGCTGGCCTTGAGAGTTCCTTTGATAGTTGTTTCTCTTGGGGGCATAGCATTCTCTGGAGAAGTGGCCAGCCGCGCCACAGTTAAAGCCTTTCACCTTGGATTTATCATATCCAAGTTTTGTATTTTCATTTAGGCTCAGGTTTCTGCCTTTTCTAAAGAATTTCTTGGCTATCATGGCAATCATGGCCATTTGCCATTGTAAATCCATTTCTTCCACATCATCAGGATCCATTTCCTCCAGATCTTCTTGAATTAGATGAGCAGAAGTGAGTCTTCCTCCTAAGTATGCTTCAAAACTTGCGACAAAGGCATTGTAAGTTGCCTTTTGTTCTTCTGATCTTGTGTCTTCAGGAGTGTTTGAGGAGAGCAGTGACTCTGGATGTTTGAGATGATGTTGATGGATGATTGATTGGTGGAGTTGCAATGAACCCAGTGTTGTTTAGTTGATCTCTTGATGAGATGAAATCATCCTCCTCGGTGATGAAGGCATTTTCCACAGAATGAGATTCTGATGGAAATTTGTAAGCCTCAATCACTCTTGGTCCACCAAGATTTCTACTTCTTTCATCAAGTTCTAATGCTTTTATTTTGCTATCATAATATCCAAAGTAGTACTCTCAAGATCAAGAGTATTTTTTGGCATTGTTACATTCTGTTTCCAGCTTTCAGGGAGGCTGTGAAGCATTTTCTTGTTTAATTCTTTGATCTTGTAAGTGACTCCCATGATTTCCAAGTCATTTACCAACTGTACAAATCTGTGCAGTTGTTTAGATATGGACTCTTCCTTGGTGTGGTGGAATGTTTCATACTGGTTAACAAGCTTATCCTTGTTAATTTCTGCTACCTCACTGCTTCTTTCACACATGATTTTCAATGCATCCCACACAGCTTTTACAGTACCATACTTCTCCAATCTTTTCAACACATCCATCTTGAGTGCTTGAGTTAGATGGAATAAGCTTTGAGTTTAATCTTTATTTTCTTATAGTCTTCATCATCAAGAGTTAGATCTTCAATGGGTATTCTTGCAATTTTGTACATTGCAGCTTGATCTGCAGACAGAGTGACAGGAATGTGTGGCCCCTTGCATATTGAGATCCAGAAATCATGATCTACACCTGTGATGTAATTCCTAAACCTGATTTTCCACTGTTTAAACTCATATTTGTGTTTAAGCATAGGAAGTTTAGGTGTATGACCAAGTTCTGAGTAACTGTTAGAATCCATTTTCTGAATATAGATTAAGGTGATTTATAAGATTGATTAGTCCAACTTTGTCCAAATAGTTCTAACTTATTTCAGAATCAGATTTGTGCTTGTAGTGAGTTTCTTGCTGTTCGGAATATTTTGGTGAGAATGTGTTGAGAGGAGTATTTTCTATTGTTTACTACATAGAGATGATGGTATACTCTACTAGCAACTTGATTACCAGATCAATCGAATTCTATTCAGTTCTCGCGCAGATCTGTAAGAGAATCGAGAGCCAAGGCTCTGATACCAATTGATTGGGTAAGTAAGATTGAGATTCTTACTGAGAATCAAATATGGTAATCAAGTCAATAATTGAATAACGGAAACAAACAATCAAAGAACATTCAATGCAAGAAAAATACTCATAAATGCTTTTGTATTATATATATGAAAGTTGATTGATTACAGAGAATAAATTACAACAAAAATTCTCTATGTCTATCAACCGTCACCTCATGTACGAGATTATCTATTCTATTTATAGGAAGACAATATGCCTTTTACAAAATGACTAAACTACCTCTAACCTATTACATCAGAACTAGTCTAAGTCTTCATCCGCATCTTTGCTTGTTCATCCGCATTGACAAATGCAGATGAGTTAACTTGATCAGCATTTCTTCGCTTGATCATCCGCATTGACAATGCGGATGAGTTAACTTGATCAGCATTTCTTCGCTTGATCATCCGCATTAGTATGTTGGTCATCCGCATTGGTTAATGCGGATGAGCAAATACTTATGCTCATTCGTTCAGTCATCCGCATTTGTCAAATGCGGATGAGCAAAGTCTTGTCAGCATTGATTCTTGGTCTTCCTCATTTGTCAATACGGAAGAACAAATACTTGTCCGTATTTTTTTTATGTCTTCCGCATTGACAAATGCGGAAGACTATACTTGGTTTCTGGAGCAGAATCTTAATCCGCATTTCTTCTTGGACTTGTGGGATTCCAGCAAAGCAATCATCAAATCACCCATTGAATTGGCATGTATGATCCTTTTAGGGTGCAAAAAACTTGGTTCCCAAATCTTAAAAACATCAGTTACAAAACAGCCCCAAATCAAATGAACCCTAGGTTGATTCGAACCAAAATTGAATATCAAATCGATGTTGTTAATGATCTAAATCATGGGGCTTTCACTCCCTATGTTGAATTGAGTATGTTGGTGTGTTTAGTTACCCGAATGATGATGGTATGATGATTAACATGATGTAGAAGTAGACTGCAACCAACTTGTGTCCAATTGATGTGCAGATGTTTATGATTATTTAATTAAACTCGGGGGTAACTTCAGATCTTGTTCTAGACTCAAAGCCCCCTACCAATTTGAAGTCAAATTGTTCAGAGAGAGGATCTTGATCAAGTTGCATACTCGCGATGAGAGGGGGAAGTAAATTCGATGTTTGTGTGTTTTCAGGTGAAATTAAGTGTTGGATCAAGAAGAAGGCTGGTGCAACCAAAACCAAATCACTTAGACAATTTTGGTGCTACATACAAAGGCTTCCGAAGCTAAGTGTGGAACTTCCAAATGTTGTAGAGTTCTTCCGCAGACAAAGTGAAAGATCAACTTCCAAAGACAAACTCTACTTCCGAAGTCAAAGAACTTACTTCTAAAGATCAAATCTAAGAAGATGAATTCAGAAGACTGCTTCTGAAGTATGAAGACAGAAGAAGTTCTCAAGCCTCAGAAGAAGTAGCCTCTTTCGAAGTATAAGTGGCTTCGGAAATACTTATTCTTCCGAAGCCATTTAACCTTCGGAAGACACTGCTATGAACCAGTGGACATAAGTATGGTCTCTGACACTCTGCTGCAGACCTCTAATACTACATGGCATTTTCCCAAAGAGCCATGTAGTTGACCATACATTATTCCACTGTTCACCTTTTATGATAGTAAAAGTTACCAACCTTAGTTGGTGACAAAAGGTAAGTCAGGGACATGTCCTGACTACCATATCTCATATAAGACTTTATCTGAGATACCTTAAACTATAGTCTCGTAGTATAGGCTTTAGTTATAGGATCCCAGTGGGTATCAAAGTATATCCGGTTGTAGGTAGTATTATATATAGTTTCTCATTGTAACTCATAACATCATGCTTGTAAGAGTCTTGTAACATTTGAGTTGAGAAACAATATATGCAAGTACCTTGAAAATTACTTTATGCGTTCTTTACTACTTATTATGTTGTGATCAACTCTTATTGACTCTATCTTCATCCGAGTGTTGTTCAAGTGAGTTTGAGAGAAAAACAAAGTGTTAGTGACATAAACCGATCCTACAATTGGTATCAGAGCTTTTTAGACTCTTGATTGTGAGACCTTACCATCCAAATCAACCTGTTTTTCACTCCTCCCTACAACTCACTCAAAATGGCTCTTAACATATCCGAAGTAGAGATGGGAACAATGACAAAAGCTCCCATCATTACTCCTGAAAACTTCAAGTCTTGGAGTAGAAGACTGGAAGGCTTCATCAGATACCAAGACAGCAAAATGTGGAACTCCATTGTCAATGGCCCGTACAAACCCAAGGTGGCTTCACCAGGAGGAAACGGTGCCATGATAGAAAAAGTTGTTGAAGATTATTCTGACGAGGACTGAAAGAAGATAGACATCGACAGCAATGCTATGACCATTCTTATGACTGCAATACCCAAATCCATCATGGTGGGGTTTGAGCATTATAAGTCTGCCAAAGAATTTTTTGATGCACTTGCTAAGATGTATTCAAGCTCGGACGACTCCAAGAAGGACTCACTGAAGCAGCAATTCGAGAACTTCACTTATATTGTTGGAGAGACCATCAGGCAGTAGTATTTCAGGTACATGGATCTTATCTCTTCTCTTCAGTCAGTGAAGATCACTCCTGAACTTAGAGATCTCACTAGAAAGTTCATGAGTGCTCTTTCAAATGAGTGGACATTCTACCGTGTCTCTATCAAGAGGACGGAGAACTTGAACACTCTTACTATGACTGAACTCTATGGCATTCTTGATGGATATCGCCTAGAGATGGAGAGTAAGAAGGGCCACCAAACAAGTAGACCTCTGAGTCTTCCTGCTAGCAACGCTTTAATAGTTACGGAAGGCTTAGTACCCCCACAACCTCAGCACTACCTGACTTACCACCAACAGCCATCCTGCTCTTCTGGACCATACATCACTTTTCCTGAGACTCTAAGGTCTCAATAGGCTCAACACAATTCTTTTTAGGACAGTTGTGCCTTTGTCTCAGTAAGTGGACACTCTGGTGATTTTCAATACTGTTTTAGTGATCTAGAGCGTTTTAGTATAGACGATGTAGAATATGTGGACATAGTCCAACAGATGTCTCTGTTAACCTACAGAGTGAAGAAGTTCTTTAAGAGAACTGGAAGGCATTTCCCTCAAAACCCAACTACCAGCAAGCTTGGGTTCGACAATACCAAGGCAAAATGTTACAACTGTAACCAACTTGGTCACTTTTCAAGGGAATGCAAGGCTCCCAAGGCCAATTTGGGAACCCCACAGGCCTCCACACATCCCTCAACCTTAAAGCCCACTGGAAAGTCAACTGAAATAGCTGCAATGGCTCAAGAATTGACTGGAGCTTCATGGTATAGGATGTGACTCCTACTCAAGCTCTTATGGCCGGAACAGATGATAACCAGGTTATGAACATCTCTGTACTCCTGCCTGTATAGTTAATGTTAAAATATATCAGGATTACAATATGGAAATTAGATCTGATATTGAGTCTTTAAATATCTTAAAATCTGATTTTAAAAGGGATGAATCTGACTACCAAAAGAAAATTGAGGAGTTAGAGAAAACTGTGTCCCTATTAAAATATGAACACACCAACTACAAGACTCAAATAAAGGATCTAATATCCAAATTTTCTAAGGCTCAAGCCCAGCTTGTCACTGCTAAGGCTCAAGCCAGGAAGCTTACTATTTATGAGCAGAACTTCCAAGCTATTCTTGCATCATCCTCCCACTCCAAACTCTATTATCAGAACAAAGGAAGGTCGGGGACCAATAAAATTGCTCCACCATATTCTTATCAGTCAATAAGACAACCTAGATGTGGTACTAAAGAGCAAGAGGTCCCAAATGCTGACCCTTCTTCACTAGAGTTTAAGAATGAAGCAACAATAGTGGCTACCATAGGGAAGGGACAGGTAAATGTACCCACCTCTCCCAGTGAAGATCAAATCCTAACCACCAAAGCCAGAAGAAGCAGAGCTAAAGCTGCTAAAAGAACTGCCAAGAAAGTGGCTGAGTCTAAGCTGAAGATTGACCCAAAGCAGAAAGGTGTCTTTATCTCAGCTGGAGTCCAAGTGGTAGGTACTTCTGATTCAGGAAAAAAGTGTAATACCAGCACTCCTGTCCTACCAAAGGATCACAAGTTGAAGGGAAAAGTTACTGATGAAAAGAAGAAGCCCAAGAAATAGCAACCCTCACATTCCCAAAAGACTAGCATTGCATGCATAATGTGTGGTCTGCAAAACCACATGGCAAAAGATTGTTACTACAATCCTACAAGCACACATTAAGCAAATAATGTTAGAAAGGAAGGAGTCAGGGAAGGTTTCACATTTGGACCTTTTCAAACGGTTCAAGTGATGAAGAAGTGAAAGCTAGTTTCGGAAGCAAGGTTGCTTTCGGAAGAAACTCTTTCTTCCGAAGTGAAAATGGCTTCGGAAGCAAAAGCTACCAAGGTTCGGAAGAACAAGAAAGCTCCCTTGAAACCATCCCGAAAAAGACTCCTTCGGAAGAAATGGTGGTGAAGGCTTCTTTCAAAAAGAAAGAAGCTTCGAAAGAAGGCCATACTGCAAAAGCTTCAACAAGCTCATCCTCCAAGATCAACCAAAATGTGGACTGGAAGATCAAGGAAGATGCTGCAGCCCAAACCTCTTCTTCAAAGACATCTATTGAACCCCCATGCATATCATTTGGTTTAATTACGTCATTATCTTTGGAAGAACCCAAGACCAGCAAGGCTTGGGCTTCCAAACAAAACTAACAATCTCATCTTATGTGCAGGGACATCCATATGATAAGAACAACAATGTATAAACTGTGGGCAGTGGATGCTCTAGGCACATGACAGGGAACAGATCTCTCCTTCAACAGTTTCAACACTATGATGGAGGTCCTGTCCATTTGGAGGTGAGGCCAGAGGATATATTTCTGGCAGAGGGAGTATATCCAATGGTAAATTAAAGGTTGACAAAGTTTACTTTGTCAAACAGCTTGAACACAACTTTTTAAGTGTTTCTCAATTCTGTGATCAAAAGCACCAAATGCTTTTTCACAGAACATGAGTGCATTATCCTCAAACCAGGGATGACAATTCCTCCGGAATTGGTGCTTCTTAGATCTCCCAGGAAAGAGGATATGTACAAGCTGGATATGAACAATGCTTCCCCAATGGGTGAAGTATCATGCTTTCTTTCCAAAGCTGATAGTGATGAGTCAACACTTTGGCATAAGCGTACTTGACATGTAAATTTTAAGATAATGAATAAATTGGCGAAAAATAACTTGGTACATGGTTTGCCTAAAAAGGAATTTTTCTGCAAAGATAACTGTGCTGCATGCCTGAAAGGGAAACAACACAGGACATCTCACAAATCCAAAAGTGTTAACTCCATCACTACTCAATTACACTTATTGCACATGGATATTTTTAGTCCCACAAGTATAATGAGAATTGGAAGGAAATCATACTGCCTTGTGATAGTTGATGATTTAACAAGATTTACATGGTTATTCTTTTTAAGAACTAAAGATGAAACTGCTGAAACATTAAAATCTTGTATTCTTAAAATAGAAAATCAAATTGATCACAAGGTTAAAATAATAAGAAGTGATTAGGGACTAAGTTTAAGAACTTTGTTCATGACACATTCTGTAACTCAAAAGGGATTGCTAGACAATATAGTTCTCCCAGAACTCCTCAACAAAACGGTGTTGCTGAGAGGAGGAACAGGACACTTATTGAGGCTGCTCGAACTATGTTACCTGATTCCAAACTACCTCTAACATTCTGGGCAAAGGCAGTCAGCACTGCATGCTATGTGAAGAATAGAGTTTATGTAGTTAAGCCACATGGAAAAACCCCTTATGAGCTATGGAACAAGAGGCCATCGTTTATTGGCTTTCTAAGGTCCCTTGGAAGCAGGTATACTTAACACGAAGGACAATTTAGCAAAATTTTTTGAAAAGACGGATGATGCTATCTTTGTTGGACACTCTTCTAGCTCTAAAGCTTATAGGGTATACAACATTAAGAATCAACAATTTGAGGAGTCATCCAACATAGTTGTTAATGAGCACACTCCTTGTGTTAGGGGGAATGGTCCTGATCATATCTTTGATTTAGAATTGTTTCCAAACTATTCTAAACTTCTTGTGAGAATGTTTCAGTTGGAACAGGTGCTCAAAATGATGCTCATGCTGCTGCTGATGATAAACTGTTTGAGCTACCCAGACCTCTTCCATGTTCTCCAAGAGTTGCAACAAATCAGGCTTCCACTATTCACAGATCAGACAACATAACTATATCAAGGAATAGTGAAGCTTCAACAAGTGAATCACCTGATGATCCTCAAAACTCATCAGCTGATCCTACACAACACCAAGCAGAAGGAAGTAGCATTATGAAGGAACAGGCAACTATTAATACTGCTTCACAGCCAACCATTGATGATGTTTCTCATTCATTCAATCAGTTTTCATTGAATGACTTTGAAACAACAGCTGGACAAAGTGTTCCAGTTCCTTAGCAGAATATGTCCAACCTGGATCTATCTCTGCAACTGGAAGTGATTCCTCATCTTAGGATTCATAACACTCATCCAACTGAGAACATCATAGGGGATGTCTCAGAAGGTTGAGAACAAGAGGGTAGACTCATCATGGGAATGTCTGCTTGTACTCATGCTTTTTATCCCAGATGGAACCCAAAAAGGTAGAAGATGCCTTGAAAGATAGTAGCTGCCTTGAATCGATGCAAGAGGAGTTCCTTCAATTCAAGAGACAGAAGGTTTGGAACCTATGTCCGCTACCATCCGTTAAGTAACTATAGGCACTAAATGGGTTTTTAGAAACAAGAGAGATGATAGATGCTTGATTATCAAGAACAAGACAAGACTAGTGGTTTAAGAATATACCCAAGAGAAAGGAATTGATTATACTGATGTCTTTACACCTGTTGCAAGATTTGAGACAGTTAGGATCTTCCTTGCTTATGCTGCATCCAAGAATTTCACTGTATACCAGCTTGATGTCAAGTGTGCCTTTCTATATGGGGATATAGATAAGGAAGTCTATGTGTGCCAACCTCTAGGATTTGAAGATCCACAGCACCCCAACTATGTGTGCAAATTGGATAAGGCTCTATATGGGCTGCACCAAGCACCTGGGTTGTGGTATGAGACTTTGTATCAGTTTCTTCTGAAGAATGGCTACACTAGAGGTACCATTGACAAGACTCTCTTCATCAGAACTGGAAAGGACATTTTGCTTGTTCAAGTCTATGTTGATGACATCATATTTGGTTCATCAAATGACCAAATGTGCAAAGACTTTGAAAGCATTATAAAGAAGAAGTTTGAGATGAGTTCCATGGGAAAAATAGACTTTTTCCTTGGAATTCAGGTGAAGCAATTGAAGGAAGGCTTCTTCATCAATCAATCCAAGTATGTCAATGACATCTTAGAGAGATTTGAGATGAAGAACTACAAACCAACCAAGACACCCATACCCAGAAACCATAATCTTTGTCCTGACCTTGAGGGGGAGGATGTTGATCAACATCAGTATAGGGTAATTATTGGTTCTCTGATGTATCTCACAACAAGTAGACCTAATATTATGTTTGTCACTTGCATTTGTGCAAGATATCAGGCTGCTCCAAAGGTGTCTCACCTAGCTGCTGCAAAGAGAATCCTCATATACCTCAAAAGAGCACCTAAATTAGGTCTCTACTATCCAAGAAATAGTGATTTCAATCTCTATGTATACTCTGACAGTGACTATGGTGGCTGCAACATTGACAAGAAATCAACATCAGGAGGATGTCAATTTCTTGGTGGAAGGATCATCTCATGGCAATGCAAGAAACAATCTTGTGTCTCTACATCAACTGCTGAAGCTGAATACATTGTTGCTGCTAGCTGTTGTGCTCAGTTGTTGTGGATTCAGAACCAGATGTTAGACTATGGATTCAATTTTATGAGTACTCCTATCCATATTGACAACAACAGTGCTATCTCCATTACTAAAAATCCGGTGAAGCACTCCAAGACAAAGCATATCGATATCAGGTACCATTTCATTAGAGATATTCATGAGAAAAATCTGATTAAACTAATCAAAGTCGATTCAAATGAACAATATGCTGATTTGTTCACCAAAGCTTTTGATGAACAAAGATTTAAGTATCTCATAACATCTATTGGGATGATAAACATTGATTAGATTACCTCTTTTGAAAACCTTTTAATATGTAATGTCTTATGTCAATACAATTTAAGCCATGTTACAAAAGATCTCTCTGAAATTTTCTAAGTATAAATTTCTTCCGAAGAGAAATTAACCCTCGGAAGTTATTTTCATATCTTCCGAAGCAAAATTTCTCGAAGGATAATTTTCTTCTCGGAAGAGTTTTTGGTCTCAGAAGAAGCGATTGATTTCATTTCAGATCTACTTCCGAAGCTTATACAATATCTCCATTCAGAAAGCAATTCTCACCTTTAGAAGCAAAGTCTTTGCTTCAAAAGTAAGAGTTCCCTTCAGAAGACAAATTACCTTCGGAAATGTTTTATATTCGAAAGAGATATTTTACTGTGTAATGGAAATCTCTTGAGCCCCACACTGTAAAAAGCAAAGATTTTGTTAATGATGTCAGATTATTTAACTGAATTTAACCTTACCGCCACTGTCATTTCTTCCACTAAAACATCACATCACCTTATCCTAACCCCCATTACCGCCTTTCCACCCTCTTTTAAATAATCCCGACTATTTAATTTCATCTTCTTACCTAAATTTTACTGCCCTAAAAGTTTCCTTCACTCTCAATTCACCCTAGCTCAAACTCATCCAAATTCACCTTTCACAAATGGCACTCAACCCTTAGCATAACCAAGTCGGCGTTTCTTGATTCTTCAAGAGATGCTGACTTCTCTGAAATCATCTCATTTCTCACCCAATCATTCTACTACACGGCCTTAACTGTAAATCCCACTATTTACTCCAATCAAATGGCTGAATTTTGGAATAACAGTCAAGTTGAAACCCTAAATGAGGTTCATGTGATTAGGTCCAGCATTGTGGACAAGAGTTAGTCATTACTGAACAGCTTATCAGGGAGCATCTCGAGCTTCATGATGAGGGAGCTCCTACTAAATTTCCCAAAACAGATTTAGACAGCACTTACATCCTCATGGTATACGGTGGAGACGTGAGCAGTTCGACTGTCTACAAATTTAACTTCTCCTATAACTGGAAATTTAACTTCTCCTACAACTAGAAGTTCCTCCTGAGTCTCCTCAGTCTCAGACCCATGAGCCCCAAACCCTAGCCACAAGCCCTCAGAGTGAGTATTTACACTCTTCTGAGTAGCCAACAAGGGACAACCCCACCAGAGGCTCAATGCCTGTAGACATTGACCAAGGTCCCGGGTCAGTAGGTTTAACCTCCTTATCTTTCACTGACCTTCTCTTCAAAACTGATGAAGAGATAACATCTCTCCATGGTAATGAAGTTGATCTACACCACTCTCTCCAAGATCCACAGAGCCCAAAGAGATCCCTTATCTCTAGCCCCCATCAGCTACCCATAACTGAGGTGGGTCCCACTGATGTGGAGGGGACTCATGCAGATTCAGCTGCCACTACAGAAGGTGCCTCAATGGATCTTATGGACAGTAGTAACATCTCTGAGACTGAATCTACGGCAACCATGCCTTTTGATGACTCTGAAAGAGACATCATCAAGCAAGGGAAACTAGGGTGCCAAGAAACTACATCTGGTGGTGAGGCTGAGCATACTAGGTATGTTACCTCATCTCCCCATGATTCTTCAAAAGAAGATTAGGGAAGTATGAAACTCCTTCAAAACCTTCTTTCTAAAGTCTCAAACCTTGAATTCTTGGTTAGGACTTTAGAAGAAAGGTCTGCCACTCAGCAACTTGAGATTAACAATCTCAAGGCTAAACTAGTTGAGAAACAGACTGAGAGGTCTGTTAGGCATGTACCTGTTCAGGTCTCCTTGACCTCTTCCTCCAGCTCATCTAGCTCTCAAGATGATGCTATCAAAAAGGGGGAGAGTGTTCAGAGACAAACACTTGAGGACCCACGGAGCCAAACTTCAATTTCAACTTCAATACTTTCTACTCCCATCACAACTTTGTCCGAGCCATCCCAAGTTGTACTTCAAATCGACCCACGGATGCTCAAAGATCTCTACAGACTCTTTTCCAAGGTTCTGTTGAGATCCTCTACTGATCAGCCAAGCCCTGATGCTGCCATGATGTACTTTGGAGTAGAAGAGCTTTAGAGGACATGTGCACCTTCTACCACTGTGGAAGAAGTTGGTCAACCTAAGGTCCAAATGGAACCTGAGATTCAATTCGAAGGGGAAATGAGGATCGATGGCCCAGCAACTAAAACAGTTGGGACAGAATCTGCACCTCCTCAAACTTCCGAAGTAGAAGTAAAGCCTAGGAAGAACAACCAAAATCTTCTGAAGCCAAAATGGAAGCTGCAGAAAGACTGTTTTCTTTGTCCGAGGATCTAACCATCACAGATGTAATCCTAGAACTTGCATCTGAGGTGAATAGTGAGGATTTTCTGGATCTACCTCTAGCCCAGACACCCTCTCTGCCTCTCTCACAATCAGAATCCACTCTCCAAGAACCACCAAACTCAAGTTCTTCAAAGAATAACAAAGGGAAGAAGAAGATGACTGCGGAAGAGCTTCAGGAAGAGGAGAAGATTGAGAAATTAAAGAGAAAAGGAAGACTTCCAACTTGGAAGCTACTAGCTGCCAGTACAAAAGCAGTTGCAGCCAACCAGGAGGTTGTCAATAACAAGAAGAGAGAAGAGGTCAATGATCAGCTCATTCAACTGGGAGCTGCCAATGAAGAAACACTCCTACTACCACTAGAGGAGTTGGTGAAACTGGAAAAGGCAACCAGGCTGCAACATGAAAAACAACAAGAAGCAACTAGGTTGGCCTTAGAGGAAGAAAAAGAAAAGGAACAGAAGGAAGCTGACCTGCAGCTTAGGAGGGAAAGGATAAAGTTCCTAACCTCTAGAGGCTTCAATCTTCAAGAACTCTCTCCACACAACAATGAAACGATCCTTTGGCTTTACAATAAAGAGCATATTCAAATGGACAAAGAAAGAAGAAAGGCTGCAAGCGAATGTTAAAGGAGAAGAAGAAGGAGGAGGAAGCAAGGGTCACTGCAACCAAGAAGCTTAGTGAGAAGGCCTGGATGAAAGACTATCTCTGGGCTATGGCTTCTCTAGAAGGTAGGTGGGTCCCATGTTAGAAAGGACACTCCAACGGATTGTCAATGAAATCAAGGCTGACATCTGCTTGGGAAAGAGAAAGGAGATGTACAGAAGGGTAAAGTGGATGACCTTCACTGCAACCACTCAACCCCAACCTGAACCCACACCCTTACCATTAACCATCAAAACTAAGCCTTTCACCCCTGAACCCATATCATTACCCACATCCACTTCCTCACCTCAACCACCTAAACTTCTCATCCTTCAACCAAAAACACTTCCCAGAACCTCTGTACCACAACCTACCCACAATCTTCCAAACCATCCCCTCAACCTTCCAAACATCTCTCTCTTGAGGAGTTCAAGGCAATCAAGACAAAGCTCACCAACTGCACAACTTTGAGTGAAATCTCATGTGAGGAAGACTCTGTCAACATTTCCTATGTTGATGGATCTTCACGTTCCCTCACAAGAGACCAATTTCTTGATTTGCCCAAAGGAACACTAGACCAGGCTGCTAGACTTCTAGGCCTCAACTCAGATTTATTAAATGATGAAGAGAAGAGACTAAGAAGAAAACTGGTGACTCTGCTGAATACAAAGAAGGAGGACAAGATTCCTAGTCTGTCTCTTGTGCCTAGAAAAAAATACTCCAGTGGAGGTTTGATGAAGCTACTCACAATTTTATTGTGGAAAGAGAGAATGGTGAAGTCAACAGATTGAATGCCACCTCTCTGCTACACTCTAGCAGGTTTGATATTGTTGAGTTAGCAGAGAAACCATTCTCCAACCCCTCTAACTCTAAAACTGCTCTTCTCATCAGAAATCATCTCAGCAGTCTTCATCTGGCTGAATTAATTGCAAAAGCCAAGATTGAAGAAGAGTTGAAGTTGAGAAGAAAGGAAGACAAGGAAAGACCTCCTACCAAGGGCACTGCCTTTCTACAGATGGTGGAGGGTCCTGAATTGGAACATATAGTTAGATGGGAATATGATTATAGTTCCCATCAACTAACTCTTTTCAGAGGGCCACAACAAAGGGTACATATCATTCAGGGTGATAGACTGGAGTTCCTATCAACGAAAGATTTGTACAAACTTCTCAGCACCACATCAGGGAAGAACAAGGAAACTGATAAATACTTACTCTTCTTGGTGCTGAAGGTTTTAAGAAGCACAGACAAGTGAGGTTTTGGTAGCATCAGCCTAGAGGGGGTTTGTTGGATCAAGAATAAGGCTAGTGCAACCAAAACCAAATCACTTAGACAATTTTGGTGCTACATACAAAGGCTTCCGAAGCTAAGTGTGGAACTTCCGAAGGTTGTAGAGTTCTTCTGAAGACAAAGTGAAAGATCAACTTCCAAAGACAAACTCTACTTGGAAGTCAAAGAACTTGCTTCCGAAGATCAAGTCTAAGAAGATGAATTCAGAAGACTGCTTCTGAAGTATGAAGACAGAAGAAGTTCTCAAGCCTTGGAAGAAGTAGCCTCTTCCGAAGTATAAGTGGCTTCGGATATACTTGTTCTTCCGAAGCCATTTAACCTTCGGAAGACACTGCTATGAACCAGTGGACATAAGTATGGTCTCTAACACTCCACTGCAGACCTCTGATACTGTATGGCGTTTTCCCAAAGAGCCATGTAGTTGACCATACTTTATTCCACTGTTTACCTTTTATGATAGTACAAGTTACCAACTTTAGTTGGTGACAAAAGGTAAGTCAGGGACATGTCCTGACTACCATATCTCATATAAGACTTTATCTGAGATACCTTAAACTATAGTCTTGTAGTATAGGCTTTAGTTATAGGATCCCAGTTGGTATCAAAGTATATCCGGTTGTAGATAGTATTATATATAGTTTCTCATTATAACTCATAACATCATGATTATAAGAGTCTTGTAACATTTGAGTTGAGAAGCAATATATGCAAGTACCTTGAAAATTACTTCTTGTGTTCTTTACTACTTATTATATTGTGACCAACTCTTATTGACTCTATCTTCGTCTGAGTGTTGTTCAAGTGAGTTTGAGAGAAAAACAAAGTGTTAGTGACATAAACCAATCTTGCATTAAGTGTTGGGAATAGATTAGAGATAGTTAAGTGATTGTTGTTGTCCGATTAATTGGATTATTATTAGTCTTTAATGGTAAACGGCTCCAGGATTTAAGATGACGGTTACTTGGTTCATACAAGTTCATAACCGTTGTTTAAACGTGTTTAAGGTTCATAACAGGGTTCGAATTGTTTCCATGAACTGGTTAGGAGCGTTTAGGGTTCATTTTTGCACGATTTAGTGAGTTTTGGACCTCGTCGGCGCCGCGCCGGAGCTTCGCCAGCCGGCGGCCGGAAAGTTGGAATTTTACGCAAATGGCCCTTGTAATTTGATTAGTTATTATATAATGCACAAAACACCTTATTAAAGTTTATAAAATGACAAATAAACCCCCTAAACTTTAATTACTTTAGGTTTTAGCCATTTTTGTTTAGATTTACCAACTTTATAAGTATTATTTACTATTATAAATATTATTATTATTATTACCATTATTATTACTATTGTAATTGATATTATTATTAGTGCTATTATTATTCTAATTATTATTATTTATTATTTTTTTATATTAACATAATTATTCACATTTAATTTAATAGTTATATTATTAAGTTTATATTAAAATTTAGGGACAAACTAACAAATAAGCATAAATAACGCACAATCTTCATAAAAGGCATCAATAGTCCTTACAAGAACTTAACAAAGTTAAGTTCTAATTTACAAAAACACAAGATGTTACAAAACCGGTCCAAACCGGTTTGATAGGTTTGAGTTCTCGGTGTGCCAAACCGGTTTGTAACCCGAACCGGTTTGAAGAAAAACCGGTTTGACCCCACTACAAAAAAACTGGTTTGGTTTTGAACCCGAAGCGGTTTGGCCAAAAAACCAGTTTGAACACCTCTAGCTCGAGCAAGAGATTACGGATCCAGCAAGTTTCTGCGACAATATTAGCAACCCCTCTATATTCAACTTCTAAACTTGTGTGGGAGATGATATTTTGACGTTTAGAGGATCACGAGGTTAAACTATGTCCAAAATTTAAGCAATAACTAAACGTCGATCGTCGTGTATCAGGACAACCGGCCCAGTCAGAATCAGTATAACCGATGAGAGAGTGAACCGAAAATTTGGTCATGTGAATGCCAAACGAAATAGTCCCATGTACATATCTTAAAATCCGTTTCAAGGCATTATAGTGGGACGTGTGTGAGGCATGCATATACATGCAAACCTGCTGGACAGCATTGGTGAGATCAGGGCGTGTAAAAGTAAAATATTGCAATGTTCCTGCTAAGCTACAATATGTAGTTGGATCATCTAAAGGCGAGCCATCAGTAGCACTTAATTTCCCAGTGAGATCAACGGGTGTTGCACTCGGTTTACATGAGGTCATGCTGGCGCGTTCAAGTATTTCCGAAGCATACTTTTGTTGTGACAGACTAAGGCCTTGCGATGTATATTGAACTAAGATCCCCAAAAAGTAGCTAAGCTTGCCTAAATATTTCATAGCAAATTCCCATGATTATGCCTCCATGATATGGGAATGTAAGTGTCTGATGAGGTAACCAAAAGAATATCATCCACATAAAGAAGTATAAAAGCCATGTCGTGACCATTTTTATAGATGAACAGAGAATGATCACAGCAACTATAAGTGAATCCCAGAGTAGATACAAAGTCCATGAAGCGTTGATACCACACCCTAGGGGCCTGCTTAAGACTATAACAAGACTTTTTAAGACAGCATACATGATTCGAGAAGTAGGGATGATGAAAACTGACCGAGCTAAAAATCTCCCCGTAGTCAACTCCAACCCATTGAAACCTGCCATCATAAACAAGACGAGCCTTGTATCGTTCAAGAGACCCGTCCGAGTTAAGCTTATGTTTAAAAACCCACATGGATCAAATAACATTCATATGAGACTGTCTAGGTACTAATTCCCAAGTCTTATTAGTAAGAAGTGCATTAAATTCATCACTCATGGCGTTTTTCCAACACGAGTTAGAAAGAGCCTCGACTGGATTGCGAGGAAGATGGGCGAGTGGAGTGGAAGGGTGTAAGTTGAAGGAGTGCTTTGGTTATGGATGTCGGACATGGATCGAGTGTGGATGGTGCGGGTAGGAATTGGAGGACGGGATGGTGGTGATGGAGGGGAGGGGGCAACATGAGGGACCGTGGGTGAGGAAGGGGGTGTAGGAGAGAGGTATGGAGAGGGAGGAGGATAGTCGGGTGGTGTGGTGGAAGTTCTGGCAGTGGATTTAGGACGCCTAGAATATGTTCGGAGAGCTGTAGAGGTAGGAGGGGGAGTAGGGGTGGTAGGTTGAGAAGAAGCATTGAGAAGAGAGGTGGAAGGGGAAACAGATTCCCAAAAAGAGGGATGAAAGTCACTATGTAGAAACTCATAAGAGGGTGGTGAGGAGTTAGGAGTGGAGAAGGGAAAGATTTTTTCGTTAAAGACGACGTGTCTAGAGATGAGGATTTTATTATTAGTGAGATCATAGCATTTATAGCCACGATGATTTGTTGGATATACAAGAAAAACAAAAGGAGAAGCGCGGTTGGCCAATTTGTTGTTGGTAGAGGAGGGGGTCAAAGGATAGCATAGGCACCTGAAGGTGCGTAGGTGGGTGTAAGTAGGATGTTTGAGACAGAGAAGAGAGGTGGGGTTAGCAAAGTGTTTGGTTTAGCTTGATAAAATATTAAGTAGATAAGTGGCCACTTGAAGTGCATGGTGCCAAAAGTTGGGCGGGACAGAGGAGTGAGCAAGTAAAGTGCGGATTATATTATTAATAGATCGTATCTTCCATTCGGCTTTACCATTTTGGGAGGACGAGTGAGGGCAAGAAAAGCGGAAAACCATGCCATGTTTGTTACAAAAATCATGAAAAGATTTGTTAGCATATTCGGTACCATTATCACATTGAAAGGATTTTATTTTTCTGTCAAATTGGGTAGAGATGAGAGTGGAAAATTACGCAAAGATAGAAAATACTTGAGACTTATGAGTTAACGGGTATGTCCATAAATAATTGGTGTAATTGTCGAGAAATAAAACGTAATAACGATGTCCATTGGTACTAAGTACCAGAGAAGTCCAAATGTCACTATGTATAATATGAAATGGTAAAGTAGTAATAGAAAGAGACTCATTAAAAGGTAAACGAGTTTGTTTCCCAAAAACACATCATTGGCAAATAAGAGATCATTTAATAGAATTACAAGAGATACTGACGAGAGTAAATCCGGTCCGGGGTGACCAAGTCGGTGATGCCATAGATCTTGAGAAAGGGCTGTGAAAGCTGAAGAGGAAATGGTGGATGTTGGTGTAGAGAGCGGATAGAGATCATCGGTATTGTTACATCGGATGATAGGAATCCGTGTCAGGTATATAATCCTTCAAAAGAAAACCAAACGGATCAAATTCAATACACACTTGATTATTAATTGTAAATCAATGAACGGAATTATTAATTGTAAATCAATGAACGGATAATAAATTTTTAATTAAAGGATGTGAATAGAGAATATTGGTGGGAAGGGATGAGGTAAAGTGGTTGTACCGACACCATGAATTGTGGAACCATTACCAACATTGATGTTATTTGAATGCAAATTCTTAGAATGACTTGAGAGTGGAGTGTAGACGTAGTGTGGGTTCAAGTACCTGTCGAGTTAGACATATGAGATGTTGCCCCCTTATCCAAAT
This sequence comes from Flaveria trinervia, assembly GCA_025506515.1. NCBI lineage: Eukaryota > Viridiplantae > Streptophyta > Magnoliopsida > Asterales > Asteraceae > Flaveria > Flaveria trinervia. Next base: position 82,449,340 of record CM046442.1, read on the forward strand.
ACCAGTGGTTATCCGGTGGGTTCAAAGACGTAGTGTGCATCGCCTGTTCAATATCAGTTGGAGGGTAGCTCACTGAGATTTAGAAAATATTGGGCTTGGTCCATAAGTCATATGTGGCTGAGATCCATTCCCAAAACCACCCTGCCAGCGCTGGAAATTGGAGCGACCCCAAGGAACAGGCGGCGGGTACGAGCCACGTCCACGATTGAAAGACCTGCAACCTCCGCGTTCACCACGACCGCAAGAGGATGGGTCACTGCGAGAGGAGTACGCAGGTGGGTGAGGCGGGGACTCGGCCGAAGGTGTAGCTGCCGTATGGAGGGCTGTAGCAGCAGCAGATGAGGCTTCATTGATATATATAGATACAATGAGGTTCCTATAATAAAGGAACTATATTACACAAAATATCAAAAAACTTATCTTTGATTTTCACAATCTCTTTCATATATATGGGCTATGAGTTTTCTTATCTTAAACGGTTTAATCGGTGAAGGCATTGTTGCAGTTTTCTTACAACTTTTTGCCTACTTTCTTAAAGCATGAACAATAGTCAGTTACTATTGTATCAGTGATTAATTGTTTTTACCTGACGCACTAATTTTAAATCTTTGTAGAAAAGCTAGATGTACACTTCTTACTATATATGTATTGGTGAAAACAGTAGGCTTTATATGTTCGGTTGTGTGAGTTATATATGTTATCATGTACTTTTCGTTTAAAGGGAGTGTGATTTGTAGATTATTTTGCTACATCCTTTATACAGATTCATTTGCATCAGATGCCTTCTTCAAAAGGTTCATGTCAGGAGCTATATTGACCAGTTTATATATATTTTGTGAAAGATTGTGTACAATTTGTTCTAAAATTGTTGGAAGTGTTCACTAACAGTTTTCTATACATTTTTTAAGATCAAGTAATATTCACGTTTTCTTTGCTATAACTCACATACAATTGTTTGTTGTTATGACGTGTTGTATAAGATAGAATTTTTATTCAAGTGATTTAGTCATTAGTTATATATGACTGCCAAAGTTTACTTGATTAGTAATTAATAATAACAGTTTATTAAATTTTTTATATAAAAGCTTATATATGTTTCTAAAATATTTTGAATACAAAATAATTAACTATAGCAACTAATTTGGTTAATTATATGAGTACAAAGAATTAAATTTTATTAGGTATATATGTTTTAGTTAGTTAACTTAATAAAAAAATTAATAAAGAAAATGAATGAAATAATCTATATATAATAAAACAGAAATTTATATAATTAAAATTGTTGAACATGAATATCACATTTGTATATAATATTACATTTACATACCATGTATTATGTAATACATGGGTCTATAACCTAGTAGTAAAAATAAATACATACAAAACACCGTAACACCTTATGCCTAAACAATGGTATCTTGGGCATAAAAACTTATACCAATTTCTTGATGGATCTAAATTAGGCGCTACCAATGGGTTTTGAAAACAGACATCCATGCACAATAAGCACATACAATCTTTTGAGATATATACACATAAATGGCAAATGATAGGCTCATGAGTACCAAATCCTTCCAATCCCCTTTGCGTTTTGGGCTCAGACTTTCTTTAAACCCCTCCCAAGCTTCTTTACACCCACAAAAACCTCCATGAACCTTGGCTTCTTCTCCTTAGCCCCTTTCTCGCTATCGGTTGGCGGATCGAACGGAACCCGGGTTTGGCAGGTGGGTCTGGTTCGGTGGTTCATGGGGTTGACCACATCTTGAGCTATGGTCTTTGATCTTAATGTGTGGAATGATGGGCTTATTGAGAGGGATGCCATATGGGTTTGGTGTCAAAGGTTTAATGCTTGAGGTTTTTGGGTATTTGATGGTGTGGTTGATCATTATGCATTTCAAGAGTTTGCGAGGGGTGGGTCATGGGTTGGTGAGTTGGCTTTTTGAAGAAAAAGAGGATAAAACAATGACTCCATGGGCCATGTCAATAATTGAAAGAAAATATCTAAGAAAGATGAAGTCATTTGCACCTTAGGTTTTGAAGTGAGAACATATGGATAAGATGTTTTTATTAAGTTTAAGATTAAATTGGAATTTATGGATCTGAGTTATTTTATTTTTATCATTTAAAGTGGGTTCTCTACTAAGTATGGTATCAAGTTTGACAATGATGATAAAGACAGATGTACAAACTTTTTTTTGAGACGTGCCGGTCTAATACCCCTAATATTCAGTACTCCAGTAATAAAAATAATTGTTTGGGTCAGTAACGCATTAATGATGCAAGTTCATTATGAGATTTAGATTTATGATTGAATCATTAGAATGGGATAAAAGCTCCAGTGGATGAATTGTGATAAGGATATTTGTGAAGCATGATTTAAACTTTTTTGGAATAAAATATACTTTTGTGAACCTCACGCACACACAGTTACGTACACATGCAAACATGTGAAAGCGCACACAAAAAAAACCTATTTCACTTTATTTCAAAGAGTTAAAGCCTCGGACTTAAGCTCATGTTGAGACATTTTCAACTCGAGTAGCAACATGTTACATGGATAAAATAATGGATCGTTTTACTTAATTTTAATGGTTGCTAATGTTTTTACAATCATGGGTAAATAGGGTAAGGTTATGGTCATTTAAATTTATAGTGGTGAAGTTCTTTTTTAAATAAAGGGTTCAAATCTAACAGGATTTTTGTAAATTAATTATTATGTAAAATTAGAAGTTCGTTAGATAAATATATGAGTTATCCTTTTAAAAATACACAGCTAAATTAATACTTTAGCATTTCTCAAATTATACAAAGTTTCGAATGATATGATACAAAATTTAGTAATATTCGAAATGAATTAATTTAGCTCAACAAATAAAAGTCGAATAAAACCAGCACGTGAGCAAAATCAACTCTAGTATCATACGCACAAGCTACCTTTAGCTTAAACAAAATTCAGATATTTGAGAAAGGGTAAACAATAACCTCAAGCCAAATCAAATTAAACTCTTAAACAATTAGGTTACCTTTAGCTTAAATAATTTTAAAAGCTAGCGAACTCGCACGAAATCAGATTTCATTCTGTTGTCTTCTTCCTGATTAGATAAAATTTGCAACTATGATGCTTTAAACATTTGACTCTTAATAATCAAATCCAATATGGAATAATACACTAAAAAAGATAATTGATCATCAAAGAAATATTCAGATTATTTAGGAACCAAGACATTTTTAATAAAACAGAAGATTCAGTTGTAATCCAAAAGCATTGGATCTACAAATCTAAACTATAAAAATGTTAGAATTCATGAAGACAACTTTAAAATTCAAACGGCTACAAATTCAAGTTCACCTTGATTGCCTACTCATCATCATCATCAAAATCAGAATCCTCAGTTGCTTCATCATTTACATCTCCATCTTCTTCATCAGAATCACTAATCACATATGTCATCTGCTTTCTGTTGGCCCTTTGTGGTCTTGCTTTAGCAGCAACTTCACCACTTGATTCTCCCACAACCATCTCATCATCATCATCATCATCTTTCTTGTTCATCTTTTCCAGCACAGACCCACTTTTCTTGTTGAACGGCGATGGCCTCATCTTCCTCACCTTCTTCTCTGGTGATGCTTCGACCACTGGCTTCAAAACCTCTGTAATCAGTTTCTGCCCAGTTTGTTTTGATGTCTTAGAGGACGCACCAGCAGCCACCCCTCTTTTCTTTGTTGCAGCCACCGGAGGCTTGGATGCTGCTGCTGGTTTCCGACCACCCTTCTTCTTCTCTTCTGGTGGTGCTGCTAGAACTTCAAAGTCAGAATCATCACTCACGTCAATTTCCTCTTCAGTTTCTTCATCAGAAATGATGGTGGCCTTTTTCTTCGCAGCAGCAGCTCTTTTAGCTGGTGCTTTCTTTTTTGGAACTTCTGTTATATGTTCGTGATGTTAGTTACAAACTTTACATACAAAGATTTCAGACCATTTTAACCATATGTATTTACGATTTTACCTTCTTGATCAGGAGATGATTCAATATTGTGCCTGGCTAATCGATCTTCCAGCTCAACAATCTCATCATCATCCTGCTCAGATTTCAAGTTTTGTTTAGCCATACGCTCTGCTAGCGAAGGGATTTCCTCATCATCTTCATCTACCAAGTAGCCTTTCCCTGATAACCAAACAGTATAAAAGATTTAACATAATCACATTGCAACAAATTCATGAAATTATGAGTTTTACAGTGGTTTACTTTGGTCTTAGCTGGGGCTTTCTTTTGGCCTGCTGGTCTGCCTCTTGGTTTAGGAGCAGGAACATTAACATTACCTGAGAGGTCATCAAAACATGAATAATAAAGATAGGTGCATATATAAACGATGTAGAAATAGACTACTGATTCTTGATATACCTGTTTCCATTGAAGAATCAGCTGACGTGTCCATTGGTTCAATAACAACTGATGACGTGGCACTTGGTTTTTTGGTAACAACCCTTCTGACAGGTTTCCTAGCATTCCTACCACCTCCAGGACCTTTGGCTCTAGCCTTTTCTTGTTGTTTCCTTCTCTCTAATTCATCTTTAGCGTCTCTCTTGTCTTGTTCCTAATCACACAACAGAAAAGGGTTAAAATTAAGGCAAATCCCAAAAAGAAAAATGATTTTTTAAAACATGAAACATACATCCAGTTGGTTACTGAGAGCATCAAGATCCCTCAACCATAAAGATTTAGAAGGTGTGTTTGTGAGTTCATCAAACTCTGCCTTCTTTGTGTCCCTTTCATTCCATAGCTGCTGCATCTTCTCATAGGTCAATGTTCCAATTGCCATTGACAGCAAGTAATCATATTCGGTTCCAGGTATTGTTTTACTGACGGTCCCTGCAAGGGGCTTTTCTTCTTCCACTGCCACCTGAGTGGTTTCCTCCTCTGAGCCCTCCTCTGTTTCATCAGTTCCTTCAACATGATCAACGGCCCCTGCAATTGATGCTTCTATAACAGCTTCTTTTGGTAATGGTGTGTACCCTTTGACTTTTAGTTCAGCACACAAGTCAGCTTTCTTTCTGTTGCTCACAACAATCGTTCCTTCTACAACCTCACGAATAAACCGCACTTTGTTTTCCAGCTGCAATGATGCCTTTCCAAGCTCACGAAGCAGAGCTGTCTGTAGTCCATAGAATACAAATTATTCATGTAACAGGTCAGTCCAGATTATGTTTCATCTTTAACACGCAAACTAGTTAACATTAAAAAACTCGCTTAAAAGAAAAAGGGTCAAATGGATCGAAAGATGTCCTAAATGTAAACTATTTAGATATCAACCAGAGTACCAGACCTGACCCTTTTTGGCAAATTTCCCATCCCATCAAAACAGTCCACTTTGCCACCCTTAACATGAAGTTTACTAATGTAGCATACGTAGTTATTTTAATTACCTTTCTCTTCTCATAATAATCAAGACGAAGGTGAAAGAAATCCTCAAGAACTGCGATCACAAGAAATGAGCAGTCAATAAACCAATTAAGATTAAAGAACAGTCTTCTTTTGTTACAGAATTGTGATACTTACTTTGTTCAGGGGTGTCATATTTTTTAATCACACCATTAGCATCAAACAGATGCATGTTACTTGTGCTTAAAGGAGTGGTTAGCTTAAATTTCTTCAACAAGCCCTCTTGTTTTGCTTTTTTCATTTGATCTGCAGTCATGATAACTTCAAAATGCACAGTAGTGTCATCATTATGAGCCATGTATTCCTGCAAGATGTGAAGTTATTAATATTAACTGTAAAAACATCATAAGCTATAAAATATAGCTATATTCTTTTTAAAAAATAAACTTGTTAATCTACCTCAATAAAAGGCTCCTTATCCTTCCCTGAAAGTGAAGCAGCCTCCAAAAACTCCTTGTAATCTTGAGTCCACCTCCTTATTGGCAGCTCAGTGATACTGAGAGAATTGTTGTCCTCATTTTCCTCTAAAATTCCTATTGTGGTGTACCCAGTATCCTTTGATGTTGATTTCTGAATAATTCCCTTGAACCATTTATACCATGGATCCATGGGCACCATTTGCTCACCATTTAATAGGCGTTTTAGGTTAGCAATAATATCCCTTGGGTTATAATTTGGCACAAATGAACTCCAGCCTGTCCCTATTCCTTCACTTCCATTTACCAGAACCATTGGTATGATTGGCATATACCTGTAAAGAAAAATACAGAAATCGTAATAAACACAAAGGTATCTTATACTTAGTCAAACACACCAAGATTAAGAATTACCATGTAGGCTCAATGGATTGGCCATCTTCATTCAGGTAGTTTAGTAAAAGTTCATCCGCCTTATGAAAAAGATGGCGTGTGATTGGAGAGAGTTTAGTGTATATATATCTGCCACTTGCATGATCCTTCCCACCCTGCAAATAAAAACTTTAAAATGTAATGTTTGTACAGAAATAAAATATAAATGGCCCAAATTGCCCATTCAATAGAGTTTAGCGTATGAATGTACATGTGTATATCTTACCATTTGACGGGTACCAAATTGCCCACTTGGATATAGAAGGTTAATGTTATTGCTACCCACAAAATTCTGGGCCATGCCAATTATGGTACTGACTAGACTCTGCTCACCATGGTGATAAGCAGAGTGCTCAGACACATAACCACTGAATTGAGCAACTTTAACTTCCTGGAATATAGGCTTCTTGAAAGCACAAAATAGAATCTTTCTTTGGCCTGGTTTTAGTCCATCAACCATTGATGGGATTGATCTTTGAAGATCAGCCATTGAGAACAGAATAAGCTCCTTGTTGATGAAGTCACGATACGGAATATGTTTCTCCTTTGAATCAAAATAGGTACCAGCCTGCCATAAAGAAACAAATCTTGTAAGATGGAACTTACTATTGATGTAAATGTTTTTAATCATTGAATGCCCAAACCTGAAGTGCCCGGAGCCAATTCTTTCGCGCCTCAACCTTCTTTTTACTAAAGGCAAGCTCTATTGCGTCACCATCTTCGTCATCAGCCCAGACAAAATCCTTTTTGTGCTTTTCAAGATCAGCAAAATACTCTGCACCTTCTTTACCATTACTTGTTCCCAAACCCTGAAACATAAAGAGTTTTTTAGATTGAAAATGACAAACAGTTGGTATAGTTTAATTAGTCATAACTTGCGAAAACAAACCTTATAGTACTTTATTTTGTATTCCCTTGATTTGTGCCCAAGATTTTCCTTCCACACCTCGTATTCAGGCATCGTGTAGAATGATATCACATTCTTTGTCTTCTTATTAGTAGCCTTAACAATTGGTGTGATGAACTCCAACACAAATTCTGGAACTTTTAGTAAAGATGGCCAGAACGAGTGAAGAAAGTTGATCAGTAACCCTTTGATGTGTGAACCATCATGATCCTACACACCACACCAGATTATGTTCTGTCAGCAGAAAGTAATGGCAATGCCAGATATTATTACAACAAAAGTATAGATTTCGATTCACACCTGATCAGCCATAATCATTAAATGACCATATCTCAAAGACTTGACATTGTCATAAGTTTTACCATGCTGGAGCCCAAGAATTTTTTTAATGTTTTGGATTTCAGCATTTTCCTGCAACTGTTTAGGACTTGCTTCCCTAACATTCAGCAATTTACCTCTCAAAGGAAACACACCATAATAATCTTGGCCCACAACAGATAATCCAGACATCTGCAAGAATATATTGTTTGTATAATTGTATTATACAATCTTTATGTGAACAAACACATACAATTTATGTTTATTGAACAAGAAGTTAAACTTACCGCAAGAGCTTTGGCTGAATCTCCTTCTGTCAGAATCAAAGTGCAGTTATCTGAATTATTTGTCGCAGCAAAATTAGCCTCTTCAAGTTTAGGAATGTTGAGCTTTCCCCTTTTGTTACCATCAGTTTTCTTTAGGTCATTCTGCTGTTTAAACTGTACCCAAGAGACAACTCTTTTGACCACATCAGATTTGGCCACTGCAAAACATATCACAAATAAAAATTTAATTAACATATGACGATTATATGTTAATTCCAAAAGTCAATTGGTTGCATACTTGCATCTGCTTACCTTTCTTCAAGAACTCTGGCGAGAGTTCACATGTTGATCCAAAACTAGTTTGCTTGATTGTCAAGGTCTCTTTAGTTTGAGAATCAAAAGCAGGGTTATCAATAAGAGCATTTACAAACACCCATAAGTAGTTCTTTACATTGTGAGCTTTGAGAGTAGCATGTTTGTTCTGTTTCTTTACAACAGCCACAAGGTGATTAGCAATCTGATTGGTTATATAATCAACATGAGTCCCTCCCTTGATTGTTGCGATATTATTCACAAAGCTGACCTGATTAGTACAAAATTGAAGTAAAAGGCATAGGCTTAGTAGTTGAAAATAACTAGTAAGAAACTCAAAGAACACACATATACCTGCTCAAAATGTCCATCAGCCATACTAACACAAATCTCCCATCTTTCATTAACTTTTTCATAAATCCTATAATATGACAAATTCTTAGTATCACAGTAGCTATTTAACTGGAAGAAAAGAACTACTAAATGCTAAGGTCTAACCTCAAGGCATCCGATGTTGGTGGAAGATAAAGCTTTACATAGTCTTCAAATGTCTTGGGAGGTACACGCTTTCCGTTGAGTTCCACTTTGACAGTCTTTCCAAGACAGCCCGCTAGATCAACCACACGCTTCTTCATCAAAGCAACAACGTCATCTTCAAGGCATACCATGCCAAATTTGGATAGATCAGGCTTAAATGAAACCATAGTCCAGTTTTCACCACTCTTGCACTTTGTTATCGTTGGTTCGGATTTCTTCCCCATGTTGTTTGTGAAGACCTAAACCACAACCAAATGTTACAATATCAGCAGAAAGAAAAATTAACATACAAAATAACACTCAGCAATTCATGACATATCACATATGAAGTGCAATGACCGTAAACCTTAATCCAATTTAGTTCTGGGTAAGTAAAACTTGCAAACATGTCTAAGTAACCAAAAATATTAAGAAGCACTAATCTTGAACTGAAACTATCAAAATGACACCTAAATCACGACCCCTAAGGCAAATCAGATAAGAAGCCACACAATATATGCAAGAAAACACAAATGTAAAAAATGTAAGAACACAAGATCTTGCACAAGTACGTTCTTATTCTTATTACTGCTGCTATGAATCAAACACATTGTATAATCAAAACTATACCTGTTTATACCGTCTGTTACGCCTCCCATCTGCAGTCTCGATCGTAAACTCAGTAGAGAAAATGTTAGCAAGCTTCGCACCATACCCATTTCTCCCACCAGTAGTCTTCTTTATCGAATCATCGTAATTACTACTCGTCAACAGATGCCCAAAGATCAACTCCGGAACATAAACCTTCTCCTCCTGATGAATCTCAACAGGGATCCCATCCCCATTATTATACACGCTGATCAAATTCCTCTCAACATCAATGTTCACCTTCACAGAGTCCATTTTCGGGTCCCGCTGCTTGTTATCCGCAGCATTCACAAGAATTTCATCGAAGATCTTGTAAAGCCCAGGAACATACGAGATGGGTCTTTTGACCATTTGATCATTCTCCCACACCCAGAGTGTCTGTTCGTGCTTTTCGATGGATCCGATGTAGGTATCGGGTCGGAGGAGGATGTGCTCGAGTTGGGTCTTCTTCTGGTAGGTTTCTTCGATGGTTCTGGTGGCCTTTGCGGTGGTGGGTTTGGTGGTGGGTGGGATGTTGTCGGTGGTGGTGGATTGAAGCGGTGGTCGTTGTTCTGTCACCATGGTGGTTGCTTGAAGGTTGAGAGACACAGAGATGGTGTCTTTGGGTGTAGAAAGTTGCAGAAAGATGTGAAGGAAGTGAGGGTTTTGAATTTGAAATCGAACGGTAAATTAAGGGGTCGATTGGAGTGTTAGGGTTTTGAAATTTGAAATTGTGAGCGGGAAAGTGAGTGAAATTTTTGAAGTATGGAGATTGGGGACAGGGATGATCCACGGTGGATAGGTAATGGATGTGTTCGTAAGATTGTTTGTACATTGTGCAACGTGTGTTGTACAATTTGTTAATTTAGCAATTTAAAAACTTTTGACAATTACTTTTTACTCTAAATACCAATTAATTTTTTCTTCAGAATAATTTTAAGGGTACTAATATTAACACATACATATTTATGAATCGACATCTCTTATACTTCTCGTATAAACTCATACGTAAAGTATAAGGCTGGCGACATTAATAACGAGAAAAATCAGAAGGTTGTCAGAAGATTATACGCGCCCATATAGCCATATACAACCACATATACAACATATATAGGCGTATACGATGTCATATAGCAAATTCCAACACTAATTGCGATAAAAATTTTGAGGTTGTTAAACAGGTGATACGCTTCATATAAGGATATATGATCCATATAAAAAATTCAGAGTGTTGATTTATAATTGGGGAGTCTACAATAACCGGTCCCTAGTTTTAATTTATATCGTATGAATATTTACATTAGTTTATATATAAATCTAAGATAATATAACACTAAATGTATACAAGTATGAACATTAATAGTTAAGTTTAGCGGTCCTAAGAGGTTTTTTGATTTGCTTTTGACCCGGTCAAAATGTCTGATCAACTGATCCGGTCAAACATTTTGGCTGATCAGCGTGTTTGATTATCATTATTTCGCGTCTAAACCGATCCAACACCACCGACACATCCTATTTTTTCCTTACCCGGTCATAACCTTCTGACCGAGTAAAGGAAATCAAACAAGCCCTAGGAGATGTGAATATTAGGAGGGTGGATGTAGATTAGTAAGAATACAAGTTATCTTTTCAATTGTCATATCCATTTGTGGGAAGGTATTGTATACGTAACACACTCACTTAAAAATTACATTACATTTAGTTCTTACAAAGAAAAGCCTACGAGTGTTTGTTGTTTGGTTTAAAACTGTGAAACCGTTTACTCTGGTTAATTGTTTGGTTTCGAGATTGTTTTATTTTTATTTTGGTCAGTCGGCTTTAGATTTTCAAATCATATCAAACGAGTCTGTTTGTTGTTTATACCAAAAGCTTGTCATATCAAACCAAAGTGGATAGTAAAATTGGCTTGTATTTAAAATTTATATGCATGTGTGTTTATGTGTGTGTATGTATATATGTATGCGATCGATGTTGAACGGTCAATCAAAAATATCTATTAAAGAAGGTCATAATTTATCATAGCTAGCTAGAGCAAGTGGCTACTGAATCACAAGAAAGTCATGGGTCAATGTTAAAAGCAAACTTGATTTGTCAAAAATAAATTATTTAACTATTGTCACTAGACTTTAAAATGGTTTAGAAATTGTTTTAGAAAACTAAATAGAAATCGAAATAAGATTGTAAACAAGTGATTAAAGATGGGTCACACCTCGAGTTCGAATTAGTGCATGTTATGGGTACTCCAATACCTAGACTGACATAATAAATCAGACACGACATGATAAGACATGATGACCTGACATGTCAGACACGAACAATACACAAAAACTTATTGTGTCATCTTTTAAAACACGAACACGAACCTGTTAAGAAATTGATTACACGAAATAACATGTTTAGAAACAATTAAAGTGGTTGCGTACCTATTCTTAGCAACCGGTGAAGCCTATGGTCGAGATGGTGGTTGTGGTCGCGATGTTTGGATGGAGGTTGTTGCCGATATGGTGGCTATGGTCGCGTGTTGTGGAGTGATGGACTATGGTGTCGATGGTGGTTGTTGTGTGGATAGTGGAAGATTGGAAAGGTTTCGATGGTGCCTATTGTGGTTGATGGTGAAAGGGTTTCGATAGTGTGAACTGTGGAGCGGAGCTAGGTATAGTGGGTAGGGGATTAAGAGTTTTAAGGCTTACCTAGGTTTTTGTTTTTAACTTTCGACCCGTTATAAACAGGTTATTAGCAGGTCCTAATAAGTTAACAGGTATTTAACCCGTTAAGAGACAAATTTAATCATGTCTTAACATGTTAATCTGTTAACACGAAATCTGTAAAGCTCAAACACGAACCTGTTAATTTCGTGTCGTGTCATGTTAACAGGTCCATGTAAAAAATTTCCATCCCTACCAATAACTACTACTTTGAAATCACAGACATCAATATATACATATACATACATATATATATATATATATATATATATATTATATATAATCTTAACACAACTAATACTTTGGGTTATGTTGACTAAATCCAGCTGACCTAATTAAGATCACAATTAAGAGGTTAGTTCACCAATTACCAATCTAGTTTCAAACATTTAATCACAAAAGCAATTCACAAATGCAAGAAAATTGATAATGATAACATTGCAATTTAAATTAAAATACAAACTTTTTAGTTACATGAAATCAAACTTAAAAATTATGATAACCAAAAGATTACAAATCTTATGTCAAAATATGGTAAAACACAAGATTCTTGTAAGAGTTAACTTAAAAGTTAATGCAACCAAAGAGCTCTCAAGGTTCACACTGAAGTACAAGGAAAGTTACTTCGAAATATTTGACAAAAGCACTAAGAAATTCTCTAACTGACAAATCTTCCGAAGCCAAAACACCATTTCTTCCAAATTCAAGCATGAAGTCTTCCAAAGCTTTAAGACAAAGTTTTTCGAAGCCAAGAGACATATTTCTTCCAAAGACAGAGAATGCATGCTTTCTCTCTAACATGCTTTTAACAAAAGTTGATATGCTTTATGTTGCTATCTCTGAATACTCACCAACTTATAAAAGTTGGTGATATTTGACTTTATATTGATCTGTTTGTCTAGATTAGTGTTCTAGCTGGCCATCAAAGTATGAATGACTATAGAATGTATTATAAAGTATCTCATGTATCGGTACTCAGTACTAAGGCTTGTAACATTAGTAAAACACTTTAGAGCAATACACATCATTATTGAAAACCAAATACTTTGTTTTGTTTCTGTTCTTTATCTTTATTCATTGTTTTATATTGTTGGTTTCCTATTTGATATGTTAAGTGTTGTTGTTTGTTCTCTCCAACCTTGTGAAATTGTTGCGTCACCCTTAACCGGTCTCACAATTGGTATCAGAGCATTTTATGCTCTTGATTGTATGATACCACCATCTTAAAGTTCTACAAGAGAATTGGGAGAAAATTTCCCAGCAATGTATTTAGTGAAAAGTTTGAGTTGGATTAAAGCAAATTCAAGTGTTACAACATATGGTTATTTTTTTAGGGAGTGTAAGGCATCAAAAGCGAATGGTGGCCATACATAACCCAAGCCAAACTACACTAAGAGAGCTTTAAATACTAAGAAGCCTGAGCAGCAAACTGTAGTTGTTATGAAAGAAGGATGCTTTAACTAGAGCTTCCAGGTTGAAGATGTCTCTCTTACCATGACTTTTTGGCTGACGATGATGAAACCAAGGTATTAGAACATCTTTGTACACCTGAGTGCATTGCTAAAGTAAACATGTATAGGTCCTATAACTTGAAACTGAGATCTGACCTTGAGTCCTTAGATATTTTAAAAGCTGATTTCAAATGAGCAAAAAATGACTATAAACTAAAATAGAAGATTTAGAGAAAGAATTAATACTCTTAAACATTGACCCCACAAATTACAAGACTCAAATGAAAGATCTCATTGTTAAGTTAAATGAATGCTAGGCTAAGCTTATGATCAGCAAAGCCAAATCAGAAAAGTATGTTTATGAAGAGGAATACGTCAAGAACATCATATCCTCATCCTTGCATGCAAAGATTTGTTATCAAAACAGGAAGGGACTGGGACTAGTGAGATAGCTCCTCCATACACATTACTATTTGTAAGATCTCTAAGGTATGAAACTAGTAAAGATGAGTTGCCCCTTAGATCCTATCCAAGAAGAGGATGAAGATGAAAAGAAGATGGTAAAGGATGAGCAAGAAGTGAGTAAAGAGTTGTCCTAAAAAGGGTCACTATTCTCCTAAAGATAAAAGGATCCAAGGATGGCCAAGTATGCAAAAAAGAATTGATCAGGGTAGCCAAAAGAAAATCAAAGAAAGCTCAAGAGATCAACCCACCTTCAACCTTAAGCAGAAACAAGTCTTTATCTCTATTGGGTTTGAGGTGGTGAAGAATGAAAACTCAACTATGGACTCTAGTACCAAGAGTCCTAGTTTATGTTCAAACCATCCTAGTCAAGAGAAAAAGATTAATTAAATATGCACCACCGCTACACAACCTGAACCATCCAGCTCAAAGAGCAAACTTAACCCTTAGAAGCCTACTGCATCATCTAAGAAGGTGAAGAAGGAACTGGAAAGAGATCAAGCTTAGCCTTTTACTCAGAAGAAGATTCTCAAAAGCATGCCTATTGAATGCATCATGTGTAATGATGCTACTCACTTTGTTAAGGATTGCATCTACAATCCCAAGAGTACCATCCATATGATCAAGAAGAAAACTTCTAAGAAGAAGAAGAAGAAAGCTTTGATAGTTAAACCACTTTCCTTTGGAAGCTCCAAGTTGAACAAAAAAGATAGGTGGAAAACTATCTTCGAAAGTAAATTTGGTCTCGGAAAAAAGAAATGCTTCTGAAGCACTGAAGTCTGTTGTAATGGATGCAAAAGCTTTCAAAGGTTTAGTTTCCAAAACTTCCAAAGTCATCAAAACTTCCAAATTTTGAAAAGCCAGTCTAGTCTTTCAAAGATAGTGTGGAAGACGAAGGAAGGCGATGTGACTGAAGTTTTTTCATCAACAACAACAAATGATCTTGAAAGCTTGAATATAGGATCAATAACTGTTAATATATCTTCATTTCAGCTTAATGAGCCCAATACCAACAAGGCTTGGGTTTCCAAATATAACTAACTATCTATTTTTATGCAGGAACAAATCAAGACCAAAAGAAATATGTTGATCATTGAGAGTGGTTGTTCAATGATCATGCAAGGCTATGGCTCTTTGCTTCAAGACTTTGAAAAAATTAATAGAGAGCCAGTTGCTTTTGGAGTAGAGTTAGGTGGTTACATCATTCGTAGGGGCAAAGTCATAAATGGTAAGCTCAACATTGATAAGGTAAACTTTGTTAAAGAGATTGAGTACAATCTTTTGAGTGTATCTCAATTTTATGACCAGAGACATAAAATGTTCTTTGCTAAACATGAGTGTATTGTTCTCAAGCCTAGGGTGGTTATTCCTCAAAAGCATATCCTTCTTATAGCCCCTAGGAAAGAGAACATGTACAAGATGGACTTACAGGAAACCTCACCTTTAGAAAAAATTCTTGATTTCTATCTAAAGCTAGTAGTGATGAGTCTTTTCTTTGGCATACAAGACTATGTTATGTAAACTTTAAAAACATGAATAAATTGATTAAAGATGATTTGGTAACTGTAATGCCAAAAAAAAAGTTTACAAGTTTAACCATTATGTTGTATGTATGAAAAGAAAGCAACACAAAGTGTCTCACAAGCCAAAAAAATGAACTCCATAACTACTCCCTTACACTTATTACATAAGGATCTCTTTAGCCCCTCAAATGTAACGAGTTTAGAAAGAACTTCATATTGCCTTGTGATCACAAATGATTTAACAAGATATACTTGGGTCTTCTTTCTTAGAATTAAGGATGAGACTCCTTAAATCTTGAAGTATTTCATTCTGAAAATTAAGAATCAATTTGATCACAAGGCTAAGATTATAAGATGTGCTCAAGGAACTGAATTCTAAACCAAATCCTTGATACATTTTGTGATAAAAAGGATATTACAAGACAATATAGTTCTTCTAGAACTCCTCAACAGAATGGTGTTGCTAAAAGGAGAAATTGGACACTTATTGAGGCTGCAAGAATCATGCTCTCTAACTCTAAACTAGCTATAACCTTTTGGGCATAGGCACTTAACACTGCCTACTATACGTAGAACAGAGTTTTAGTAATCAAAACTCATGGTAATACTCCTTATGAACTGTGGCATAAAAGGAGACTTTTCGTTGGTTTCCTTAGGTCATTTGGATGTACATGCCTCATCTTGAATACCAAAGGCCATCTAGTCAAATTTGTTGAGAAAGCTAATGATGGACACTTCATTAGATACTCTTCCCAAGTTAAGGATTATAAAGTATATAATTTCAAAACAAGAGTAGATGAGGAGTCAGCCAATGTGACCTTCAATGCACACACTCCCTATGTGAAAGGTTCTGGTCCTAACTGGCTATTTGATCTTGATTTAGTTACCAACTATTTTAGCAAATCTTGTAATATGTTTCAAGATGTACAACTAACATATCAGTAGTATATCCTGATCCAAGATTTGAGTTGAGAAGACCAAATAATAGAATCCCTTCAGCTCTAATGGTAACTATCCCCACAAGTGGAAACCCTGTCAGCATAACCATGACAAACTCTTTAGCTGATACATATGGGTGTCTATAAATTCTAGCAATGAGGCAGAACACTCAATGAAAGGAATTCTAATATAGGAGGAGATGGAGATGGTGATAGTGATCAAGAATACCTTGATGTTGACAACAACTCCACTAAAAACAACATCAATGATATCACACATTTTATGGATCAAGTTTCACTTGATAAGTGTGCTAATGTGGTGGGTGATACTCAATCACCAGATCAAAACTTCTCTAATTTAGATCCGTCAAACCAACTTGGTATGATTCCTCAACTGATAATCCACAAGTCACATCCTACCATAAATATTATTTGAGATTTTAAGACTAGGGTGAGAACAAGAGGACAAACCCATGATAAAAATGTTTGTCT
The DNA here is from genome assembly GCA_025506515.1 of Flaveria trinervia. Lineage (NCBI taxonomy): Eukaryota > Viridiplantae > Streptophyta > Magnoliopsida > Asterales > Asteraceae > Flaveria > Flaveria trinervia. Next base: position 82,466,143 of record CM046442.1, read on the forward strand.
GCACTCTTGATTCTTGTCTCAATTGAGCCAAATAAAGTGGATGAGACTTTGAAAAATATAAGTTAAGTTAAAGCAATGTAGGAGAAATTTCTTCAATTTAGTATACAAAAGGTTTAAAACATATGTCCTTTTCCTCATAGGAAAATTACAATAGGTAAACAAATGGGTTTTTAGAAACAAGAAAGATGATATAGCACTTGTTATCAAGAACAAGGCTAGACTAATTGTTCAAATATACACTCAAGAAGAAGAGATTGATTACACATATGTATTTGCTCATGTAGCAAGACTTGAATCTGTTAGGATATTCCTTGCTTTTACTGCATCCAAGGATTTCAAGGTCTACCAATTTGATGTCAAGTGTGCATTTTTACACGGGGTGATAGATGAGGAAGTGTATGTCAAGCAACTACCTGGATTTGCATACCTAGATCATCCTACTATGTTTACAAGCTTGACAAAGCTCTTTATGGGCTGCATCAAACTCCAAGGAAGTGGTATGAGACATTGTCATAGTACTTAGTCCAACATGGCTACAAAAGAGGTACTATTGATAGCACACTCTTCATTAAAGGAGCAGGGAATGACTTGATGTTGGTTCAATTTTATGTAGATGACAAAATTTTTAAGTCAACTAATCAAAAGCTCTGCAAAGAGTTTGAGAGGCTGGTGAAGAATAGATTTGAAATGAGTGCCATGGGGGAACTCAATTTCTTTCTAGGAGTTCAAGTGAAGTAGTTGACAATGGCATCTTCATAAACAAGTTAAATTATGTGTAAAACATACTAACCAGATTTCATCTAACTAAGTGTAAGGTAGCTAAGACTCCTATATCCAGAAACCACTCCCTATGACCTGATCATAAGGGGGAGTGTATTGATGAACATCTTTTAGGGCTATGATTAGTCTCTTATGTACCTTATAACCAGCATGTCTGATATCATGTTTTCCTTATGCATATGTGCAAGATATCAAGCCAAACCTAAGATGTCACAACTAGCTGCTGTCAAGAGGATTCTTAGATACCTCAAAGGAGCTCCCAATCTAGGACTTTGGTATCCAAATGACTCTGACTTCAATTTGTATGCATATTGCAGGACCGTTTACGGGTACTTGCTTACAACACAACAACACAAAGAAGAGAGTGTGCAACAAAACTTAACATATCAAATGGGGAACTAGAAACCAGTTTTAGTGAGAACTAAGAAACACAAGTATTCAAGAGACAAAACAAGAACAACACAAGTAGTTGGTTTTCAAGGATGATGTATATTGTTCTCTAGTTCCTTACAAGTGTTTACAAAGAAATGGATGATAAGATACAAGGACCAGAGATACGTATACTACAACCTACAGCCGGCCATACTTTGAAGGCCAGTTGGATACATGATCTAGGCAACAACAAAATCAATGTAGAGTCAAAAGGCAGATTGCCTTTTGATTAGTGACTATGACATGCCATAGCTTATATCCTAATATATTACAAAAAGGATAAAGTACTTAAAATGGAAAGTTACATACTCAAGACCTCAATGTACAGTTACCAAAAGCATGGACCTTTCACCAACTTATGTAAAGTTGGTGTCTAATCAGAGTTACAACGGAAAGGGGTCCAGCTTTATAGGAAATGTACATAAGATAAAGCATGTGTTCAAAAGTCTTTGGAAGAAATCTGTCTTCAAGTGTTGGCTTCGGAAGACTTTGTCTCTAAAGCTTCGGAAGACTTCATGTATGGCTTCAGAAGATATTGGTCTTGGCTTCAGAAGATTTCACACTTAGAATATTTTCTAAGGCAGAGTGTGAAACTTCCAAAGCATTCCACTTCAGTACACTTGTGCATGCATGCAGGAGAGACTTTGGGTGTTTGGGTTGCATCGGCCTTATATCAAACCTTACAAACTCTCCCTAGGCTGATGCTACCAAAACATTTGAAGACTTCAGATATCAACAGTCCTCATCATGATGATGACCATCCCTTTCTTCATAAGATGATCAGGATCTCTCAAACTCTCAAAGTGTCTTCTCATGTCAAAGAGATCATGCAAGGGCAGACTGAACATGTCTTGCCATGTGTAGACATCTCCAACACCTTGATCTCTGATGACATGCATCTTTCTGGATTTGTAGTGTATGTCCAGAACAAGATGGGTCTTCCTGATGCTAGAGGAACTACTTGAACTGGAGTTGGTGGAGCATCCTCTTGTTGCACATCCTTAGATGTTTTCACTCATCTTAAGATTTGGAGATAGATGCTTCTTTCTTCTTCTTCTTTAGCTTTGGTCTGGAAGCCATCCTTTTTCTCCTCTTTGAACCTTTTAACTGAGAAGACTGGCCTACAACACCTAGTTGATCTTCTTTGTCTTTCTCAGTTGTCTTTCTAATGTAAACCGTCACAAGGCACCAAAATATATATATATATACTTACAAGATTTAAGTTTAATTATAATAAGTTTAACGAATTAACGAGGACTAGGGTTCAATTTGGTATTTAGGGCTTGTCAAATTATTATGTTTAACAAAATAGAACCAATTATGTTTATTAAAATCAAAGATATTTGTTATATTTATATAAAGTTATGTATATAAATATATAACATTTATAACAACTTTGTAAAGAAATTAAACAAGGTCTAATAAATATAATTTAAGCAATAAATTAGGGGCTACGTTTGAAATAATCATATTTGTGGAATAAATGATTATTTAAAGTATAGTTTTTATAAAAATAAACTATTTATTTCATTTTTGAATATTTGATAAAAGTATAAATGTATTTCTTTTTAAGAAATTAATTTTCAGAAAATAGTTGAAAGTATTTTAAAAAAATAAGCTTTTATAAAATGACTTTTTATAATTTTTAAAAAGTTTAGAATTAATAATAAAGGCCAAAAAACTTAAAAATAAATCATGTGGTTCCCCGGATTCGAACCGGGGACCTCTTGTTTAGAAGTCTCCTGTGCTACCAATGTACCAAGGGTCGTGGTCGTGTTAGGTCTCAGTTCTAAATGGTTAAAATGAAAGATACAAGACAATCCCCAAATAACATATGAACCCTAATTCGAAAATCCCCCAAATTGACATAGATTTGATGTTAATACCCAGATTAACAATAGGGCTTTTGATCCCAGTGTTAGGACGAATATGTAGAGGTATTCAACTCACCCTATATGAACATATGAACCTAATTTAGCCTAGTAAAGCTCCGGTTCTTACCTGATGAACAAGGAGTTTGATTTCGATCTTGCAATGTGTTTTTTATGTAATTGAGCGTATAGAGAGATTAAAGGGATCGAATGGAATACTTGCCCCTTGTTATAAAGGTTTGATTTGGTCGATTTAGTCCCGAATGGGTTTCGCCTTTGATTCATTTGTTTCGGTTACAATTGGATGATTAACTGATTGTTAAACTCGAATTAAACTTCACATTTAGTTTCGTAGTGATTAAACATACGCTTCTAATCAATCAGACGGATCAATTCAATGATTTTCAGGTAAAGTCGATTGATGTTTTCGGTTTCATGTGATTTCTTAGTGGAACAACCGTTTTGATCAAACTGATGGGGATTACCGGTTCGTTTAATGTTCACGTTCGAGAGAGCATGGTTCAATTGCAACAACAATCAACAATTTGGGCGTTTGGGAGGTCGGCGGCGTATGGCCGGAGGTTGGCCGCCGGAACCACGGTGGAAGAAAAGGGAATTAGGTTTTATTTTTAAAGATTTACACAAATGGTCCCTGTAGATTTAATTCTTTATTATTTTAAGCCCAAAACTCTCATTTTAAGTTTCTAAACTGAAAAACTAACCCCCTAACTTAATTATTTTATGTTTTAATATTTTTAAGTTCAAGTATTTCATAAATTATTATTATTATTACTATTATTATTAGTATTATTAATATTATTATTATTATTGACATTATTATTATTGTTACTAGCATTATTACAGTTTTTATTAAAGTTACCATTACTAATTATTAAAAAGAAAATAAAGACAAATAATAAAATAAGCATGACTCTCCCATAAGTTTCATATTTGACCATAAAGATTCTTATAAGAACAACGATACTAACTTTTAATTATAGAAAAATACAGGATGTTACAGTCTCCCCAACTTATAAGAATTTCGTCCCGAAATTAAGAATGAAACTTTACGAAAAAATGCGGGTACTTTTTCTTCATATGCTCCTCACGTTCCTAAGTAAACTCAGCTCCACGTTTGTTTTCCCAACGGACTTTACCGATCTGTGTGGTAGTTGTTCGGATCTTTTTAAGGGTTCGGTCCATGATCTTGACAGGCTTCTCAATGAAATGCAATGACTCATCTATTTGAATTTCCTCTAGAGGAGCATGCAAATTTTCATCACTTAGGCACTTCCTCAGGTTTGAGACATGGAAGTCAAGATGAACTCCACTAAGTTTAGAAGGTAGTTCCAGTTTGTAAGCCACTTTCCTAATTCTTTTCAGAATCTTGAAAGGTCCTACAAAACATGGGGCTAACTTACCCTTCTTCCCAAAGCGAACAACACCCTTCCATGGAGAGACCTTAAGAAGAACCATGTCGTCGACTTGAAATTCCAACGGTTTGCATCTTTCTTTGGCATGACTCTTTTGATGACTTCTAGCCACCTCAAGGTGTTAGGACCTTGTACGTACGGAGTACTAACTGATAATGCGTGTAACCAGATCAAATAGTGCGGAATCCTATTTGATTGGCGATCCAATCAGTGAGAACAACAACCTGATCGATCTAACGATGAAACAAACGTTAAAAGTTGATTAGAAATCGATCAGGAACGAACTATGAACTTGGAGTAGGTTTTCTGGACGCTCTGGATGGCTAGGTTATAAGTATGTGTCGAAATTCTATTAAGTGTCCCATTTTTCCACGAATTAGGTGGTATTTATAGGTTATGAGTTTCCAATCGTGCAACTGAACCATTAGCATGGTTTAGTTGTGCGACTGAATCATGCGACTGATCCATACGCACGACTGAGTCAATCTTATGTCTCAATCGTGCGACTGGTCCAGTCTCCTGGTTCAGTCGTGCGACTGGTCCAGTCTCCTGGTTCAGTCGTGCGACTGGTCCATTAGCATGAGATATTCATGTGTATGGTCCATTACCATGGTCCATTTGCATGAAGACTCATACGATTAAGTTTGAACACATTTCTGAATCATTATTGACTAAGAACTATGCACAACAACCTCAAACCTATATAGTAAATTCATTATACTTTACACACAATAATACAATGAAATATTAAACATTATAAGCATCAACCACATATTATAATCATTCAACTCATTCATTACACATATGTAAGACATGACAAACTTTTACATTAAGCACATAAACTAGGTACATATATGTATCAACAAACTCTCCCTTGGACCTAGTTTAATCTATTGTCTGACATTTTTCATAAGCTCCTCAAATTTCTTGTACTTTTCCTCTCTTGTGACTCCTGCATGTATTTCAAATGCAAAGCGGAGTTGTATAACGTTCTAGAACTGGAAAGCTTGTACATATCTTGCGTGTCATAAAATAGTGGCCACTTGTACAATGTGTAGACATCTTCTGCAGACAAGTTTGTAAGCCACATTGGGTCGAATACCCAGATAGTTTCCATTTTCCCTCTCTATTTAGAACTATGACCGCTTCGCCCGTCCTCCAATCATAGTACCACCATTTGAAGTGTGGAGTGAAGTCTTGAGGAATTTCTCATAAGGGAATTGTTGATACATATATGTACCTAGATCCTGATCTGAATGTAATATGTCTTACACTTATGTAACTATTGGATACTTAATGAAATACAAATATTTGGTTGTGTTTATAATGTTTAAATATTTCATTAATGAGTTGATTAATGCATATTGACGTAATTATATAGGTTTGTGATTGTTTGAAGTGTTATGCATAATGTTATAATGTTAAATACACTCAAACTTGGTGAAGTGAAGTTCTCATGTGTCCGAATGGCCATGCGACTAAGTGTTCATGCGCCTAAATAGTCCATACGCCTGAACAACTTCATGCATCTAACTCAGTCGCACGACTGAAAGCTTTGTCGTGCGAATGGATCAAACGCATGGATCAATCGCACGACTGAACCATGCTAATGGTTCAGTCGCCCGAATGAGCAACCTTAACCTATAAATACCTCTTAATACGTGGAAAGACATAACAATTAAGGAGCGTTCATTCCTATTCATTCAAGACGTACCCTAGCCGTCCAGAAGCCTCCAAGTTCGTACTCCAAGTTCACAGAACGTTGCTGATCGATTCCCAATCGATTTTTCACGTTAGATACAATATCTTATTGTTTCTACGTGTGTTCTCACTGATTGGATCGCCAATCAAATAGGATTCCGCACTATTTGGTTTGGTCTACACGTTAATTAGTTTGTATTTCGTTTGAATACAAGATCCTAACAAGTGGTATCAGAGCTTTGGCTCTTGATTACATGTGATTCAATCAGTTTTGATACAAAGGTTATGTTTTTTCACTAAAAACGCAATCTTTTTGTGTCAAAAATTGTCTTGGACGTCTCCTGCTCATCAAGTTTTCGTTTCTACGGCATAAGGCGATTAGGGTTGGTGAAAATTCGGGTTTTCTTACGGCTAAAACACGTTAAACCTAGAAATTTTCGAAAAACAGCAACTTCAATCGCCTGATTGACCCAATCGCACGACTGGACTTCATTCGCATCCCCAGACATGCGATTGAACTCAGTCGCATCTTCATTCGTACGACTAAGCCTACCGGTCGGATTGTTCATACGCATCAGTTTCACTCACACGACTGGACCAATCGCTTAGTTCAGCAGCACGATTGAACCAATTGGATAGTTTCATTCGCACGGGTAGTCCATTCGCATCGCTCCATTCACACCAGTTAACAAATTGTTTAAGAGACATAAAGTTGATCGAGATGGAGGATCAGTTGTCAGCGTTTACAACGGGGAAGGACACACGGATTCAGAACTTACTGCTACTGGAGAGTGAGGTGGGGAATCATAATAAACCCCCGAAGCTTATAACATTAGATGAGTTTCCCCACTGGAAACAACGTTTTGATATCTACCTCAATGGAGTGGATCCAAATATGTGGGAAGCTATTGAGACGAGATACAGTATGCCGGTGGGAGCAGATGGGGTGAAACTTACTCTAGGAGGAATGACTGATGCATAGAAAGTTAAATATAATGCTGAAAAGAGAGTATATACATTGCTAACACAGTCTATCCCTAAGGACATTTTTCACCAATTCTTAGAGAATAAACAAGCCAAGAAGTTATGGGATGAGCTGGAGAAAAGATATGACGGGAATGCTTCGTTGAAGGCAATTAAAGCTAAGGAACTGAAGAAAGAATTTGACAACTTTTCATCGATAGGAAAAGAGTTTAGACGATGTCATTGATAGATTCTACCATTTGATGAGCGAGCTGCACACACATGGTGTCACAACTACCATGGAAGATAAAGTGTCAAATTTTGCTGACGGGTTGCCAGAATGTTGGGCTTCTTTTGTGTCAAATCTGAGTCAGAATGGATTGCTATCAAAGTTGGACATTAATGATTTCATACTAAAGCTACGAGAAGAAGCACTAAGGATGAAGTATCGAGCTCAGAAGACTTTGTACACTCAGAATCCAGCTTTGTACAATGCCATTCCTCAAGTTAAGACGTCTGGAGCACCTCTTCAGACTACTTTTGTGTCAAGCTCATCTGGTCCTTCACAAGTCTCTCCTTCAGGATCAGAAACGTCAGGGTCTTCTAGTACCCAATATATCGGATCCGAAGCAAATGCTACCAGACTGAAGACTGAGATTCTTGGAAATGTGACAGTAGAAGTAGCTCGAGAGCACATGGATCTCTTGGCAGCAGTGGTCCATTCCTATGATGGACTCATTGCTGGAAAAATTGGAAACTGCCATCTGGCAGATGAGGACTACGAGCAGGTTGATGAGACTAAACTGGAAAGGATGGATATTATGTGGGCCTTAGCAAGGGCTATCTGGAGAGCAAAGAAGTTCGTGAAGAAGACCAGACAAAACTTAGTTGCTACTAAGGACACCACTTTTGGTTTTGACAAAAGCAAGGTGACCTGCTTCAACTGTGGAGAAAAGGGGCACTTCAAAAGAGAATGTGTGAAGCCAAAGAAGACTGGAAACGGGAATCCATTCTCGTCCTTCACTCGTCAAGACAAGCAAGCTAGGAGTTATACATCATCAGGCAAGGATCCAAAAGCTTTGACCGCCCATGATGATAAAGGACAGGACTGGAGCTTTAGGTTTGTATCTCCGGGAGAATCCAATGTTGCGAGCGTGGATGACTTAGATGATGATTCCGCAAGTGAAAGAGATATAGTAGTTGAGATAGTGATGTCACAAGTTGACAGGATCAGCGATCACAAGTTTGATGTATTAGAGTTCAAATCAGCGGAATACAAACAGGAATTAGACAAATTGTAGCAAGTAATCGATACTTGTATGCATTAAGAGCACATACGGTTATAGTGAGAGAATATATATTTCTGATTCAAGGAATGTTTATAGATATAGAATATTTCTAATCAATCATTCATATCATTCCCGTCATTCACATTATTACAATAGGTTGTCACTCCTTATATAGAGTGCAACAATCACTGCTGTTATCACGGAAAGTGACAACTGGCAGATCTAATACAAAAATAACTAACTCTTAACAAACTACTGAAATGTTCACAACTACTGAGAGCATATCAGAGTGTTAAGTACATAATATAAAACTACTGATTAGAACTACTGAAACTACAACGACTGAAGAACAAGCTCTTTAGTCGTTTTACAAACTAACTGAAACATAAAACTACTGAAACTAGAAATATAAACTACTGATATCACAACTACTGAAGAAGTACTCTTCAGCAGTTGTGACAACTACTGGAGGCTTCAGTACTTGATCTTCAGACTTTGACCTTCAGTGTTTCATCAGCTGATGACTTCAGTAGATACATCAGCTGATGTCTTCAGTCTTTGCCTTCAGACTTTGTAATCAGTTGTTGATCTTCAGCACTTGTAAACACTTCAGCTGTTTACTTCAGTACTTTGGTCTTTCAGCTTCACACTTGTGTTCTTCAGCTGTTGTACTTCAGCACTTTAGTTCTTCAGCTGTTGAAGTCTCAGCACTTGATCTTCAGCTGTGAAGTCTTCAGCACTTGTCAAACTGCTGATGAGGCTTTCAGCAGTTGTTGTGATACATGTGGGACTTAGAGGTTTCTGATCTTGGCTCATTGGTTCTTTTGTCCAACAAACTCCCCCGAACCAATGCAGCCAAAACCTCTAAATTATTTATTATCCCACTTATTGTAGGCAAAATGTTGGTCTTTTTCCTTCTGATCAGTAGAGAATATGACCCATGTAGCTCCGGCCTGGGAAGAAATCTCAGATATTTGTTTGGCAGGGTATGAATGGGAACTCTGTTTTGGGGAACTGGACACAGAGTTGTTATCCCATTCATGAGATTTACTTCCCATAATGAGTCTGTATGACTCTCGAACAGGCCTCAGGAGAACAACTTGTTCCTCCTGAGAGAGTTCTTTTACTCCTCCTTCGAAAAACTCTGGACCATAGTACTCTATAAAAGTACTTCATGGTCCTGCCATTTTTCAGCTCCACCGTAGTTACCTCCCTATATACAAATTCATCAGGATGGTTGCCTTCAAGGAGTAACTGGAGCTCATTCTTCTGGATGTCTTCAAGCTTTTTATATAACAACCCCTTTTTAATCATCTTGTTTTCTAGTAAAGCTTGAGGGGTCTTCTTTGCTTGGTGAGCTTTCTTGAATTCATCAATGATTTCCCAGGTGAGACTACAATGGCCACATGATGGTAGAATCTATTGTTTTTCGTACCTGGCCATTGTATCTCTGTTGGAATAGTTCTTTTATGGATTCTAGAACTCACCCTGGGGTCTGGCCATACTCTCACTCTCTCCTTCTGATACTGAAAAGTGTGCCTGAAGTGTACAACCTTTGAGCATGCCCTTTCATGGCTTGAATAGATGATGACTGAGGAAATTCCTTGTCAACCATCTTCAACAGTTGCTCATCGTGCTGTTTCTGCTGTTCTTCTTCTTCTATCTGAACTCTGACCATTCCCTTTGAGAGTCAGGTGTGATCATGGGTGACTTCGGTTTTGGTAGCTTTAGAACAGCAGAGTGGCAGACTATCATCTTCATCCTCCTCTTCCTTCTTCTTTTTCCATCCTCAGCACCCTTCTCCTCCTTCTAGGTGCATCATTGGATGATGGTTGGGTTGTGAAGGAATTGGTTTTGAAGAATGAGGATGTTTGGATTTTGGCTTAGAGATTGGTTTGGGAGATTTGAGGGATAGGCTCTGTTTGAGTGGGTGGAAGGGAAGGTTGATCCACACATCTTTGTAGTTAGTTTCGCCTTTGTGAGTTTAGCCATCGCAACCTTTTACCCCCCAGCCTCATCAAGGGCTTCCACTATAATCCCTTTGTTGAATGCTCAGACAGACAGATTCTGGTGGCTATAGCCAGAATACTGTCCCTGGTCCCATTGCACGCGAATCTCCATTAACGATCTTCCTAAGTATTTTGCAATAAGCGGTCATTATTTCCAATCTCTCTCTTTTTCCAGAGCATCATAACCCAGGCCATCGGGCTGAATCTCTTAGACTTCCAACCTTCTGATCTCACTATCCAAGTGGCTGTATCAAACCCCTGCCTGAAGAGTTGTTCAATTATTTTATCCATGGATCGGCTGTGTGTAGTGTCAGCTTCTTTTACCAGCTCCTCCAAGGATTTGTCTTCAGCAGTATGATCATCAGCACTTTTCTTCGCTTGTAAGTGAGGCAAGGTTGCTTTTCTTTCTCCTCCTCTTGGGCTTGCTTCTCTTCCTTCTTTTCCTCTGTTCTTTCCCCTCTTCTTTTCTTCACTGCAGTACTCTCCCCCTTTTTGGATGCATTGGAGGAAGGGTTGTACCGCAGAAAGAGTCTTTTGTACAGCAGCATCAATCAGGCTGTAAAGTTGAGGAAAGCCTCTCATCAATGGCTTTAGTTCACAATATCAGTGATTATGGTGTGATGAGAGGGAGGAATTGTGAAGTACAGCACCTATTTGCTCAGGAGGTTCTGTTCCTGAGAAATAGGGCTGAAGCAAGGCAGGTGGTTGAGTTTGGAGTGGCTCGTGTTTGGGGAACCTTCAGTGTGAAAGGTGCCATCTGTGGGTTGGTAAGGCAGATGGTCGTTCTCTCCTTGTGAAGTTGGTCAAGTAGGTTTTGCAGCCTACTGACTTTCTTGTTAGGATCTCAGCTCTTGGTTTAATCGATTTAACAGATATAGCACGGAATAGCTCAGAATTAGACAATTCAAACAAGAACAATTGATATAAAACGATAAAAGAATTTTGTTATAGAGAGAAATATCCGACAAAAGGAATATTGCATTAAGATTGTCGGCCTCAAAGGCACGATTACATGTGAGTCATCTTTCCTTATAAAGGAAAGATGACGTAGACTGATGTCACCTGAAAGTGACATGTAACCGTTTTATAACTACTGATGTTTAACAACTACTGAAGATGTCAACAACTGACATCTTCTTACAAATGTTCCTAAGTGTTAAACATCTCATTTACAACTACTGAAAAACATAAAACTACTGAAACTACAACAACTGAAGAACAACCTCTTCAGTTGTTTACAAGTACTGAAAAGAAAAATAAACAAACTACTGAAAGGAAAAACTACTGAAGAAGAAAAACCATCACAACAACTGAAGAAGCCCTCTTCAGCTGTTGTCATCAGCTGTTAACATCAGCTGATGTCTTCAGTACTTGAACATCAGACTTTGTCTTTCACTGTTGATCTTCAGTCTTTGTCTTCAGTACTTGTTGAAGTCTTCAAACTTTAGATCTTCAGCCGTTGTCTCAGTCTTTGTCTTCAGTACTTCAGACGTACTTCAGCAGTTGTATTCTTCAGACTTTGTAGAACAGCTGATCAGGTCTTCTTCAGCTGTTGTGATGTCTTGTGGGACTTAGAGGTTTCTCTGATCAGCTCATTGGTTCTTTTGGTCCCACAAACTCCCCCTGAACCAATGCAGCCAAAACCTCTAAGTTATTGACGAGTCCCACTTATTTTGGCAGATATTTGTCTCTTAATCCCTTGATTGATCAGATGAGAAGTGACCCTTTTTCAGCACCGGCCTGGGAAGAAGTCTCTGATGATCTGTTTGGCATGATATGGTTGGGAGCTCTGTATTGGGGACTTGGACACCGAGCTGTTGCCCCAACCATGAGATCTACTTCCCGTGTATCAGCCTATATGATTCCCTGGTGTAAGCCCTTAAAACATGATTTGCTCATCCATTGTCAGCACCTCGGGCACACCATCAAATAATCCTTCTCGGCCATACACTTCAGATATGTACTTGGCCTGTTTTCCATTCTTGAGCTCAACCGTGGTTATTTGTCTATAAGCAAACTCATCTGGATGAGTTCCTTCTAAGAGCAGGTTGAGCTCTTCTTGTTTGAAGTTTTCAAGTCGTTTGTAAACCAATCCTTCTTTATAATTTTGTTCTCTAACATCTTTTGAGGTGGTTGTTTGGCTTCATAGCTTTCTTGAACTCTTCAACAATTTCCCAGGACACTACAAGCACCACAGTGATGTCTTCGTCGACAACTCTCTTCACTTGGCCTTGTATCTTGAAGGATTTCTTTCTTTGACAATCCGGTGTGCCACCCTAGGATCAGGCCATATCCTTACTCTTTCCCTTTGGTATTGAAAGGTATTAGCAAGGGTGTACAATCTTAATACTTCTTTCTTCATGCTGATCATTGAAGAGGATGTAGCATATGCTTTGTCAATGCTTTTCAGCATTTCCTCATCATGTTTTTGCATCTGTTCCTCTTCAATCTTTATCATTACATCATGCATTTGAGAAGCAGAGTGATGGACATTGGTTTAGCCTTAGGCAAAGTAATGACTGCAGAGAGTGGCAGTCTGTCTTCATCCTCCTCTTCATCTTCATCAGGCCTCAGTACCTTTCTTTTCTTTTGGCTAGGTACATCACTGGCAATGGGTTTTAGGGTAAAGGATTTGGTTTTGTGGGTTGGATGTTGGTTTAGAGGGTAAAGGAGTTGTTTTAGTGGGTTGTGGAGATAGTGATTTTGAGGATTGAGGCTTTTCAGACTGTTTTAGCATTTTGGCTGTAAGGGAGGCTTTGGTAAATTTTGTCAGTTCTTTTCGATTCCCAACCCCAGCTTCATTCAATACCTCAATCACTAAACCTTTGGAGTATTCTTCAGACGAACAAATCTTGGTGGTTATTGCCAAGATGTTGTCCCTGGTCCAGGCCCTTATTTCCATAGAGATCTTCCCAATATTTAGCTATAAATCTGATCATTATCTCCAGCCTTTCTCTTTCTAAGGCATCATAGCTAGCCCATCTTGAATTGATCTCCTCTGTTTCCATCCTTCTGATCTCGGAGTCTAGTTGTTTGATGTCAAACCCTGCCTATACAACTGCTCAATGATTTTATCCATTGAACGTTATGGTTGGCGTCAGCTTCTTCACCATATCCTTCAAATCCTCAGCTCCTTCTCCTTCTCATCGACTCTCCTTTTCTCTTTTGATATGTGACATGAAAGTCTTTTTGACTTTCATTCACTTCAGCTCCCTTCACACTCTCTTCTCCTTCTCATTTACAACCTCAGATTCTTTCGCCTTCTCCCCATCTATCCTCTTCCTTTTTTCCTTAACTAACTGACTCTCCCCCTTTTTGTTGCATTGGGTGCAAGGGTTTGAGCAGTAGAAAGGGATTTAGTCACCACTCCTCCACCAAGGGTTGTATTTTTGTAGGAAGCCTCTCATCAATGGCTTTGATCACTATATCTGTGATCATGGGAGTGATGAGAGGTAGGGAATTTTGAAGGGTAGCAACTGATTGATCAGGATGGTTCTGTTCCTGAGAATCAGTGCCGAAAGCAGAGGCTGGTGGCTTGGAAGTATATACTGGCTCAGTGTGTAGGGGACCTTCAGAAGAAGGTGCCATCTGTGGGTGTATTGTGGTGGCAGATGGACTTGCATCCTGAGACATCTTGGCCAGCAGCTCTTTGAGTCTGCTAACCTCATCCTCTAGAATGGTGTTTTGAGCAAGTACATCATAGAAGAAGCTCAGGTCATCATCAGTTGTTACTGAATCACCTGACCCTCCTGACAAAGTCAGAATGAACATGCCTTGAGTGTAGATCAATTAAGCATGTGCCCTTGTTCTCGGTTCTGGGGACTTCCAGCCTCAGGACTATGTCCTTCATCAGCTGTTGCCACTGGTGAGGACTTAGAGATGTTACCAACTGCATCCTGGTCATTTGCTGAGTCAGGAGCAGTGGCAGCCTCACCAGAAGTTCGCACCTCCTTATCTACACTAGAAGATGGAACATGATAACCCTTGTGCTGTGGGTTTGACAGAAGCATTGTGATCCTCCCCCTCAGGTGTTGAGGTTATCCCAGTAGTAATGTGTCTGGGTGGGGGGTGAGGAATGCAACTGCGTCAGCACTTTTGCAACAATGATAGTAGGCTTGAGGGGCGGTTGCATCAGGAGAGGGTGTGGAAGCAGTGTGCACCCGGGACAGGGTTGCTCTTCAATGGTAATCCCCTCAAGTGAGGAGGATCCCAGCATTGTGCTTCCCTTTGAGTGGTTGCTTCAGGTTCCTTTTGAGAGAAACCTGAGCGGCTTCAGTTGGTGGAGTCACAGTCTCTACTGGGGGTTTTTTCCAGCAGAGATAACCTGCGTTGGTGCAGCAGGAGCATCCACAGGGGACTCAATTCCCTGAGTAGCTTTCTTAGGCTTCTTCTTTGTGGGTTTGGAGGGGACTTTGGATTTGGAGGTGGAGGCTGTGGGTTCCAGCTGCGTGGGTTTGCGCAGCTTGGCAGCCTGTTTGAGAGTTTGGTCAGTGTTGTGTCGGGAGTATACCTCCGGCAATACAGCCAAAGCAGGGACTCCCAGACCAACTAGTCCCTCAGCAGAAGCTGATTCTCTATTATGGCCATTATAACCGAGGATATAGTATCCAACGGTTAGAAAGTGTTTTGTGGCCATATCCTTGAGTTCAAGAAAATTATTTCAGAAAAGTTTAGTGGTTCTTGTTCAAGGATAGAGACAATACCTGTTGCCATCTGGAAGACAGTTGATCCCAAGAGGAAGTCTTCGGAGCCAGGCAAACATTTACCATATGAAATAATAATCGTTCAGCATCTGGAAAATGTTTCTTTAGGATTGTTGAAGCACTAAGATCACCCTGATATCCATGTTGTCCAAAGGAAGATCAAGTTGGCGCTTAGGATATCCAACAGGGTAGGCAGCATCATCTAACAGTAATATTTGGCGGATGGTAGCAGTAGAGATGACCACCTTATGCGAGTTGATAGATGAAAGGATAGATTCTCCATTAACGGTCGCATTCATCCAGAACTGACGTAGCGAATCGGCATAAATGATTGGATTTAAAAGGAAAGCCGTTTTTAGTGGGGATTGGACCATAAGATCTATAGCATTTTCAAATTTTGGTCCAGAAGGGCGATTTTGTAAGGTACGCGACACAGTTGTGTCGAGGTTTGAGTTGCATGGTCGCCATTAATGAAGGTGAAAGGTTTTCAGAGCTTTTGAAAAGTAGGTCGTGAAAGAAAAAAACTCTGAAAGAGGGATCAGGTATATATAGGGTCGGGTTATGAAACGACTGAAGGTTTTGGTGTTAGTCATCAGTATTTGAAGCTACTGATGACGTGGTATTAACTTTCAGACGTTTGAAACGACTGATGATTGGTGTGGTCAGCAGTTATAAAACAACTGAAGACATGGTGTTTACTATCAGACGTTGAAACAATGAAGTCTCTGATTTAGGCATCAGTAGTTTTTAAAAAAAACTACTGAAGACAAGGTGGACTTCAGATGTTGAAACAACTGAGGACTTGGTATTAGTCATCAGTAGTTGTGAAACTACTGAAGACCGTGGTTTTGCCATCAGTTGTTGTAAACAACTGAAGACTTGGTGTTAGTCATCAGTAGTTGTGAAACTACTGAAGACATGGTATTGCTTCAGTTGTTTAAAGAAACAGCAGTTTGTGAACTACTGAAGAGAGAGTACTCATCAGTAGTTGTCGTCAATTCATAGCCTTTCAGCTGTTTCATACTGTCCTCAACACTTACTCATCAGCTTTTAGCTGTTTTCAGTAGTTTCATAGGACATTAGTACTTATCTGTTTCTACTGATTTCAGTAGTTGTAACTACATCAGTAGTGTAGAACAGATAAGTACAGTACTTAAAGCATTTAGCCTTCAGTAGTTATAAAAACTACTGAGGGTAAAATAC
Source organism: Flaveria trinervia (assembly GCA_025506515.1). Taxonomy (NCBI): domain Eukaryota; kingdom Viridiplantae; phylum Streptophyta; class Magnoliopsida; order Asterales; family Asteraceae; genus Flaveria; species Flaveria trinervia. Next base: position 82,482,527 of record CM046442.1, read on the forward strand.
TCATCAGTACTTATATGTGACATGGTTACCAATGATCATCAGTAATTACTGAGATCATCAGTAGTTGTCACTTATTCTAGCTGCAGCATACCAAGCCTTAACACCAGGTTGTGGAAAGTTGAACTATCCAAAGGCTTAGTAAAAATGTCTGCAAGCTCATCAGCACTAGGCACAAACATAGGATTAATTAGACCCTTTTCAAAACAATCTCTTATAAAATGATGTCTAATTTCTATATGTTTGGTCCTAGAGTGCTGGACAGGATTTTGACAATGCAAAGAGCTGAAGCACTATCCATTAATAATGGAGTCTTAGTCTCTGTAATGCCATAATCCAAAAGTTGATTCTGAAGCCAGAGTATTTGGGATGTACAACTTGCAGCAGCAATGTACTCGGCTTCAGCAGTGGATGTAGCAACAGATGTTTTGTTTCTTACTCTGCCAAGAAATCAAACAGTTGCCTAGAATTGGCATCCACCAGAAGTTTATTTCCTGTCAACTTACATCCTGCATAGTCACTATCAGAGAAAGCAACTAATTTGCAAGAATGTCCAGTGGAATACCATAAGCCTAGAGATTGTGTGCCTTGCAGATATCTAAAGATCCTCTTGACTGCAATCAGATGAGACTCCTTAGGTGCAGCCTGAAATCTAGCACAAACACATGTAGCAAACATAATATCTGGTCTAGAAGCTGTTAAATACATCAAGGAACCAATCATACATCTGTAAAGGTTTCATCAACACCTTTACCTTTCTGATCAACATCCAATTGTGTGGTGTTGCACATGGGAGTAGAACAAGATTTACAGTTTTGTAAATCAAACTTATTCAAAAGATCTTTTGTGTATTTAGACTGATGAATGAAAATTCCATCAGCTTTTTGTTTGATTTGCAAACCTAGAAAGAACTGTAATTCTCCCATTGCACTCATTTCAAACTTCTGTTGCATTAAGGTTTGGAAATCCTCACACAATTGGGGATCAGAGGATGCAAATATAATATCATCAACATAAATTTGAACAAGTAGCTTATGCTGATCCACCTTCTTATAAATAAAGTTTTATCTATGGAGCCTCTAGTGAAATTATTCTGTAGAAGAAAGTTTGATAAGGTCTCATACCAAGCTCTAGGTGCTTGTTTCAACCCATAAAGAGCTTTATCAAGCTTATATACCCATTCTGGGTGCTTATTATCCTCAAAGCCTGGTGGTTGACACACATAAATCTTCTTTTATTGTACCATATAGAAAAGCACTTTTGACATCATTTGGAAAACTTTAAGATTGTGGAGTGCAGCATAGGCTAAAAACAATCTAATTGCCTCCAGTCTGGCTACAGGGGCAAAGGTTTCATCATAATCAATACCTTCTTCTTGTGCAACCCCTGCACAACAGTCTGGCCTTGTTCTTAACAATTAGCCCATTTTCATCAGTTTATTCCTAAACACCCATTTAGTGCCTATTGCACACTTACCTGGGGGTAGAGGAACAAGCTCCCACACTTGCTGTTTCTTGAACTGAAGAAGCTCAAGCTGCATGCTTCAACCCCCATGGTCCCTCAAAGCAACATGATAGTTCTTCGGCTCTAGCTGACTGATGAAGAGAGCATAGAAGCAGAAATTGGACAACTGGCTTCTGGTTGAGACACCAGCATTGATATCACCAAGGATTTGAGATATTGGGTGATTTTTCAGCTCTTGGTAAACAATCAAATCTGTGCAAGTGTTTGTAGGGTCTTCAGCAGCAGCAGATGTTGATGCAGATTCTTGAAACCATGAAGATGGTGGCAACTCAAATGAAGTTGAGGATGCAGAAATCTCATCAGCATTTGTTGTGGATGGTGCGGCTGGAGCTACAGGAGCATCAGGTTTAGAGACTCAGGCAGTTGATCACTAAACTGAAGAGGTGATTACTACTATCATCATCATCTTCAGTAGTAACACCAGGTGGTGAACTGTTGACAGGAGCAACAGCAGGAGATTGATAAGGAACATATTGCAGTATGTCCAAATCAAAGAGCTCCACAGGGCTTTGTGGAATCTTGTCCTTTGGAGATTCATTGAATTGACATGTAAAGTCTCTTCAACCATCTTTGTTCTGCAGTTGAAGACTCTGTATGCCTTGCAAGTTGATGAATAACCACAAAATACCCTGCATCCACCTTAGGATCAAATTTCTGGAGCTGATCCTTTGTGTTGAGAATGAAACAGGGACACCCAATGCTCTAAAAAATGAAATGAGAGGGGCCAAATGATGTAGAACTTCATATGGAGTCTTCATCAACCTCTGATTTATTAGCACTCTATTCTGCACATAGCATGCTGTGTTGACAGCTTCAGCCCAAAAGGTCAATGGCAGTCCAGAATCAGCCAACATAGACCTTGCAGCTTCAATGAGGGTCCTGTTCTTTCTCTCCACAACTCCATTCTGTTCAGGAGTTCTTGGAATACTAAACTGTCTCTTTATTCCCTTGGAAAGGTAGAATTCATCAAGTGTTTGTTCCTGAATTCTGTTCCATTATCACTTCTAATACACTTGACTGAGAGGGAATACTGCTTCTCAGCATACAACACAAAGTTTATGATCTTCTGTGCAGCTTCATCCTTTGAATGTAGAAAGAAAGTCCATACAAATCTGGAGTAATCATCCACAATTACCAGACAGTATTTTTTCTGTGCCATGCTCATCACTCTCACAGGACCAAAGAGATCCATGTGAAGAAGTTGTAAGCAGGCAGTGGACTTTGGTTCTTCAATAGGTGGAAATGAAACCTTGTGCTGTTTTCCTTTCAAACAAGCAGTGCAGTTGTTTTCACACTTGAACTCCTTCATAGGCATTCCCCTTACTAACTATGGTGTATCAGCTGATTCATGTTCTTGAAATTAACATGTCCCAGCCTTCTATGCCATAGATTAGATTCTTGAGGAGAGGCCTTGGAAAATAGGCAAGGATGGCCTTTGAGATCATTTTCTTGGAAAGATCTAAGGCATACACTCTTCCTGTCCTGTTGGCCTTCAGGAGAGTGTGAGCATCCAATACCTTGTCAATCAAACTCAGACTTTGGATGACAGAATCCTGCAGTTCTGGCTTGTGAAAAGGGCAACATGGCCTTTGTCACACAATTGACTGACACTCAAAAGATTATACTTGAGATTTTTCCACATGGTTGACATCATCAAACTTTATTTCCCCATTGGAAACAAAGCCCTTCCCGATGATGTAACCTCTTGCATCATTGCCAAAGAAACAAATCCTTCCTTCCTGGAGAGTAGTCATTAAGAAGTGAGTTGTTCCCAGTCATATGCATAGATCCCCCACTGTCTACATACCAGATGCAACTTTGGCATGTTGAAGAACCTGCATAAATAAACAATCAGTTAGTTTTGGAGACCCAAACCTTTTTGGTTTTGGGCCTGGTCTCATCAACAGATGGTAAACTAACAGGTTTATTGGACACAATAGCTTGAGGTGAAGGAGATGGTGTAGAAGAGGAATCCTTCGGCTTGGATCTCCTTTTCTGGGGTTTCAACACAGGGCCATCAAGTTGGTTAACTCTTCCCAACAGATGTTGAACCATCATTACCAGCTGTGTCTGATTCTGGGAGAGAGCTTTCAGCTCTTCAGACACATTGGTATTGGTGTTTGATGATGAGTTCTTGTGTTGCACCATCTTCTTTTGAGCAACCTCAGCTATTGCCTGTTGCACTCCTTCCTTTTTAGATTTCTTTTTGGTCATAGGAGTAACAGGATTTGATGCTGCTGGTACAAACTTGGACTCAAACTCAGTTTTCATTTTAGCCAAATTTTCTTTAATTTTCTCTTTTTGTTTGAGTTTGGATCCCTTTTTGTACCAACAATCATCTGTGAGATGATTAATAGACCACATATTTCACATGGTTTCTTCTTCTCTTCTGTTGATCATCAACTAAAGAAGAAAACTACTGAAGACTTGCTCTTCAGCAGTTTAGAAGCACTTTTTGCCTTCTTGTCAACTTCCTTAGAAGGCTTCAAATCCTTCCTACTGACAGTTTTCTTCTCTTCAGTACTGTCAGTCATTAGGATTTGAACTCCAGATGTTATCCCCTGCTCTCCAGTACCCTCAGTACTTCTAGGGATAACACTTGGGTTGATCAACTCATTGATCATGTGAGTGTCAGCAGTTGAACCATCAATATCAGCTGATAGGTTCACAGAGGGATTACTACTGACTTCACTACTGATGATGCTTTATCAAGTAGTGAATCACATGATGAGGTGGATTGGTCATTACTTTCTCCATCAGATTCCGCTCCTGCTCTTGAAGCAAAAACTGTGGAGGAGCAGTGTGATTATACCAATTCCAAACTTCACATTGGAAGCAGTTTGCTTACTAAGAAGCATTTCAAAGCCCTTGCAAGATTGTACCCATCGATCACACTCTACCTGGGTGACAGCAAGAGTATCTTTGAGGTCTTTGTACTTTTCTAAGAGTACATCCTCCCTAGCCTTATCATCAGAAATTTGGCATTTTAATTTGTAAATCTCATCAGTTTTCTCTTTTAGCACAGACTCAAACTCAGCTTTATTTTTGGAAATTATTTGTTCTAGCTCTACATTTTTATTGATTAAAGCCACATTTGCTTCTCTAATAGAGGCAAATGCTGCTATGCAAGTTTCAGAACATAATTTGGCCTTAGCCTCAGAGGATACCTGTGATACCTGTGTTGAAGAGGTATTTGAGGATGATCCATCAGAGGATTCCAAAGCCATGAGAGCTAGATTTCCAAAAGGATGCTCACCACCATGTTGACCAGCACCTGAGAACAGTTGTTCATTACCAGACACATCATCTGGTAAACTGCTCCAGTCAACAACTCCTGGTGTGAAGAAGCTGTGTTGTTGAAGTTGATTAGGTTGATGAGATTGGGATGGTTGAGGCTCAGGGAGTGCATGTGGTTGCTGAGCAGTGGGTGCTTGAACCTGGCCTGGTTGTGGCATGTAATAGCAGGGGTATGGATATGGCATTGGCCCCTGTGGAACAAAATATGCAGGAGATTGTGGTTGATGATGATAGCCAGAATTGACAGGTTGTTGCCCTCTGTTTTGTTGACTATTGCCAGGGAAAGTCACAAAAGGTGCAGGAGAGTTAGATCCAGATGATCTACATTCTCTTGCAAAGTGCCCAAGCCTGTGGCATTTATGGCACTTCAACTTACTCTTGTCAAAACCAACTTTGGTTTTGCCAGAGAGTCCTGGGAATTTCCTTCCAGTTCTTTTGTAGAACTTCTGAGATCTGATATTTATCAAGGCCATTTGGCTCAAAATATCCATCTCTTCTAAGTCATCATCAGCAATCCCCTTGAGATCATCCATGATGAAACATAGATTGTCACTATTACTACCAGCAGAATAACTATCAACACTCACAAAGGCAGGCTCAGAGTGTTTTGTAGAGAAATCAATATGCTCATCATACTGGCTTTCCGATGACGCATATTCTGGCTCTTGATGTCCAATCAGGGCAGTGTTCCCTTGGACAAAATCCTCAGTGAGCTTGCCAGATGAAACCAATTTCCTTTTCTGCTCTATCTCTCTCTCGAATGTAAGCAGTTTCCCATGAAGTTGGGTGAGAGATAGGCGATCAACATCAGCATTTGAGCGTAGAACAATGGTATATGTGTTCCATCTCTCAGGCAGTGATCTTAAAAATCTATGGTTCATCTGACTCCTGGTATATTCATGTTTAACCATTTTCAATTCAGAGATTAAACATGAAAACCGCTCAAATTGTTGAGTCAGAGTCTCACCCTTTCTATGAGAGAAAGTCTCATATTGTTGGGCGAGGATTTCCCTGTTGTTTGCTAAAACCTCATCAGTACCACCAAATTGTTCTTTGATGGCATTCCAGAGGTCATGAGCAGACTCACAATGCAGAAGCCCAGAGTAAATCTCATTAGGAATAGCCATAGCCAAAATTCCATGGGCTTTTGCATCGATTTCAAAAACTTCTTGTCCTCATCGGAGTATTGCTCCTTCTTCTTTGGAACCAACTGGTTTGTTTCCGGATCATTCACCATTGGCTTATGTGGTCCATGTACCACAGATGTCCAACAACCTGAGCTATTGACAGACAGGTGATGGAGCAATCTTCTCTGCCAAATGTTATACTCATTCCTCACCAGATCGGAGGCTTGGTAGAGGATCCAGTATTGAAAGGATCATTAGAAGAAGTAGTCATTGTGGAAAATCAGACAGATTCAAGTAAAATCACAATAAATTTAGCTCAAAACCACACAGAACCTCAAATAAAACGGCCAGAAGCGATACACTCTCAATCTCTATAACAGATCCTTGCGAATTTTGCTAATTCGATTAAACTCAGAGCGTTGAACAGTTTCAATGATCAATTGTTAGATCGATCAATGATTAACCTGCTCTGATACCATTTGTTAGGATCTCAGCTCTTGGTTTAATCGATTTAACAGATATAGCAGCGGAATAGCTCAGAATTAGACAAATTCAAACAAGAACAATTGATATAAAACGATAAAAGAATTTTGTTATAGAGAGAAATATCCGACAAAAGGAATATTGCATTAAGATTGTCGGCCTCAAAGGCACGATTACAGTGAGTCATCTTTCCTTATAAAGGAAAGAATGACGTAGACTGATGTCACCTGAAAGTGACATGTAACCGTTTTATAACTACTGATGTTTAACAACTACTGAAGATGTCAACAACTGACATCTTCTTACAAATGTTCCTAAGTGTTAAACATCTCATTTACAACTACTGAAAAACATAAAACTACTGAAACTACAACAACTGAAGAACAACCTCTTCAGTTGTTTACAGTACTGAAAAGAAAAATAAACAACTACTGAAAGGAAAAGAAAACTACTGAAGAAGAAAAACCATCACAACAACTGAAGAAGCCTCTTCAGCTATTGTCATCAGCTTTAACATCAGCTGATGTCTTCAGTACTTGAACATCAGACTTTGTCTTTCAGCTGTTGATCTTCAGTCTTTGTCTTCAGTACTTGTTGAAGTCTTCAAACTTTAGATCTTCAGCTGTTGTCTCAGTCTTTGTCTTCAGTACTTCAGACGTACTTCAGCATTGTATTCTTCAGACTTTGTAGAACAGCTGATCAGGTCTTCTTCAGCTGTTGTGATGTCTTGTGGACTTAGAGGTTTCTCTTATCGCTCATTGGTTCTTTTGGTCCAACATTTCTCTTCAAGGATTGTGTTCTGGGCAAGAACATCGTAGAAAAAGCCCAGGTCATCATCAGCCGAAGCTGAATCATCTGACCTCCTGCTTAGAGCAGGATTTACATGCATGGGTATAGACCAGTTGTTGCATGTGCCCTTGTGCTTGGTACTGGGGACTTCCAGCCTCAGGACAATGTCCATCATCAGCTGTTGCCTTTAGTGAGTCTTAGCAATGTTACCAGCCTCATTCTGATCATTGCTGATACAGAAGAGGTGGCAGCCTCACTAGATATTCTAAGCTCCTTATCTATACCAGGAGATAGAAGTGGTAAACCCCTGTGCTGTGGGTTCTCAAGGGCACTATGTTCCTCCCCCTCAATTGTAGAGGTGTTCCCAGTAGTAAGTGGTTTCTGGGGAGGGGTGAGGAGGCAGTTGAGTCAGCACTTGTGCAACTATTAAAGTTGGGCTGTGAGGGGCGGTTGTTTGGGGTGAAGGATAGAAGCAGTGTGCACCTGGGGAGGTTGGTGCTCTTTAATAGCAATCCCCTCAAGTGAGGAAGATCCCAGATATGTAGGTACCCCTTGTGTGGTTGCTGCAGGCTCCTGTTGAGAGGAAGCCTGAGCGGCTATGGCTGGAAGAGTCATTGTATCCACTAGGGGGTTTGGACTAGTGGATATATCCTGCTTTGTGTTGCAGGGGCATCCTCAGGGGACTCAATTCCCTGAGTAGCCGTTTTGGTTTCTTTTTGGTGGGTTTGGTGGGGACTTTGGATTTGGAGGTGGTGGCTGTGGGTTCCAGCTGCGTGGGTTTTCGCAACTTGGCAGCCATTTTTAGTGTCTGGTCAGAGTTGTGCTGGGAGTATACTTCGGCAGAACAGCCGTAGCAGGGACTCCAAGCCAACAAGTCCCTCAGCATTAAGCTGGTTTGCAATGATGGCCATTATGAACCTTGGATATAGTATCCAACGGTTGGCAGTTAGTTTTTGAGCCATATCCTTGAGCTCCGAAAATATTATTTCTGAAAATTTTAGCGGTTGTTGCTCAAGAATAGAATACATTACCTGCTGCCATTTTGTCGACATTTGATCCCAAGACGACGTCTTAGGAGCCAAACATACATTCACCATGTGAAAAATCAGGCGTCAGCGTCATGGAAGTGTTTCTTCATGATAGTAGAGGCACTGAGATTGCCTTGATATCCATGTTGGGCAAAGGATAGATCTGTGGTGCCCTTCGGATATCCAGCAGGAGAGATAGCATCATCCAGATGAAGAATTTGGCGGATAACCGCAGGAGTGATGACTACTTCTTTGTTGTTGACGACCGACTGGAGAGATGTTGTTTGTCCTCCCCAGTGGTAATAGTAACGTTCATCCAAAATTGTTGCAGGGATTCGGCATGTAGTATGGGATTCAGAAGAAATGCCGTTTTGTATGGGACTGAACCATGAGATCGATAGCAGTATCGAACTTAGCCCACAGGCGATTTAGTGAGGTAGGCACCACTTGTGTCGCGGTTTAAGTTGCATGGACGCCATTGAGAAGAGAGAAGTTTTGGAGAGGAACGTTAAGTTTGAAGAAGATGAAGCATTGAAGGATTAGGTCAGGGATATATATAGGGTACGGTAAGAAAACGACTGAAGGATGTGGTGTTAGTCATCAGTAGTTTTAAACGACCGTTGACATGGTATTATCCTTTCAGACGTTGAAACAGCTGAAGTCGTGGTGTTAGGCATCAGAAGTTAGAAAACTACTGAAGACCGTGGTTTTGACTTCAGATGATTGAAACAACTGAGGACTTGGTGTTTGTCATCAGTAGTTGTGAAACTACTGAAGACAGTGGTTTTGTCATCAGCTATTGTAAACACTAAGACTTGGTATTAGTCATCAGTAGTTATAAAACTACTGAAGACATGGTATTGCTTCAGTTGTTTAGAATGAAACAGCAGTTGTACAAACGACTGAAGAGAAATTTCTCATCAGCTGTTTTCGTCAATTCTTAGCTTTTCAGCTGTTTCATACTGTCCTCAACACATTCATCAACCTTTTTGGCGGATTTCAGTTGTTTCATAGGACATCAGTACTTATCTGTTTATACTGATTTCAGTAGTTGTAACTACATCAGTAGTTTTAACTACATCAGTAGTTTGGAACAGATAAGTACTTCATACTTATGAGGCATTTAGCCATTAGTAGTTATAAAACTACTGAAGGGAAAAGGACTCATCAGTACTTATATGTGACATGGGTACCAATGATCACCAGTAATTACTACTGAAATCATCAGTAGTTGTCACTTATTCTAGCTGCAGCATCCCAAGCCTTAACACCAGGTTTTGGAAAGTTGAACTATCCAAAGGCTTAGTAAAAATGTCTGCAAGCTCATCAGCACTAGCACAAACTTAGGATCAATCAGACTTTTTCAAAACAATCCCTTATAAAATGATGTCTGATCTCTATATGTTTGGTCCTAGAGTGCTGGACTGGATTTTTGACAATACACAGAGCTGAAGCACTATCCATTAACAATGGAGTCTTAGTCTCTGTAATGCCATAATCTAGAAGTTGGTTCTGAAGCCAGAGTACATGTGAGGTGCAGCTTGCAGCAGCAATGTACTCTGCTTCAACAGTTGATGTAGCAACTGAGGTCTGTTTCTTGCTCTGCCAAGAAATCAAGCAGTTGCCTAGGATTGACATCCACCAGAAGTTGATTTCCTGGTCAACTTACACCCTGCATAGTCACTGTCAGAAAAAAGCAACTAATTTACCAGAATGTCCAGTAGAATACCATAAACCTAGAGATGGAGTGCCTTGCAGATATCTAAAGATCCTCTTGACTGCAATCAGATGAGACTCTTTAGGTGCAGCCTGAAATCTAGCACAAACACATGTAGCAAACATAATATCTGGTCTAGAAGCTGTTAAATACATTAAGGACCCAATCATACATCTGTAAAGTGTTTCATCAACCACTTTACCTTTCTGATCTGTATCCAGTTGTGGGTGCTGCACATGGGGGTAGAATAGGGCTTACAGTTTTGTAAATCAAACTTTTGCAAAAGATCTTTTGTGTATTTGGACTGATGAATGAAAATTCCATCAGCCTTTTGTTTGATTTGCAACCCCAGAAAGAACTGTAATTCTCCCATGGCACTCATTTCAAACTTCTGTTGCATCAACTTTGTAAAGGCATCACACAACTTTGGATCAGAGGATGCAAAAATGATATCATCTACATAAATTTGAACAAGTAGATTATGCTGCCCAGCTTTCTTAATGAATAAAGTCTTATCTATGGAGCCTCTAGTGAAATTATTTTCCAGAAGAAAGTTTGATAATGTCTCATACCAGGCTCTAGGAGCTTGTTTTAACCCATAAAGAGCCTTATCAAGCTATGCACCCAATTAGGATGTTTATTGTCCTCAAGCCTGGAGGTTGACATACATAACCTCTTCTTTAATTTTCCATACAAAATGCACTTTTGACATCCATTTGAAAAACTTTAAGGTTTTGATAAAGCATAAGCTAAAAACAATCGAATTGCTTCCAGTCTGGCTACAGGGGCAAAGGTTTCATCATAATCAATACCTTCTTCTTGTGCAAACCCCTGAACAACCAGTCTGGCCTTGTTCTTAACAATAAGCCCTTTTCATCAGTTTTGTTCCTAAACACCCATTTAGTGCCTATTGCACACTTACCTGGAGGTAGAGGAACCAGTTCCCACACTTGCTGTTTCTTGAACTGAAGAGCTCAAGCTGCATGGCATCAACCCATCCATTGTCCTTTAAGCAATGTGATAATTCTTTGGCTCTTGCTGACTGATGAAGAGAGCATAGAAGCAGAAATTTGACAATTGACTTCTTGTTGATACTCCAGCTGTGATATCACCAATGATTTGAGACATAGGGTGATTCTTCAGATCTTGATACACTGAGATCTGTGCAAGTGTTTGTAGCAGGCTCAGCAGTAACAGATGGTGATGGTGAATCATTTCCTTGAAACCAATCCGTGGATGGTAATTCAAAGGAAGTTGAATTCGAAGAGATCTCATCAGCATTTGTTGTGGATGGTGCTACTGAAGCTGCAGGAACATCAGGTCTAGCAGAATCAGGCAGTTGATCACTAAACCTGAAGAGGTGAGTACTGCAATCATCATCATCATCAGCAGTACCACCAGGTGGTGAACTGTTGACAGGAGCAACAACATGAGGTTGATAAGGAACATATTGCAGTATGTCCAAATCAAATAACTCCACAGGGCTTTGTGGAATCTTGTCCTTTGGAGATTCATTGAACTTAACATGTAGAGTTTCTTCAACCATCTTTGTTCTGCAGTTGAAGACTCTGTATGCCTTGCAAGTAGATGAATAACCAACAAAATACCCTGCATCCACCTTAGGATCAAATTTATGGAGTTGATCCTTTGTGTTGAGAATAAAACAGGGACACCCAAATGCTTTGAAAAAAAATCAGAGGAGCCAAATGATGGAGAACTTCATATGGAGTCTTCATCAACCTCTGATTTACTAAAACTCTATTTTGCACATAGCAAGCTGTGTTGACAGCTTCAGCCCAAAAGGTCAGTGGCAAACCTGAGTCAGCCAGCATGGACCTTGCAGCTTCAATGAGGGTCCTGTTCTTCTCTCCACTACTCCATTTTGTTCTGGAGTCCTTGGGATGCTAAACTGCCTTTTGATCCCCTTTGAAAGATAGAAGTCATCAAGTGTATGATTTCTGAACTCAGTTCCATTGTCACTCCTAATACACTTGACTGGAAGGGAATACTGCTTCTCAATATACAGCACAAAGTGAATAATCTTCTGAGCAGTCTCATCCTTTGAATGTAGAAAGAAAGTCCATACAAATCTGGAGTAAATCCACAATTACCAGACAGTATTTCTTCTTTTCCATGCTCATTACTCTCACAGGACCAAATAGATCCATATGCAGTAATTGCAAGCTGGTAGTGGACTTAGGCACTTCAATAGGAGGGAATGAGACTTTGTGCTGTTTTCCTTTTAAACAAGCAGTGCAGGTTTCATCACAGTGGAACTCCTTTATTGGTAAGCCTCTGACTAAACTATTGTGGGTAAGCTGATTCATGTTTTTGAGATTAACATGACCAAGCCTTCTGTGCCACAGTTTAGATTCTTGAGAAGAGGCTTTGGAAAATAGGCAATGATTGCCTTTGAGATCTATTTTCTTAGAAAGATCTAAGGCATACACTCTTCCTGTCCTATTGGCTCTCAGGAGAGTGTGATCATCCAAACCTTGTCAATCAAGTGCAAAACTTTGGATGACAGAATCCTACAGTTTTGACTGGTGAAAAGAGCAACATGGCCTTTATCACACATTTGATTGACACTCAAGAGATTGTACTTGAGATTTTCCACATGATTAACATCATCAAATTTGATTTCTCCATTGGAGACAAAGCCCTTACCAATGATGTAACCCCTAGCATCATTGCCAAAAGAAACAAATCCCTTCTTTCCTTGAGAGTAGTCATGAAGAAGAGAGCTGTTCCCAGTCATGTGCATAGATCCCCCACTGTCTACATACCAGATGCTACTTTGGCATGTTGAAGAACCCTGCAATAAAACAATCAGTTAGTTTTAGAGACCCAAACCTTTTTGGTTTTGGGCCTGGTCTCATCAATAGATGGTAAACTAACAGGTTTATCTGAAACAACAGCCTGAGAGGAAGAAGATGGTGTAGAAGAGGAGTCCTTTGGCTTGGACCTCCTTTTCTGTGGTTTCAACATAGGAGCATCTAGTTGGTTAACTCTACCCAACAGATGTTGAACCATCATAACAGCTGTGTCTGATTTTGTGATAAAGCTTTCAGCTCATCAGACACATTGCCAGTGGAGTTTGATAAGTTCCTATGTTGCCCCTTCTTCTCTGAGCATTCTCAGCTGTCACCTGTTTAACCCCTTCCTTTTTGGATTTCTTTGAGGACTTAAGGGTTACAGGATTTGATGTTGCTGATACAAATGTGGTCTCAAACTCAGTTTTCATTTTTACCATTTTCTCATTAATTTCTTCTTTTGTTTGAGTTTGGAACCTCTTTTGTACCAACAATCTTCTGTAAGATGATTGAACAAACCACATACTTCACATGGTTTCTTCTTCATCTTAGGTTGATCATCAACTAAAGAGGGTGAAGCAACTGAAGACTTGTTCTTCAATGCTTTGGAAGCATTGTTTGCTTTCTTGACTGCCTCTTTAGTAGTCTTCAAACTCTTTCTACTGGCAGTTTTCTTCTCTTTAGTACTGACAGCAGTTGAAGTTTGAACTTCAGGTGTTAAATCCTGCTCTCTAGTCCTTTCAGGACCTTCAGAATTAACTCCTGAGTTGATCAACTCATTAATCATGTGAGTGTCAGCATTTGAACCATCAACATCAGCTGATAGGTTCAAAGAGGGCTTGATGCTGACTGCTACTTCTGATTGTGCTGTATCAGAAGGTAGATCACATGATGTGATGGATTGGTTATCACTCTCACCCTCAGATTCTACTTCTGCTCTTGGAGTAAAATCTGTAGGTGGAGCAGTGTGATTGTAACCAATGCCAAACTTCACATTGGAAGCAGATTGCTTACTAAGAAGCATTTCAAAACCTTTGCATGATTGTACCATCTATCACACTCTACCTGGGTAACTGCAAGGGTTTCTTTGAGATCTTTGTACTTCTCTAGAAGTACCTCTTCTCTAGCCTTATCATCAATTATTTGGCAATTCAGTTTATAAATCTCATCATTTTTATCTTAAGCACAAACTCAAATCAGCTTTGTTTTTGGAAATTATTTGTTCTAGCTCAATGTTCTTATTAATTAGAGCTACATTTGCTTCTCTAATGGAAGCAAATGCTGCTATGCATGGTTCAGAACATAATTTGGCTTTTGCCTCAGAGGATACCTGTGATACCTAAGGTGTAGAGGCATTAGAAAATGAAGTATCAGCAGACTCCAAAGCCATAAGAGCTAGATTCCCAAAAGGACTGTCACCACCATGTTGACCAGCACCTGAAAACAGTTGGTCATGACCAGACATGTCATCTGGTAAACTGCTCCAGTCAACAACTCCTGGGGTGAAGAAGCTGTGTTGTTGAGGTTGAGTTTGTTGATGAGATTGGATGGCTGAGGTTTGGTAGTGCATGAAGTTGTGGTGCCATAGGAACTTGAACTTGATTTGACTGTGGCATGTAATAACAAGGGTACGGATATGGCATTTGACCCTGAGGAACAAAATATGTCGGAGATTGTTGTTGAGGATGATGACTAGAAGTGACAGGATGTTGCCCTCTGTGTTGTTGACTATTGCCAGGAAAAGTCACAAAGGGTGCAGTGGAGTTAGATCCAGTTGATCTACACTCTCTTGTAAAGTGTCCAAGCCTTTGGCATTTGTGACACCTCAACTTGCTCTTGTCAAAACCAACTTTGGTTTTGCCAGAGAGTCCTGGGAATTTTCTTCCAGTTCTTTTATAGAACTTCTGAGATCTGATATTATCAGGGCCATTTGGCTCAAAATATCCATCTCTTCTAAGTCGTCATCAGCAATCCCCTTGAGATCATCCATAATGAAGCATAAATTGTCATTATTACACCAGTAAATGACCATCAACACTCACAAATGCAGAATCAGAAGTGCTTGAAGAGAAATTAATATGCTCATCATACTGGCATTCGGATGAAATATATTCTGACTCATGACCAACCAAGGCAGTGTTGCCTGGTACAAAGTCTTCAATGAGCTTTCCAGATGAAGACAGCTTTCTCTTCTGTTCTATCTCTCTCTCAAACGTGAGCAGTTTCCCATGGAGTTGGGTGAGAGATAGTTTGTCCAAACTTGCACTGGAGCGTAGGACAATAGTATATGTGTCCCATCTCTCAGGCAGTGATCTGAGAAATCTGTTATTCATCTGAATATTTGTGTACTCAAGTTTGACCATTTTAGTTCAGAGATCAAACAAGAGAACCGCTCATATTGTTGAGTCAGTGTCTCACCCTTTCTATGAGAGAATGTCTCATATTTTTGGGCAAGAATTTCTCTATTATTTGTCAAGACCTCATCTATTCCTCCAAATTGTTCTTTCAAGGCATTCCAGAGGTCATGGGCAGTTTCATGATGCATTAGCCCAGAATAGATTTCATTGGGCAGTGCCATGGCCAGAATTCCATGGGCTTTTGCATCAATTTCAAGCAACTTCTTATCCTCATCTGAGTATTGCTCCCTCCTCTTCGGAACCATTTGATTGGTTTCCGGGTTATTCACCATAGGCTTGTGTGGACCATGTACCACTGATGTCCAACAACCTGCGCTGTTAACAGACAGGTGATGGAGCATTCGTCTTTGCCATATATTATACTCATTCCTAACCAGCATTGGTGGCTTGGTTGAGGAACCAGTATTGTGAGGATCATTGGAGGGGGTAGTCATTTTCAGTTCAGAAACAATTTAATTCAAGCTTTTAAAAGTTTTACACAGACCACAACAAACTCAATAAAAACCAAGAAAAGATCTCAGGATGAATGACCAGAAATACAGAAAATTCAATCTCTATAACCGTTTCTTGCAAAAACAAAAGCTAATTCAATCAAACTTAGATCTTGAATAGCATTTTCAATGATCAATTATTAGATCGATCAATGATTAACCTGCTCTGATACCATTTGACAGGATCAGCGATCACAAGTTTGATGTATTAGAGTTCAAATCAGCGGAATACGAACAGGAATTAGGAAATTGTAGCAAGTAATCGATACTTGTATGCATTAAGAGCACATACGGTTATAGTGAGAGAATATATATTTCCGATTCAAGGAATGTTTATAGATATAGAATATTTCTAATCAAATCATTCATATCATTCCCGTCATTCACATTATTACAATAGGTTGTCACTCCTTATATAGAGTGCAACAATCACTGCTGTTATCACGGAAAGTGACAACTGGCAGATCTAATACAAAAATAACTAACTCTTAACAAACTACTGACATGTTCACAACTACTGAGAGCATATCAGAGTGTTAAGTACAGAATATAAAACTACTGATTAGAAACTACTGAAACTACAACGACTGAAGAACAAGCTCTTCAGTCGTTTTACAAAACTACTGAAACATAAAACTACTGAAACTAGAAATATAAAACTACTGATATCACAACTACTGAAGAAGTACTCTTCAGCAGTTGTGACAAACTACTGAGGCTTCAGTACTTGATCTTCAGACTTTGACCTTCAGGTGTTTCATCAGCTGATGACTTCAGTAGATATCATCAGCTGATGTCTTCAGTCTTTGTCTTCAGACTTTGTATGTCAGTTGTTGATCTTCAGCACTTGTAAACTCTTCAGATGTTGTACTTCAGTACTTTGGTCTTTCAGCTTCAGCACTTGTGTTATAGCTGTTGTACTTCAGCACTTTAGTTCTTTAGCTGTTGAAGTCTTCAGCACTTGATCTTCAGCTGTTGAAGTCTTCAGCACTTGTCAAACTGCTGATGAGGCTTTCAGCAGTTGTTGTGATACCATGTGGGACTTAGAGGTTTTCTGATCTTGGCTCATTGGTTCTTTTGGTCCAACACAAGTGAAGAAGAAACTGCAACCTAGGTCTGCTACAAGCCTGAAGAAGGGACATCTACAACAAAGAAAGAATCACCAGAACCAGAGACATCTGATGCTGCACTGATGACTACTCATCAGAACCTCCTCAGGTAAGTTCTACTGACCACTTTTCAAAAATCATGCTTGTTCTGACTATGATAAATTTAGAGAAAGCATAGATCAGAAGTTTTCTAGGTTGTTAGATCATAATGATAGCCTCGTAAAGGATTTGAAACTGTGCACTGAGGCAAATAGAGTTTTAAAACAAAATGAGCATAGTTACAAAGAAAAGGTAGACTGTTGAATAAACAGCTTAGGGAAACTGAAGTAGTAGCATTTAACCAAGCTAATGAAATTAGGTACTATCTTAACTCCCTAGAAGACACTAAGAAACAAAAAGCAGTCTTAGAAGTAGAAGTTAACTCTTTAAAGCAAAAACTGCACAGTTGGACAAGTTCATCTCATATTGTCCAACACTTAGTGAGAGAGCGTAACAATGGGGAGGGCTTGGGCTATAAAGTGGTTCCACCACCCCTGAGACCTTGATGAACACTAAGTGTAAACCACTAAGTAACAATCCCATCAAGGATCATGTGGTGTCTACTCCTCTTGTAAGTGATCCAAATTCCTCAGGTTCTTCATTGAATTTGGAACAAAACAAAAGGAGGCAATTTTAAAGGCAAAGGGTAAAATGCCTTGTGTTAATCTGGAGAAAGAATTTGAAAAGGCTAATATAAAGTCAGGGTTAAACAAAGTCAAATCTGAACCTAAAAAGACTGTTTATGTTAACCTTACACAAGTCCCACGTCAAAGTCCAGTTAACCAAAATGGAAAAGTTGTTAAGAATGTCAAAACAGTTAAGTTTGCTAAACAACATCATACATCAAAAGAAGTAGAGTCAAAAACCAAACAAAATGATGTCACTAGGATGTCACACACATCTCCACAACGAAAGTTTAATCATAAAGTTGATAGCAGGTCATGCTACAACTGTGGAGAGTGTGGACACATTGCTTTCTTTTGTCCTTACTTTCAGACACCTAGGAAGAAAATGAACTTCAGAACTCAAAATCTAGGTCTTCTAAGAGGAGTTCTTTAACTCCACCTAGAAGAACTAGTGAACCCAAAGTTCAACCCATTAGCCAGTCGTCTGTTTATCACAAACAGGCCTTACACAAATCTGGCTTATGGAAAGAAAAGTCATCCTCTGTGTCTGATAATGATGACAAGAAGGCACCTGAGCTACCCTCACCTCTAAGGATCAATGGGTTAAATTCATGATGTGTGATGCCTCTGGGAAACCCAAGCCAGTAAAGGCTTGGGTTCCTAACCTTAACTAATGCTTTAAATTGTATGTGCAGGATGTTCACTATAGTGCTGAAAACAACACGTGGATTGTAGATAGCGGAGCATCCAGGCACATGACAAGAAACAAGGATCTTTTATCAAACGTCAAACAAATAAAAGGCGGGCATGTTTCGTTTGCTGGTAACAAAGGAGGTTATATCACAGCTCAGGGAGAGGTTGGAAATCAAAAAGTTAAATTTGACAAAGTGAACTACGTTCAACAACTTCAAAAAAACTTACTCTCTGTTTCCCAAATATGTTACAAAGGGTTTAAAGTCATATTTGACAACAAGAAGTGTTACGTCCTAAAGAAAGACTATATGATTCCAGAGGACCAAGTTCTGATAACAGCTTCAAGATATAAAGACCTTTATGTTTTGGATCTCCCAACGGCTTCTACAATGGATCATGAAGTTCAGTGCTTCTTATCAAAAGCTACTGAGAAGGACTCCATTTCCTGGCATAGGAGAATGGGACACATAAATCAACGGAAGATGAATCACTTGATTCAGAAGGATCTAGTGAGAGGTGTTAACGTAAAAAATTTCCAACTTCCTGATTTCTGTGTAGCATGCAAGAAAGGCAAATAGACGAAAAAGACTCATAAGGAAAAGAAAGTTCATTCTATCGAGCTTCCTCTTGAACTTCTTCACATGGATTTGTTTGGTCCAGTCAGTACAAAGAGCATTGCAGGTGACCTGTACTGTTATGTGGTTACTGATGACTACTCAAGATTCTCTTGGGTAATGTTTTTGAAGTCAGAGTCAGAAACATTTGAGTCATTCAAAGAATTAGTAACCACACTAGAATCTCTCTACAAGCTGAAGGTGAGACAGGTACGCTCAGATAACGGGACTGAATTTAAGAATCAGTGGATGGAGGCTTACTACAGGAAAAGGGAATTGTGCACTAGTTCACCTCTTCCTACACGCCTCAGATGAATGGTGTTGCTGAGAGAAAGAATAGAAGCTTGATAGAGACAGCACAAACAATGCTAGCAGACTCAAAACTGCCTATCCAATTCTGGAATGAGGCAGTAGCTAATGCATGTTATACATTAAATCAAGTCCTGGTAGTCAAGAGCCATGGCAAGACATGTTACGAATTACTACAATGACGTAAACCTAATCTGGAGTATCTCGAACCATTTGGCGCACCGTGCACACTTCTGAAGAAAACTCAAGAAGGAAAATTTAGCGAGAAGACTGATGAAGGGATCTTCTTAGGATACAACATACTGAACAAGAGAGTTTACAACAACTCAACGGGTTTAGTAGAAGTGTGGTGTAATGTTGATGTTCAGCGATATACCACACCCCCTACTGGAAAAGGACCCGCTTACTTTTTCGACTATGATGGATTCTTCAAGTCCTTCAACATCGCTATCTCCCCTTCTAATGATGAGTTAGCTACACGAATGATGTATGATATCTCGAATACACTATATCATGATCCAACATCATCGAGCTCACAGGGAGAATCATCTCATCACTCCGGGGGAGCACTAGAAGATAGTGACTCCTCCTCAGAAGATGAATCTACAGAGGATGACCAGAACACTCAGGAGACACATGTATCAATCCTGCAAGTCCACAAACATCTAAGAGTGATGCTTCTTCGACTTCGGATCCTCAAACTCCTTCTACCTCAGATGCAGAACCAAATGTTCATAATCTTGGCTCTAAGGTAGTTGTTCCTACCACTCCAGGATCATGTCTAAATGTCTATCATCCCCTAGAAAATGTCATTGGGGATGTCGGATCAGGAGTGCAGACCAGAAATCAGCTGTACTCAGCTGATTATGCCTCGATAATGGAAAAAGGATACATTCACGATGGTGCTTATCGGTGTTTTGTCTCGTAGTTTGAGCCAAAATACGTCAGTGAAGCACTGAATGATGAGGCATGGGTGAGTGCTATGCAAGAGGAACTTCTTCAATTCAAGAAGTTAGGTGTATGGACACTGGTAGATAGACCTAAAGGTTCTAAGGTCATCGGTACCAAATGGGTCTTGAAATACAAGAAGGATGATCAAGGTGTCATTATCAGGAACAAAGCTCGACTGGTAGGTCAAGGATTTCGACAAGTCGAGGGGATTGATTATAATGAAGTGTTTGCACCCGTGGCCAGGATGGAAGCCATCCGTATCTTCCTTGCCTATGCATCGTATATGAAGATCAAAGTCTATCAATTAGATGTGAAGAGTGCATTCCTTCATGGTGAAATTCGAGAGACAGTTTATGTCAGTCAACCAAGGGATTTGAAGATCCTTATCATCGGGACAGAGTTTACAAACTTGACAAGGCCTTATATGGGCTTCATCAAGCTCCTAGAGCCTGGTATGAGAAACTCTCGACTCATCTTGTGAAACACGGCTTTCGCAGGGGAGTCATTGACTACACACTGTTTATCAAAGAAAAGGATGGTGATTTACTGCTAGTACAGATATATGTCGATGACATAATCTTCGGTTCAAAGAACGAAGAGTTATGCAAAGAATTTGAAGCAGTAATGAAGGCAGAGTTCGAGATGAGTGCCATGGGGGAAATGAAATTCTTTCTCGGGTTACAGGTGGATCAGACACCCAAAGGGATTTTTCTACATCAGACCAAGTATGTGGGAGACATTCTCAGTCGGTTTGACATGGAGAATGCCTCTGCAGCGGGACTCCACTTGCTACAAACCATGATATAGCACCTGATGAAAATGGAGATCTGGTAGATGCAACAATGTACCAAGGAATGATTGGATCTCTCATGTACCTTACTGCCTCTAGACCTGATATCATGTATGCTACATGTCTATGTTCTAGATATCAGGCTAAACCAAAGGTTAACCATCTGATTGGGGTCAAGAGGATATTTTGTTATTTGAAGGGCACACCCACACTTGGGTTGTGGTATCCTCATGATGATGACTTTGAGCTCACGGCGTACAGTGACTCGGATCACGGGGGCTGCAAGATGAATTACAAGTCTACATCAGCATGGTGTCAATTCTTTGGGAGGAGATTAGTGACCTGGCAATGTAAGAAGCAGACCTCGGTTGCGCTGTCAACCTGTGAAGCCGAATACGTTGCCACTGCAAGTTGTTGTTCTCAAATCATTTGGATTCAACAACAAATGCGGGACTATGGTTTAACTTTCTCTTCTACTTCTATTTTTGTTGATAACTCTGCAGGACCTTCATCACATCCCACCCACCTATCTGGATCACCTCTACCTCCCATTGGGGTAGAGGAACAACTATCAGCGCTGAACGTATGGTGATGCATCTATTAGCAGCCAATGACGAGAAGACTGCACAGATTCGTCAGCTGGTAGATCTCACAGCTGCACAGTCCCAGTAGATCTCTCAGCAAGCTCAGCTGATTGAGCAGCAGGCACAGAAAATGGCTTCTCAGAGTGAAGAGATTGCCCAACTCCAAGAGCATACAGTCATATCAGCAAAGAAGATTGAGGAGTTGGAGGATGCTAAAAAGTCTATCATGCTCAAGCTCAAAGGAACTAAAGTTGAGCCTCTAAAGATAAAGGAAGGAAATGATGATGAGGGTGAAGATGATGATAAGGATGGAGATGAAGAGAGTGATGATGATGAAGGGGATGAGGAAGAAAGAACAGAGGCCAGGCAGGAGGATGATGATGATGAAGGAGGAGATGCAGCTGCATCAGCCTCAGCTCAGGGTCAAGAAAGAAGATCAAAGAGAAATCAAGACCAACGAGCTTCCTCTTCTGCCTCACCAAGTGATGATCCAGCGATTCAAGATAAAAGTAATGATTAGATGATTATGTATTTGATAGCCTTTGTACTTGAATCATGTATTAAACTTATGCATTTGATGTTTATATTAAAATTAATGTATTTCTGTCTTCATTATTAACTAATGTTTGACGTGTTACATGTTTACAACAAGCAGATCCAAACTTTCAAAGGGACAAATTTGATGTTGCTCCCCTTCAGCAAATCAAGACTCAATTGACTATGATTCTTGATCTGCAAGGGATCATCAGGAGATCTGTGAGCTATACCCCTGAAGAAGGGGAAATAATTCATGATCTTTCAAATGAGCAACTGGCTGAAATGTTCGAGCTGAACCCAGATAAGATCATTAAGGATGCTCAAACTTGTGAGTCTATCAGTGAAGAAGAGCTAAATGACATTGATGAGATAGAGATAGAAGACATCACAGCAGAGCACTATCCTCAGTAAGCTGACAATAAGGGAAATGCGGTCCCCAATCTGGGTGATCCCTAGTCAGTGATACATTTGAGGTATTGGATCAGATGGAGCAGGAGTTTGAGAAGATTGAAGGAAAAGCCCAAGCCTCAACCGACGATGTTGATATCCGAAAGGCAGAATGGGCTGCTTGTTTCGAAGAAATCCGAGCCCAACGCGCAGCTCCTAAACAGAATGTCTACACCAAACTCTACAGAGTGAAGAAACATCATAAGTGTCAGGCAGGATTATTGCGTGGGCATATTTCGAGGATCTAAATGTTTATGCAATAAAGAGGGAAAAAGGGCATAGAGTACTTTAGATTTCCACATGATCTAAAGACTCTACCTGGTTTTGAGCTCAACCAGTGGCTAAATTGAAGTTATTATATGCTGATCCAAGGAAGATGTCAGGCTGGTTTGAGGCTGCCCTAAAGAAAGAGTACCACAACAGGTGGGTCAACTTCAAACCTCAACAACCTACGAGTGTATCAGACGATCTGAAGTTGACTCCATCACTGGTAAGCCCAGATAGTGCTAAAGTGGAGTCCCCCAAGAACAATGTCTAGAATCCCTCTCAGGGAAATGCCACAGGACTTCACTCCACACTTTAAGTGGTGGTACTATGATTGGAGAACCGGGGAGGCGGTCATAGTTCTAAATAAAGAGGGACAAATGGATACCATCAGGGTGTTTGACCCAATGTGGCTCACTAACTTGTCTGATAATGATGTCTACACATTATACAAGTGGCCACTATTCTATGACCCGCAAGATATTGTACAAGCCCTCCAATTCCAAAATGTCATAAGACTCTGCTTTGCGTTCGAGATACATGCAGGAGTCACAAGAGAGGAAAAGTACAAGAAGTATGAAGAGGTGATGTAGAAGGTAAGACATTAGATAGATCTAGGTCCAAGGGGGAGTTTGTTGATACATATATGTACCTAGATTCTGATCTGAATGTAATATGTCTTACACTTATGTAACTATTGGGTACTTAATGAAATACAAATATTTGGTTGTGTTTATAATGTTTAAATATTTCATTAATGAGTTGATTAACGCATAATGACGTAATTATATAGGTTTGTGATTGTTTGAAGTGTTATGCATAATGTTATAATGTTAAATACACTCAAACTTGGTGAAGTGAAGTTCTCATGTGTCCGAATGGCCATGCGACTAAGTGTTCATGCGCCTAAATAGTCCATACGCCTGAACAACTTCATGCGTCTGACTCAGTCGCACGACTGAAAGCTCTGTCGTGCGAATGGATCAAACGCATGGATCAATCGCACGGCTGAACCATGCTAATGGTTCAGTCGCCCGAATGAGCAACCTTAACCTATAAATACATTTTAATTCGTGGAAAAATGTAACAATTAAGGAGCGTTCATTCCTATTCAATTCAAGACGTACCCTAGCCATCCAGAAGCCTCCAAGTTCGTACTCCAAGTTCACAGAATGTTGCTGATCGATTCCCAATCGATTTTTCACGTTAGATACAATATCTTATTGTTTCTACGTGCGTTCTCACTGATTGGATCGCCAATCAAATAGGATTCCACACTATTTGGTTTGGTCTACACGTTAATTAGTTTGTATTTTGTTTGAATATAAGATCCTAACAGGAATCTTGGACATTGTGCGTGGGGGACTCCACTTCAACACGACTTTAGGTTTTCCAAATATAGGATCCACTTCAGACCTACGAATGTACCTCTTCGGTTGTTGAGGTCTGAAGTTTACCCATCTGGTATGGTATTCCTTCTTTAGAGCAGCCTCAAACCAACCTGACATCTTTCTCGGATCAACATATAGCAGATTTAAGCATGCCAGTTGGTTGAGCTCAAAACCTGAGAGAGTCTTCAGATCATATGGATATCTAAAGTACTCTTTCCCCTTCTCGCTCTTTATTGCATAAACATTTAGATCTTCAAAATATGCCCACGCTATAATCTTGCCTGACACTTTCTGATGTCTTTTGACTCTGTAGAGCTTTGTGTAGGCATTCTGCTTTGGTGACTCGCATTGGGCTTTCAACTCTGCAAAACAAGCTGCCCATTCAGCCTTCTTTATATCAACTTCTGTTCCGAGCCTTGGGCCGTACTTTCTTCTTTTTATTTTTCTTTTTCCATCTCATCCAGTTTGTTAAATGTAGCACTGCGAGAGTGTCACCCAAGTTGGGGATCACATTTCCCTCTCGGTCAGTGTACTCTGGATAGTGCTCAGTCGTGACATCCTCAATCTCTATTTCGTCAATATCATTAAGCTCATCGTCACTTGTCACATCAACTGTAGGAGCATCTTTGACCAGCTCATCGGATTTAGCCTGAACATCTCCGCAAGTTGCTCATGAGTCAGGTCGTGTATGATTTCTCCTTCTTTGGGAGTGTAGCTCACCGACCGTCTGACAATCCCTTGCAAATCAAGAATCATTGTGAATTGAGACTTGATTTGCTAAAGGGGAGCAATATCATATTCATCTTGCTGAGATGTTTGATCTGCTTGATTTAAACATATAACACATCAACAATTAGAAATTAATCAAGACATTTAAACATTAGATAAATATATATAAACATTAATTACATAATTGTAATACATGATTCAAGTATAAAATTTTTCAAATACATAAACATCTAGTCATTACTTTTGTCTTTATCTATCAACTCTTCAACCGCAGGGGTTGAGGATGATGCTCCTTGATCTTGTGCTCTCTTGGTTCGCCTTTCTTGACCTTAAGCAGAGGCTGATGCAACACCTTCACCTTCATCATCATCATCATCATCATCACCTCTCTTCTTAGCCCTTGACTCTTCATCACCACTTTCATCTTCTTCACTAGACTACTCATCATCGTCATCATCATCATCATCATCACCATCATCACCATCATCATCACCTTCACCTTTCCTAATCTTTAGAGGCTCGTCCTTTGATCCTTTCAGCCTTAGCATGATCTTCTTGTTTTTTGCCTCCAAATCCTCAATCCTTTTGACCGAATGAGCATTCTGCTCTTGAAGCTGAGTGATCTGCTGAGCTTGAGCAGCATTGAGCTCCATCAGCTGGTTTAGCTATGTAGCTCTTTTCTCATCAGTAGCTAGCAGCTTTAGCACCATCCAGTTTAGGTTGGCTAGCTGTTCCACTACCTCGATGGAGGGTAGAGTGGGTCCGGTGGTGAAGGTAGGGTGGGTTGAGGTACCTACTTGGTGGGTGGTGGTGGATGTGGTGGATTGGTGAATATGGGAGGTGGAGTGTGAGTGGGATGTGGTGGAATGGCTATGGTGGTGGTGGTAGGAGGTATGGTAGTAGAAGTAGAAGTGGGAGTGGCAGGCGTGGTAGTGGGAGTGGGAGGTGTGGTAGTGGTAGTGGTGGCTGTGGTTGAGGTAGTGGTGGCTGAGGTAGTGGTGGTGATCAATGTAATCCTCCTCCTTTTCCCCTTCATGTCGTGGGCCCGAGCCATCCTCTTCTTCCTTGATCCCTTGAAGAGGATGCTCCCCCTTGGCTCATGGGCTGGTCTGGGATGTATGAATGATCAGTGACATTGGTAGCAACATCCTCGGACTCGCCCTGGCATCCACCAACCATCGCAATCCCCCTCTTAGTGGCAACAACCTTGTTGCCCACTGTCCTCACTAGAGGCTCCTCGTCCGACTCTTCCTCGTCACTAGGATGGAAGTCTTGGTGGAATCCAACAGTCTCAGTCCTCCCTGGGTGGATGGTGGAGATGGTATATCAGTGGTAGTGGCCCTAGATTGGTTGGGGCATGTATCTCCACCATCACCACTGTCATCGTCATTGGTGTCATCAACTGGTAGAACAATGGGCTCAGAATCTGAGTCACTATCATCGTGATGCCACTTCCTCCTAGCGAGCGCCACATAATCCTCTCGGGCCAGATGCCCAAACAATCGTCTGATAGGGGTTTCACCTACTTCCCCTATACACCTTCATCCTTCCCAGAGTGGTGTCATCTATCACCTCTAACATCACTCACTGCGTTGTCTTTCTCCTTAGGCAGTAGAGGGAGCTTCTCATCTATGATCATTTGCAAGAACCTTGGATAGACGCAGAAGCTCTCCTTACCCTTGGCCTCAAGGTTCTTGACCATGTAGGAGAAGATCATGTTGGAGAAGCTGAAGGGGTGATTCAACACCAGTGCCACGTAAGCATTCTGGATTTGGTCTGATAGATCATCAAATCCACCCCTCGGTGAAGCAATGCACTTTAGAATGACATGTGCTAGGAACTTGAACTAGGGACACAGGTTGCTTTTGTTGAGGACACCTGCGTTGATGTCTCCAGTGTACTTCATCCGTAGAAAACATCCCCTTACGGTAAAAGGATGTAACCAGGTTGGGTAAGCAGCATCATCACCCAGGTCCAGTACCCGTCGACGGTTTGCGGTAGTAACCTCAATCTCATGCCCAAAAATGGTGCTCCAAATGCAGTAGGGCTCAGTAGATCTATCAACTAACGCACCTTCCTAGAAGGCCAGCTGTATAGATTGGTAGGGTGTGCATGTAGCACATACGGCTCTGTAGATCCTTGATCTCCTCAGAAATGCAATGATACCAGCAAACTCAGCAACATTCCGAGTGGTGGCATCCAAGTGAGCACAAATGTTGTGCTTGGTGTTGATGATCCACCTATCTACCATGTTTTTGCAACACAAGACACATAAACATGAGATTTGTCCATAACAGAAACTATTGAAATTTAAACTGTTCTGAGATCAGTCTGGTTCAATCGTGCGATTGAGCCATACGACTGAGTTCAATTATGCGATTGAGCATGCGACTGAGTTCAGTTGTGCGGTTGAGCAAGCGGCGGATTTCAATCGGGTGATTGATCATGCGGCTGAGTTCAACCGGGTGATTGAGCATGTGGCTAAGTTCAATAATGCGATTGAGCTCATATACCTTGTTCATTCGGTCGATTGAGTCATTCGCCTAGCTTAATCATGCGATTGAAGTTCATTCGGGGTGTCCATTCGCCTAACTCCTGTTCGACACTCTAATCTTGAATCTAGGTCAAAACTTGATGTTAAACGTTGTGTTTAGACTCTTTAGATTTGCAGGGACCCTAACTTTCACTATATGTCCTTCATTTTAACGATTATGTAGATTTAAGTGGTCTATTTTAAAGTTTTTACCGATTTCTTGATTTTAATTAAATTGGACAGTTAGGGTTTGATTACGCCATGCATTTTCTGCGATTTCATTCACTAAGTACCTATAGAAGATGAGAGTACACGTTAGTAACACAATCTCAGTGCAAAATCAACGAAATCGAATTTTGGTAGAGTATGTTTGATTTTGGGCGATTTGGGAGTGATTGAAGGGTGATGAGAATGTGCGACCGACTTCACCCTATTTATACTGATTTATGTTCAGTCGGGCGACTGGACCTATTCGCACGCTTCATTCGGGCGACTGGGGCGAGTCGTGCGACTGGCTCAGTCGGTCACGTTCATTCATTCGACTAGGTTTTAGTCGTGCTACTGACTCAGTCGGTCACCTCCATTCATGCGATTGGTTCATTCTTGTGATCCAATCGTGTGGATTGACCCATGCTTATGGTCCAATCGTACGTCTGGTCCATATGTATGGTTTAATCGTGAGATTGGCCCATATGTATGATCCAACCGTATGACTGGTCCATACTTATAGTCCAGTCATGCGAATGGCTCATACTTATGACTTTGATATTATGCACTTTCAAATACTTAACATTTTAATTATTGATAAGACGTTATGACCGATGATCATCTCAGACATGATCTGTTTAATTTGAAAAACTGTTTGATCACCTTAGACGTGATCCTTTTAAATTCAAAACCCGATTGGTCACCTCAGACGTGACCCATTATAATGAGTGATTTACAGAATTAATTCAAATGCATAGTCTGACTTTTACCTACCAAATGACTAAAATTGATAAATAAAATACTAGAATTAAAAAAAAAACGAACTTAGACATATTTTTGTATTTTTGATTTGAGATGGATTCTAAACCTATTAGAGTACTTCTAATCGATTTTACTTCCAGGAAAGCACAGCTTCAATTCTCTTTTACCATATATGGTACAGTTCATGATGGAATCATACAGGTATATCAAAATCATTTGGGACACTATAATAACTATTCTGATGCTAGATTCTTGTTTTGACCGAGAGTCAATAACAATTTTAGGAAAACATACTAGAGCTACAAGGTGCACACAATGATTTTGACTTTCAAGAATTGTAACTCACGATGATTTTTAGTATGTTTGTCCTCTTAAATCCATACACAGATTTTTGACACACATTGGTGATGATTTAAGGTTTAATTATTTCAACAAGCATTTGTGGATCACACGCTTATATGGTAATAAACGTTCCTCAGGAGATTTTTGAGCGGTCTACGGGTATTTTGACAAGAAGAAACTATTCTAAGATCTTTCAAAGAGATGCCACCTCACGTCAGTGCCACTGCATAGCAGAGAGGCGTAAACAACAATGAACTCTAGAATATTTAGGTTATGCTTATCCTCAGGTCAGTGCCACCGCACAGTAGAGAGGCACACAACGTATCTTCTGGTTAGAGCATTTATTTTCTTTTTGCACATAACACACTAACAATGTAAGTTATTAGATTGATTGCATTTTGCATTTTTCCATGTGCTTTGCTTATTTTTTTATGGTCGTCCGCACATATTTGTGGCGTTTATTTTGCTCTTCACCCCTTATTGGAACTGTGTTGATTGTGTTAACCAGGGATAAGATGGGAACCCACAACAAGTTGAACAACTTAGTTTGCAGTTGAAATCACCAATGAGGTCTACTCATCTATTGTGTTGAATCTACCGACATATCATATAATGAACTAGCAGCCTCTAGGTCTACTTTCTCTATGTTACCTTGGTAGCAAACTAGTTTTACTTTCATGTTTCCTTTTGAATTGCTTAAACTTTTCAGACTTATACTTAGAATTTTGCATCTTAATTGGTTAACTCTTTTGAAGTCCCAAACAATCTTTTCCCTCTGTACTATCATTTTCCATAAACCTTGACTCAATATCACAGATTTGATTATATTCCTTTTAGCTAAGCTGTCCTTCTCCCTCGTTTTTTTAATATTAAATAAAGCAGCTAATTTAATACTAATCTAACCTATTCTCCTCCTAAAATTCTAAAACCAAAACTATTTTTTGTGTTTTTGGATTTTAATAAACAAGAAAATAAAATAAAATAAAAATAAAATAAGATAAAATAAAAAAATAAAATAAAATTAAAAATTGTCGGACTAGGCATTTTCTTCCTCTGAAATCACATCATTTTTTTTTCACGCCATTAACCTCTAATAGATATAAAACCTCGGTTTATCAAATGCTTTTGTGTAGAGGTCGGCACGATGAAAATTCGTATTTATTTTAATCACATCGATTAGTTGCTTTTCAAAACAATCATGTATAAAGTGATACTTAATATCGATGTGTTTAGTTTTAGGATGTTAGAGCGGATTTTTTGTTACGGCTATAGCAGCAGAATTATCAACATAGACAGGAGTGTTAGAAAATTGCAAACCGTAGTTGTACATTTGCTATTGAATCCAGATGATTTGTGAATAGCAACTTGCAGCAACAACATATTCATCTTCACATGTTGACAGAGCAATGAAGGTATGCTTCTTACACTGCCAAGTGACTAACCGTCTACCAAAGAACTGACATCCAACTGATGTTGACTTGTAATTCATTTTGCAGCCGCCATAATCCGAGTCACTATACACTGTAAGCTCAAAATCATCATCATGAGGATACCACAACCCGAGTGTTGGGGTACCCTTCAGATAACAGAAAATCCGTTTAACACCTATGAGATGGTTGACTTTCCGTTTTGCTTGATATCTAGAGCAGAGACACGTCGCGTACATGATATCAGGTCGAGATGTTGTGTGATACATAAGGGATCCAATCATTTCTCTATACATTGTAGCATCAACCAGATCACCATTTTCGTTGGGTGCCACATCGTGGTTCGTGGCAAGTGGAGTTCCAGCAGCTGAACCGTTTTCCATGTCAAACCGACTGAGGATGTCCCATACATATTTAGTCTGATGTAGGAAGATTCCTTTTGTGTCTGATCCACCTGTAATCCTATGAAGAATTTCATCTCTCCCATTGCACCCATCTCAGATTCTGCTTTCATGACATACACAAATTCTTTACATAACTCTTTGTTTCTAGAACCGAAGATTATGTCATCAACATAAATCTGTACGAGCAGTAAGTCGCCATCCTTTTCTATGATGAACAGTGTACAGTCAATAACTCCTCTACAAAAACCATGTTTCACCAAATGAGTTGAGAGTTTCTCATACCATGCTCTCGGGGCTTGATGGAGCCCATAGAGAGCCTTATCAAGCTTGTAAACTCTGTCCTGATGATAAGGATCTTCAAATCCTTCGGGTTTACCGGCATACACTGTCTCGCGAATTTCCCCACGAAGGAACACACTTTTGACATCTAGTTGATAAACTTTTATCTTCATGTAAGATGCATAGGCTAGGAAGATACAGATTGCTTCCATTCTAGCCACAGGTGCAAACACTTCATTGTAATCGATTCCTTCGACTTGTCTAAAACCTTGAACAATAAATCGAGCCTTGTTTATGACTATGACCCCTTGGTCATCTTTCTTGCACTTCAAGACCCATTTAGTGCCTATTACCTTAACACATTTTGGTCTATCCACCAGTGTCCAAACTCCTAACTTCTTGAATTGAAGGGGTTCTTCCTGCATAGCACTAACCCATGATTCATTGTTTAAGGCTTCACTAACATATTTTGGCTCAAATTGAGACACGAAACATCGATACGCACCGTCATGAAGATAGCCTTTTTCCATGACTGAGACATAATCAACCGAGTATAGCTGATTTCTTGTCTGAACTCCCGATTGTACATCCCCTATGACGTTGTCCAGAGGATGATAAACATGTATTCGTGATCCGGGAGTGGTGGGAACAACTACTTCTTGATCCAGATTTTGAATTCCCGGGTCAGTATCTGCAACTGTTGGAGTTTGAGGTTCTGAAGTGTCTAAGACATCAGCTTCTGATGCTTGTGTACTTGCAGTAGCAAGAACCTATTCCTCCTGGTCCACCTGTTCAGTCTCCACTTCTTCATCGCCAGAGGAGGAATCACTTACATCAAGTGCTCCCCCTAAGGGACTAGAAGATTCACCTAGTGGAACTAATGTTGTCGAGTCTGGTGACGGTGTATTTAAGACATCAACCATCATCTGGTCGATAGCTCAACATCATGAGATGAGATAGGGATATTGAAGGACTTAAAGAATCCATTATAATCGAAGAAGAATGAAGGACCCTTTCCAGTAGGGGGTGGTGTATCTCTGAACGTCAACGTTGCACCACATTTCTACCAGACCCGTTGAGTTGTTATAAACGCTCTTATTTGGTATATTGTATCCTAGAAAAATCCTTTCTTCAGCCTCACTAAACTTTCCTGATTGAGTTTTCTTCAGCAGCGTACATGGTGCACCAAATGGTTCGAGGTACTCCAGATTAGGTTTACATCGCTGGAGCAACTCATAACACGTTTTACCATGATGTTTGACCACCAAGACTCGATTGAGGGTATAACATGCATTTGCAACTGCCTTATTCCAAAATTGGATAGGCAGTTTCGAGTCTGCCAGCATCGTTCGTGTTGTCTCTATCAAGCTTCCATTCTTTCGTTCAACAAATCCATTCATTTGTGGAGTGTAGGCGGGTGTGAACTGGTGTACAATTCCTTTCTCTTTGCAGAATGCCTCCATCCATTGGTTCTTGAACTCCATCCCGTTGTCTGAGCGAATCCGTCGCACTTTCAGCTTGTAGAGAGATTCCAATGTAGTTACCAACTATTTGAAAGATTCAAATGTTTTTGATTTGGATTTTGGAAACATTACCCAGAGAATCTTGAGTAATCATCGGTAACTACATAACAATATAGATCACCAACAATGCTTTTGGTACTGACAGGACCAAACAGATCCATGTGTAGAAGTTCGAGAGGCAGGTCAATTGAATTTACTTTCTTTGCCTTATGAGACTTCTTGTCTGTAAACACGCTACACAGAAATTCAGAAGTTGAAAGTTCTTGACATTCACTCCATTCACTAAATCATTCTAGATCAGATGATTCATCTTCCGTGGATTTATGTGTCCCATTCTCCTATGCTAGGAGATCGAGTCCTTCTTTGTTGCCTTTGACAAGAAGCATTGAACTTGATGATCGGTTGTGGAGGTTTTTGATAGATCCAAGACATATAAGTCATTATATCTTGAAGCTGACATTAAGATTTGATCCTCCAGGATAATGTAATCCTTCTTCAATACATAACACTTCTTGTTGTCAAAGACCACTTTGAATCCTTTGTAACATATCTAGGAGACTGAAAGCAAGTTATTTTGTAGTTGTTGAACGTAGTTGACCTTATCAAACTTTACTTTCTGGTTTCCCACTTCACCTTGAGCTGTGATGTATCCTCCCTTGTTCCCAACAAATGATACATGTCCCCCTTTAATTTGTTTGAAATTGAATAGGAGAGACAGATTCCTGGTCATGTGCCTAGACGCCCCACTATCAACAATCCAGGTGTTTATGATAGCACTGTAACGGAGACCCTGCACATTAAAAGAAAATGATCAGTTTAGGTTTGGGACCCAAGCCTTAACTGGCTTGGCTGACCTAGAGGAATCACACATCATGAACTCAATACACTATCCATTTAAGGGTGAGGGCATATCATTCTTCATATTTTTCTTATCATCAGACAGTTGACTTGACTTTTCTTTCCATAAGCCAGTTCTGTGTAAGGCCTGTTTGTGATAAACAGACAATTGGCTTATAGTCTGAACTTTAGGTTCATTTATTCTTTTTGGTGGAGAGATAGAGCTCCTTTCATAAGAACATGGTTTAGTATCATAAAGTTCAATTTTCTGTCTGGGAGTCTGATAATAAGGAAAATTTGAAGCAATATGTCCTTTCTTTCCACAACTGTAGCAAGATCTCCCTTCTACATGTTGATGGAACTGTTTCTATGGGGAAGTGTGTGATACAGGTGTGACTTTAGTCTGGTTGGGTTTGGAAACTTCTTGTTTAGATGTTTTTGCTTCTTTAACAAAATTCATTGTTTGAACGTTTTTAACATCTTTAGCCTTTTGTTTATTTGGACTTTGACGTGAAGCACGTGGTTGGTTAACTGGTTTGGTCAGTTTGGGTTCTGAAGTAGACATGTTTGAATCTGACTTTACATTAACCTTTTCAAATTGTTCATCCAAATTCACAATAGGCATCTTACCTTTGGATTTCAAAGTAGCCTCCTTTTGTTTAGTGACAGAATTCACCGGTTTAACCGTGGAATCCAGATCACTAACCAGACGAGTGGACACCACATGATGCTTAACTGGATTGTTATTTACTGGTCTACATTTAGTATGTAACACAATCTCATGTGGTGGTGGAACCACTTTGTAACCCAATCCCTCTTCGTTGTTTCGTTCTTTCACTAAGTGTTGAACTATGTGAGAACTGGTCCAACTATGTAGTTTTTGTTTTAATGAGTTGCTTCGACTTCTAAAACTGCTTTTTCTTTCTTAGTTTCTTCCAAGGAATTTAAATAGAACTTATATCATTGGCTTGATTAAAAGCAACAACCTCAGTTTCCCTTAACTGTTTATTTAAAGTTCTATTTTCTCTTTATAACTGTACTCGTTTTGTTTTAAAATCCGATTAGCTTCTGTGCACAGTTGTAAATCATTTAACAAGCTATCATTGTGGTTTAATAACCTAGCAAACTTAAGATCAATGCTTTCTCTAAATTTATTACATTCAATACAAGAATGATTTTCAAAGAGTTGGTCTTTGGTACTTACCTGTGAAGATTCAGTTGAATCAACCATTAATCCAGAATTTGACTTTTCTGATGTAGGAGATTCTAAACTTGTCATTCTAAGTTCTTCTTCAATCAGGTGATTGACCCCATTCATAGTATCTTTGTTATCTGACTTCACTAGTTCAACTGTGATTTCTCCTTCACTTGCAGAGTCATCATCCAAACCCTCGACACATGCAATATTCGATTCACCCGGAGACATAAAATGGAAGGTCCAATCCTGCCCTTCATTATCTTGAGCCATCAAGGCCTTTGTCTCTTTGGCTGATGAGGTAGCTCCACTCATTTGTTTGTCTTGATGAGTGAAGGTTGAGAATGGATTTCCGTTACCTATTTTCTTGGGCTTAACATATTCACGTTTGAAGTGGCCCTTTTCTCCACAGTTAAAGCAGGTAACTTTGGTTTTGTTGAAACCAAAGGTAGTCTCTTTTTTGGCTACCAAGTTCTGTCCAGTCTTCTTTACAAACTTTTTCACTCTTCTGATAGCACTAGCCAAAGCCCACATAATATCCGTTCTTTCTAGTTCATTTTCATCCACCTGCTCGTAGTCTTCATTGGCCAGATGACAATTACCAATTTTCCCTGCAACTAGATCATCATAAGAATGAACAAACCCTGCTAGAAGGTCCATATGCTCTTTTGCGACCTCCATAATAATATTACCGAGATTCTCGGTCTTCAGTTTTGTAGCATTTGCTTCAGGCACAATATATTGGGTACTAGATGACCCTGACGTTTCAGATCCTGAAGCTGTGGTTTGAGAAGGAGCGGTTGAACTAGACACAAGCGCTGTTTGAAGAGGTGCTCCTGAACTGGTTGGAGTGGGAGAGGAGTTATAAAGTGAAGGATTCTGGTCATAGGATCCTTTGTGAGACTTGTATTTCATCCTCAGTTCTTCCTCTCTCAACTTCAATATGAAGTCATTTATATCCAACTTTGACAAAATATCGTTTTGTCTCAAATTCGACACAAACGAGTCCCATTTTTCTGGCAAACCATCTGCAAAACTTGACACCTTATCTTCCAAGGATGTTTTTACCCCATGAGTGTGCAACTCACTCATTAGATGGTAGAACCTATCTATAACATCATCCAAGCTCTCTTTCCCCATCGAAGAGAAGTTATCAAACTCCTTCTTCAGAGCCTTTGCCTTCAAAGCTTTCAACGTTGCATTCCTGTCGTATCTTTTCTCCAACGCTTCCTATAACTTCTTTGCCTGTTTGTTCTAAGAGAACTGATGGAATATGTCCTTTGGTATTGACCGAGTCAACAGGGTATACACCTTCTTTTCAGCATTATACTTTGCTTTCTGGCTGTCAGTCATACCTCCCAGAGTTAGTTTAACACCATCAGCACCTACTGGTATATTATAACCTGTCTTAATAGAATCCCACAGATTGGGATCAACTCCATTAAGATAGATCTCAAATTTTTGTTTCCATTGTGGGTAATCATCTAACGTTATCAGTTTAGGTGGTTTATTATGATTCCCAATTTCATTTTCCAGAAGTAGAAGGTTCTGGATCCGTGAGTCCCTACCGGCAGTAAACACAGAGAATTGATCTTCCATTTCTTTAAACTTTGAACTTTAGAACTAAACTAATTCACTAGTGCAAATGGACAGATGCGAATGAGTCAATCATGCGATTGGACAAATGCGGATGAGTCAATCATGCGATTGGACAAATACGGATGGGTCAATCGTGCGATTGGACAAATGCGGATGACCAATGCAGATGACTCAGTCGTGCGGAGGAGGTATGCGATTGAAGTGTGCGAATGAATTCAATCGTGTGATTGGATTCAGTTGTACGTATGGAGTATGCGAATGGAGACAAGCGAATGAAGATGTTCAGACGTATGAATGGATGAGCAACCGAGTTCACTCGTGCGAATGGGTGTGTGATTGAGTTCAGTCGTGCGATTGAGGCAATCGTGCAACTAAAGGCTACTGTTTTTGAAAATTTCAAATGTTTTTGACACTTAGACACAAGAAATACGATTTTTCATGAACCCTAATCTGCCGTAAGCCGAAAAACGCATACTTTAAGACCTGGAGACGTTGAAAACACTGTTTTACTCAAAAGGATTATGTTTTTGAATGAAAAACGTGATTTTTACACTAAAACCAATTGAATCACACGCAAAATCAAGAGCTAAGGCTCTGATACCACTTGTTAGGACCGTGTACGTACGGAGTACTAACTGATAATGCATATAACTAGATCAAATAGTGCAGAATCCTATTTGATTGGCGATCCAATCAGTGAGAACGACAACCCGATCGATCTAATGATGAAACAAACGTTAAGAGTTTATTAGAAATCGACCAGGAACGAACTATGAACTTGGAGTAGGTTTTCTGGATGCTCTAGACGGATAGGTTATGAGTATGTGTCGAAATTCTATTAAGCGTCCCGTTTTTTCACGAATTAGTTGGTATTTATAGGTTATGGGTTTCCAATCGTGTGACTGAACAATTAGCATGGTTTAGTCGTGCGACTGTATCATGCGATTGATCCATACGCACAACTAAAGGTTTAGTCGTGCGACTGGGTCAATCTTATGTCTCAATCGTGTGACTGATCCAGTCTCCTGGTTCAGTCATGCGACTGGTCCATTAGCATGAGATATTCATGCGTATGGTCCATTAGTATGGTCCATTCGCATGAAGACTCATACGATTAAGTTTGAACACATTTCTCAATCATTATTGACTAAGAACTATGCACAACAACCTCAAACCTATATAGTAAGTTTATTATACTTTAACACACAATAATACAATGAAATATTAACAATTATAAGCATCAACCACATATAATATTTCATTCAACTCATTCATTACATATGTGTAAGATATGACAGACTTTTACATTAAGCACATAAACTAGGTACATATATGTATCAACACAAGGTTGTTCGAATTTTGGAAATTTTGTTAGTCGTTTCTTGAATAAGTTCAGGACCAGTGATGAAATTCTCACCAATGTCAGTCCAACAAATCGGGAATGACATTTACGACCATACAAAGCCTCGAATGGTGCCATCTTGATACTTGAGTGATAACTATTATTATCCGAGAATTCTACTAACGTAAAAGTGTATCCCAGTCACCACCAAAGTCAAGGACACAAAGACGTAGCAAGTCCTTGAGGGTTTGATATGTTCGTTTGGTTTGACCGTCCGTTTGAGGATGGTAAGCCATGCTAAACCCAGTTGAGTACCCAAGAGTTCTTGCATAAACGACCTAAAATGTGAAGTGAAACGAGTGCCTCAGTCGGATATGATGTGCAAAGGTACCCCATGACGACTTACAATTTCATCAACGTATATACGAACCAACCTTGATGTCTTGTAAGTGTCACGTATGGGTATAAAATGTGTCAACTTGGTCAACGGTCAATGATCACCATATGCTATCATGTCCATAGGAGGTTCGGGGTAGTTTAGTTATGAAGTCCATGGATATATGTTCCTATTTCCACATAGGAATCTCAGGTTGTTTAAGTAATCCACTTGGATGTTGATATTCGGCTTTACCTTCGTACACGTGAGGCACTTAGCTACATAAGTCGCTATGTCTTTCTTCATTCCATGCCACCAATATTGACCATGCAGGCTCATGTACATCTTATCGTAGCCAAGATGAATAGATAACGAGTTTGATGAGCTTCGTTCATTATAAAGGTACAAAGATTATCATGATTTGGAACACAAACTCGATTCGCGAAATACATCAACCCATTGGGTTTCATTTCCAATTGAGCTAGAAGGTTATGCTCCAATTCATCCTTCATTCTTGTTGAACCGCTTGTGAGCCTCTAGGGTATTAGAATCGATGCCACTTTCTATCCTCAAGTTTTGTAGTAGTATGGTAGTCTTGTTTATATCTACACAAATCTCGGTATCAAACTCTCCCAAAGTGTCAGACCATTGATGTCAATCATGAATCTCTTGAAACGAGATCATCTTTTTGTGAACCTTTTGACTTAGTGCATCGGCCACAACATTGGCTTTACTAGGATGATAACGAATGTCACAATGGTAATCATTAATCAACTCCCCCAACGATGGCATCTCATATTGAGATCTTTTTTATTAAAAACGTGTTGAAAGCTTTTGTGATTAGTGTAGACTATGCATTGTGTACCATAAAGGTAATGTCTCCAAATCTTCAATGCAAAGACCGCAACACCAAGTTCGAGATCATGTGTCATGTAGTTCACCTCATGGACTTTCAATTGTCTCTATGCATAGGCTATGACCTTCCTCGTTTCATGAGAACACAACTAAGGCCTTGTTTAGATGCATCACAATATACGGTGAAATCGTTGTTTCCATCGGGTAGGGTCAAGATAGGAACATTGCACAACTTGTGCTTTAACGGTTTAAAAGCTTCTTCTTGTTCAGACCCCCACTCGAATGGCTTATTCTTTTGTGTCAAAGAAGTACGTGGCTTCGCGATTATCGAAAAGTTGGCAATGAATCGTTGGTAATAACCAGCAAGACCAAGAAAAGAACGAACTTCGGTTGGGGTTGTAGGAACACACCAATTCTTCACAGCTTCCACCTTTGCAGGGTCAACATGAATTCCTTGGCTATTCACCATGTGTCTTAGAAATTAAACTTCCTCAAGCCAAAATTCACACTTCAAGAACTTCACGTAAAATTGTACTTTCTTCAACAACTCAAGAACTAGTCACAGATGAAGTTCATGATCGATGTTGGACTTGGAATAGATAAGTATGACATCAATGAAGACGATCACAAACTTGTCTAGATAAGTCTTGCATACTCAATTCATGAGATCCATGAAGACATCTGGAGCATTTGTTAAACCAAAAGGCATAACCATGAACTCATAATGCCCATAACGAGTACGAAATGCAGTCTTTGGGATATTATCGTCATGGACTTGTAATTGATGATAACCAGAAGGTAAATTAATCTTCGAGAATATGAAAACTTCTTGAAGTTGATCAAAAAGATCATTGATATGAGGAAGAGGTAACGGTTCTTGATGGTAAGCTTGTTAAGTTCACGATAATCGATGCACATACGAAACGATCCATCTTTATTCTTCACGAATAGAACAGGTGCACCCCAAGGTGAAAGGCTAGGATGAATAAAACCCTTATCAGATAGTTCTTGAAGCTGACTGGCTAGCTCTTGCATTTCCGATGGTGCTAGTCGATATGGTAACTTAGCCATGGGAATATGGATAAAAAGGACAATAATTCTAACACGGATAAATCAAGAGTTGTAAGGCACATAGAATGGTTCCATTTGGTAACACATTACCATTTAGAAACATTGACACATCAAGGTAAATTGACCCATTTGCCTTAGAAACTTGTGTATGTTGACCATAGTTTATCACTCATCCCAGAAATCCCCAGGTAAGCATAACTAGTCCCGTAGGATTTATGCGAAATGCTTACCTTAACCCGAAGGCTTTTTGCCAGGAAATCTAGAATACAGGTGTCTATGTGTCCCACAATATTCCTGTAACGCCCAGAATAGAGTCGAAACAAGCCAATTAATAATAATGGGCTTAGCCGAGACTATTTAAAGAAAATAAGCGGGTAATGGAGTATGGATCGAATATACCTCGCGGATACGTGTTTGGCGAGTTTAAGGTCTCGGGAACGGCTGGTATATATATAAACGGATCAACTTGAGCAGCTCTTATTTGCAACTCAACACTCTAGTTCTAGAGAGAGAGATTAGAGAGAGAAAGTAGAGAGATTGAAGATTTAAGGCTCGGTTGATCACGGGATTAAAGATCGGTGTTTGTGGGCATCCAAACAACAAGAAGACATCACAAATCTAGGTAAGAAACATCATTTAATCATTCCTTTTGATGTAAACCTAGATTCTAGGGCTTGGGTTTTTAAAAGTGGCAAATATTCACCCAAAACTCACGTTTTTATGTAAGAAAACATATAAGAAGCTTAGATATAGCTTAGTGGGTGATAAACCAAGGTTTGGATGTAAAAGATTGAATTTTAGGTAAAAATGGGTTGTTCGTAATTTTCAACCCGTTTTGCGAAATTACGGGTTCATCCAACGAAATTGCGTAGTCATCCAGCGAAACTATGAAAGCTTCCTACAAAACTATAGTTTCGCAAGTAGTTTCGCAGACACGGTAATCCAATGAAAGTTGGGCGAAACTGGCAGTGAAACTGCCAGCGAAGATGCCAGCGAAAATGCCAGCGAAACTAGCAGCGAAACTATTGGCGAAACTAACAGCGAAACTGCTGATCTGGCAGTGAAATTAGTAGCGAAATTAAGCAGAAATTAACTCCATTGAGTGTAACTTATCTGCATGCTGTGTAGTGCAACCCTTGCTTTGAAATCTTGATTGAGAAGCTACTCATCAAGAACAGGTGAGTTTTAGATCCCCTATTTAAAGGTTTTGAACTAGTTTGGGGCTAGAAATGCATACTAAATATACAACTTAAATGACCAAGATTTTAGAGGGTTTAACAGAAGATCGATTTTTCTATAAGAAAATATGTTATTTAAAAGAGTTAAAGTAAAAAATTTTCTAATGGGAAGCGCAACCCCAGCCAGGGGCGCTGCCCTTGGACCCCACTAGGGGCTGCTGCCCCTAGGACCTCGCTGTCAGGGGCTACCGCCCCCAGACCCCCGCTGTCCGGGGCTACCGCCCCCAGACCCCCGCTGTCCCGTGGAGGATTAGTTATGTTTATGATGATTATGCTTGTGGTGCATATGTGTAT
The DNA here is from genome assembly GCA_025506515.1 of Flaveria trinervia. Classification (NCBI taxonomy): domain Eukaryota; kingdom Viridiplantae; phylum Streptophyta; class Magnoliopsida; order Asterales; family Asteraceae; genus Flaveria; species Flaveria trinervia. The sequence goes on from CM046442.1 coordinate 82,523,577, forward strand.
GTATGTGAATGTGTGATGCATGATGTTTATGATGATACGTGATGGTATATGTTATGTATGATGATGCGTGATGATGTTATGCTTATGTATGTTATGTTTTCTTATGTTTCTTATTACGTATTATGATGTGACTTTACGTGGTGTTACTATGATAATGAATGTAAAGTATTATCTTAATGAAGTGAAAAATTTAAGATAATGAAAGTGGAACATAATTAAGGAACGAATGAAAAGCCTTGCAAGCAAATGAAAGGAGGTTCACAACTCATTGAGAGTTGTTAGCTCAACTATGTGTGTCTATAGTGTGCGATTTTGGCTAACTCATAAGGGTTCATACACAGTAAGAGTCCAGTCTTGGTGACTGCTCCAATACGTGCGATTCCTAATTACTGTGTGTTATACAGCGTGCGATTTTGGCGAACCAAAAGAGTTCACACACACAGGGGGAGTCTGTCCTAGTGACCACTCCATACGTGCATTATGGGGTTCTTGTCAGTTAGTCCTAGATCAATTTCTTGGTGCTCTAGAGGGGGGTTAAGTACATGATAGGACCTATGCGGGACCGGTGAAGGGGGTCACTTACAACACAACAACACAAAGAGGAGAACAACTAAACTTTATCAAACAGTAAACTGGATTAACCATAGGTAAAGAAACTAAGAACACAAGTAATTAAGAGACAGAACACAAGAACAAAATACACAAGAGTATGTTTTCAAGATTGCAGTATATTGCTTTCTCAATGTTCTATTATAAGTGTTACAAAGCATAAAGGAAGATACAAGAACATGAGATACTTATACTACATCCTACAGCCGGCCATACTATGAAAGCCAGCTGGACACAATTGACTAGACACAAAACAAATCAATTGTAGAGTCAAAAGGCAGATTACCTTTTGACTAGTGACTATGACATGCCATGACTCACATCCTTATCTATTACAAAAAGTATAAAGTACATGAAGTAGAAAGTTATAGACTCAAGACCTCAATGTACAGTTACCAAAAGCATGGACCTTTTCACCAACTCATGTAAGTTGGTGACTTTACAGAGATGCAGCAAAAAGGTGTCCAGCTTTATGGAAAAGTACATCAGATAAAGCATGTTACTAAAAGTCTTTGGAAGAAATCTGTCTTGAGCTTCGAAAGACTTTGTCTCTGAAGCTTCGGAAGAGTTTATATTTGGCTTTGGAAGATATTGGTCTTAGCTTCGGAAGATTTTACACTTAGAGTATTTCCTGTTGCATGTGTAAAACTTTCGAAGCATTCTTCTTCAATGCGCTTATGTAGCATGCAGGATAGACTTTGGATGTTTGGGTTGCATCAGCCTCTTCATACATTCTCTACTAACACCCCCTAGGCTGATGCTACCAAAACACTTAGTAGACTTTTGATATCAATAGTTCTCATTAGGATGATCACCATTCCTTTCTTCATGAGGTGATCAGGATCCTTCAGACAGTCAAAATGTCTTCTCATGTCAAAGAGATCATGCAGAGGCAACTGAAACATGTCTTGCCAAGTATAGATGTCTTCACTGCCTTGATCTCTAATGACATGCCATCTTTCCAGATTTGTGGTGTATGTCCAGGACAAGATGGGTCTTCCTGATGCTAAAGGAGCTATTGAATTGGAGTTGATGTATCATCCTCTGGCTGCACATCCTCAGGATGTTCTGACTCATCCTGAGGTTCAAAAAAGGATGCAGTCTTCTTTTTCTTTGGCTTTGGTTTAGAAGCCATCCTTTTCTTTCTCTTTACAACTTATAACTGAGAAGACTAGCCTGCAGTACCATATTGATCTTCATTGTCTTTCTTAGTTGGGTCTTATACTCTCACAGGTTCAAATTGAGAGTGAGATTGACCCTACTGTGGATTAGAAGATGAAGCTTGTTATGATTCAGCAGGAGGTCAAGGTTGTGTTGTCTCTGGTTGTTCAACCTTAACCTCCACTTTAGGTGGGGCTTGACTTGGAGAGGAATGTAAGTCAACCAGCTCTCCACTTTTGATCTTCTGCTTGATTACCATGATATGCTCATCCATAGTGGATAGAGACATGAGGCCAAGTCTCCTTCCGGAGAATCCATACAGCTTCAAGAAGCTCATCATCCTCTGCTTGTCAGCAGACTTCTTCATATTCTTCTGGATGATGGCTCTTGACTTGGCAACTTCTTCCCTTAGCTTCCTTTTAGTTGTCTTTCTATCCTTGACTATCTCAAGTTCAAGTTGTTTCAGGTACTCAAACTCAACATAGTCATAGGATAAGGGAAGAAGTGCTTCTGCCTGATAGAAGCCTATCGCATTCAGGTAGTTGATCATCTTGATCCTATCTTCTTATTTATCTACCTGAGGTTCTTGTTGAACCACATCCTCTTGTGCAGGACTTTCTTGAACTGGGGAGAGGGTAGGCACATGCTTGTACAATCTTTTCTTTCTTCTGTCTTCTTTTATTTGTACTAGAAGCTCTGCATCTTCTACCTCCTTCTTCTCCCTTGCCCTTTCTAGGTCAACTAGTTCATTTAACTCTTCCAAGAGGAGAGAGATGACACTATCTATGTCATAGTTCCTTGTCTGCAGATAGTTTATCCTGATTGCCCTTAACTCATCATTCTGAGTATCTGGTCTGGGGGCAGTCCTGATAACAGACTCCATGAGTCTTGAAGACTCAACATAGGAACTTTCTCCCCTTAGCTTCCTTTTCCTCTCTCTCTCTCTTCTCCTCCTCAATCTCCTCAGAAGTCATTTTTCTTTTCCCTTTGTCACTCACAGACCTTTATGACTCAGGGTGGAGAGAGCTTTGGCCTTCATTGCTTGATGTAGCTTCCAAGCTCTGGCCAGAGAGAGGTTGAGAATCACCTTCACCAGCATGTGTCTCAAAAAGGGCATTGATCTCTTTAGCAGTTGTTGGTGATAAGACAAGGCTCTAAGGTTCTGTCACTGGGCCTTCAGTCAAGGTTTCCCCTATGAAGCTAATCTTAGGGTCTGCCTCAACATCCAGTTGGCCGTTGACATTGCCTAATTCCCACAGTCTTCTTCTAAGGCTGAACTCTGCAGTGATCCGGTCTTGGATTCTTTGAACCAATTTGTCAGCTTGTCCTGATTGGCTTGGATTGACAAGTGGCATGTTGACTAAATCTAGACTGTCATAATAGTTCAAGGTCTGAAAATTGAAGATCTCTTGCTGCCCTTGAACTTTCATGATGATTAGGGCTCTCTGTTGTTGTCATACCCTACCCAATGATGTGATTGGAAGTTGGTGGAGATGACATGGACCTTGGTATCCCTTCCTCAAACAAACTCTGTATGAAGGAGTCTATGTAGTCCACATCAATGTGAACTTGAGGAGTTGCTGAAAAGGTACAATTGCAAGTGAGGATGGTGATTCCTCAGTGTCCATTCTCCTTGAAGAACTCCCAGGTTCTGTGATTGTAATGACTTTCTCCCCCTTTTTAGTAGCATCACCTACTTGCATAGGTGAGCCAGGAGTTAGGTCAATCACATCCACATGTTCTTGTGTTCCTGGTTGAGCTCCTCTTAAAAGTCTCCCAGCTAGTTGTTCCTTAAGATATGAAATCTCAAGTTGCTGATCATTGACCTTGTTCTACAAGGTAGTCACTTGAGATTCAAGATGACTGACCTTGGAGAGTAAATAGGTGCATGTTTGAGATAGTTTTTGCACCTTTAGTCTTAAATTCCCCTCATCTTCATCAGAAGAATCATTGGGGGATGAGATTATTGGACCAGAGTCCTCACTCTCACCACCAGCTTCAGGTTCTTGGTTGCTGGATTTCCTCTGCTCACTGACAATCTCAGTTGAGATGTCAGTGGGCTGAGTTGCCATGGCTGATGTCTTAATGATGTAACCACTTACAAAAGTGAGAGCCTCTTCCATATGGACATCCTGAACATGTTTAGAAGTGTCCACCTCAGATGTAGGTGACTGATGTGGGCTAGAAATAGGAGGCTCAGGAGCACTCATCTCTCTTTGAGTAGGGGAAAATAAGAGAGAATCATGGTACTCACTGAAACCTAAATCTTCATCGGTATAGAAGTCAAGGTTGGGGATAGGTTGATTGAGATCTAAAGGTTGGGGATGGTAACTGTCCCCTGAAGGTTGATCACCTGAGTGTTTAGACTCATAGTACTAGTTTAAGGCAGTTTGAGAGAGGTGGCTAATGAGCTTATCAGGTTGAGCATGAGGAACCTCAGCACTGAACCTTGAAGAAATGGGAGTGGTCTGCCCCTCAAGAGAAGTGGAAGCTCTAGTGTCCACTTCCTCCTATATGGGTGAGTGTATGGGTACCTGCACAGACTGAATAGCCTAAGTAGGGGTTCTTTGGATCTTCTTTGGTAGGTGAGGGTGACTTGTGGCTGTGTAGGTGGTTGGGAAGTAGAAGGTGTGGGTTCAACACTAGCTGGTGCTGCTAGGTTGTCACCTTGAGCAATGAGCTCTAACATTTTTGGGACCAGGGCTGTTTTTACCCCAGAGAAGCAACAGTGGGCTTTCTCAGTATTTTAAAGATGCCAGGCTTCATGTGTCCCAGTTTAAGAATGTTACCTGTTCCCCTTAACTGTGAGCCCAATTCATAGTTAAGAATGTACTAGACATATCAAGGAAACATGTAATATTCTAAGGAGTCCAAGTTTGCAAGTAAATTAGCATAAAAAAATTAAGAATACCTGAACTTGACCCCCTGAATCATTATGAAAGTGATGAACTAGACAACTTAGGACACACATATTTTAAGAAATAATAAGAATTAGTTTTAAGACAAAGCTACTCAAGGTTGATCATCCCAATAGCTAATATTAGATATTTAAATCTCTGTTCATCAAAAACCTTTGTAAACAGATCAACATATTGTTCATTTGTGTGAACCTTGACTAGTTTAATTAACCCCTTTTCATAATTATCTCTTATTAAATGATACCTGATATTGATGTGCTTGGTCCTTGAGTGCTGCACAGGACTCTCTGTGATTGAGATAGCACTATTGTTGTGTATGTGAATAGGAGTCTCCTTGAAGTTAACCCATAGTCCAACATCTGATTCTGAACCCAAAGCACTTGAGCACAGCAGCTGGCAGCAGTAATGTATTCAGCTTTAACAGTTGACGCAGAGACACAGGATTGTTTCTTGCATTGCCATGAGGCAACCCTTCCACCAAGAAACTGACATCCCCCAGATGTAGACTTTGCAGTCATGTTACAACCACCATAATCACTATCTGTATAAGCATACAGATTAAAGTTAGAATTCTTAGGATACCACAGACCAAGTGTTGAAGCACCTTTGAGGTATCTTAGAATCCTTTTGATAGTGATAAGGTGAGACATCTTAGGGTTGGCTTGATATCTTGCACAAATACATGTAGCAAACATGATATCAGGCCTGCTAGTTGTAAGATACATAAGAGACCCAATCATAGCCTTGTAAAGGTGTTCATCCACACACTCCCCCTCAAGATCAGGTCCAAGGGAGTGGTTTCTTGCTATGGGTGTCTTAGAAATCTTACAATCAGTCATGTTGAACCTCTTGAGTATGTCCTGAACATACTTTGACCGACTAATGAAGATGCCATCTTCAACTTGCTTCACTTGAATTCCCAGAAAAAAATTGAGTTCCCCCATTGCACTCATTTCAAATCTGTCTTTCATTAGCTTCTCAAAGTCTTTGCAGAGCTTTGGATTAGTTGAACAAAAAATGATGTCATCCATATATACTTAACTAGCAGTATGTCATTTCCCTGTCCTTTGATGAAAAGAGTTCCATCTATAGTACCTATCCTGTATCCATGTTTGCAAAGATAGTCAGATAGTGTCTCATACCACTTCTTGGGTGCCTGATGCAGCCCATAAAGAGCTTTGTCAAGCTTGCAGACATAATCAGGATGATCAGAATCTACAAAACCAGGTGGTTGTTTGATATACACCTCTTCATCAATCACTCCATAAAGAAAAGCACACTTTACATCAAGTTGAAAGACCTTGAAGTTCTTGGATGCAACAAATGAAAGGAATATCCTAACAGCTTCCAGTCTTGCTACAGGAGCAAAGACATCAGTGTAGTCAATCCCTTCTTCTTGTGTGTACCCTTGAACAACTAGTCTAGCTTTGGTCTTGATGATAATGCCTCTATAATCCTTCTTGTTCCTAAACACCCATTTGGTTCTAATGGTAGTCGTCCCAAGAGGAAGAGGACAAAGGTTCCAAACTTCTGCCTTTTGAATTGAAGCAGCTCCTGTTGCATAGCTTCAACCTAACTTCCATCCTTCAGAGCCTCATCAACTTTCTTTGGCTCTACTAGGATAAGAAACAAGAGTGAAGACAAACATTTGCTTCATGGGTTTGTCCTCTTGTTCTTACCCCAGTGACAACATCTCTAATGATGTTTGTGGTAGGGTGAGACTTGCGGATCCTTAGTTGAGGGATCACAACAAGTTGTTAAGAGAGATCTAAATTAGACAAATTTAGATCTAGCATAGTTGTTTCTCCCACCACATCAACACACTTATCAAGAGAGACTTGATCCAGGAGTGTGTGACATCATTGATGTTGTCTCATTGATGTTGTCATCTATGGAGTGGTTATTAGCATCGAGAAACTCCTGATCACTATCACCACCTCCATTGTATTCTTCTACATGTGAGGCATCTTTATCTAGTTGTGGAGCCTCTGAGTTGGAATTTGAAGGCATCCCAAATGTATCAGTTGAATTTGTCATTATAGTGCTGATAGAAACCTCATTTGCAGAAGTAGTTCCAATTGGAGTTGAAGATGTGTTACTTGAAGGCCTTCTCAGCTCAAATCTTGGATCAGGATTACCTGTGTTTAAATTTTCTGCAGATCCTGAAACAGTCTCACAAGATTTGTCAAAACAGTTGGTAACTAAATCAAGATCAAATAGCCAATCAGGACCAGAACCAGTCACACAAGATGTGTGTTCATTGAAAGTCACATTGGCTGACTCCTCAACAATTCTAGTTCTGAGATTGTATTCTCTGTAAGCCTTAGCTTGGGAAGAGTATCCAATGAGTGTCCATCATTTGATTTCTCAGCAAACTTGGCAATTTGATATTTGGTATTCAAGATAGTGCAAGGACATCCAAATGACCTGAGAAAACCAATGAAAGGTTTCCTCTTGTGCTAAAGTTCATAAGGAGTCTTGCTATGAGTCTTAACCACTAAAACTCTATTCTGCTCATAGCAGGTAGTGTTGACTGCCTCTGCCCAAAGGTGATGGGCAACTTAGAGTCAGACAACATGGTTCTTGCAGCTTCAATCAGTGTTCTGTTTCTCCTCTTAGCAACACCATTTTGCTGAGGAGTCCTGGGAGCACTCTTGTAATACCTTTTTCATCACAAAATGTATCAAGGATTTGGTTCTTGAATTCAGTTCCCTGATCACATCTTATGATTTTGACCTTGTGATCAAATTGATTCTCAATCTTTAAGATGAAACTCTTCAGAATCTTAGGATTCTCATCCTTAGTTCTAAGGAAGAAGACCCAAGTGAATCTTGTAAAGTCATCTGTGATCACTAAACAGTAAGAGGTCCTTCCTAGACTCATTACACTGGTGGGGCCAAAGTGATCCATATGTAACAAGTGTAGGGGAGTAGTGATGGAGTTCCTTTCCTTAGGCTTGTGAGATACCTTGTGTTGCTTCCCTTTCAGGCATGCAACACAATGGTCATCACTTGTAAACTCTTTCTTTGGCATTCCAGTTACCAAATCATTCTTAATAAGTTTATTCATATTCTTAAAGTTTACATGGCATATTATTTTATGCCATAGGAAAGACTCATTACTATTTGCTTTAGACAAAAAGCATGAAACTTCTCCGGAGGGAGATGTTTCTTGCAAATCCATCTTGTACATGTTCCCTTTTCTGGGGGCTCTAAGCAAAATATGCTCATGAGGAATGACCACCCCGGGCTTGAGAATAATGCACTCATGCTCAGTAAAGAGCATGTTATGACTCTGATCACAAAATTAGGATACACTCAGAAGATTGTACGCAAGATCCTTGACAAAATTTACCTTTTTAATGCTAAGCTTACCATTTATGACCTTGACCTTCTAGAAATGCAACCACCTTCATCTCTTCAAGCAACTGGCCCTCCCTCAATCCTTTCAAAGTTCTGGAGTAGTGACCCACTTGCCTTCTTCTTAGATTTGGAGCTTTCGAAGGAAACATATTTTCCTTCCGAAGCTTGAAACTTCTTAGAACTCTTGGAAGTCCTTGGTTTGGTCATGTGAAGAGTACCTTTGGGATTGTATGGACAATCCTTAGCAAGATGAGCAGTACTCTCACACATAACACACTCCGTTTTCTTCTTCCAAGAGTCTTCTGCTGGGAATAAGACTGACTTTAGTCACATCCCTTCTCCACCCTCATCTTTGCAGATGTTGAAACAATCCTTTTGGGCTGGGAGCTGTTATTGGAGTTTGATGGTCCAGTTTGTGTAGCAGTGGTACACAATAGATCAGTCATCTTCTTGGTATTGAGATGATTTGAACGAGAACCAGAACTCTTAGCAGAAGAGTTTAGGTTGATGTCTTCAGTCTTTACTACAAAACCTGCAAAGATAAAAACTTGCTTCTGCTTGGAATCAAAAGTAGCCTTGATCTCTTGAGCCTTCCTTACTTTTCTTTTGCTCTTCCTGATCAAGTTCTTTCTCATTGACTTGGTCATCACAGTCTTCTTCTTCTCCTCAGAAGGATAGTGGCCCTTCTTAGAATCCTCCTCTTCACTCTTCTCAGAGGAATTCTTCACTATCACTTCTTCATCCTCTTCACTCAAAGGATCTATGAGAGGAAGCTCATCTTCATAAGTTCCACACCTAGGTGATCTTACATACAAGATTGTGTGTTGAGGAGCTATCTCATTTGATCCTAGTCCCTATTGTTTTGATAGCACACCTTGTTGTGCAGAGATGAGGATATCATGTTCTTGAAGGTCTCTTCTTCAAGAACACATTTGTCTACTTGGCTTTTGCTGATCACAAGCTCAGCCTGGCACTCAGTTAGCTTGGTTATGAGATCCTTGATTTGAGTCCTAAAATCCGTATGCTCATGTTTAAAACTGAAATAGTTTTCTCTAAGTCCTCTATCTTCAGTTTATAATCATTTTTAGACTTTCTAAAATCAGCTTTTAGAATGTTTAAGGACTCAAGATCAGATCTCATCTCCAAGTTATAGGACCTGTATCTATTAACTTTAGCAATGCATTCAAGGGTACAGAGATGTTCCAATACCTTGGCTTCATCATGATCTGCCATCAGTGCTTGGTTGGAGAAGCATCTTCCACCTGAAAGCTCCAGTCAAAGTCTCCATCTTCAACAAGAACATCAACCTCCTACTTTGGCTTCTTATTTTGGGGAGCTTTGTCAGTGTAGTTAGGTTTGGACTGTGTTTGGCCACCATTTGTTCTAGGTACCTTACACTCCCTGGCAAAGTGGCCCATCAAGTTATAGTTGTAACACTTGACTTTGCCTTTGTCCAGGCCAAACTTTCCACTGGTTTCACTGCTTGGAAACTTCCTTCCAGTCTTCTTGTAGAACTTCTTAGCTCTGTGAGTGAGAAGAGCCATCTGCTAGACTATCTCCAGGTCTTCAAGGGTGAAAAGAAAGTTGCCACAACTTTCATCAGAAGACACAAAGGCTTGAGAAGAACTTGTCTCTTGGAATGGGCTTCCTTGAGTGTAGCTCTCCCTTGGTGTCTCTGGGAAGGTGATGAAAGGACCCTTTAGTGAGTTTTCAGGGTAGCATATAAGATGATGTTGGGGTTCTATACTATCCCTTTCAACCACATGCAGGGCTAAACCCATTTGATTGTTGGAGTTGCCAGATGAACCTTGCATCATATCCATCTGGTAGCCACTAAGAATTCCATATAACTTTGTCAGAGTAAGAGTTTTGAGATTTTCAATCCTCTTGATCACCACACAGTAGTGTATCACTGCCTAGGAAGTGAGGACATGAACTTCCTTACAATGTCCCTGTTCTCAAGAGGAACTCCTCCATCCACAAGGGTATCCACAATCTTAACATACCTGAAGTATTGCTAAGTCATGGTTTCACCTGTTTTGAAGGTGAAGTTTTAAAACTACTGCTTTAGGAGATCCTTCTTGTTCTCCTTAGCTTCATAGGAACCCTCATACATTAGTTTCAATGCATCCCACAACTGTTTAGCTGTTTTGCATTTCTTGAAACCTTTGTATACAGAGTTTGGAAGAGCAGTCTGAAGGGCTATCATGAGTCTAGAGGGGGGTGCTACGTATGAAAGGTCCATTTTCAACAGACTCCCATATTCTTGAGTCTAGAGACCTGATGAAACCTTCCATTCTCAGGCACCAGGTATCAAAGTCATCAAGAGTGATCAGTGGGGATTTGTTCATGGTTCCAGTTTCCATATCAGTCTTGGAAATGGCTGCCATTTGAAAAGTTGAGTATTTGTGTGTGTGAGGGATCTTAAGATGGTGAGATCTTATATCAAGAGCTTGGAATGCTCTGATACCAAATGCAGGACTAATTAAGGGGGTCACTTACAACACAACAACACAAAGAGGAGAACAACTAAACTTTATCAAACAGTTTACTGGATTAACCACATGTAAAGACACTAAGAACACAAGTAATTAAGAGACAGAACACAAGAACAAACTACACAAGAGTATGGTTTTCAAGATTGCAGTATATTGCTTTCTCAATGTTCTATTACAAGTGCTACAAAGCATAAAGGAAAGATACAAGAACATGAGATACTTATACTACATCCTATAGCCGACCATACTATGAAAGCCAGCTGGATACAATTGACTAGACACAAAACAAAATCAATTGTAGAATCAAAAGGCAGATTGCCTTTTGACTAGTGACTATGACATGCCATAGCTCACATCCTTATCTATTACAAAAAGGATAAAGTACATGAAGTAGAAAGTTACAGACTCAAGACCTCAATGTATAGTTACCAAAAGCATGGACCTTTTCACCAACACATGTAAGTTGGTGACTTTATAGAGATGCAGTGGAAAGGTGTCCAGCTTTATGGAAAAGTACATCAGATAAAGCATGTTACTAAAAGTCTTCAGAAGAAATCTGTCTTCAAGAGTTAAGCTTCGGAAGACTTTGTCTCTGAAGCTTCGAGAGACTTCATCTTTGGCTTCGGAAGATATTGGTCTTGGCTTCGAGGAAGATTTTACACTTAGAGTATTTTCTGTTGTATGTGTAAAACTTCCGAAGCATTCTTCTTCAATGCACATGTGCAGCATGTAGGATAGACTTTGGATGTTTGGGTTGCATTAGCCTCTTCATACATTCTCTACAACCTAGATAGAAGTGAAAGAGAATAAATGTACGAAAAGTGCGATAAGCACGATGTTGGAGCATATATAGTCATATATAGTGTGTCCATCGCTTGTCGAATAGTCTAGGCTTAATGTTATACACCTGATATGTTGTAAACACATGAAACTGGGTCATTCACAGGAGCATATGCGAATGAGACTCAGTCGTACGACTGAGCCATGCTAATGGACCAGCCGTGCAACTGAGAGATGCGATTGGGACAGTCGTATGATTGAACCATACACATGGTCCAATCGCACGAATGGGCCCAGTCGCATCTAATATGAGCCGAGGCCTATATATACCAGTTTCAATGTGTAGAGAGATTAAGGGTTTTGAGAGGAAGTCTGCCCAGAGCCTAGGGTTGCCGGATGAGAGGGGAGATCATGCTCGATCTTCCCCTTGCCAAGAGTCATGATTCTTATGTTGTAACGAGCTTGTAATCGTTAGGTTTTATCAATGAAACCATTCAATTATAGTGTGTATTATTGTTTGACTTTTGGTTTGTGCTGTTGTTTATCCTTCCGTCAAGAACATGCTCGGATGTTTATCGATCCAAGCCGACTTCATAATTGGTATCAGAGCCGGTTACTACTGGAATGATCTAACAATCATTCTAGCAACTCGAGCTCTTGATTTCTGGATCAAATTTCAGATCTTGACGTTAAACCCACTTCGTGTTCTTCGTGTTTTGCTCAGATCTTGTTACGTGTGTTGCTTCTATATTAAAATCGAATTCGAAACCACGTTCCTATCACCCTTTTGAATCTGATGATACCTATTTTGTTTTAGTTCACGCAAAATTCATCAGATTAGGGTTTTGGGCAGCCCTGGCGGCTGCAGATCTGAAAATCTGCATGCAGACCTGTTCATGCGACTGGGCCATGCAAATGGAGCATTCGTACGAATGAGCCATGCGAATGGACCATTCACGCGATTGGACCAGTCGTATGTTCAGTCGTGCGACTGGACCAGTCGTATGTTCAATCGCACGAATGTGCCATCCGCATTGACTCATCAGCATTTGTTCCAGACAAAAAAAAGAGGCTGGAACTGCTTCTTGCACAGATTTGAGGATGAGCAAAGCATATTCACCCTTAGGTTCTTTTGTCACATAAGTTCAGTGTATACCCCATTATTCTTCAGACTTACAGAATAGGTGAATGTATTTGGAACACGAAAGAGAGAAGAGAAGACGTCAGCAGTTGGTGCTGATTTTATGGGGTAGTCAGGAGCATCTGACTACTTATGGGCCTATCTAGTTATATTTATCTGCACAGAGAGGATTCTCATTCTTAGGTGGAATCCATGTATAGAGAAATTGAAGACGCAATCAGAAAGTGATGATGTGAGCAGGTTTCTGATGATGAATCTACGTGCATGCTGATTTGTTTGATATTGTCAGCTGTGGATTGGAACCTTCAACCTTTTGCCCAATACACCGTGTGAAGACGCCAGAAGAGCACAATGTCTACATATTGGGATATGCTGAATGTGAGGGGGAATTTCTGCAGGTGTTGATGTTAATCAGGTTAGCCTGTGTGAAGATTGAATCAATGGAAAACTGTTCATGTCATTATCTGGAAAAATCAGTCATATGGGGAATCTTGCTTCTGTGATGGTGTTTCTGTAAAGTAGACGAAAGCTATTGTGCCTAAATTCATTTTCAGGGATATTGTAGTAACCTGACAGATCGGCAACGTTGGCTAATATGGTTTTCGTTTGATTCTATTGGCAACCAGAGCAAAGATTGACTGAAGATTGTAAGAGGTGTTATCTACTATTCGCAAGCAATGTCCAAGGGGGAATTTGTTGGAGCATATATAGTCATATATAATGTGTCCATCACTTGTCGAATAGTCTAGGCTTAATGTTATACACCTGATATGTTGTAAACACATGAAACTGGGTCATTCGCAGGAGCATATGCGAATGAGACTCAGTCGTACGACTGAGCCATGCTAATGGACCAGCCGTGCGACTGAGAGATGCGATTGGGACAGTCGTACGATTGAACCATACGCATGGTCCAGTCGTACGATTGAACCATACGCATGGTCCAATCGCACGAATGGGCCTAGTCGCATCTAATATGGGTCGAGGCCTATATATACCAGTTTCAATGTGTAGAGAGATTAAGGGTTTTAAGAGGAAGTCTGGTCGGAGCCTAGGGCTGCCGGATGAGAGGGGAGATCATGCTCGACCTTCCCCTTGCCAAAAGTCTTGATTCTTATGTTGTAACGAGCTTGTAATCGTTAGGTTTTATCAATGAAACCATTCAATTATAGTTCGTATTATTGTTTGACTTTTGGTTTGTGCTGTTGTTTATCCTTCCGTCAAGAACATGCTCGGATGTTTATCGATCCAAGCCGACTTCACACACGAAACGTGCGAAATGTACGAAACGAATGATGATGAAGATAATAATTATTACCTTGATGTATGTATGATGTGTGATCACGTGCGATAGTAAAGAAAATGGTTTAATGAATGTAAGGTAAAATAATGTTTTATAAAACTAGAACTCACTCAGCAACACTGACTTTTGATGCATTTTTCAGTTGGCTGGTAGTGGTTACTGAGGATGGCACAGGGCGGCTACTAGGCATTTTTGGATAGCATCCATTTGATAGAATATGACGTTTTTGTGATGTAATGCAAATGATAATATTTTGTAACAATTAACTACATTGTATTGTTTTGCAAAAGCAGTCATTAATATATGAAATGGATTTTTATGTATTCCGTTGCAATATTTTAGCAAATCTAAATGTATTTTTAATGTTTTATGTGCAATGATTTACCAGCTGTAAGCGTCCTAGAAACGGGGCCTTACAAGTTGGTATTAGAGTCAAAGTTTAAGTGAAACGGGTAAATTTTTCAAAAGAAACTAAACTTAAACTGAAAATGGGACGGAAAGGGAAGGGATGCCAGTTCGAGTAGCTACGTGTCATCAGGTATTTTCTTTAATGATTAACCGGTAATACATGCACATGTTATGTGGTTTATATGCTGTTAGTAGATTTAGATACTGATGTAGTCAGGATAGGAAATGCTTGGGGTATGAAGAGTAAAGTAAGTGGCTAATCACAACTGGCCACTATAATTAGGGACTTACTATACTTGACATAAACTTAGCTATTACCTTGAATGACCGTGTTGGTGTTTGAATCTTATAGCATGCTTAGAAGATGGCTGGCGGTAGATCTTCTAAGGCTTCATGTGGTGGAGGTCGTGGTGGATGTGGTGCTAAACCACAGGGCACAAGAGGAAGGCCTAGGGCCGAAGAGATGGCTCATGAAGACCCGAGACCCCTCATCTAGAGGGTGAAGACAAGAGTGCTTTTTTGAGAGCCTCAGTGAAGGAGGCGGTAGTGGAAGAGGTTCACCAGGTCATGCAGACGATCTTACCGTCTGTGGTGACCGAAGTAATCATGGCTGTGAGGGAAGGAGAAAGGAAGGAAAGGAGTATGCCTACGGGTGAAAGAGGACGGCCCGAGACTGAGCGTTGTCTCTACTGATGAAGAGGAAGAGGAAGAGCCTGTGCCTGAGGCAGCACGAGGCTGTAACTATGGGGCATTTATGAGATGCAAGCCCCCGACTTTTGATGGAAATGGCACTGCTGTTGCTGCTCACCGATGGGTGAGAGAGATGGAGGTCTACTTGATATCAGCAAGTGTCGAGAAGACCAGAAGGTGAAGTTTGCTACCCACTTGTTTGTGGACTCGGCTCTTTGTTAGCGGGACAATATTTTCCAAGCTAAGGGTAGCAGGACTATCAGGAGGATAAGGTGGGTGGAGTTGAAGAAGCGGTGATCAAGGAGTTTTTTCCTCACCGGAGATGGATATGGTTGAAAGGGAATTCCTGCAACTAGAGGCGGGAACAATGACCCATCAGCAATACACCACCAAGTTTAATGAGATGGCAGGGCTGGTGCCGGATCAGGTGACACCTCTTTTGCGAAAGATCAAGAGGTATATTCAGGGCTTTCTAGCGGATATTCGCAGGCATATGATCGACGCTCGGCCGAGTACGTTTAGGTCGACGGTTGATTTGGAAGGAAGATTGTATGGCGAATGAGAGGTGGTGGTGGCTAAGGTGAGCAAGAAAGGTGGTGGTGGCTGAGGTGAGCAAGAAAGGTGGTGGAGACCGAAACTAGAATGGGAAACGATTTGGACATGGCGGAGCCGCTCCAAACAATAAGGTGGCAAAGGTGGGTGACTGACGTGTGGTCACATCTGGTGCAGGATCGAAGAGATGTGGTAAATGCGGGAAGAAGCATTTAGGGGAATGCGAATGGGGATCAAACATCTGCTTCAAATGTGGGAAACCTGGTCATATGGCTAGAGATTATGGATTTATGAGGTGCTATAACTATAGAGAAAATGGGCACCTGAGTAGAGATTGCAAGAAGCCAAGGGCGGAGAGTTCCGGGGAAGGGAAGAAGACTAGAACTGAAGGGTAGAAGGCAAGCACCCGAGCTTTCACGATGACTCAGGAGAAGGCTAGGACGGACCTCGATATGGTGTTAGGTACGTTTCTAGTAAACCAAACTCTTGCATCTGTGTTATTTGATTCTGGTGCTTGTAGGAGTTTCATTTCTGCTGCCTTTTATGCTAAGTTGCCCATTAGGAGTAGAAGTATTGATGAGCCCTTCGATGTAGAAACTACCATAGGCAAGTCTACCAGGATTTCTAAGGTGATAGAAGGCTGTGACATTGAATTAGAAGGTCATAAGTTTCCTGTTAGACCGTTCGTGATGACCTTAGGCGGTTTCGATGTAGTCCTTGGAATGGATTGGTTGGCGAACTACGAGGTGAACATTGTGTGTCGCAAGAAGATGATTAGACTAACAGCGCCTAAGGGATTTGGTGACGGTTTACGGTGATTGAGTTACAATTATTCCGAAGGTGATTTTGATGGCGGTGGCGGGGAAGTGCATGAGGCATGGGTGAAGAACCTACGTGGCCTACGTGAAGGATGTGGATATGCCAACACCAGAACTGTCTGATGTACCGGTTGTGTGTGACTTTCCGGACGTGTTTCCTAAAGACTCACCAGAAGTGCCACCAGACCGTGAGATCGAGTTTCAGATTGATTTGATACCAGGTGTCCAACCAGTAGATCAGGCACCGTATCGGTTGGATCCGACTAAGATGAAGGAACTGATGGAGCAACTACAAGAGCTGCTTGATAAGGGGTTCATTCGGCCGAGTATCTCTCCTTGGGGTGCTCCGGTCTTATTCATGAAGAAGGACAGTAGTAGTGGATGTGTATAGACTACTGTGACCTGAACAAGTTGACAGTGAAGAATCGGTACCCCTTACCAAGAATTGATGATCTGTTTGATCAGCTCCATGGTGCCACTTAGTTCTCGAGGATAGATCTTCGATCTGGCTACCACCAATTGAAGGTGAAGGAGCAGGATATTCATAAAACAGCTTTTCGCATGCGATATGGATACTACGAGTTTCTCGTTATGTCTTTTGGTTTGACCAATGCACCAGCTGCTTTTATGGACTTGATGAATCGAGTGTGTTGAGCGATGTTAGATAAATCAGTGATTGTGTTTATTGATGATATCCTGATTTATTCGAAGAGCGAGGAGGAGCATGCCGATCACGTTCGAGAGGTGTTGGAGACGTTGAGAAGGAAGAAACTGTATGCTAAATTCTCCAAGTGCGCGTTATGGTTGCGCGAAGTTCAGTTTTTGGGTCATGTAGTGAATCCCGAGGGGATTATGGTGGACCTCGCAAAGGTTGAGGCAGTGATGCAATGGAAGTCTCCAAAGACGCCATCCGAGATTGGTAGTTTCTTGGATTTAGCGAGCTATTATAGGAGTCATTAAAGACTTCTCTAAGATTGCTTCTCCACTAACCAATCTGAAGAAGGATATGATTTTTTATGGGTTCAAGCTCAAGAGAAGGCATTTAAGGAGTTAAAAGCAAGGCTGACTCAAGCTCCTGTTTTATCGTTACCCGTTGGAAGCGAAGACTTGGTGGTTTATTCAGACGCTTCCTACTCGAGGTTGGGATGTGTGTTGATGCAAAGAGGAAAGGTTATAGCCTACGCATCCCGGCAGTTAAAGGTTCATGAGGTTAATTATCCTAGTCATGACTTGGAGCTAGCAGTCGTGGTCTTTGCGCTAAAGATTTGGAGGCACTACTTATACGGGACAAAGTGCACCATATTCACTGACCACAAGAGCTTGAAGTACTTCTTTGAGCATAAGGACTTGAACATGAGGTAGAGGAGATGGTTGGAGCTCATAAAGGATTATGATTATGAGATCCATTACCATCCGGGCAAGGCCAAAGTGATGGCAGATGCCCTTAGCCGAAAGGAGAGAACCGAGCATATTCGGGTGAAGGCTTACCATTGATTATGACCTCCGATATGATGAACCAGTTAAGGAGTGTTAAGACGAGGCATTGAAGGAAGATCATCTTAACTCTGAAAGGATGAGAGGTCTAGTCACGGACCTGATTGAAAACACTCTTGATGTTAGGACCCGATTAAGACGAATGTGGATTCCTCATTTTGGGGATTTACGTGGGAAGATAATGGATAAGGCTCATAAGACTCGATACTCCATTCATCTCGGTGCTACGAAAATGTATCAAGACTTAAAGAAATATTATTGGTGGCCGGGTATGAAGCGTGAGGTAGTGGAGTACGTGAGTAAGTGCCTTACTTTCTTGCAAGTGAAGGCGGAGCATCAGAAGCCATACGGGAAGATCCAACCTTTGGACATACCCAAGTGGAAGTGGGAGCATATTACCATGGACTTTATTACTAAATTGCCGCATACCGTGAAAGGGTATGATGCCATATGGGTGATAGTTGATCGTTTGATGAAGAGTGCTCACTTCCTACCGATCCACGAGACATATTCTTCCGAAAGATTAGCGGATCTATTCATCAAGGAGATTGTAAGTCTCCATGGTGTACCAGTGTCTATAGTGTCAAATCGTGACACCCGGTTTACCTCCAAGTTTGGAAGAGATTTCACGATGCTATGGGGACAAGGTTACATATCAGCATGGCTTATCATCCCCAAATAGATGGTCAGTTAGAAAGGACCATTCAGACGCTGGAAGATATGCTTCGGGCATGCATCATTGATTTTGGAGGAAGTTGGGATTACCATTTACCATTAGCCTAGTTCTTATATAACAATAGTTACCATGCCATCATTGGCATGCCTCCTTATGAGATTCTATACGATAGGAGATGTAGAATACCTGCTTGTTTGGGTGATATTGGCTATAAAGAGTTAGGGAGCGTCGAGATGGTCGAGGCTACAACTGAGAAGCTGGAAAGGATCAAAGCCTTTATGAAGGTAGCCAAAGATAGACAGAAGTCGTATGCCGACAGGAGACGTAGAACGATTGAGTTCCAGGTGGGTGATAGAGTTATGCTAAAAGTCTCACCTTGGAAGGGCATTATTCGGTTTAGGAAGCGGGGCAAATGTAGCCCAAGATACATAGGGCCTTTCTGAATTATTGCTCGAGTCGGAGAGGTGGCCTATAGGTGGAGTTGCCCAGTGAGTTAAGTGGAATTCATTCGACATTCCATGTATCTCACATAAGAAAGTGCTTAGCCGAGGAGGATATGGTGGTGCCACTGGAAGACACTGAAATGGATGAAAGGCTCAATTATGTGGAGAAACCAGTGGCGATCATTGACCGTAAGGAGAAGAGGCTAAGGAATAAATGTACGAAAAGTGCGATAAGTACAAAATGTGCGAAACGTGCGAAATGTACGAAACGAACGATGGGGTGAAGATAATAATTCTTATCTTGATGTACGTATGATATGTGATCACGTGCGATAGTAAAGAAAATGGTTTAATGAATGTAAGGTAATATAATGTTTTATAAAACTAGAACACACTCAGCAACGCTGACTTTTTATGCATATTTCAGTTGGCAGGTAGAGGTTGCTGAGGATGGCACGAGGCGGCTACTTGACATTTTTGGATGGCATCCATTTGATAGAAATATGATGTTTTTGTGCTGTAATGCAAAGGATAATATTTTTTAAGAGTTAATTACATTGTATTGTTTTGCCAAATCAGTCATTAATATATGAAATGGATTTTTATGTATTCCGCTGCAATATTTTACCAAATCTAAATGTATGTTCTAATGTTTAATGTGCAATGATTTACCAACTGTAAGCGTCCCGGAAACGAGGCCTTACAATTCCTTAGGTTCATGGAATCAAAAGTTTGATGAGATTTGTATAGATTAGACATAAAGTTAAAAGATTTAAACCATAGATATAAAGCGTACGAACCCATGTGTCATCAAGAATAAGTTTAAGAAGTTCCATTCGTCGGGGAGAATTAAAGAATCAAGAATAAGTCTAGGGGAGACAAGTAACATTGTTTAAACATTCATAAGGAAATCCTATGCTAAGGCATCAAGTTGCACATAATAAGGCATATCATTATGTAACATGCAAACCATATATTTTTACAAGAATATAAATATGATTCTATAAGGTTCATGCATAAGCTATAGTCTAGGTCATAATTTCTAATAACCTAAATCCCAATAGTTATGGGATCTAATACCAATCTGTCACACCCCAACCTTGATGGCGGAATCGTCAAGATGTGAGGTTAAGATTGTTCATAACCACATAACGCTATTATTAATCCAAATATTGTAGTCATAAGTTTCAAATGTAACATTACAAACATAAGTCTCAAATATGTAAATAGACATAACATAAGATGTAAATAATCCAAGACAATTTGTTTATTAAACTTGCGGATAAACTTCAAAGATAGCATCAAACTTGGGTGTTTCCTAAAACATGTTAAAAATAAAAGGTCAACATAATGTTGGTGAGATTTCTATAGTTTTCATACATACACATATAAAATATGGAAATTCATGTCATAAGCTAGTGAGCAAAGTAACTAGGGATGTATGACAGATGTAACAATCAAACCTTGACAGTTTACAAGATTACACATTTACAAGATTATACGATTAACTAAGTGTACTGGATTAACCAAGCAGGCTTGTCAAGCCCATAGATCTATGACGTCACCAGGCTAGCAATAATTAATGATTGCACATATAATAGTCAATTCATGGTAATTACTAAAGTTCAACTAACCACAACAAATGAGTGAATTACCCAAGTGTTTACAAAAATCAAACGAGTTTACAAGTGCAATAGTTACAAAGTAACATGTTTCACTCCAAAGTGTAAAAATAAGCAAAAGGGGTATAGAAATACTCACGTGACAAATAAGTGTAAGAATGATGATTATTAAGAACAATAATAGGCGTCGTTCCGATGTAAACCATCACAAGGCACCTAAATATATATATATATATATATATATATATATATATATATATATATATATATATATATATACTTACAAAATTTTAGTTTAATTATAATAAGTTTAACGAATTAACGAGGACTAGGGTTCAATTTGGTATTTAGGGCTTGTCAAATTATTATGTTAATAAAATAGAACCAATTATGTCTATTAAAATCAAAGATATTTGTTATATTTTATTAAGTTATGTATATAAAAATATAACATTATAATAACTTTGTAAAGAAATTAAATAAGCTAATAAATACAATTTAAGCAATAATTTAGGGGCTACGTTTGAAATAATCATATTTGTGGAATAAATGATTATTTAAAGTATAGTTTTTATAAAAATAAACTATTTATTTCATTTTTAGAATATTTGATAAAAGTATAAATGTATTTCTTTTTATGAAATTAATTTACAGAAAATAGTTGAAAGTATTTTTTAAAAAATCAGCTTTTATAAAATGACTTTTTATAATTTTTAAAAAGTTTAGAACTAATATTGAAGGCCAAAAAAACTTAAAAATAAAACATGAGGTTCCCCGGATTCGAACCGGGGACCTCTTGTTTAGAAGTCTCATGTGTTACTAGTGAACTAAGGGTCGTCGCCATGTTAGGACTCCGTCCTGAATGGTTAAAACCAAATATACAAGACAATCCCCAAATAACATATGAATCCTAATTTGAAACCCCAAATTGGCATAGATTCGATGTTAATACCCAGATTAACCATAGGGCTTTTGATCCCCATGTAAGGACGGATATGTAGAGGTATTTAACTCACCCGATTATGAACAACTTAACCCAATTTAGCTAGTAAAGCTCCGGTTCTTACCCGATGAATAGGGAATTTGATTTCGATCTTGCAATGTGTTTCTTATGTAATTGAGCATATAGAGAGATTAAAGGGATCGAATGGAATATTTGCCCCCTGTTATAAAGGTTTAATTTGGTCGATTTAGTCCCGAATGGGTTTCGCCTTTGATTTGATTGTTTCGGTTACAGTTGGATGATTAACTGATTGTTAAACTCGAATTAAACTTCACATTTAGTTTTGTAGTGATTAAACATACGCTTCTAATCAATCAGACCGCTCAATTAGATGATTTTCAGATAAAGTCGATTGATGTTTTTTGGTTTCATGTGATTTCTTAGTGGACCAACGTTTTGATCAAATTGATGGTGATTACCGGTTCGTTTAATGTTCATGTTTGAGAGAGCATGGTTCGATTGCAACAACAATCAACAATTTGGGCGTTTGGGAGGTTGCCCGCGTATGGCCGGAGGTTGGCCGCCGAAACCACGGTGGAAGAAAAGGGAATTAGGTTTTATTTTTAAAGATTTACACAAATGGTCCATGTAGATTTAAATCTGTATTATTTTATGCTCAAAACTTCAATTTTAAGTTTCTAAAATGACAAACTAACTCCCCTAACTTAAATATTTCCTGTTTCCCTCAACTGTGAGCCCAGTTCACAGTTGAGAATGTATTGAACATATCTAGGAAACATGTAATACTCTAAGGAGTCCAAGTTAGCAAGCAGATTTGTATAAACAAATTAAAAGTACCTGAACTTGACCCCCTGAATCATCCCATGCACTATGAAAGAGAGATTTTTAGGAAACTGGTCCCTACCCCATGCTTATTGGATAAGCTATGGATGACCATATGTAGTAAGTACTTCCATTGGGATGAGACCTTCCCTTTCCTGAAGGTCTTTATAGAGAAATCTCCCTCATAGCCCATCTGCTCAAAAGAATGATTAACAGCTTCCTTTGGGAAAGACAACTCACCTTCTTCATCATCCAGCTGAAGATGGGTGTAGATGATGGCTGGAGTGATGAAGATTGTCCTCCCTTGCACTGTGGCAGATAGTGCCTTCTCCCTATCTAGAACAACCTCTTGACAGGTTTTTCAGAATTCAAGAAAATGATCCTCATAAATAACAGGATCGATGGTAAGGGAGGTGAAGCAGTTAGATAGAGCCAGGAACTGGCAAACCTCTAAGAAGTGTGGATCTTTCTTAGAGTTTAACAGAGCAACCCAATTGTGTTGCCTATGTAACTACATGGAGAAATCTGGGTCATTTCTTTGGTTAAGGTTGGCCATTTTAGAAAGCTTAAAAGTGAAGGAAAGATGAACAAAGGTAGTTGTAAGGAGAAAATTTGGGAATTTAGGTTGGAGGAAAGATGAAGATGATAGAAAGAGGGGGGACCGGTTGGGTTTATATGTGAAATGATTTAAGACAAAGTTAATAAAATCCGGATGTCGGACCTACCTCTGAAAAAATAGTTTTCTTTTTGCTCAAAAGTAGTTTTCTTGGAACTTGAAAAAGCATCTGAAGGTAAATTGTCTTTGAAAGTTTTAATGAAAAAGCTTCCGAAGCCAAAATGACTTCGGAATAATTTCTTAAGAGTTTTGAAAAATTTTCTTCGAAAGAGAATTAAGACTTGGTCGTTTTGTTTAAAAGAACAAAGCTTCCGAGAGTTAATTTGCTTCGAAAGGAAATTGTCCTTGAAAACATATAAGTTCCTAAGAAAGGTTTTAAACTTTGGAAGATATTTCAGAAATTTCTTTCGAAGGAAAATTTACTTAGGTAGTTATTTGTTTTGAAGGCATAAGTTTCTCCCGAAGATAAAATCATATCTTCCGAAGGATCAAGATTTCAAAGAATCTAAGGAAAGTCTTCAAAAAGTCTTCATTCAGAGAAAACAAGAGTTTATGAAGGTGATAAACTAGACAATTTAGGACACACATATTTTAAGAAATAATATGAATTAGTTTTAAGAAAAAGCTACTCAAAGTTAATCATCTCAATAGCTGATATAAGATACTTAAATCTCTGTTCGTCAAAGGCTTTTGTAAACAGATCAACATATTGTTCATTTGTGTTAACCTTAACTAGTTTAATTAATCCCTTTTCAAAGTTATCTCAGATTAAATGATACATGATATTGATGTGTTTTGTCCTTGAATGTTGCATAGGATTCTCTATGATAGAGATAGCACTATTTTTGTCTATGTGAATGGAAGTCTCCTTGAAGTTTAATCCATAGTCAAGCATTTGATTCTGAATCCAAAGCACTTGAGCATAGCAGCTTGCAGTAGCAATGTATTCAGCTTCAGCAGTTGATGCAGAGACACAAGATTGTTTCTTGCATTGCCATGAGACAACCCTTCCACCAAGAAACTGACATCCCCCAGATGTAGACTTTACAATCATATTGCAACCACCATAATCACTATTTGTATATGCATACAAATTGAAGTCAGAATTGTTGGGATACCAAAAACCAAGTGTTAAGGCACCTTTGAGGTATCTTAGAATTCTCTTGATAGTGATAAGGTGTGGCATCTTGGGGTTGGCTTGATATCTTGCACAAATACATGTAGCAAACATGATATTAGGCATGCTAGCTGTAAGATACATAAGAGACCCAATCATAGCCCTGTAAAGGTGTTCATTCACACACTCCCCTCAAGATCAGGCCTAAGGAAGTGGTTTCTTGCTTTGGGTGTCTTAGCAATCTTACAATCAATCATGTTAAATATTTTGATTATGTCTTGAACATACTTTGACTGACTTATGAAGATGCCATCTTCAACTTGCTTCACTTGAATTCCTAGAAAGAAATTGAGTTTCCCCATGGCACTCATTTCAAATTTGTCCTTCATCAGCTTCTCAAAGTCTTTGCAAAGCCTTGGATTAGTTGAACCGAAGATGATGTCATCTACATACACTTGAACTAGCATTAAGTCATTTCCCTATCCTTTGATGAAGAGAGTTCCATCTATAGTACCCCTTTTGTATCCATGCTTGCAGAAATACTGAGATAGAGTCTCATACCACTTTCTTGGTGCTTGGTGTAGTCCATAAAGAGCTTACCAAGCTTGCAGACATAATCAGGATGATCAGGATCTACAAAACCAGGTGGTTGTTTGACATATACCTCTTTATCAATCACCCCATACTGGAAAGCACACTTGACATCAAATTGATAGACCTTGAAGTTCTTGGATGTAGCAAATGCCAAAATATCTTAACAGCTTTCAATCTTGCTACAGGAGCAAAGATATCAGTGTAGTCAATCCTTCTTCTTGTGTGTATCCTTGAACAACTAGTCTAGCTTTGTTTTTGATGACAATGCCTCTATCATCTTTCTTATTTATAAACACCCATTTGATTCCTATAGTAGTCTTCCCATGAGGAAGAGGACATAGACTCAAACCTTTTGCCTTTTGAATTGACGCAACTCCCCTTGCATAGCTTCAACCTAACTTCCATCCTTCAGAGCCTCATCAATCTTATTGGGCTCTATCTGAGATAAGAAGCAAGAGTGAAGACAAACATTTGCTTCATGGGTTTTTCCTCTTGTTCTTACCTATGTGTCAACATCTCCAATGATGTTTATGGTAGGGTGAGACTTGTGGATCCTTAGTTGAGGGATCACAGCAAGTTGCTGAGAGAGATCTAAATTAGAAAAATTTAGATCTGGCATTGATGCTTCTCCCACCACATCAACACACTTATCAAGAGAAACTTGATCCAATGAGTGTATGAAATCATTAATGTTTTCATCTATGGAGTGGTTATCAGCATCGAGAAATTCTTGATCACTATCACCACCACCATTGTCCTCTGCCTTTAAGTTTCTTTATCTGGTTATTGAGCCTCTAAGCTAAAATTTGAAGGCATCTCAGATGTATCAGGTGAATTTGTCATTGTTGTGCTAATAGAAACTTCATTTGTGGAAGTAGTTACAACTTGAGCTGAAGATGTGTAACTTGAAGGTCTTCTTAGCTCAAATCTTAAATCAGGATCACCTGGAGGTAAGATATCTGTAGATCCTGAAAAATTCTCACAAGATTTGTTAAAACAGTTGGCAACTAAATCAAGATCAAATAGTTAATCAGGACTAGAACCAGCTACACTGGGTGTGTGTTCATTAAAAGTCACATTGGCTGACTCCTCAACAATTCTAGTTCTGAGATTGTATACTCTTTAGCTTTAGCTTGAGAAGAGTATCCAATGAAGTTTCCATCATCTGATTTCTCAGGAAATTTGGTAATTTGATCTTTGGTATTCAAGATGGTGCAAGGACATCCAAAAGACCTGAGAAAACCAATGAAAGATTTCCTCTTGCGCCGAAATTCATAAGGAGTCTTACCATGAGTCTTATCCATTAAAACCTTGTTTTGCACATAGCAAGCAATGTTGACTGCCTTTGCCTAGAAGGTGATGGGTAGTTTAGAGTTAGACAACATGGTTCTTGCAGCTTTAATAAGTGTCTTGTTTCTCCTCTCAGCAACACCATTTTGCTGAGGAGTCCTAGGAGCACTGTATTGTCTTGTAATACCCTTTTCATCACAAAATATATCAAGGATTTGGTTCTTAAATTTAGTTCCTTGATCATATCTTATGGTTTTGACCTTGTGATCACATTGATTTTTAATCTTTATAATGAAATTCTTTAGAACCTTAGGAGTCTCATCCTTAGTTTTAAGGAAAAAGACCCAAGTGAATCTTTTAAAGTCATCTGTGATCACCAAACAATAGAGGCCCTTCCTAGACTCATTACACTGGTGGGGCCAAATAGATCCATATGTAACAAGTGTAGGGGTGTAGTGATGGAGTTTCTTTCCTTAGGCTTGTGAGATATTTTGTGTTGCTTCCCTTTTAGGCATGCAACACAATGATCATCATTTGTAAACTCTTTCTTTGGCATTCCAGTTCCAAATCATTTTTAATAAATTTGTTCATGTTCTTAAAGTTTACATGGCACATTCTTTTATGCCAGAGGAAAGACTCATCATTATTAGCTTTATATAGAAAAGATGAAACTTTTCTTGAAGGAGATGTTTCTTGCAAATCCATCTTGTACATGTTCCCTCTCCTTGGGGCTCTGAGCAGGATATGCTCATGAGGAATAACCACCCCAGGCTTGAGAACAATGCACTCATGCTCAGTAAAGAGCATGTTATGACTCTGATTACACAAATTGGATACACTTAAAAGATTGTATTCAAGCTCCTTGACAAAGTTTACCTTCTTAATACAGAGCTTATCATTTGTGACCTTGCCCCTTCCAGACATGTAACCACCTTCATCTCCTCCAAAAGCAACTGACCCTCCATCAATTCTTTCAAAATTTTGGTGTAGTGAACTATTGCCTATCATGCGCCTAGAACAACCACTATCCTCGATCTAGACATTCTTGTTTGTCTTGAGCTGCTCCTGCACAAAGAGAATGATTAGTTACATTTGGAAACCCAAGCCTTATTAGTCTTGGGCTTATCAAAGGAAGTAGAAGATAATGACACAGTAATAGATCCTATAGTTGTGCTTTGAGGATCTTTTGCTGTTGTTGATGGAGAACTTTTAGTCATTTGGTCTATCTTTGACTTCCACACCATCTTCAGAAGTTTGAACTTGACCTTCAATACTTTAGAAGCTTTTGAGGCTTTGGAAGTTTTGATGACTGGACCTTCAGAAGATCCTGCTAACACTGTAGCAGACTTCAGTGCTTCAGGAGTATTCCTTTCTTCCGAGACCAAATTTTCTTCCCAAGGCAATTTTCCACTTGCCTTTTTCTTCACTTTGGAGCTTCCGAAGGAAACAGATTTCCTTCCGAAGCTGAAATCTTCTTAGAGCTCTTGGAAGTTTTTTTCTTGGTCACATGAATAGTACCTCTTGGATTGTATGGACAATCCTTAGCAAGATAAGTAGTACTTTCACACATAACACATTCCATCTTTTTCTTCCTGAGAGCCTTCTTTTGAGAACAAGGCTGACTTTGATCACTTCCATTCTCCACCTACATCTTTGCAAATGTTGAGACAGTCCTTTTAGGGTGAGAACTGTTCTTGGAGTTGG
This sequence comes from Flaveria trinervia, assembly GCA_025506515.1. Classification (NCBI taxonomy): domain Eukaryota; kingdom Viridiplantae; phylum Streptophyta; class Magnoliopsida; order Asterales; family Asteraceae; genus Flaveria; species Flaveria trinervia. Next base: position 82,551,159 of record CM046442.1, read on the forward strand.
ATGGTTTAGGCTATATAGCAGTGGTACACAACAGATCAACCTTCTTCTTGATGCTGAGATAATTTGAACATGAACTAGAACTCTTGGTAGAAGAGTTGAGGTTGATGTCTTCAATCTTAACCACTTCAAACCCTGTAGAGATAAAGACTTGGTTCTGCTTTGTCACACCCCAACCTTGACGGCGGAAATGTCGAGGACTGAGAGTTAAGATCATACACAGCCACATAACGCTATTATTAAATCCAAATATATTATTCATAAGTTTGAAAGGTACATTACAAGCATAGTCTCAAATAAGAACACAATATGAAATCTATAACAAGCTTATTCATTAAGTTAACTAGGTCCATTTCTAGGTGTGAACAACTTCGAAAAAAGGCGATCAAGCTTGAGTATTTCCTGAAATATGTTAAAAATAAAAGGTCAACAATAATGTTGGTGAGATTTCTATAGTTTTCAATACATAAGTATATAAAAGATGGCAATTCATGTTGTAAGTTAGAGAACAAAGTAATCTAGGGATGTAAGACAGAATGTACAATCAAACCTCGACAAATTTTCAAGTCTCAAACGTTTAAAAGTATATACGATTAGCTAAGTGTACTTGGATCAACCAAGCAGGCTTGTCTGGCCCATAGATCTATGACTTTGCTAGGCTAGCAATAGTTAATGATTGTACATATATTCGACATTACATGGTAGCCACAAAGTTCAACTAACCACAACATACAGGTGAAATGCCATAAGTTTAAAAGAATCAAATGTGTTTACAAGTGCAACGTTTATAAATTAACATGTTTCACCCTAAAGTGTAAAAATATAAAAGGGATATAGAAATACTCACATGATCAATAAGTATATATTGGATGATTAATAAGAAATAAACGATGCTCCAACGATCTCCTTTTTACAAGTCACCTAAACGTATTTATTCCAAAATTAAGTTCAACAATAGCGTTAACGCTTGGATGTGATCTTGGGTTTCAAGGGAAGGTTTGGAGTTTTGACAAATAACAGTTAACGATAAAAACACATTTTTTCATTTGAAGAATCAAAATTATACCAATCAAGTAATTTAACATGAATCTAAATCATTTATAATAGTTGACAAAACTTAAACACAAAGTATAAATACATCCTTATATTTATTTGAAATAACCAGGATTTATTCAATAAGTGAAAGTGATGTTTGAACCAATAATAATTTTATGATTTAAATCATAATTTAGAGACTTATTTTATAAAACTAAATTAGATATAACATCCATAAAACTATTTTATAAAAATATTAAACTATTTTAAAGAAATAAATTTACAGAAAATAATTAAGTGACTTTAAAAATAAATAATGTTTACAAAATTGATTTTTAAAATTTTTTAGAAATTTTATGTTTTTTTAAAGCTAGAAAAAACCCCAAAAAAATAATAAACGGTGAGTGACCAGCGGACCAAGGGCCTAAGCCTTGGTAAAGTGCGGTAATTAAATCTTAAAAAGAAACAGTCTTAATGAACTCCAAAACCTCAAGAACCCTAGAACGATTTTGCACCAAATTGCAGGTCAATTCGTTGTTGTTAGAGCCAAAGATCATGGTGCTTTCATTCCCCATGTAAAGTCGAGTATGTAGATGATTTTAATTACCCGATATTGAACTGTAAAGCACAAGAACAGATGATGTATAGGTCACGACTAAAGCAAAGCTGGTTTGAGATCCAAACGTTGGTGATAATCAAATTAGTCTTGTAGATATAACTTAGAGTCGGTGCTAAGCAAAAGCCCTCTTCCAATTTGGTTTAATAAAGCTCTGAGCATGGATCACAGTTAGGTTACGGGTTGCGAATGAAGATGATGACTGAATTCGAGGTTTGCGTTTGTTTCAGATGAAATTGAAGGTTGTATTCGATAAACGATAGCTAGATTATTGTTTATGTTGAGTTAATAGATTATTATGTGTTTTAATGTTCAAACGGCTATGAGATTAAAAGGATTTCGGTTATTCGATCGAATGACATTTGTAACCGATGTTTTAAACGAAATTCTGATGTATTAAGTTCGAAACGGTTTCAAGGATTATCTTAAACGATTTGGTGTCTAATTGCGGAGGTTTTTCGATGATTTGAGGCTGCCGGAGCTCCGCCGGTGGTCGACGGGGATAAAGGGGAAAGGGGTTGGGTTTTTTTTGTAATTTTACACATTCAGCCCCTTAGGTTTTATATTGTTATTATTTTATGCCAAAACTTTAAAAATAAAGTTTTAATATTTACACTCCAACTCTATACTTTATATAGCCCAAATTTTAAATGATTAATCCATTTATTTATTTAAAAAATATATATTCAAAAATTATAAATCTTGTTAAATATTAATTATTAACTTGTTAACGTGGTTAAAAGAAAATAACCTTTATATATTTATTTATCTTCATAAATCCCATAGGAATTTTAAAGTCTCATATTATTTTATAATAATTATAACTTCATCAATGATATATGTAAAATCTCATAAGTTTATAATCTTATTAAACGGAAGATTAAATTAAATTTAAATCACAAATTTCACAAAGTTAGTTAAATAACACATTATTGTTTTAAAACTACCAAAATGAAATAAGTAGTTTAAATGATATGTTTGATTTATATAACAAACAAAATGGGTTCGGGTATATGTTTTGTTTTAAAAAAAATAGCAGATGTTACAATCTCCCCTACTTTAAGAAATTTCATCCTGAAATTTAATCACGAGAGGACTAATTTCAAAGATATGAGAAGATTTGGATTTCTTGTCACATTTGCAAGTGACACTTGGAGCGTTTAAATTCATTGAGTTTAATTATGATATTTTGCTATGTTTAAATTTGTTAAATTTCATAATTCATGATTTCATGTTGTAGAGATTAATGAAGAGGCTGATGCAACCTAAACATCTTTAGTTTCTCTTGCATGCTGCACAAGTGCATTGAAGTGGAATGCTTCGGAAGTTTCACATGTGCAACAGAAATACTCTAAGTGTGAAATCTTCCGAAGCCAAGACCAACATCTTCCGAAGCCAAAGATGAAGTCTTCTGAAGCCAAAGATGAAGTTTTCCGAAGCCAAAGATGAAGTCTTCCGAAGCCTCAGAGACAAAGTCTTCCAAAGCTTCAAGTCATGAAGACAGATTTCTTCCGAAGACTTTTAAGATATGCTTTATCTGATGTACTGTTCCATAAAGCTGGACACCTTTCCGCTGTAACTCTGCAAGTCACCAACTAACATGGTTTGGTGAAAAGGTCCATGCTTTTGGTAACTGTACATTGAGGTCTTGAGTCTGTAACTATCTACTTTATGTACTTTATCCTTTTTGTAATAGATAAGGATGTGAGCTATGGCATGTCATAGTCACTAGTCAAAAGGCAATCTTCCTTTTGACTTTACAATTGATTTTGTGTGTGTCTAGTCAATTGTATCCAGCTGGCTTTCAAAGTATAGTCGGCTGTAGGATGTTGTATAAGTATCTCATGTTCTTGTATCTTTCAAATATGCTATGTAACACTTGTAATAGAACATAGAGAAAGCAATATACTGCATTCTTGAAAACCATATACTTGTGTTCTTTGTGTTCTGTCTCTTACATTACTTGTGTTCTTAGTGTCTTATCTTGGTTAATCCAGTTTACTGTTTGATTAAAGCTTGGTTAATCTCCTCTTTGTGTTGTTGTGTTGTAACTCACACCCTTCAACGATCCTGCACATGTGTTTCTTGGCAAAAGGGGTCAATATTATAAATTTAGAATTCTAATTAATACATTTTTGTATTTTAGATGATTCAAGACAATTAGGAAGGTTTTTGTCATGAGTGAAGCACCAGATTATTAATCTAGAGTTTTTTTGTTGATAAACATTTGTATTTTAAACAGTTCAAGACAATTGGGAAAGTTTTGTCATGAGGGACACATTAAGTATTAGTGTGATACGAAGCTTGAAGATAAGTTCGGGATGCTTTTGGATGGGATATGGGATTCATAATAGCTTTTCAACAAATAACCTTAACAAGGCTCTTAGATGATCAATTCTTGTTTACTATTTCGTTGAGGTTTTCAAAGTTTCATTAGTTTAACGTCGATACGATAATCGCTTTTGTTAAAATTAAAGATTCAATTTAGAATGAGTGCATCATTGTAATAGGCTTTCGGGATAAGTGCAATTTTGAGGGAAAGATGTTTAGAAAGATTTTCAAGGGTCAATAAGAGAAATGGGATAAAGAGTTAAACAAAGACATCGTTCATGGTCGGATTGGAATTTAAATAATTCAGAATATCGACGATAAAAGCAATCACAAATAGCTTTCCAAGTACGGCTTGCACATGCGGTTCATCAAACCCATGAACACAACCACACATTGCTATAACCAGAAAGGCTTGGCATAACTTTATAATAACTTTATCTTGTACGAAAGATTGTCTTAGGAGTGTTATCATCGTGCAATTAGGTTTTAATGATAACTCGGAATGAAGGTCGATAAAAAATCCCATAAAGCTAGATTAAACGTCAAATTGTAGCATAAAAAGCGTGAGGGAAGAAATCGATTTAAAATTTAAATGTTCCAAGCTTGGAACTAGGGTTACCCTAAAGTAACAACGAACCCTTTTGAGTTTAAGATTCATGCTTTAGCTTGATTGGCTGGAACACTATCGATAAATCAAATAACAGTGTTCACCCCTTAAGTTATTACATGTTTCTTGTCAATTGAAGTCTTAAAACCTTGGTAAGTTTGAGATCAAAGAATGGAAATACTCACCAAGATGTGGTTATCACTCCTAGCTTGGTGTTGTATTTCCCAAAGTATGACTCTTAACTACCAAACGAGAGCTTGATCCTAACTCATTGTTGAGGATCCACAAAAATAAATTAAGGTAACTTACTATTAAGGTAAGGATAATCACTCCTATCTCAACATCGAAGTTTTATAGAAACAAAATATAGCAAAATGAAAAATTTCATCAAAGAACGGAATTCACTCCCACTTTGATGGGGTCATTTCATTTGAGGAAAATACCATCCATAAAATTTTAAACAGGTGATATTATCATCAAGGTATGGATTTCACGCCTATCTTGATGATTGAACTTCATATAACAAGAAAACAATCAAGAACTGACCTTTATCACCAAAGTACGGGGTTCAATTCTATTTTGGTGGGGTCGTCTCATTCGTGAAATACGAGTTCCAAAGGAAAATAATTGAAATCTATCCTCAAAACAAGGAAACGACCCCGATTCAGAGGATGGGATTTCATAAAACACACAATACAAAAATTAAAAACCATCATCAAGATACAAAATTCATAAAAACAAAAAGAGGGAAATCGTCATCAAGGTATGAGGTTCACTTCTGTCTTGACGATGAGATTTCATAAGAACAGTGATAGCGAATGGAAAGTCATCACCAAAGTAAAGGAGTCATCCCTGTTTTGATGAGATAGAATCATTTAGGGGATACGAGTGTCCTTAGTCATAGGTTGACCTACAGACTCTTGCATTGCCTACAATGCAAAATGGTTTGTAGTTTTTATAAAGCTCGACTTAGCAAATGAAGAGATTATTGGCTAGAAATTCAGAAACTTCAAATTACATCAATGTAACATTAACAGGTGAAGAAAATCATGCTTGCTAGGATTAAGGTTAAAGTTCGGGATAACAGAGTTAATTGTGTTAAGTTCTCAAATCTTGAATGGTTTAAGTCAGGAAAACAAGATCAATGACGGAAGTGATTCAACACAATAATGAGATGTAAACGTTCGGTTCAAAATAAAAGGAAAATGCGTTGACTTCTCGAAGTGTTACGTCAACCACAACTTTACGGTAGACACGCGTACCTATAAGCGAATACCCATCTCATGAGTTCCAGGTTAGATAAACGGATCCCACAGTCGAATCAAATTTATGTGTATACCTTGTCTAGACAAGGTATCCTGGGATGCAAGTATTCCACCTTTCAGCATTGCATGATTTCAGTTATGGGACACACTTAAGGACATTTGAAAACCTCAAGTAACAATTTTAAGTTTAAAAAAAATAAAAATTTGGTTAGACGACCAATATCTTTGGATATATTAAGATCCATGTACACGTTGGTCACGGTATGAAGATAGTTACATAAGGCGCACAATGTATAACATTGTTTAAACGTAGGAATTAAGAAGTATAATGAGTTCAATATTAACGGGAACATTGTGCAAGATAGGAAAGAGAAGATATTAGAGTTTCGATGATAAACTAGTCCAAGGAATCAGGGGTTGATATTTTAAATATAAACCGGATGGTTCCCTTTGGTAACGCATTACCATTTGGAAACGTTGACACGTCAAGGTAAATTGACCCATTTGCCTTAGAAACTTGTGTATGTTGACCATAGTTTATCACTCATCCCAGAAATCTCCAGGTAAGCATAACTAGTCCTGTAGGATTTATACGATATGCTTGCCTTAGCCCGAAGGCCTTTTGCCAAGAAATCCAGAATACAGGTGTCTATGTGTCACACAAATCTCTTAGGTTCATGAGATCAAAACCTTGATGAGATTTTCATAGATTAGACATAAGTCTAAAGAATTAAACTCATGATGATAAGTGTAGATTCCACATGTCGTCGAGAATAAGTTTAGAAAACTTCATTTGTCGGGGAGAATCAAAGAGTTTAAGTTAAGTTTAGGGAGACAAGTAACAATGTTTAGGCAATCCTATGCTAAGGCATCAAATTGCACATAAAAGGCATAATATTATGTAGCATGCAAAATATATAATTTACAAGATAGAATGATAATTCTATAAGGTTCATGCATACTATAGTCTAGGTCACCATTTCTAAAAACCTAAATCCCTATAGTTATGGGCTCTGATACCAATCTGTCACACCCCAACCTTGATGGCGAAAACGTCGAGGAGTGAGAGTTAAGATCGTACACAGACACATAACGCTATTATTAAATCCAAATATATTATTCATAAGTTTGAAAAGTACATTACAAGCATAGTCTCAAATAAGAACACAATATGAAATATATATAACAAGCTCATTCATTAAGTTAACTAGGTCCATTTCTAGGTGTGAACAACTTCGAAAAAGGCGATCAAGCTTGAGTATTTCCTGAAACATGTTAAAAATAAAAGGTCAACAATAATGTTTGTGAGATTTCCATAGTTTTCAATACATAAGAATATAAAAGATGGCAATTCATGTTGTAAGTTAGAGAACAAAGTAATCTAGGGATGTAAGACAGAATGTACAATCAAACCTCGACAAATTTTTACAAGTCTCAAACGTTTAAAAGTATATACGATTAGCTAAGTGTACTTGGATCAACCAAGCAGGCTTGTCTGACCCATAGATCTATGACTTCGCTAGGCTAGCAATAGTTAATGATTGTACATATATTCGACATTACATGGTAGCCACAAAGTTCAACTAACCACAACATACAGGTGAAATGCCATAAGTTTACAAGAATCAAACGTGTTTACAAGTGCAACGTTTATAAAGTAACATGTTTCACCCTAAAGTGTAAAAATATAAAAGGGATATAGAAATACTCACATGATCAATAAGTATATATGGATGATTAATAAGAAATAAACGATGCTCCAACGATCTCCTTTTTACAAGTCACCTAAACGTATTTATTCCAAAATTAAGTTCAACAATAGCGTTAACGCTTGGATGTGATCTTGGGTTTCAAGGGAAGGTTTGGAGTTTTGACAAATAACAGTTAACGATAAAAACACATTTATTTTCATTTGAAGAATCAAAATTATACCAATCAAGTAATTTAACATGAATTTAAATCATTTATAATAGTTGACAAAACTTAAACACAAAGTATAAATACATCCTTATATTTATTTGAAATAACCAGGATTTATTCAATAAGTGAAAGTGATGTTTGAACCAATAATAATTTTTATGATTTAAATCATAATTTAGAGACTTATTTTATAAAATTAAATTAGATATAACATCCATAAAACTATTTTATAAAAATATTAAACTATTTTAAAGAAATAAATTTACAGAAAATAATTAAGTGACTTTAAAAATAAATAATGTTTACAAAATTGATTTTTAAATTTTTTTAGAAATTCTATGTTTTTTTAAAGCTAGAAAAAACCCCCAAAAAAATAATAAACGGTGAGTGACCAGCGGACCAAGGGCCTAAGCCTTGGTAAAGTGCGGTAATTAAATCTTAAAAAGAAACAGTCTTAATGAACTCCAAAACCTCAAGAACCCTAGAACGATTTTGCACCAAATTGCAGGTCAATTCGTTGCTTTTAGAGCCAAAGATCATGGGGCTTTCATTCCCCATGTAAAGTCGAGTATGTAGATGATTTTAATTACCCGGTATTGAAGTGTAAACCACAAGAACAGATGATGTATAGGTCGCAACTAAAGTGAAGCTGTTTTGAGATCCAAACATTGGTTTTAATCCAATTAGTCTTGTAGATATAACTTAGAGTCGGTGCTAAGCAAAAGCCCTCTTCCAATTTGGTTTAATAAAGCTCCGAGCATGGATCACGGTTAGGTTACGGGTTGCGAATGAAGATGATGACTGAATTCGAGGTTGCGTTTGTTTCAGATGAAATTGAAGGTTGTATTCGATCAACGATAGCTAGATTATTGTTTATGTTGAGTTAATTAGATTATTATTGTGTTTTAATGTTCAAACGGCTATGAGATTAAAAGGATTTTGGTTATTCGATCGAATGACATTTGTAACCGATGTTTTAAACGAAATTCTGATGTATTTAAGTTCGAAATGGTTTCAAGGATTATCTTAAATGATTTGTGAAGGATTCTGTGTGCCCAAGACACTTAGAAGATGGATCTGGTTAATACGTTATGATCCAAGTCGGGTTATACCCAATAACAAGCTTAGCAAACACCAATTTATATTTAATTGATGATATGATCATGCAATTAAATATTTACACCAATTTAGAAAATGAGTTTTCTAAATAAATTGCATATGAGATGGAACAAATTATAAGGATAATTTGTTGATGTGTTTATTGTTATTCTTGTCATTTAAAAGGGGTTTAAATAACACTAATAACACATGAGTGTACTTTAATTAAATTGTTTAATTAAAGAGCACATATGTCACACTTATAAATTGTGTCTAGAAAGTGACCTTTTATGTGTGACATATGACTAGTGACAATGTGTTATGTGTTACAAAAATTAAAGGGGGAAACTTTTTCAAACTCTCTTTTTTGGCCGCCCCCTTGTAATTTTTGATTGGACCACATTGTGTCTTGAAAACACACAAACATCACTAGTCTTACACTCAATTGATTCATTAATTCCATACATGCAATTTGAACAAGACTCCTTCTTCTCCTCTCTCATTTTTCACGGCAATTCCAGCAGCAGAAAGGGGAGTTTTTTCAGTTTTGTTCTTGGTGTTATTTCTCCCTAACAAGAAGGTTTTTTGCTTCAAGGCTGGGGTATAAACACTTGAGGATTTCTTGCTTGATGTCTTGGTCGTTTTGGAGCATCATTCAACCTTTCCTTAGTCGCTTCTGCTGAAGAAAGGTAGTAATTACAGCTCTATGTAGCTGTCATTTTATGTGTAGTTTAGCATATGTTCATAGCTTGATCATTCACATAAAATGATCCTTTTGATTTGGTTTGTTTTCATCTTAAAACTTCACTAAGAACATGAAATTTTCAGCTTTTAAAATCGGTATTAAAAGCTACATATCCGCTGCGTTTTCTGAAAGTTTAAGTGGTTAAACTTGCATTTTGTGTTCTAGTAAACCCGTCAAATGGCATCAAGAGCCGGTTATGTGGATGACTTGCTTGTTTTGTCCTTTAAAATAGGTTTTAAAGGATGATACCAAACTCAATATAAGCTGATTTGGGGTGCTATGTTTCTGTTTTGTTGAATCCCCAACTTTCAAGATTATATTATACATGCTTAAGATTAAATCTTGAAAGATATATATATGTTGATATGTTGTGTTGTTTGGACAACATCTAAACCCGAATTTTTCAGTTTATGTGGCTGAAAATTCGTTGGTTTTAAGGGGATTCATAGTTATATTTGGATGATATAATGGATGCTTATTTTAGTGCATAACCTAGCCATTGACCTTGTGTTGTTTGGGTGTTTGTAATGGTTGTATTCATTCATTCAATTGGGTTGTATTATCTATTGTTTCAAGTGTGATTTTATTTATTATGGGTTGTAATAAATAGATTAGATGTTCTCTTGTTGTAACCTTAGAAAAGACCAAATGACAACACTTGTGATGGCAAACAAGTGTTGTCAACATAAGGGCTATGGTTATGCACATATGATTGTTAATGTTTATGCTTGTTTAAATGTTTGTTGTTGTTTGAATGGTTGATGTTTTGACATGCATAACAAACTCACTAACAACTTAACAAGCTGAAAATTGATGGTTCTAAAAGTTTATATAAAGTTATTAAAATGGTTTAATGATTTTAAAGATTGAAATTAGTTTTAATCAAAGGACCATAGGGTACCTTGTATTTGATTGCATGCAAATACAAGTACATAGATTTTTCTAAACTAATATTATGAAACCTCTAAATATTCTTTAACAAGATCAACACCGTCCTTTTACACAACACTTGAGTCACTTGAGAACTCTTAGTGGGATAAAGGTCACCTAACCACTTTGAGGGGACTCGTGACTCAAGGTGAGAATGCCTTATTTGTGGGATAAAGGTCACCTAACCACTTGTTTTGGCAAACTCACACGTGGGTGTAAGTAGGGTGTCTTGATTTGCAAATCATGTCAAATGGATCACCTACGATATGGTTTCCAAATGGTGTTGATGGGATTAACATGCCGACTTTACATATGATGTTTCAAGTCGATCCCATATTTCTAGAAGTTGCAAATGGTTGCAATCGTCAAACGTTGACCACCTTATTAATTTAAAACGTGGGATAAAGGTCACCTAACCACAATTTAATGTAATGTTGGGTTCTAGATTTTAATATGAAAAGACCTTAAAAGGCATTTATTATTAAAATTACAATATCGAAAATACTAAAATAAAACTTTGTTAAATTTTGTAGATGGCCTCAAATAATGATTATTCCGATAACTCATCCGCGTCCAACCAATCTCTACGAGCGATCCTCCAAAAGGAACGTCTAAATCATAACAACTTCATCGATTGGTATCGAAACTTGAGAATCGTTCTCAAGCAAGAGAGAAGATCGTATGTTTTAGACGACCCTATCCCCGATCAACCTAGCGAGGATGATGAGGAGGCCTACAACGATTGGCTGAAGTACCTTGGGACTCCGTCCAAGTGTCTTGTCTCATGCTAGCGAGCATGACTTTAGATCTCCAAAAGGAGTATGAACATCACGGAGCTTACGACATGATAACCCAACTGAAGGAAATGTTCCAACAGCAAGCAAGGGTTGAGCGCTTCGAAACGGTTCGAGCACTCCATGCATGTCGTATGGACGACAACCAATCTGTTTCATCTTATGTACTTAAGATGAAAAGTCACATTGACCTCCTCGAGAGGCTTAATTGTCCCGTCTCGAAGGAATTGGCCACGGATTTGATCCTAAATGGCCTTACCAAGAGGTTCGAGACATTCGTGTTGAACTACAACATGAATGCTTGGGACAAAAGCATTGGTGAGCTTCACTCAATGCTCAAAACGGCCGAGGCGGCCATGGGTAAAAGGGTTTTACCCATTCTCACCATCAATGAAGGTGGGAACAATAAAAGGCCTCGTCCCGCACCCAAGGCAAAGGTTGCCAAGGGTAAGGGACCCGCTTGGGGAAAAAGGAAGGGTGGCAAGGGTGCCACCCAAACCACAAGAGAAAAAGCAAAAGGTTGCTACTAACAACCCATGCTTCAAGTGTGGGGAGATTGGACATTGGGCAAGGAATTGTCCTGTCCACCTCTAAGAGTTGAAAGCAAAGAGGGATGTCGGGCAGACCTCAGGTACAATATACATGATCCATATTGATTTAAACATGATATCCTCTAACATATGGGTATTAGATACCGGATGTGGAACTCACATTTGCAATTTGTTGCAGGAGTTCAAAAGAAGTAGTGACTTTAAGAAAGGGGATGTAAGCCTCTACATGGGCAATGGGGCTAAAGTTCAAGTTGAAGCCCGTGGTGACTACATCTTGAAACTTCCAAATGGTTTGGAAGTGATTTTGAACAATGTTTTGTATGCTCCTAGTTTGACTAGGATATTATCTCTGTAGCCCTGTTAAAACAATTTGGATATGTATTATCATTTGTTGAAAAAGATATTCATGTTTCTTTTAATGGTATGTTCTATTTTAAAGCTATTCCCATTAATGGTAGTTATGAATTGGTTCATGAAAATACTTTAAATAGCTCATTGTACCAAACTAACACCAAGAAACTCAAGTTGGACTTGAGTGATACCTATCTTTGGCATTGTCGTCTTGGCCATATAAACAAGAAACGTTTACAAACACGTCAAAAGAATGGTCTTTTAAAAACAAATGAATGTGATTCATTTGATGTTTGTGAATCTTGTTTACAAGGAAAGATGACTAAGGCACCCTTTAGTGGAACTAACAAAAGGGCAAAAGATTTATTAGGAATCATACATTCGGATGTATGTGGTCCTTTTAAGCCAATGACTAGGAATGGTGAAAGATACTTCATTACCTTTACCGACGATTATAGTCGCTATGGGTATGTGTACTTATTAAGGCACAAAGATGAGGCTTTTGAAATGTTCAAAATCTTCAAGAATGAAGCAGAAAATCAACTCAACAAGTCAATTAAAGTTCTCCGTACCGATAGAGGAGGTGAATACCTAAGTGATGCCTTTCAAGATCATCTTAGGAGTTGTGGGATTGTCTCACAACTCACTCCACCTGGAACACCACAACATAATGGTGTGTCTGAGAGGAGGAATCGAACCTTATTGGATATGGTCCGATCTATGATGGCTAGAAGCTCATTACCTCTATCATTTTGGGGTTTCGCTCTGCTCTCCGCGGCCCGTATTTTAAATATGGCCCCAACCAAAAAGGTGGAAAGGACACCTTTTGAGATATGGCATGGAAGAGTTCCATCCCTATCATACTTAAGGGTCTGGGGTTGTGAGGCTTATTAAGACTCCCACCCCAAACAAGTTAGAAGTCCGATCCACCAAGTGTATCTTTGTTGGATCCTAGAGATTCTATGGGATATTATTTCTATGATCCACTGGAACAAAAGGTGTTTGTTGCCAGAAAGGGTGAGTTCTTAGAAGCAAAGTTCCTTATGGAAGGAGCTGGCAGTAGAACAGTGGACCTTGAAGAGGATCAAGAACCACAACCCAATGCACGTTTGGTTGAAACTAGCACTCAACATGAGGATGTTGAGGATGATCAAGGGGTTGATCAATACACACAAGACGTTCGCAGAAGTGGTAGAATTAGTAATCCACCTGAAAGATATGGATTTTTCATGGATGGATGCTATGTGGTAGATTCAGATGAACCAACCACATACCATAATGCATTGTCCAATTCGGATTGTGACAAATGGCTTGAAGCCATGAACGTTGAGATGCAATCCATGTATGACAATCAAGTTTGGGAACTTGTTGTACCACCCCTTAATTCCAAGGTAGTTGGAAGTAAGTGGGTTTTCAAGAAGAAAACTTATATGCATGGAAACTTGGATACTTATAAAGCTAGACTTGTAGCGAAGGGTTTCACTCAAACTCAAGGGGTTGATTATGATGAAACCTTCTCACCTGTTGCGATGCTAAAGTCTATAAGGATATTGTTTGCCATAGCTGCTCATTATGATTATGAGATTTGGCAAATGGATGTCAAAACCGCCTTCCTAAATGGATATCTTGAGGAAGATGTTTATATGGTTCAGCCTGAAGGTTTTGTCGATCCAAAACATCCTAATAAAGTATGCAAGTTGAAGAAATCAATCTATGGATTGAAACAAGCATCGAGAAGCTGGAATCATCGTTTGATGAGGAGATAAAGAAATTTGGCTTCATCAAAAACGCTGATGAGGCTTGTGTGTGTAAGAAGGCTAGTGGGAGCACAATAACTTTCCTAGTATTGTATGTTGATGACATACTACTATTTGGAAATGACATTCCAACCTTGGAAGGTGTAAAAACCTGGCTTGGAAGTTGTTTTTCCATTAAGGATCTTGGAGAAGCCGCCTATATTCTGGAATAAAGATCTATAGGGATAGATCAAGGCGGTTGATTGGTTTAAATCAAAGTGCGTATATTGATAAAATCTTGAAAAGGTTCAAGATGGAAAACTCTAAGAAAGGTACCGTACCTATTCAAAGAGGAACGATATTGAGTACGACTCAATGTCCTAGCTCAATAGATGAGCAAAATAAAATGAAGGCAATCCCATACGCATCTACTATTGGATCCATCATGTATGCAATGATGAACTCGACCGGACGTGTCATGCGCCTTGAGCATGACAAGCCGTTACCAGCAAAATCCTGGAAACAGTCATTGGATGGCTGTTAAGAACATACTTAAGTACCTAAGGAGGACGAGAGATATGTTCCTGATCTATGGATCTGGTGATGAGAAGCTCGTTGTAAAAGGTTACACGGATGCGAGTTTCCAAACCGATCGTGACGATTCACGGTCACAATCGGGATACATTTTCATTCTGAATGGAGGAGCTGTCTCTTGGAAGAGCTCCAAGCAGGATGTGGTGACTCTATCAACTACAGAATCAGAATACGTCGCCGCCGCATGGATTAGCTCAAGAAGCTACATGGTTGAAGAAATTCATTGCCAATCTAGGGGTTGTCCCTTCCATTCAGGAACCCCTAGAGATCTTTTGTGACAACGAGGGTGCGATTGCTCAAATCAAGGAACCTCGTGCTCATCAAAAGACTAGGCACATTGAGCGGAGATTCAACTACATACGAGATGAAGTTGAAAAGGGAAAGATATGTATTCGCAAAGTTCACACGGATCAAAACATTGCGGATCCTCTCACGAAGCTCCTTGAGAAGGCAAAGCATGAAGGTCATACTTGTGCCATGGGACTTCGATATTCTAGTGATTGGATTTGATCTGTAAATTTTGTATTTGGATATGTGGAACTCTATATTATTTGAATAAAAATTATTTGGTTATAGTGTTTCAATTAATGTTCCTATTTAGCATGTTTTATCCATGAGTAAAATGTTTACTCTAAAATGTCCGTAGTCGCTCATACTTGTGGGAACAAGTGTGAGAGTAAGATTATTACGAACTTGGATTGGTTGATATTCATAAGGATGAATATAGAGCAATGGGTTGCTACCAAGGTTCGTAGATATTTGTGGGACACAAATATTGGACTAACCCGCATCTCAAATTTACTACATGGAATCTTAATGATTGATCATAAGTAAATTTGAGTAAAGGCGAATATCATTTGGTATCCTCCGACCTGAGATACATATTGAGTTTGATATTCACTAAGTATATACCTTGAGCTAATTCTTCACTGTCCTGAAATAGTGGACAGTACAAGGGTATGTTCAGATATAACACGAGGTGTTTGTGAGAAACGTATGTAGTCAAGATGGAATTTGTTCCTCTTATTCGTTGAGAGTTAGATGTCTAAGGCCTGATTAAGTTAAATCAACAAGGAATGATCATTGTGTGTCCTTGGATTTAACATGACATCTGTAACAAAAGGATAGATGTGATTCACCTAAATCTTTTCAAGTAGGGTACTTGAAAGGGACGATGTTATTGAATGGCTATAAGTCATGCGTATTAAGGGTAGTAAACCGTTGTTAGGCGGTATTTACTGCTTGCATCAATCTTCTATGAATCTTGGGCAAGTGGGAGATTGAAGGATTCTGTGTGCCCAAGACACTTAGAAGATGGATGTGGTTAATACGTTATGATCCAAGTCGGGTTATACCCAATAACAAGCTTAGCAAACACCAATTTATATTTAATTGAAGATATGATCATGCAATTAAATATTTACACCAATTTAGAAAATGGGTTTTCTAAATAAATTGCATATGAGATGGAACAAATTATAAGGATAATTTGTTGATGTGTTATTGTTATTCTTGTCATTAAAAGGAGTTTAAATAACACTAATAACATATGAGTGTACTTTATTAAATTGTTTAATTAAAGAGCACATATGTCACACTTATAAATTGTGTCTAGAAAGTGACCTTTTATTGTGTGACATATGACTAGTGACAATGTGTTATGTGTTACAAAAATTAAAGGGGGAAACTTTTTCAAACACTCTTTTTTGCCGCCCCTTTGTAATTTTTGATTGGACCACATTGTGTCTGAAAACACACAAACATCACTAGTCTTACACTCAATGATTCATTAATTCCATACATGCAATTTGAACAAGACTCCTTCTCTCCTCTCTCATTTTTCACGGCAATTCCAGCAGAAGAAAGGAGTTTTTCAGTTTTGTCTATTGGTGTTATTTCTTACAAGAAGGTTTTTACTTCACGGCTTGGGGTATAAACACTTGAGGATTTCTTGCTTGAAGTCTTGGTCGTTTTGGAGCATCATTCAACCTTTCCTTAGTCGTTTTTGCTGAAGAAAGGTAGTAATCACAGCTCTATGTAGCTGTCATTTTATGTGTAGTTTAGCATATGTTCATAGCTTGATCATTCACATAAAATGATCCTTTTGATTTGGGTTTGTTTTCATCTTAAAACTTCACTAAGAACATGAAATTTTCAGCTTTTAAAATCGGTATTAAAAGCTACATATCCACTGCGTTTTCTGAAAGTTTAAGTGGTTAAACTTGCATTTTGTGTTCTAGTAAACCCGTCAATTTGGTGTCTAAGTGCGGAGGTTTTTCGATGATTTGAGGCTGTCGGAGCTCCGCCGGAGCTTCGCCGGTGGTCGACGGAGCTTTGCCGGTGGTCGACGGGGATAAAGGGGAAAGGGATTGGGTTTTTTTTTGTAATTTTACACATTTAGCCCCTTAGGTTTTATATTGTTATTATTTTATGTCAAAACTTTAAAAACAAAGTTTTAATATTTTATGCCAAAACTTTAAAAATAAAGTTTTAATATTACATTCTAACCCTATACTTTATATAGCCCAAATTTAAATGATTAATCCATTTATTCATTTAAAAAAATATATACAAAAATTATAAATCTTGTTAAATATTAATTTTTAAGTTGTTAACGTGGTTAAAAGAAAATAACCTTATATATTTATTTATCTTCATAAGTCCATAGGAATTTTAAAGTCTCATATTATTTTATAATAATTATAACTTCATCAATGATATATGTAAAATCTCATAAGTTTATAATCTTATTAAACGGAAGATTAAATGTAAATTTAAATCACAAATTTCACAAAGTTAGTTAAATAACACATTATGTTTTAAAACCACCAAATTGAAATAAGTAGTTTAAATGATATGTTTGATTTTATAAAAAACAAAACGGGTTCGAGTCTATATTTTGTTTTAAAAACAATGGCAGATGTTACATGCTTAGAGTCAAAAGTGGCCTTGATCTTTTGAGCCTTTTTAGCTATTCACTTGCTCTTTCTGATCAAGTTCTTCCTCATAGACTTGTTCATCATAGGCTTCTTGCTCTCTTCAGAAGGATAGTGACCCTTCTTAGAATCCTCAACTCCACCTTTCTCAGAGGAATTCTTCACTATCACTTATTCATCCTCTCACTCAAGGGGTCTATGAGAGGAAGCTCATCTTCACAAGTTTCACACCTAAGTGATCTTACATACAAGATTGTGTGTGGAGGAGCTATCTCACTAGATCCCAGCCCCTACTTGTTTTGATAACAAACTTTTGCATGCAAGGATGAGGATATAATGTTCTTGAAGGTCTCTTCTTCAAGAACACATTTTTCTGCTCTAGCTTTGCTGATCACAAGCTCAGCCTGGCATTCAATCAAATTGGTTATGAGATCCTTGATCTGAGTCCTATAATTGGTGTGCTCCTATTTTAGAACTGAAATGATTTTTTTCTAAGTCCTCTATCTTTAATTTATAAATATTTTCAGCCTTTTTGAAATCAGATTTTAAGATGTTCAAGGACTCAAGATCATATCTCATCTATAAGTTGTAGGACCTGTATCTGTTAACTTTAGCAATACATTCAGGAATACAGTGATGCTCCAATACCTTGGCTTCATCATGGTCAGCCATCAATGCTTGATTTGGAGATGCATCTTCCACCTAAAAGCTCCAGTCAAAGCCTCCTTCTTCAATAGCAACTACAGCTTGCTGCTTTGGCTTCTCATTCTGGGTGGCTTTATCAGTGTAGTTTGGTCTTGATTATGTTTGGCCACCATTTATTCTGGTGTATTGCACTCCTTATAAAGTGTCCCATCAAGTTACAATTGTAACACTTAACTTTGCTCTTATCCAGCCCAAACTTTCCATTGGCTGTATTGCTTCTTCCAACCCAAACTTTCCATTGGTTGTATTGCTGGGAAACTTCCTTCCTATCCGCTTGTAGAACTTCTTGGCTCTATGAGTGATAAGATCCATTGAAGATCATGTACAGGTTGGACTCACCTTAGTTTAGATTGTTTACTTTTGCTTGTAATAGGTCTTTTGTTAGTTTCCTTTTGTATGTATTTAGATTTATGTAGTTTTGCAGTCCAGCGAAACTATGAGCACAGTCAGCTGATTAGTTCGCTCGGTGAAACTACTGTTTCTGTCGGGCGAAACTATAGTTTCGGCAGTATAGTTTCGCTGACAGCGAAACTGTTTGCGAAACTAAGATTGCTATATATAGATTTGATCTTTTTCATTGTTGGTAAGCTTGCAAAACCCTAATCGTGAATCATTGTTGCAAGTTACCTTTTCAAAGTAGTTATTACATAGAAATATCATTGTGCTTGATGTTATTGATTGTTATGATTCATTGTCTTATTTGAATGAGTTCTTATTGTGTTCAATCTTCTTTGCTCATGTGTTTTTAGTTTGTGTGTTGGATATGAACGATTCTTTATATCATTTGCACTGCCATACGATCAAATGGACCAACAATATGGTATTAGAGCTTTAGTGCTCATGATTTGTTATGTTTTTGGTAGTTTTAGTTCAATATCTAATTTCCATCAATTTTCAGTTTATTATCGGGTGTTTTTGATATGAAAATTGATTGAGTTTTGTTAGTTTTTGGTTGTGGAAGCTGTGCTAATTATCAGATCTCAAATTCATTGAGTTTTTGATGATTTCAGATTGATTTTAGGTTGAAAAAGGGTTTAAGGTTCGACCAGCGAAACTATTGTTCTTTCGGCGAAACTACGATCATCTTTCAGCGAAACTATGGGTGTTATCACTATTGAAATCATTTTCTAGTTGTTCTGCGAAACTAGTCTCTTTGAAAGAAAGTTCACCGTGCTTGTGAAGGTTTAACAAGTGAAATTGCTGCCGAAAATGATTTTCAACGAAGTTCAAGCTTGTTTCGTGTGAACTTATCGGCAAAACTAAGCCTGTTATGACAATCGGCTAGCGAAACTGCTGCCGAAATTGTCAGCGAAATTAGCCTTCTCTGCAAAATTGTCAGCGAAATTAGCCTTCTTTGTGAAATTGTCAGCGAATTTACCTACTTTCTGCAAAACTATTGAATTTTCAGCGAAATTGTCTTTTCTCTTGCCGAAACTATATCAATCCAGCGAAAACTACAATGTCAAAGTTAACATCACTCACTCTTGCCAATCTTGAAAGTGTTGCTCCCAATAGGCCACCGAGACTCATTAACAGAGACAATTTCAAAGATTGGAAGAGTTGTCTCAAAGCTTTTTTTCTTCTACACTGATCACAAACCAATGGGAATTGATTATTTCTGGTCCTCACATACCGTCACTGTTGGTGATGTTGTCTCTCAAAATAAGGACCCGTCTTCTTTCACTGAAAAGGATCTGAAGTTGATCGATCGTGGCCAAAAGCCTTTTGGTGCTTTAACTCTGTGCCTGGCACCAGACATCTACAATCATTTTGCAGAGCATAAAAATGCTAAATCTGTTTACGATGCCCTATGTGAGTTCTATGATGGTAACGATGATTTGATAAAGGATAAGAGCATTCAAGCTGAGAAGGAATTCAATTCCTTGGTTAGATACAAGAACGAGAGTCCGACAGATCTCACAAATTGTTTCTTGACAGTTTCAAGCACCTTATAGAAATACGATGAAAGCTCTCCAACAGTGAACAACGTTAACAGGCTACTAGACTCTCTCCCACCTCAGTGGAGTCTTCAGGTGAGGATGCTAAAGCAAAAGAAAGAGGGTTCACAAACTACACGCTGATGGATATTATCAATAAGCTTAAATCCTTTGAGTTGGACATGAGGAGATAGGAATTTAACAAGATCATGATGCCTACATCTGGTTTTACTCAAAATGCTGCTTTATTATCATCCGTTGCAAGCTCTCAAATACAGTATTCAATACAAGGAGGAGTTAATACAAGTAATTTTTCAGGAGGAAATGTTACTGTTGGAAGAGATCAAATTAATTCTAAGGCGAATGTTGAAACTTCAGTTCGATAAAAAACAATGGCTCTTTTTGGAATGTTTGTTCAAAGTTATGAAGCACTTGTGGCAGGAGATTTGAAAGGAAAATGAATGACAATGGAAGACATGTATCAGGTAGATCCTAATGATTTTAAAGAAATGACATCCTGTGGCAAATGGCAATGTTGACTCTTAGAGCTCGAAGATTTATGGAAAGCACTGGACGAAAGAACTTCGGCAAACAAACTTCTAATTCAAAACTGGGATTTGATAAGTCAAAACTGATATGTTTCAACTGTAAACAATTGGGGCATTTCAAACGTCAATGTCCATCACCAATTGTCACCGATTCCAGCAATTCAGGAGTTCCAAGACTAATAATTGAGAGGGAGAAGGAAGATATGAATCACAAAAAGGAGACTGCGTTGATTTCTAACTTTGATTGGAGTGTAGAGGTTGAGGAAACAAGGACTGAGATAAATCATGCTTTGGTAGCTGAGTTTGTTCAAGGGAAGGGGAAGGAAGATAGTAAAGATGGATTTGACCCTTTCAAGGAATTCAAAGAGGAGGTTATGTCGTTTGTGAATGAGAAAGAAGAGAAAGATGTTAGAATGAGGGAAGGTAAATCTGAAGGTCTAAAGCAGGAAGGAAGTTCATCCACTGGGCAAGGAAAGGATTATGATGATGATACTGTCACTGTTGAGGAAAAAGCAAGTCAAGTACTCCAGTGTACCAATGTGAAAAGGCCTTAGCAGCTGAAAAGGGTGTGAGGACTTCCATATGAGGTAATTCAGGATATGTGTTCATCTGCTTGTAAAATAAGATTATTTGGAATTTATAAAGCTAATTGTTATTAATTGATAATAAAAAGGGTTTAAAACGAATTAATGATGAACTTAAATCAATGAATCAAAATTTTTATAAATTAAATGAGGGTTTAAAAGAAAATGATCATTTAAAACGAATCGTTTTGGAAAGAAATATTGAGATTAACACTTTGACTGAAAGAGTTGCCCTGCTAAATTTGAAACAAGCAAACTTCAGTCAAAGTTAGACAAATGGACCATATCAGGAATGAAACATTATGTAAATCTGAATGGGGAGCTAGGATTAAAACGAGATTGGGATATGAAAATGTAAGGGTTTATCCTCCGCCTAGTACATACTGTTATTCTCCTATGCTTGTTCCTCATCCTTCTAAAGATTTAATCAAAACAGACACTGACAGTATATCTGCAGGTTTAAAGGGTGTTAATTCTAAGCACGTTCGTGAAGACTACGACTATGGACCAACTAGTGGGCTTGGATGCACTAGTATTAGTACACCTGATTTTCAGCAGTCTGTTTTAGATCATAAGTCTAGTTTGAATTCTGTCTTTGTTTCTAGTTCTCCTGTAACCAACTCTGTCACATCATGTTCTCATGATGTTTCTATTTCATCTTTAAATTCAGTACACTGTGGTGATGTCTTTTGTTTAGGTGATGATAATGGTGCAACTGATCTTTCTACAAAGCCTAACGAGAAAATTAAAACTAATTGTTTTGATAAATTCTTTTCTCATCCAATTCCATCTTTTACTCCATTAAATATTTCTTTATCAAATGAAAGAATTGCCACTTCGTCTGAAGCTAGCACTAGTGGAACTATTTCTACTGGTACTTCAGATAATCATTCATCTATTTTTGTAAATAATAATTCTTGTTCACATAAACTTCAACCTCGTGGCATGTATAAGACATTTAGTGACATTGATTCTAGTATATCTGAATGTGATAAGGAAATTCACATGATCATATTCCTATCTCATCACATCATAGACCTAGACGCAAACCACACTGTTTCCGATGTGGTCAAGAGGATCATCTTGTTAAGAATTGTCCTACATTGCTTCATGGTCATTTAAATAGGAACTATTTTGGAAATAAATTAACAAAATTGGTTAATATATTCTTTTGCAAAAAAATCGCTTCTTCTAAAGATAAAGTTATTCAAACTTGGGTTCCTATTTCACCTGGTTAATTGTTCTTTATTTAATTTCAGGAGTCATCCACTAAGATTGTAAACAGCGTGTGGCATGTAGATAGTGGATGCTCCAGAAATATGATGGGGTTGAAAGACTTGCTGACCAATTATCGGATTATAAATGGAGGATATGTTGCTTTTGCTAGTGACAAAAAGGGTGAAAAATGATTAGTCAAGGAGAAGTTTCCAATGGCTCTTTAACTTTGGAGAAAGTCAACTATGTCTTTGAGCTAGCGTTTAATATCTTGAGTGTTTCTCAAATTTGTGATAAAGACATTCTAATCTTGTTTAAATCCGATGAATGTCTAATTTTAAAATCAGAGATTGATATTCCAGATGACTTGATTCTTATGCGTGCTCTAAGAAAACATGACACATATCTTCTTGATATGAACTCCAGGGAGTCAAAGTCTACTGCAACCTGTCTTCTTTCAAAAGCTTCAACCTTTGAGTCTCTGTTATAGCATCACCGATTGGGCCACGTTAATTTTAAAATAATAAACAAATTAGTCAAAAACAATCTTGTTAGAGGACTTCCTCCAAAAGATTTCCCTGTAAACCAAAAATGTATGGCTTGTGCCAAGAGCAAACAACATAAAAACCGCATAAGCCCAAACTTGAAAATAGCATAACATGTCCTCTCGAGTGTTACATACTGATTTGTTTGGCCCAATCATCGTTAAATCTATTGCTAAAAAGTCGTTTTGTCTTGTTGTTACAGATGATTTCTCAAGATATTCATGGGTGAGATTTCTTGCTCACAAGGGAGAGGTTGTCGAAGAATTGCAAAAGTTAATACTTTCAATCGAGATAATCAGCAAGAGAAAGGTTCTGGCCCTGAGAAGTGACAACAACACTGAATTCAAAAATCAGATTCTTGATTCATTCTGTGCTCAAAAGGGAATTGTGAGACAATTTAGTGCTGCCAGGACACCTCAACAGAATGGTGTTGCTGAACGAAAGAATCGCACTCTCATTGAAGCCGCACGTACAATGCTGATAGTATCTTCGTTACCCATTACTTTTGGGCTGAAGCGGTAAATTGTGCTTCATATGTTCTAAATCGAGTGTTGATTGTCAAGGACAAAATGAAGACTCCTTATGAACTTTTTCATAAAAGGAAACCTTTAATTGACTTCTTTCGACCATTTGGTTGTTCTTGTACTCTTCTGAATACTCAATCACAAAAGACAAAGTTCGGTTTCATGTCTAATGAGTATTACTTTGTCGGTTACTCTTTTTCTCAAAAGGCCTATCGAGTATATAACAAGAGAACACATATCGTTCAAGAGTCGTTCTATGTTGATTGGCAGGAGTCTAACTCTCCTGATGTTCGATCTGAACCATCATGGTTCTTTGACTCTGATACTGTGTTTAATTCTTTTAATCTTCTAGTTTTCGATGATGATGCGTCCATTCCAATGTTCAAAAAAATATTATTTCCTCAACCCCATCTCCTGCCCATTCCACCTCTTCAGCAAATGATGCCACTTTAGCTGATGTTGGATCATCTTCTCCATCATTTGATCTGTCACCAACCCATGTTTCTACTTCACCAACATCTGTTCACCACCAACATCTCTTCCTTCATCACCCATATCTATCCCATCACAGCCTGTTCCATCTCTCTCACCCCCATCTAATCATTCACAATCTGTGAGCAAAAATTCTCCAAACATCTTCCTTTTAGACACAGACTTCAAAACTTTGAAAGATGATCCTCTTGATAATGTTATTGGATCAATCACTGATGGTGTTCGGACGCGGGGAGTCATCTGGTTTGATTAATATCTGCCTCTTCTCTTGCTTCATCTCTCAAACTATTTCGAAAAATGTGCATGTCTCTCTACAGGACCCATGCTGGGCGAGTCAATGCAATTGGAGCTTTAACAATTCAGAAAGCTCAAAGTTGGAACTTTGGTTGACCTACCTCCTAACAAATGCCCAATTGGTACAAAATTGGTGCTCAAGAACAAACCTGATGATCGTGGTGTGGTGGTGCGTAACAAGTCTAGATTGGTTGTGCAAGGATTTGCTCAAGAAGAAGGATTGACCATACTTAAGTCTTCGCTCCGGTCACCCATCTTGAAGCAATCAAGATTTTTCTCGCTCATGCTGCTAATAAACAGTTCAAGGTCTATCAGATGGATGTCAAGTGTGCTTTCCTTTACGGAGACATTGATGAGGAGATATATGTGTGTCAACCACCAGGTTTTGAGGATCCTGACTTTCCCGATAAAGTCTTTAAGCTTGACAAGTCTCTATATGGTCTTCATCAGGCACTTAGGATTTGGTATGAGACCCTGACCCAGTATCTCTTAAGCAATGGTTTCTCTCGTGGCACCATCGATACGACTCTTTTCAAGAAAGAAGTGAATGGTGAAATGTTGTTTGTCCAAGTTTATGTCGACGATATTATATCTGGTTCCACCAATTCACTGCTATGTCGGGAGTTCGAAGAAGTGATGCAAATCGGTTTTAAATGAGTATGATGGGAGAAATGTGCTTTTTTCTTGGATTACAAGTAGAACAAAAGCATGAGGGCATTCTAATTCATTAGGAAAAGTATGTTAAAGAAAATTTGAAGAAATTAAAGATGAATGACTCCTCTCCTGAAATGACACCCTTTACTACTCAAACATGTCTCACTCCTGATGAGAACGGGAAACCTGTTGATCCTCATCTCTACAAATCTATGATCGGTTCCCTTATGTATCTTACACGTCGTCCTGATATCACTTTTGCTATAGGATATTGTGCTCGATATCAGTCGGCCCCAAAAGAGTCTCATGAGAAGCCTGTCAAGAAAAATTTTCGTTATCTCAAAGGCTCATCTCCTTTTGGTCTATGGTATCCTTATGGAGGGAATTTTGATTTACATGCTTATTCTGACAGTGATTCTAATGGTTGCAGGTTAAATAAAAAATCGGTGACTAGGGGGTGTCAATACCTGGGCAATTGTCTGGTGTCATGGCAGAGCAAGAAACAGACCACTGTTTCCATTTCTACAGGGGAAGCAGAATACATTGCTGCCTCTAGTTGTTGTTCCCAAGTCCTTTGGCTACAACACCAGATGATTGACTATGGAATTTACTTTCTCCAAACGCCGTTGTTTTGTGACAACAAAGCATCCATCGGGATCACTAAAAATCCTATTCATCATTCTCGAACCAAGCACATTGAAACACGGATTCATGCAATTCATGATGCCCAAGAAAAGGGTTTTATCAATATTATTCTTACTGACACAAAAAATCAAAAGGCAGATCTTTTCACAAAAAGTTTTGATAAACCTCGCTTTTATGAATTGATCTCTATGCTAGGGTTAATATCCTTTTAAACCTCTTTTCTTTTCTTTTATAAAATTTTCTTTAAATATATATATATATATATATATATATATATATATATAATTAATATATATATATATATATATATATATATATATATATATAATCATAGTAATAATACATCCTTTTAAAATAAAATTTTGGGAGAGTAACTAAATAACCTGGGTGTTGAATTTGAAATGATGAGAATGATTCTATATCTTCCGGATATATTCATTTATGCATGACTCGTACTTAAAATGAGAAATGATAGTAACTGATGCTCCTCTCTGATTTACATCTTATTTTTTATGAATATTAAAGTAAATTAAACAGACTCTTTAAACGATATGCTTGGTAGACTCAGCCTGAAGAATAAAATATACAACAACAATATGATTTAAATTAAAATCTCTGCTTAAGGATGTCTGGATTTACGTGATCATTTTGGCCTGCATGAAAACTGAGTCCCGACAAAAAGTGGATTGAGAATTGATCTTTGACTCATGTCATGTACATTTGTGTCTTGTACTTGTGCTAATCTCATCTGCTGTATGGTAGTACAGACTTGGAGTGGTGATCTCCTCTGTTGTACAGTAGTACTGACCTGGAGCTCTCATCGGCACATATTTAATGATGATCTCCTCTATTATACGTGAGTATAGACCTGGAGCTCTTACTATCTTGATCTAAGATGTATTAAATCATCTAAACGATAAATTCATCACAGAATGAAATATTCTGTTGATTATCTCTTTCACTGATCCATACAAGACTTGTTCTTAAGATCATATCAAAATTCAAGAAATCCTGTGGTTAGGTGAGCGTTTTTGCCAAATGATTATGGGGTCCTATCATTTTAAAGCATCTGATCGAACCTTAACAAATCATCTGCTGTTGGTTGAAAAAGATAAGGCATGGGTTTAAATGGACAAACATATCAGCAATCATTATTGATCTGTTTGAGAATTTCAAAATCATTCAAAGACTGTGATTAGCTTCAGTTATCGGTATGATCTCATTGCCGGTCGATGACTAAATTCATCTCTGTGCTAATACATATCTTGAGGATGTGATCTCTAATCAATTTTGATCTCAGTTATGGTTTTTTATAAAAAAATAAAAATGCAGCGAAACTATAATTTCGCTATTTGTTTCGCTAGAGGAAATTGCAATTTCGCTCAGCATTCTCATCCCATCCGATGTCTTTTTGATCTGAGTTTCATCTGACAAAATTGCAACTTCGCTTAGCGAAACTATAAATTCGTCTAGCAAAACTGTAGTTTCGCTCACTACTAAACTACAAGCTCTTTAAGTCTTTTTGCGAAATTAAACTCTCACTTTCGCACTTTTGTCATGTGCTGCTCCTTAGGACTTTTCCGTGACTCTCTCTTGCGTTTATGTGACTTTGTGTTGTTGCTTATGATGTTCATTGATTCCTGTTCGCAAGTGAGTTTCGACATCTGGAAAATCACTAATCTTGTTAATAATATCACATTGTGAGTATATTTGATCGAGACTCTTCGGTGCCTTCACTGTTCATCCAGCGAAACTACCGATTGTCCAGCGAAACTGAACGAAAGTTCTTAATTTCTTAGCGAAACTGTAAGGTTATGCTGTCCGAGCGAACTTAACAGTTTTGCTGACTAATTTTCAGTTTCGCAATGTCGAAACTATAGTTTCGACCTATTGAATCTACCTCACTATTTGGGCAAACTAGTGTGTTCTTGCTAGTGAAACTATACTTTCGCCTGCCGAAACTAAATCTCTTCCTGCGAAACTATATTATCGGCCAATGAATTTATTAATTTTATTTCATATTATTATTATTATTATTATTATTATTATTATTATTTATTCTTTTCTTCTTTTATGTTTTCATTCTTCGTACATTATTCTAATGTAATTCATTTGGTTTGTATCTCATGTTTCAATGGCAAATTTAAAGTTCGATGAGAGAAACAACATCACTGCTATCTGGATGATACACATCCTAAAGCTGTCGGGTTCAGAGACTGTATTCGGTGGTTGCAGAGATCTCCTGTAGCTTATGCTATTTCTCATTCCACCACCATATATGATATTCACATCAAAGATTCTGGAGATCTGCTGAATATGATGCACGAGGAAATACTCAAAGAATTATAGCCAAAGTCTTAGAGCATGAGGTGACCATTACTGCAGAGACAATTTCGATGATTCTGAGGCTAGAGGAGGATTCTGGTGAAGAGGTTCTATTTCTAATATAGAGGTGTTCGAAGCATTCAAAAGCATGGGTTATGAGGGGCCAACTATTGGTTCCCGAAAGGAGATCAAGAAGTCATTTCTCTCCCAGGAATGGAGATTTATTGCTCATGTCTTCATCATGTGTCTAGATCACCGCAAAGGTGGATCAGACAGGCTAAACATTGACTGGGCAAAAGCAATGGTGTTGTGCTGCAAATGAGAGAAGGCAAATATAGCTAGACTGATATTCGCCTGCATGGCAGAGAATGTGATGGTCTTGAAGAAGGATTAATGATTGTTGTATCCTCGATTTCTTCAAATGATCTTTGACGACCTAATACCAAATGTGCCAAAACACGGGGAAGTGAAAAGACTGGTACAATGAAACCGTATCTTTGCTTACGTATCTTGCTACTGTTGGTTATTCCCATGAGTGGGAAGATTAACCCATTCTTAGGAAAACATGTACCCACCAGAGAGATGGAACTACATTAGACGGGTGGATGAATCTGAGAGTAAAAGAGCTAAAGAAACCAGGGCACAACAATCTCATGCAACCAGGAAGAGAAAGAGATATGCTAAAGAGAAAGATTATGATTTTGAATAAGAAGTAAATGAAAGAGCTGAAGAGATACGGATAGAAAAGGAGAAGAGATCGAGAAGAAAGCTGATATAGCATAATCAGAGAGGAGAACTAAACAGAGACATCAAGCATTCATGACACTCAGAGGAGGGAAGAAATAGGAGATTTAGATGAAGATATGATCTGTAATTAACAGTTCTCTGGCAAAGGAACTGAGTATGATAAAGACTAAGCTCACCAACCAAGAGATAAAGGAGAAGCAAAAAGATGAGATGATAGAGGGGATGAAGAAGATGCTTGTTGATCAAAACTGTCTACTGAAGAAGTTGTTTGAGGAGATTGCCCAACTGAAAGTTGTTGCCGGCCTGCCTAATCAACTAACTCAATCTGAGTTAGATGATTTGACTAATACTTCAAAGTACCCATTCTTGAACGTGGGTACTTCATCTAGGGCAGGAAAGGGCATATCTGGTGTAGCAACTGCTGATGCTGAAGATTGTGAAGTAAGAAATGAAGATGTAGGAAGAGAGAATGAGAGGAAATTCTGACGGCTGGGTTTATAAACATGGGACTTGATGTCGAGAAGGATCTGGTTGGAGAAGAAGTGGAGAGGGAGAAGTCGGTAGACCAAGATGGTGAGAAAGAAAAGAGACTAGTTGATGAAGAAGAGGATGATGAACAACTTGTAGACTGTGATTCTGAACTTGAGTTCTATGAAGTTGATGAGAGGCCGTTGATTTATGTAGCCAAGAAAGGAGAGATTGATGAAGATGTATTTGAGATGGATAAAGATGAGAGTTTTGTTAAAGAGAAAGAGCCAGAAGAACTGACTCCCCTTTTCCAACACATGGAAGGGCTGAGTAGGAAAGAGGCTGACAAGTGGATTATAAGTTGGTGCTATAACCCTGGCCTCAAAATGTTCATGATAAAGAGGAGAGGGGGTGGAATTAGCTACTTCCATAAGAGGAAGGCTTTCAAGACCTTGCCTAAATGGGATTTAAGACGACTAGCGACTCTACCATTACTGAAGGCAAATCTGAGTGAACGAGCCTCTCTGTTAGAGAAAGAAATTTAGAATGGGCTAAATGACAATTTTGAGTCTTTTGGTTACATGAAGGCTGAGAGGAAATGCTCAAAGAGAGACAAGGATTGGGAGACTGGCAAGGGAAGAATTGTACTAAGGGTGAAACCCCCAAGGACCATGAATAAGGTCAGATTGGTAGATCCCTCCCCAAATGATTACAGAGCTTTGAAAACTGGTTTTATGATAATAATACGGGGGAGGCAATCATCAGAGTGAAGAATGGTGCTGAGATCAAAGTTTTTGATCCAATGGAACTATTTAGTTTCTGTGATGAAGACCTGCTGGTTCTTTGCGAGAATCATATCAAAGCGGTGCAGGTGAGGAAACGAGGAAGGAAGCCAGTCTCTTTATGACTGTAGCAAACAAGATAAGAGGTGTGAGGGTAGAGGTGAAGACATTAGCCAAGAGAGTAAGGGCCCAAGATGACCTAAACATGGATGTACAGGATTTGGCCAAGCAGTTTGAGCGAGCAAGTGCTCATCCCGAAGGGGCTCGTGAAGCAGGAGGAAAACATGGAGAATCATGTGCTGAAGCCTCCAAGGAAGGTGTTCCAGGAGGTGCTGAAGATTAATCAAAGGCAACGAAGGACACTAGAGCTGAAAAGACACATCAAGACGAGTGAAGGTGGTGAGTTCCAACTTAGGGGGAGTATTGAAGATCATGTATAGCTTGGACTCACCTTAGTTTAGATTGTTTACTTTTGCTTAATAGGTCTTTTGTTAGTTTCCTTTTGTATGTATTTAGATTTATGTAGTTTTGCAGTCCAGCGAAACTGTGAGCGAAATTATAGTTTCGCTCATAGTCAGCTGATTAGTTTTCTCGGCGAACTACTGTTTCTGTCGGGTGAAACTATAGTTTCGGCAGTACAGTTTCAAAGACAGTGAAACTGTCTACGAAACTAAGACTACTACATATAGATTTGATCTTTTACATTTTGGTAAGCTTGCAAAACCCTAATCGTGAATCATTGTTGCAAGTTACCTTTTCAAAGCAGTTATTACACAGAAATATCATTGTGCTTGATGTTATTGATTGTTATGATGTTCATTGTCTTATTTGAATGAGTTCTTATTGTGTTCAATCTTCTTTGCTCATGTTGTTTAGTTTGTGTGTTGGATATTGAACGATTCTTCATATCATTTGCACTGCCATACGATCAAATGGACCAACAACTATTTGCTGGACTGTCTCCCATACTCCAAATCATCTGGATGGATACAGTCCAGGTCTTCAAGGGTGAAAATAAAGCTGCCACAACTTTCATCAGAAGACATAAAAGCTTGAGAAGAACTTGTCTCTTGGAATTGGTTTCCTTCAGTATAGTTCTCCCTTGGTGTCTCCGGGAAGGTGATGAAAGGACCCTTTTATGAGTTGTCAGGGTAGCATATGAGATGATGTTGGGGTTCTATGTTATCCCTTTCAGCCACATGAAGGGCTGAACCCATTTGATTGCTGGAGTTGCAATGTTCATCTCCAACTGGTATCCACTGAGATTGCCATACAACTCTATCAAAGTAAGAGTCTTAAGGTTCTCAATCCTCTTGATAACAACATAATAATATGTCCATTGCCTAGGAAGAAAGGACATGAATTTCCTTACAATATCCCTATTTTCAAGAGTTACTCCAACATCCATTTGAGTATCCACAATCTTAACATACCTAAAGTATTGTTGAGTCATGGTCTCACCTGTTTTGAAGGTGAAATTTTCAAACTGCTGCTTCAGGAGATCCTTCTTGTTCTCCTTGGCTTCAGTGGAACCCTCATACATCAGTTTCAATGCATCTCTTAGCTACTTAGCTATTTTGCATTTCTTGAAACCTCTGTATACAAAGTTTGGAAGAGCAGACTAAAGGGCTGTTATGGCCTTTTGATCAAATTTTACTCTCTTTCTATCTTCATCGAGTAGTCAACCACAACCTTGGGGATCATACCACCTCCAGCAGCTGCTGAAGAGGTGCTTGGTATGTAAGGTCCAGTAATAACAGACTCTCACAGTATTGAGTCTAGAGACTTGATAAAGCCTTCTGTTCTTTAGCACCAAGTGTTAAAGTCATCAAGAGTGATCACTGGGGACTTTGTCATGGTTCCAGTTTCCATATCAGCTTTAGAGATAGCTGCCATTTGAGATTTTAAGTATTTTTTGTGTATGAGGGATCTTAAGATGGTGAGATCCTATATCAAGAGCCTAGAATGCTCTTATACCAATTACAAGACCGTTTAAGGGTACTTGCTTACAACACAACAACACAAGAGGAGAGTGTGCAACAACACTTAACATATCAAATGGGGAACTAGAAACCAGTTTTAGCGAGAATTAAGAAACACAAGTATTCAAGAGACAGAACAAGAACATCATAAATAGTTGGTTTTCAAGGATGATGTATATTGCTCTCTAGTTCCTTACAAGTGTTTACAAAGCAACGGATGATAAGATACAAGGACCAGAGATACTTATACTACAACCTACAGCGGCCATACTTTGAAGGCCAGCTGGATACATGATCTAGACAACACAAAATCAATGTAGAGTCGAAAGGTAGATTGCCTTTTGACTAGTGACTATGACATGCCATAGCTCACATCCTTACATATACAAAACAGATAAAGTACATAAAGTAGAAAGTTATAGACTCAAGACCTCAATGTACAATTACCAAAAGCATGGACCTTTCACCAACTTATGTAAAGTTGGTGTCTAATCAGAGTGCAGCAGAATGGGGTTCAACTTTATGGAAAAGGTACATCAGATAAAGCATGTGTTCAAAAGTCTTCGGACGAAATCTGTCTTCAAGTGCTGGCTTTGGAAGACTTTGTCTCTGAAGCTTCGGAAGACTTCATGTTTGGCTTCGGAAGATATTGGTCTTGGCTTCGGAAGATTTCACACTTAGAATATTTCTAAGGCAAAGTGTGAAACTTCCGAAGCATTTCACTTTAGTACACGTATGCATGCATGCAGGAGAGACTTTGGGTGTTTGAGTTACATCATCCTTATATCAAACCTTACACATATACCTATAATAACGAGGGTGGCTGCAACATAATTGTTAAATCTACATTTGGGGGATGTCAATTACTTAGTGGAAGGATAGTCTCATGGCAATGCAAGAAACATACTGTGTATCTGCATCAATTGCTAAAGCTGATTATATTGTTGTTGCAAGCTGTTGTGCTTAAGTGCTTTGAGTTTAGAATCAGATGATAGACTATGGATTCAACTTCAAGGAGACTCCTATCCACATAGACAACACCAATGCTATCTCAATCACAAAACATCCTGTGCGGCACCCAAAGACAATGAAAATCAGCTCTGGTATCATTTGATAAGGGATCATTTTGAAAAATGATTGATAAAACTGTCAAAGTCAACACCATTGAACAATATGCTGATATGTTCATAAAAAAACAGAGATTTATATATTTGTATCAGCTATTACGAGGATTAACTTTGAGTAGATTTTTTTTATTAATTTCAAAATTGTTTTTCAAACATGTGTGTCTTTAAAATTTTCAAAATTATCACTCATCTAAGCCCTATTTACCTTGGAAGAAAATTTTTCTAACTGATATTTCTAAGAATTTTAAGAACTAAAGATATATTTTCTTTCGAAAGACATTAAATTGTCTTTGAAAGAAACTTATGTATTCAAATCTAATAACTACTTACTAAGTAATTTGAACTTAGGAAGAAATTCTGATATATCTTACAAAGCTTAAATATGCTTATAAGTACTTTTAAGTTTTTAAAGATAATTTTCTTTCGAAAGCAATTAAGTCTTGTAAGCTGGCCATCACATTCTCTGCCATGCAGCCGAATATCAGTCTAGCTATATTTGCCTTCTCTCGTTTGCAGCACAACACCATTGCTTTTACCCAGTCAATGTTTAGCCCGTCCGATCCACCTTTGCGGTGATCTAGGCACATGATGAAGACGTGAGCAATAAATCTCCATTCTTTGGAGAGAAATGACTTCTTG
Source organism: Flaveria trinervia (assembly GCA_025506515.1). NCBI lineage: Eukaryota > Viridiplantae > Streptophyta > Magnoliopsida > Asterales > Asteraceae > Flaveria > Flaveria trinervia. The sequence goes on from CM046442.1 coordinate 82,584,878, forward strand.
ACCTCCTTTCGGGAACCAAAAGCTAGCCCCTCATAACCCATGCTTCTGAATGCTTTGAACACCTCTGTATCAAACATAGAAACCGCTTCACCAGAATCCTCCTCTAGCCTCAGAATCCTCGAAACTATCTCTACAGTAATGGTCACCTCATGTACAGGATCGATATTGGTCACTTAACACTATGTTTTCTCTCAAACTCACTTAGAACAACACTCAGATAAAGATAGAATCAGTAAGAGTTGATCACAATATAGAAATTAATAAAGAACACAAGAAGTAATTTTCAAGGTACTTTTATATATTGCTTCTCAACTCAATAATACAAGACTCTTACAAGTAGTGTGGAATGAGTTACAAAGAGAACTTATATATAATACTACCTACAGCTAGATATACTTTGATACCAGCTGGGATCCTATAGCTAAAGTCTATACTACAAGACTATAATTTAAGGTATCTCGGATAAAGACTTATCTGAGATATGGTAGTCAGGACATGTCCCTGACTTACCTTTTGTCACCAACTAAAGTTGGTAACTTGTACTATCATAAAAGGTGAACAGTGGAATAAAGTATGGTCAACTACATGGCTCTTTAGGAAGAAGCCATGCAGTATCACAGGTCTACAGCGGAGTGTCAGAGACCATACTTATGTTCACTGATTCATAGTAGTGTCTTCCGAAGGTTAAATGGATTCGGAAGAGTACATACTTCCGAAGCCACTTATACTTCGGAAGAGGCTGCTTCTTCCAAGGCTTGGAGACTTATTCTTTTCATCATACTTCAGAAGTAGTCTTCAGGCTTTTCTTCTAAGACTTGATCTTCGGAGGCATGCTCTTGACTTCGGAAGTAGAGTTTTGTCTTCGGAAGTCGATCTTTCACTTTGTCTTCCGAAGAACTCTACTACCTTCGGAAGTTCCATGCTAAGCTTCGGAAGCCCTTGCATGTAGTACCAAAATTGTCTAAGTGAATTGTTTTGGTTGCACCAGCCTTCTTCTTGATCCAACAAACTCCCCCTAGGCTGATGCTACCAAAACTTCACTTGTCTCTGCTTCTCAAAACTTTCAGCACCAAGGAGAGTAGATATTTGTCTGTTTCCTTGTTCTTCCCTGATGTGGTGCTGAGAAGTTTGTACAATTCCTTGGTAGACAGGAAGTCCAGTCTGTCACCTTGGATGACATGTACACTCTATTGTTGCCCTCTGAAAAGAGTTAGTTGATGGGAACTGTAATCATATTCCTATCTAACTATAGTTCCAATTCTAGACCCTCCACCATCTGTAGAAAGGCAACGCCCTTGATAGGAGATCTTTCTTTGTCTTCCTGTCTTCTCAACTTCAACTCTTCTTCAATCTTGGCTTTTGCAGTTAGCTCGGCTAGATGAAGACTGTTGAGATGATTTCTGATGAGTGCAGCAGTTTCAGAGTTGGAGGGGTTGGAGAATGGCTTCTCTGCTAACTCAGCAATATCAAATCGTCTGGAGTATAGCAGGGAGGTTGCATTAAGTCTGTTGACTTCGCCATTCTCCCTTTCCACAACAAAGTTATGAGAATTTCATCGAACCTCCACTGGATTATTTTCTTTCTAGGAACAAGAAACTGACTAGGAATCTTGTCCACTTTCTTGGTATCCAGCAGAGTCACTACTTTCCTTCTAAGTTTCTTCTCTTCATCTTTTAATGAATCTGAGTTGAGACCTAGAAGTCTAGCATCCTGGTCCAATGGTCCTCTAGGCAAATCAAGGAATTTATCTCTTGTGAGGGAACATGAAGATCCGTCAACATATGTAATGTTGACAGAGTCTTCTTCACATGAGACTTCACTCAGAGTACTATAGTTGGCGAGCTTCATATTGATTTCCTTGAAGTCCTCGAGAGAGAGATGTTGAGAAGGCTGAGGGGATAGTTTTGGATGGTAGTTGGGTATGTTGAGGTTCAAAGGTTTAGGAGAGTGTTTTAGGTTGAAGGATGGGAAGTTTAGGTGGTTGAGGTGAGGGAGTGGATGTGGGTAATGATGTGGGTTCAGGGTGAAAGGCTCGGTTTGATGGTGAAGGGTAAGGGTGAGGGTTCAAGTTATGGTTGAGAGGTTGAAGTGAAGGTCATCCCCTTTACCCTTCTGTACATCTCTTTTCTTTTTCCCAACTAGATGTCCGCCTTGATTTCACTGACAATTCATTGGAGTGTCTTCTCAGACATGGGACCCACCTGCCTTCTAGAGAAGCCATGGGCCCGAAGATAGTCTTTCATCCAGGCCTTTTCACTGAGCTTCCTGGTAGCAGTGACCCTAGCTTCTTCCTCCTTCTTCTTCTTCTTCTCCTTTGTCTTTTCTCTTGCAGCCTTTCTTCTTTTTTTCTCCATTTGATCCTGCTCTTTGTTTTAGAGCCAAAGGACCGTCTCATCATTGTGTGGAGAGAGTTCTTGAAGATTAAAGCCTCTAGAGATTAGGAAATTTATCTTTTCTCTCCTCAGCTGCAATTCAGCTTCCTTTTGTTCTTCTTCTTCTTTCTCCAAGGCCAACATGGCTTCTTCTTCAAGTTTCAGCCGGGTTGCCTTCTCCAGATTCACCAACTCCTCTAGTGGTAGCAGGAGTGTTTCTTCATTGGCAGCTCCCAATTGGATAAGCTGGTCAATGATCTCTTCTCTCTTCTTGTTGTTGACAGCCTCCTAATTGGCTATAGCTGCTTTTGTACTGGCAGCTAGCAACTTCTCAGTAGGAAGTCTCCTTTCTTCTTTAGTTTCTCAATCTTCTCCTCTTCCTGAAGCTCTTCCACAGTCATCTTTCTTTTCCCTTTATCTTTTGAAGAGCCTGACTGTGGTGGTTCTTGGAGAGTGGATTCTGATTGTGAGAGAGGCAGAGATGGTGTCTGGGATGGAGGTAGATTCAAAAAGTACTCATTGTTCACCTCAGATGCCATTTCAAGGATTGCATCTGTGATGATCAGTTCCTCGTACATTTTGAACAGTCCTTCCGCAGCTTCCATTTCAGCTTTGGAAGATTCAGCTTGTTCTTCCGAGGCTTTAACTTCAGCTTTGGAAATTGGAGGAGATGCAGATTCTGTCCCAACTATTTTAGTTGTTGGGCCATCAGTCCCCATTTCCCCTTTGAATTGAATCTTAGGTTCCATGTGGACCTTAGGTTGACCAACTTCTTTCACAGTGGTAGAAGGTGCAGTAAGCCTTTGAAGCTCTTTAGCTCCGTAGTAAATCATTGCAGCATCAGGGCTTGGCTGATCAGTGGAGATCTCAACAGAAACTTGGTGAAGAGTTGTAGAGATCGCTGAGCATCTTTGAATCAATCTGAAGGATAACTTGAGATGGCTTAGACACAGTGATGATAGGAGTAGAAGATCTTGAAGTTGAAGATTGGTTCTGTGGTTCCTCAGATGTTTGTCTCTGAACATTCTCCCCCTTTTTGGTAGTATCATCTTGAGAGCTAGATGAGCTAGAGGAAGAAGTCAATGAGACCTGAACAGGTACACGCCTAACAAACCTCTCTGTCTGTTTCTCAGCTAGTTTAGCCTTGAGATTGTCAATATCAAGTTCCTGAGTGCGTACCTTTCTTCTAAAGTCTTAACCAAGAATTCAAGGTTTGAGACTTTAGATAGAAGGTCTTGTTTGAGGAGTTGCATGCTTCCCTCATCATCTTTTGAAGAATCACGGGGAGATGAGGTAACATACCTAGTATGTTCAGCCTCACCACCAGATGTGGTTTCTTGGCACCCTGGTTTCCCGTGCTCAATGATGTCTCTTTCAAAGTCATCAAAAGACTTGGTTGCCGCAGATTCAGTCTGAGATATGTTACCACTGTCCATAAGGTCCATTGAGGCACCTTCAGTTATAGGTTGTTGATGGGGGCTAGAGATAAGGGATTTCTCCGGGCTCTATTGATCTTGAAAGGGGTGTTGTAGATCAACTTCATTTCCATGGAAAGATGTTATCCCTTCATCAGTTTTGAAGAGAAGGTCAGTAAAAGATAGGGAGGTTAAGCCAATTGACCCGGGACCTTGGTCAATGTCTACAGGCATTGAGCTTTTGGTAGGGCTATCCCTAGTTGGCTGCTCATAAGAGTGTAAACACTCATTCTAAGGGCTTTTGGTTTGGGTGTCGAGCTCTTGGGTTTGAGACTGAGGAGACTCAAAAGTCATATTAAGGTTAATAGAGAAGGATGGAGAGACCTCAGACTGAGTGGGAGCCCATGTTTCCATTCTAGTCTTTTTGGATTGAACAGGAGGGGCTTGTTCAATCAGAGTACATTGAACAAGGGTTCGTTTGGGGCGTCTTTGGTATGTGATGGTGATGGGTGGAGAAGGCAGTGTTGGCATTGTGCTGGAGGTTGCTGGTGTGGGTTCATCACCTGTGGGGTGAACAGGGATGTCACCAGGATACCTGGAAGCAGAGTGGTGTACCTTCCAGTGAAGTTGGTGCACACCTTCTTCAATGTCTTAAAGATAGTGGGCCTCATCTGAGGGACAGTCAGAGCAGCTGCACAGACAAGCATACTCTAGTCCAACTCACAGTTGATTATGTGTTGAATGAATCTGGGATACAAAAAGAATGTCTTTCTTTGTAGATTTCCAATTAGATTGGTGAACACAAATCTTGAGTAATTGAATCGCAGGCCTCTCACCAATCCATGAACTAAGCATCCTAGTTCATATGGGATTTGATCCCATCCCCCAGACTTGTTTGATAGGCAGTGGAGGACAATGTGCAGGAGGAACTTCCAGTTGTAAGAGAAGTTGAACTTGTAGACTGTTGACCTGCTTATGTCTCCACCATATCCTATTAGGATGTAAGTGTTGTCCAAATCTGCTTTAGGGAATTCAGTAGGAGCTCCTTCATCATGAAGCTCTAGATGCTCCCTGATGAGTTGTTCAGTGATGATCAACTCCTGTCCACAAATGCTAGACCTCAGTACACGAATCCCATTTAGGGTTTTGGCTTGACCATTTCCCCAAAATTTGGCCATTTGGTTGGAGTAAACAGTGGGGTTAACGGTAAGGGTTGTGTAGTAAGATGATTGTGTGAGAAAGGAGATGATTTCAGAGAAGTCAGCATCTCTTGATGAATCAAGAAGTGCGACTTGGTTGTGCTGAGGGTTAAGTGCCATTGGAGAAAGGTGAATGTAGATGATTTTGAGCTTGGGTAAAGTTAGAGAGGAGAAAAAATTTCTAGGGCAATAAAAAGAAATTGCAGGTAAGAAGATGAAATTGAATAGTCGAGATTATTTAAAAGAGGGTGGGAAGACGGTAATGGGGGTTAGGATAAGGTGATGTGATGTTTTAGTGGATGAATTGACAGTGGCGGTAAGGTTAAAATCAGTTAAATAATCCGATATCATTAACAAAATCTTTGCTTTTTACAGTGTGGGGCCCAAGAGATTTACGTTACACAGTAGAATCTCTCTTCCGAGTGTAAAACATTTCCGAAGGTAATTTGTCTTCCGAAGGCAATTCTTACTTTCGAAGCAAAAACTTTGTTTCCGAAGGTTAGGATTGCTTTCCGAATGAAGAGTGTGTAATTCTCGGAAGTAGATCTGATCTGTAATCAATCGCTTCTTTCGAGACCAAAAACTCTTCCGAGAAGAAAATTATCTTTTGAGAAATTTTGCTTCGGAAGATATGAAAATAACTTCCGAGGTTAATTTCTCTTCGGAAGGAATTTACACTTAGAAAAATTTTAGAGAGATCTTTTGTACTAGGGCTTAAATTATATTGACATAAAACTTACATATTAAAAGGTTTTTCAAAAGAGTTTAGGTTAATCAATGTTTATCATCTCAATAGCTGTTATGATATACTAAAATCTTTGCTCATCAAAAGGTTTGGTAAACAGATCAGCATATTGTTCATTTGAATCAACTTTGATTAACTTAATTAGATTCTTCTCATGAATATCTCTAATGAAATGGTACCTGATGTCAATATGCTTTGTTTTGGAGTGCTTCACCGGATTTTCAGTAATGGAGATAGCACTGTTGTTGTCAATATGGATAGAGTACTCATAAAGTTGAATCTATAGTCTAACATCTATTCTGAATCCATAGCAGTTGAGCACAGCAGCTAGCAGCAACAATGTATTCAGCTTCAGCAGTTGATGTAGAGACACAGGATTGTTTCTTGCATTGCCATGAGATGATCCTTCCACCAAGAAATTGACATCCTCCTAATGTTGATTTCTTGTCAATGTTGCAGCCACCATAGTCATTGTTAGAGTATCCATAGAGATTGAAATTCTTGTTTCTGGGATACCAAAGACCTAGTTTAGGTGCTCCTTTGAGGTATCTGAGGATTTTCTTAACAGCAGCTAGGTGAGACACCTTGGGAGCAGCCTGATATCTTGCACAAATGCAAGTAGCAAACAGAATATTAGGTCTACTGGCTGTGAGATACATCAGAGAACCGATAATTGCCCTATACTGATGTTGATCAGTATCCTCCCCCTCAAGGTCAGGACAAAGATTATGGTTTCTGGGTATGGGTGTCTTGGCAGGCTTGCAATCTTTCATTTCAAATCTTTCTAAGATGTTAGAGACATACTTAGATTGATTAATGAAAAACCCTTCTTTCATTTGCTTTACCGGAATCCCAAGGAAAAAGTCCATTTTTCCCATGGAACTCATCGCAAACTTTTTCTTCATAATGCTCTCAAAGTCCTTACACACTTGATCATTTGAAGAACCAAATATGATGTCATCGACATAGACTTGAACAAGCAAGATGTCCTTTCTAGACTTTCTGATGAAGAGATTCTTGTCAATGGTACCTCTAGTGTAGACATTCTTTAGAAGAAACTGAGACAGAGTCTCATACCACAACCTAGGTGCTTGGTGCAGCCATATAGAGCTTTATCTAATTTACACACATAGTTGGGGTGCTGTGGGTCTTCAAATCCTAGAGGTTGCATATATAGACTTTCCTATCTATATCCCCATATAGAAAGTCACACTTGACATCAAGTTGATAGATAGTGAAGTCCTTGGATGCAGCATAAGCAAGGAAGATCCTAACTGCCTTAAGTCTTACAACTGGTGCAAAGACATCAGTATAATCAATCCCTTCCTCTTGTGTGTATCCTTAAACTACAAGTCTTGATTTATTCTTGATGATCAAGCCTCTATCATCTCTCTTGTTTCTGAAAACCCATTTAGTGCCTATTGGTACTTGACTAGATGGTAGCGGACATAGGTTCCATACCTTCTGTCTCTTGAATTGAAGCAGCTCATCTTGCATTGATTCAAGCCAGCTACTATCTTTCAAGGCATATTTGACAGGATCAGCGATCACAAGTTTGATGTATTAGGATTCAAAGCAGCGGAATACAAACAGGAATTAGACAAATTGTAGCAAGTAGTCGATACTTGTATGCATTAAGATCACATACGGTTATAGTGAGAGAATATATATTTCTGTTTCAAGGAATGTTTATAGATGTAGAATATTTCTAATCAAATCATTCATATCATTCCCGTCATGCACTCTCATATTACAATAGGTTGTCACTCTTTATATAGAGTGCAACAATCACTACTGTTATCACGGAAAGTGACAACTGGCAGATCTAATACAAAAATAACTAATTCTTAACAAACTACTGAAATGTTCACAACTACTGAGAACATATCAGAGTGTTAAGTACAAAATATAAAACTACTGAAAACAACGACTGAAGAACAAGCTCTTCAGTCGTTTTACAAAACTACTGAAACATAGAAATATAAAACTACTGATATCACAACTACTGAAGAAGTACTCTTCAGCAGTTGTGACAAACTACTGAGGCTTCAGTACTTGATCTTCAGACTTTGACCTTCAGGTGTTTCATCAGCTGATGACTTCAGTAGATATCATCAGCTGATGTCTTCAGTCTTTGTCTTCAGACTTTGTACATCAGTTGTTGATCTTCAGTACTTGTAAACTCTTCAGCTGTTGTACTTCAGTACTTTGGTCTTTCAGCTTCAGCACTTGTGTTCTTCAGCTGTTGTACTTCAGCACTTTAGTTCTTCAAGGTGAGGTCTTCAGCACTTGATCTTCAGCTGTTGAAGTCTTCAGCACTTGTCAAACTACTGATGAGGCTTTCAGCAGTTGTTGTGATACCATGTGGGACTTAGAGGTTTTTCTGATCTTGGCTCATTGGTTCTTTTGGTCCAACAAACTCCCCCTGAACCAATGCAGCCAAAACCTAACTTATTTATTATCCCACTTATTGTTGGCAAAATGTTGGTCTTTTTCCTTCTTGATCAGTAGAGAAGATGACCCATGTAAGCTCCGGCCTGGGAAGAAATCTCAGATATTTGTTTGGCAGAGTATGAATGGGAACTCTGTTTTGGGGAACTGGACACAGAGTTGTTATCCCATTCATGAGATTTACTTCCCCATAATGAGTCTGTATGACTCACGAACATAGGCCTCAAGGAGAACAACTTGTCCTCCTTGAGAGAGTTCTTCTGCTCCTCCTTCGAAGAAGAACTCTGGACCATAGTACTCTGATAAGTACTTCATGGTCCTGCCATTTTTCAGCTCCACCGTAGTTACCTCCCTATATACAAATTCATCAGGATGGTTGCCTTCAAGGAGTAACTGGAGCTCATTCTTCTGGATGTCTTCAAATTCTTATATAGCAACCCCTTCTTTATCATCTTGTTTTCTAGTAAAGCTTGAGGGGTCTTCTTTGCTTGGTGAGCTTTCTTGAATTCATCAATGATTTCCCAAGGTGAGACTACAACGGCCAACATGATGGTAGACTCTATTGTTTTTCGTACCTGGCCGTTGTATCTGTGGGAATAGTTCTTTTATGGATTCTAGAACTCACCCTGGGGTCTGGCCATACTCTCACTCTCTCCTTTGATACTGAAAGGTGTGCCTGAGAGTGTACAGCCTTTGAGCATGCCCTTTCATGGCTTGAATAGATGATGACTGAGGAAATTCCTTGTCAACCATCTTCAACAGTTGCTCATCGTGCTGTTTCTGCTGTTCTTCTTCTTCTATCTTGACTCTGACCATTTCCCTTTGAGAGAGTCAGGTGTGATCATGGGTTGACTTCGGGGTTTTGGTAGCTTCAGAACAGAGAGAGGTGGCAGACTATCATCTTCATCCTCTCCTCTTCTTCTTCTCCATCCTCAGCACCCTTCTCCTCCTTCTGGGTACATCACTGGATGATGGTTGGGTTGGTGAAGGAATTGGTTTTGAAGAATGAGGATGTTTGGATTTTGGCTTAGAGATTGGTTGGGAGATTTGAGGGATAGGATCTGTTTGAGTGGGTGGAAGGGAAGGTTGATCCAGCATCTTTGTAGTTAGTTTCGCCTTTGTGAGTTTAGCCATCTCTAACCTTTTACCAGCCCCAGCCTCATCAAGGGCTTCCACAATAATCCCTTTGTTGAATTGCTCAGACAGACAGATTCTGGTGGCTATAGCCAGAATGCTGTCCCTGGTCCATGCGCGAATCTCCACTAACGATCTTCCTAAGTATTTTGCAATGAAGCGGATCATTATTTCCAATCTCTCTTTCTCAAGAGCATCATACCCTGCCCATCGGGTTTGTATCTCTTGCACTTCCAACCTTCTGATCTCACTATCCAGTGTGGCTGTGTCAAACCCCTGCCTGAAGAGTTGTTCAATTATTTTATCCATGGATCGGCTGTGTGTAGTGTCAGCTTCTTGACCAGCTCCTCCAAGGATTTGTCTTCAGCAGTGTGATCATCAGCACTTCTCTTTCGCTTGTAAGTGAGCAGAGGTTGCTTTTCTTTTCCTCCTCTTGGGCTTGCTTCTCTTCCTTTTCTCCTCTGTTCTTTTCCTCTTCTTTTCTTTCACTGCAGTACTCTCCCCCTTTTTGGTTGCATTGGAGGAAGGGGTTTGTACCGCAGAAAGAGTCTTTTGTACAGCAGCATCAACCAAGGGCTGTAAAGTTGAGGAAAGCCTCTCATCAATGGCTTTAGTCACAATATCAGTGATTATGGGTGTGATGAGAGGGAGGGAATTTTGAAGTACAGCACCTATTTGCTCAGGAGGGTTCTGTTCCTGAGAAGTAGGGCCTGAAGCAGCAGAGGCAGGTGGTTGAGTTGGAGTGGCTCAGTGTTTGGGGAACCTTCAAGTGAAGGTGCCATGTGTGGGTGGGTAGAGGCAGATGGTCTTTCTCCTTGTGAGAGTTGGTCAAGTAGGTTTTGCAGCCTACTGACTTTCTCTTCAAGGATTGTGTTCTGGGCAAGAACATCATAGAAAAAGCCCAGGTCATCATCAGCCGAAACTGAATCATCTGACCTCCTGCTTAGAGCAAGATTTACATGCACTGGGTGTAGACCAGTTGGTGCATGTGCCCCTTGTGCTTGGTACTGGGGACTTCAGCCTCAGGACAGTGTCCATCATCAGCTGTTGCCTCTAGTGAGGTCTTAGCAATGTTACCAGCCTCACTCTGATCATGTGCTGAGGTTAGAGGAGGTGGCAGCCTCACTAGATATTCTAAGCTCCTTGTCTACACCAGGAGATAGAAGTGGTAAACCCTGTGCTGTGGGTTCTCAAGTGCACTGTGTTCCTCCCCTCAATTGTAGAGGTATTCCCAGTAGTAAGTGGTTTCTGGGGAGGGGGTGAGGAGTGCAGTTGAGTCAGCACTTGTGCAACTATTAAAGTTGGGCTGTGAGGGGTGGTTGTTTGGGGTGAAAGGATAGAAGCAGTGTGCACCTGGGGAGGTTGGTGCTCTTCAATGGCAATCTCCTCAAGTGAGAAAGATCCCAGATATGTAGGTACCCCTTGTGTGGTTGCTGCAGGCTCCTGTTGAGAAGAAGCCTGAGCGGCTATGGCTGGAAGAGTCATTGTATCCACTAGGGGGTTTGGACTAGTGGATATATCCTGCGTTTGTGTTGCAGGGGCATCCTCAGGGGACTCAATTCCTGAGTAGCCGTTTTGGGTTTCTTTTTGGTGGGTTTGGTGGGGACTTTGGATTTGGAGGTGGTGGCTGTGGGTTCCAGCTGCGTGGGTTTTCGCAGCTTGGCAGCCATTTTGAGTGTCTGGTCAGAGTTGTGCCGGGAGTATACTTCCGGCAGAACAGCCGTAGCAGGGACTCCCAAGCCAACAAGTCCCTCAGCATTAAGCTGGTTTGTAATGATGGCCATTATGAACCGTGGATATAGTATCCAACGGTTGGCAGTTAGTTTTTGAGCCATATCCTTGAGCTCTAAAATATATTTCTGAAAAATTTAGTGGTTGTTGCTCAAGAATAGAATACATTACCTGCTGCCATTTTGTCGACATTTGATCCCAAGACGACGTCTTAGGGGCCAAACATACATTCACCATGTGAAAAATCAGGCGCTCAGCGTCATTAAAGTGTTTCTTCATGATAGTGGAGGCACTGAGATCGCCTTGATATCCATGTTGAGCAAAGGATAGATCTATGGTGCCCTTCGGATATCCAGCAGGAGAACTAGCATCATTCAGTTGAAGAATTTGGCGGATTATTGCAGGAGTGATGACTACTTCTTTGTTGTTGACGACCGACTGGAGAGATGGTGTGTTGTTCTCCCCAGTGGTAATAGTAACGTTCATCCAAAATTGTTGAAGGGATTCGGCATGTAGTATGGGATTCAGAAGAAATGCCGTATGGTATTGGGACTGAACCATAAGATCGATAGCAGTATCGAACTTAGTCCAGATAGGCGATTTAGTGAGGTAGGCAACACAGTTGTGTGTCGCGGTTTAATTTGCATGGACGCCATTGAGAAGAGGGAAGTTTTGGAGAGGAACGTTAGGTTTGAAGAAGATGAAGCATTAAAGGATTAGGTCAGGGATATTATAGGGTACGGGTAAGAAAACGACTGAAGGATGTGGTGTTAGTCATCAGTAGTTTTAAACGACCGTTGACATGGTATTATCCTTTCAGACGTTGAAACAGCTGAAGTCGTGGTGTTGGGCATCAGAAGTTAGAAAACTACTGAAGACCGTGGTTTTGACTTCAGATGATTGAAACAACTGAGGACTTGGTGTTTGTCATCAGTAGTTATGAAACTACTGAAGACAGTGGTTTTGTCATCAGCTGTTGTAAACAACTGAAGACTTGGTATTAGTCATCAGTAGTTATAAAACTACTGAAGACATGGTTTTGCTTCAGTTGTTTAGAATGAAACAGCAGTTGTACAAACGACTGAAGAGAAGTTTTCATCAGCTGTTTTCGTCAATTCTTAGCTTTTCAGCTGTTTCATACTGTCCTCAACACATTCATCAGCCTTTTTGGCTGATTTCAGTGTTTCATAGGACATCAGTATATACTTATTTTATTTTATACTGATTTCAGTAGTTGTAACTACATCAGTAGTTTGGAACAGATGAAGTACTTCAGTACTTATGAGGCATTTAGCCATCAGTAGTTATAAAAACTACTAAAGGGAAAGGACTCATCAGTACTTATATGTGACATAGTACTAATGATCATCAGTACTTATTACTAAGATCATCAGTAGTTGTCACTTATTCTAGCTGCAGCATACCAAGCCTTAACACCAGGTTTTGGAAAGTTGAACTATCCAAAGGCTTAGTAAAAATGTCTGCAAGCTCATCAGCACTAGGCACAAACTTAGGATCAATCAGACCTTTTTCAAAACAATCCCTTATAAAATGATGTCTGATCTCTATATGTTTGGTCCTAGAGTGCTGGACTGGATTTTTGACAATACACAGAGCTGAAGCACTATCCATTAACAATGGAGTCTTAGTCTCTGTAATGCCATAATCCAGAAGTGGTTTTGAAGCCAGAGTACCTGAGATGTACAACTTGCAGCAGCAATGTACTCTGCTTCAGCAGTTGATGTAGCAACTGAGGTCTGTTTCTTGCTCTGCCAAGAAATCAAGCAGTTGCCTAGGAATTGACATCCACCAGAAGTTGATTTCCTGGTCAACTTACACCCTGCATAGTCACTGTCAGAAAAAGCAACTAATTTACCAGAATGTCCAGTAGAATACCATAAACCTAGAGATGGAGTGCCTTGCAGATATCTAAAGATCCTCTTGACTGCAATCAGATGAGACTCTTTAGGTGCAGCCTGAAATCTAGCACAAACACATGTAGCAAACATAATATCTGGTCTAGAAGCTGTTAAATACATCAAGGACCCAATCATACATCTGTAAAGTGTTTCATCAACCACTTTACCTTTCTGATCTGTATCCAGTTGTGTGGTGCTGCACATGGGGGTAGAACAGGACTTACAGTTTTGTAAATCAAACTTTTGCAAAAGATCTTTTGTGTATTTGGACTGATGAATGAAAATTCCATCAGCCTTTTGTTTGATTTGCAACCCAGAAAGAACTGTAATTCTCCCATGGCACTCATTTCAAACTTCTGTTGCATCAACTTGTAAAGGCATCACACAACTTTGGATCAGAGGATGCAAAAATGATATCATCTACATAAATTTGAACAAGTAGATTATGCTGCCCAGCTTTCTTAATGAATAAAGTCTTATCTATGGAGCCTCTAGTGAAATTGTTTTCCAGAAGAAAGTTTGATAATGTCTCATACCAGGCTCTAGGAGCTTGTTTTAACCCATAAAGAGCCTTATCAAGCTTATACACCCAATTAGGATGTTTATTGTCCTCAAAGCCTGGAGGTTGACATACATAAACTCTTCTTTAATTTTTCCATACAAAAATGCACTTTTGACATCCATTTGAAAAACTTTAAGGTTTTGATAAGCAGCATAAGCTAAAAACAATCGAATTGCTTCCAGTCTGGCTACAGGGGCAAAGGTTTCATCATAATCAATACCTTCTCTTGTGCAAACCCCTGAACAACAGTCTGGCCTTGTTCTTAACAATAAGCCCATTTTCATCAGTTTTGTTCCTAAACACCCATTTAGTGCCTATTGCACACTTACCTGGAGGTAGAGGAACCAGTTCCCACACTTGCTGTTTCTTGAACTGAAGAAGCTCAAGCTGCATGGCATCAACCCATCCATTGTCCTTTAAAGCAATGTGATAATTCTTTGGCTCTTGCTGACTGATGAAGAGAGCATAGAAGCAGAAATTTGACAATTGACTTCTTGTTGATACTCCAGCAGTGATATCACCAATGATTTGAGACATAGGGTGATTCTTCAGATCTTGATACACAATGAGATCTGTGCAAGTGTTTGTAGCAGGCTCAGCAGCAACAGATGGTGATGGTGAATCATTTCCTTGAAACCAATCAGTGGATGGTAATTCAAAGGAAGTTGAATTCGAAGAGATCTCATCAGCATTTGTTGTGGATGGTGCTACTGGAGCTACAGGAACATCAGGTCTAGCTGATCAGGCAGCTGATCACTAAACCTGAAGAGGTGAGTACTGCAATCATCATCATCATCAGCAGTAGTACACCAGGTGGTGAACTGTTGACAGGAGCAACAGCAGGAGTTTGATAAGGAACATATTGCAGTATGTCCAAATCAAATAACTCCACAGGGCTTTGTGGAATCTTGTCCTTTGGAGATTCATTGAACTTAACATGTAGAGTTTCTTCAACCATCTTTGTTCTGCAGTTGAAGACTCTGTATGCCTTGCAAGTAGATGAATAACCAACAAAATACCCTGCATCCACCTTAGGATCAAATTTATGGAGTTGATCCTTTGTGTTGAGAATAAAACAGGGACACCCAAATGCTTTGAAAAATGAAATCAGAGGAGCCAAATGATGGAGAACTTCATATGGAGTCTTCATCAACCTCTGATTTACTAAAACTCTATTTTGCACATAGCAAGCTGTGTTGACAGCTTCAGCCCAAAAGGTCAGTGGCAAACTGAGTCAGCCAGCATGGACCTTGCAGCTTCAATGAGGGTCCTGTTCTTTCTCTCCACTACTCCATTTTGTTCTGGAGTCCTTGGAATGCTGAACTGCCTTTTGATTCCCTTTGAAAGATAGAAGTCATCAAGTGTATGATTTCTGAACTCAGTTCCATTGTCACTCCTAATACACTTGACTGGAAGGGAATACTGCTTCTCAATATACAAACCAAAGTGAATAATCTTCTGAGCAGCCTCATCCTTTGAATGTAGAAAGAAAGTCCATACAAATCTGGAGTAATCATCCACAATTACCAGACAGTATTTCTTCTTTGCCATGCTCATTACTCTCACAGGACCAAATAGATCCATATGCAGTAATTGCAAGCAGGCAGTGGACTTAGGCACTTCAATAGGAGGGAATGAGACTTTGTGTTGTTTTCCTTTTAAACAAGCAGTGCAGGTTTCATCACAGTGGAACTCCTTTATTGGTAAGCCTCTGACTAAACTATTGGGGTAAGCTGATTCATGTTTTTGAGATTAACATGACCAAGCCTTCTGTGCCACAGTTTAGATTCTTGAGAAGAGGCTTTGGAAAATAGGCAAGGATTGCCTTTGAGATCTATTTTCTTGAAAGATCTAAGGCATACACTCTTCCTGTCCTGTTGGCTCTCAGGAGAGTGTGATCATCCAACACCTTGTCAATCAAGTGCAAAACTTTGGATGACAGAATCCTACAGTTTTGACTGGTGAAAAGAGCAACATGGCCTTTATCACACATTTGACTGACACTCAAGAGATTGTACTTGAGATTTTCCACATGATTAACATCATCAAATTTGATTTCTCCATTGGAGACAAAACCCTTACCAATGATGTAACCCCTAGCATCATTGCCAAAAGAAACAAATCCCTTCTTTCCTTGAGAGTAGTCATGAAGAAGAGAGTTGTTCCCAGTCATGTGCATAGATCCCCCACTGTCTACATACCAGATGCTACTTTGGCATGTTGAAGAACCCTGCAATAATAAACAATCAGTTAGTTTTAGAGACCCAAACCTTTTTGGTTTTGGGCCTGGTCTCATCAATAGATGGTAAACTAACAGGTTTATCTGAAACAACAGCCTGAGAGGAAGAAGATGGTGTAGAAGAGGAGTCCTTTGGCTTGGACCTCCTTTTCTGTGGTTTCAACATAGGAGCATCTAGTTGGTTAACTCTACCCAACAGATGTTGAACCATCATAACCAGCTGTGTCTGATTTTGTGATAAAGCTTTCAGCTCATCAGACACATTGCTAGTGGAGTTTGATAAGTTCCTATGTTGCACCTTCTTCTTCTGAGCACCTCAGCTGTCACCTGTTTAACCCCTTCCTTTTTGGATTTCTTTGAGGACTTAAGGGTTACAGGATTTGATGTTGCTGATACAAATGTGGTCTCAAACTCAGTTTTCATTTTTACCATTTTCTCATTAATTTCTTCTTTTAGTTTGAGTTTGGAACCTCTTTTGTACCAACAATCATCTGTAAGATGATTGAACAAACCACATACTTCACATGGTTTCTTCTTCATCTTAGGTTGATCATCAACTAAGAGAGGGTGAAGCAACTGAAGACTTGTTCTTCAATGCTTTGGAAGCATTGTTTGCTTTCTTGACAGCCTCTTTAGTAGTCTTCAAACTCTTTCTACTGTCAGTTTTCTTCTCTTCAGTACTGACAGCAGTTGAAGTTTGAACTTCAGGTGTTAAATCCTGCTCTCTAGTCCTTTCAGGACCTTCAGAATTAACTCCTGAGTTGATCAACTCATTAATCATGTGAATGTCAGCATTTGAACCATCAACATCAGCTGATAGGTTTAAAGAGGGCTTGATGCTGACTGCTACTTCTGATTGTGCTGTATCAGAAGGTAGATCACATGATGTGATGGATTGGTTATCACTCTCACCATCAGATTCTACCTCTGCTCTTGGGGTAAAATCTGTAGGTGGAGCAGTGTGATTGTAACCAATTCCAAACTTCACATTTGAAGCAGATTGCTTACTAAGAAGCATTTCAAAACCTTTGCATGATTGTACCCTATCTACACTTCTACCTGGGTAACTGCAAGGGTTTCTTTGAGATCTTTGTACTTCTCTAGAAGTACTCTTCTCTAGCCTTATCATCAATTATTGGCAATTCAGTTTATAAATCCATCATTTTTATCTTTAAGCACAGACTCAAACTCAGCTTTATTTTTGGAAATTGTTTGTTCTAGCTCAATGTTCTTATTAATTAAGCTACATTTGCTTCTCTAATGGAAGCAAATGCTGCTATGCATGGTTCAGAACATAATTGGCTTTTGCCTCAGAGGATACCTGTGATACCTGTGGTGTAGAGGCATTAGAAAATGAAGTATCAGCAGACTCCAAAGCCATAAGAGCTAGATTCCCAAAAGGACTGTCACCACCATGTTGACCAGCACCTGAGAACAGTTGATCATGACCAGACATGTCATCTGGTAAACTGCTCCAGTCAACAACTCCTGGGGTGAAGAAGCTGTGTTGTTGAGGTTGAGTTTGTTGATGAGATTGGGAAGGCTGAGGTTCTGGTAGTGCATGAGGTTGTGGTGCCATAGGAACTTGAACTTGATTTGACTGTGGCATGTAATAACAAGGGTACGGATATGGCATTTGACCCTGAGGAACAAAATATGCTGGAGATTGTTGTTGAGGATGATGACTAGAAGTGACAGGATGTTGCCCTCTGTGTTGTTGACTATTTCCAGGAAAAGTCACAAAGGGTGCAGTGGAGTTAGATCCAGTTGATCTACACTCTCTTGCAAAGTGTCCAAGCCTTTGGCATTTGTGACACCTCAACTTGCTCTTGTCAAAACCAACTTTGGTTTTGCCAGAGAGTCCTGGGAATTTTCTTCCAGTTCTTTTATAGAACTTCTGAGATCTGATATTTATCAAGGCCATTTGGCTCAAAATATCCATCTTATAAGTCATCATCAGCAATCCCTTGAGATCATCCATAATGAAGCATAGATTGTCATTATTACACCCAGTAAACTGACCATCAACACTCACAAATGCAGAATCAGAAGTGCTTGAAGAGAAATTAATATGCTCATCATAC
The DNA here is from genome assembly GCA_025506515.1 of Flaveria trinervia. NCBI lineage: Eukaryota > Viridiplantae > Streptophyta > Magnoliopsida > Asterales > Asteraceae > Flaveria > Flaveria trinervia. The sequence goes on from CM046442.1 coordinate 82,602,729, forward strand.
TGGCATTCAGATGAAGCATATTCTGACTCATGACCCACCAAGGCAGTGTTGCCTGGTACAAAGTCTTGAGTGAGCTTTCCAGATGAAGACAGCTTTCTCTTCTGTTCTATCTCTCTCTCAAACGTGAGCAGTTTCCCATGGATTGGGTGAGAGATAGTTTGTCCAAACTTGCACTGGAGCGTAGGACAATAGTATATGTGTCCCATCTCTCAGGCAGTGATCTGAGAAATCTGTTATTCATCTGAATATTGGTGTATCAAGTTTGACCATTTTTAGTTCAGAGATCAAACAAGAGAACCGCTCATATTGTTGAGTCAGTGTCTCACCTTTCTATGAGAGAATGTCTCATATTGTTGGGCAAGAATTTCTCTATTATTTGCCAAGACCTCATCTGTTCCTCCAAATTGTTCTTTCAAGGCATTCTAGAGGTCATGGGCAGTTTCATGATGCATTAGCCCAGAATAGATTTCATTGGGCAGTGCCATGGCCAGAATTCCATGGGCTTTTGCATCAATTTCAAGCAACTTCTTATCCTCATCTGAGTATTGCTCCCTCCTCTTCGGAACCATTTGATTGGTTTCCGGGTTATTCACCATAGGCTTGTGTGGACCATGTACCACTGATGTCCAACAACCTGCGCTGTTAACAGACAGGTGATGGAGCATTCGTCTTTGCAATGTTATACTCATTTCTAACCAGCATTGGTGGCTTGGTTGAGGAACCAGTATTGTGAGGGATCATTGGAGGGAGTAGTCATTTTCAGTTCAAAAACAATTTAGTTCAAGCTTTTAAAAGTTTTACACAGACCACAACAAACTCAGTGAAAACCAAGAAAAGATCTCAGGATGAATGACCAGAAATACAGAAAATTCAATCTCTATAACCGTTTCTTGCCAAAAACAAAAGCTAATTCAATCAAACTTAGATCTTGAATAGCAGTTTCAATGATCAATTATTAGATCGATCAATGATTAACCAGCTCTGATACCATTTGACAGGATCAGCGATCACAAGTTTGATGTATTAGGATTCAAAGCAGCGGAATAAAACAGGAATTAGACAAATGTAGCAAGTAGTCGATACTTGTATGCATTAAGAGCACATACGGTTATAGTGAGAGAATATATATTTCTGTTTCAAGGAATGTTTATAGATGTAGAATATTTCTAATCAAATCATTCATATCATTCCCGTCATTCACTCTCATATTACAATAGGTTGTCACTCCTTATATAGAGTGCAACAATCACTGTTGTTATCACGGAAAGTGACAACTGGCAGATCTAATACAAAAATAACTAAAATTTAACAAACTATTGAAATGTTCACAACTACTGAGAACATATCAGAGTGTTAAGTACAAAATATAAAACTACTGAAACTACAACGACTGAAGAACAAGCTCTTCAGTCGTTTTACAAAACTACTGAAACATAGAATATAAAACTACTGATATCACAACTACTGAAGAAGTACTCTTCAGCAGTTGTGACAAACTACTGAGGCTTCAGTACTTGATCTTCAGACTTTGACCTTCAGGTGTTTCATCAGCTGATGACTTCAGTAGATATCATCAGCTGATGTCTTCAGTCTTTGTCTTCAGACTTTGTACATCAGTTGTTGATCTTCAGTACTTGTAAACTCTTCAGCTGTTGTACTTCAGTACTTTAGTCTTTCAGCTTCAGCACTTGTGTTCTTCAGCTGTTGTACTTCAGCACTTTAGTTCTTCAGCTGTTGAGGTCTTCAGCACTTGATCTTCAGCTGTTGAAGTCTTCAGCACTTGTCAAACTACTGATGAGGCTTTCAGCAGTTGTTGTGATACCATGTGGGACTTAGAGGTATTTCTGATCTTGGCTCATTGGTTCTTTTGGTCCAACAATATTCTACCTTCTTGGGTTCCATCTGGGATAGAAAGCATGAGTACAAGCAGACATTCCCATGACGAGTCTGTCCTCTTGTTCTCACACCCTCAGTGACATCCCCTATGATGTTCTTAGCAGGATGAGTGTTATGAATCCTAAGACGAGGAATCACTTCCGTTTGTTGGGGTGATATTGGTCAGAAGGAATTGGGGAGCGTCAAGGTAATTGAGGCTACGATCGAGAAGCTTGAGAAGATTAAAGCCTTCATGAAGGCAGCTAAAGATAGGCAGAAGTCGTATGCCGATAAATGACGCAGACCGATCGAGTTCCATGTGGGTGACCGAGTTATGTTGAAGGTCTCACCTTGGAAGGGTATTATCCGATTCAGGAAGCGGGGCAAGTTGAGCCTAAGGTATATAGGCCTTTTCCGAATCATTGCTCGAATAGGAGAGGTGGCCTATAGATTGGAGTTACCAGATGAGTTAAGTGCAATTCACTTGACATTCCATGTATCTCATCTGAGAAAGTGCTTAGCTGATAAAGACATGATTATTCCACTGGAGGACATCGAGGTAGACGAAAGGCTCAATTATGTGGAGCAACCAGTGGCAATCATCGATCGTAAAGAGAAGAGGTTGAGGAATAAAGTGGTTCCCCTTGTGCGTGTACAATGGAAGCATAGGAAGGGATCTGAATCTACATGGGAGACTGAGGAGGAGATGAGGCAACATTACCCTCATTTGTTTGAGGAATAATAGGTTTTGGGGATGAAACCTATATAAGGGGGGTGGACTTGTAACACCCGTTATTTTTAAAACAAAGACAAGAAATGAAGAATAAAAGAAAGAAAAAGCAATAAAGCCCAAGTAGAGGGACTAAAAGTGTCCAAAAGGAAACTTTCTTGAAAAGTTAGTGTAAAGGTGGGCATGGCCGCCCACCCTCCTTTCACCTCACTTTTTCCAATCAGTTTTAGAGAGAGAGAGAAGAGAAAGAGCATAGAACTTCAGGTTTTGGAAGAAGAAGAAAAGAAAAGGTAAGAATTTGTGGTTTTTAAGCGTTTGTGTTGGGTTTTGGTCTCGGGTTTATGCTTATATGTTTGTGTGTGTTTGGGTGTGTGTGTTTTGTGGGGTTTTTAGGTGTTTGAACTCATTTGCAAAAGGGTTAGAAGGAAGATACACCCAAGTTTCACCAGGTGAGTTTCTAGACCCTGGTTTCTACTTGTTTTAAACTCTTTGGGGCTGAAAATGTATTAAAAATGACTTTTTTACAATGTTTGTGTATGTATGCCTGAATGTATTATGCATGTTGGATGATGATTCTTAGATGCCTATAGGTTGTTCATGTTTAGAATAGCCTCGGTAAGCTTAGAACAGATGGGCTTGATGATTGGGTTTGAAAACATCCTAGAAACATGTAGTATGGAAGGTTCATGCGCCTAGATGAGGCTCATGCGCCTGGAAATGCCTTAGAATATTTAAGTGTAACCCATGCGCCTGAACAGTGGTCCATGGGCCTAGAAATATTAGTCAGATGACTAAGTGTAGGGCCATCTGCCCCAATAGTTTCCATGCGCCCAAGTGGCCCATGCGCCTAAGTGTCCATCCGACTGATTAGTCCATATGCCTAAGTTCATACGCCTGAATAGTACTCATGTGCCTGGAAGTTACCCATGCGCCTAAGTGTTGCCCATGCGCTTGCATAGTATCCATGCTCCTGCATAGTACCCATGCGCCTGAAAGTTGCCCATGCGCCTAAGTGTTCCCCATGCGCCTGCATAGTGTCATGCGCATGAATAGTGCCCATGCACCTAAGGGCTTTGAATATTTTTTTTGATTTTTGGGAAAAAAGTGTAATGTAGGCTTTGACTTGGGAGATTCCTGGGGGCTATGTAAGTTGACTTTTTGAATTCATAACTGTTGTGATGGGGATGTATGGTGTGATGTAAGATGGGTGGTTAGGCATGATGATGTGTGATTGATGAGGTTTGATGTTTATGTATGGTTGTATGATATGTTCCTTATTATGATATATATTATCTTTTTATGGCTTTACGTGTCATGTTAATGAATGAATGAATGAAGTATTATGTAACGTAAAGTGAAAGATAATGAAATAGGAATACGAAGTAAGAATGCATGCACTAATGAATGATGAATGAATGAAGGAAAGGCTTGCAAGCACATATATGAGGTGAGCAACCCTGCTGTTGCAATAGACTTGAACGGCGTGTTATCATGAAGTTGCCATGAGGTGAGCAATCCTGACGTTGCAACAGACTCGGATAGTGTGCTACGTTGAAATTGGCAATTGGGGTGAGCAACCTTATGGTTGCAACAGACTCGGATAGCGTACTATCGTGAAGTTTCCATGAGGTGAGCAACCTTGTCATTGCAACAGACTCGGATAGCATGCTATCGTTGAAATTGGCAATTGCGGTGAGCAACCCTATGGTTGCAACAGACTCGGATAGCGTGCAATCGTTGGGATTGTTAATGAGGTGAGCGACCCTGTTGTCGCAACAGACTTGGAAGGACGAACGTACAAAATGAACGAAGTTAACGAACGTAATGGAAGATAATAATGATATTATCTGTACGTACGTATGATGTATGATCATGAACAAATGTAAAGTATAGTATGATTTTGAAAGTAAAGAACGGTTTTAACGAAAGAAATGTATGTTTTACTATAAAACTAGAACTCACTCAGCAACGCGGACTTTTATATATTTTCAGCTGGCTGGTAAACGTTGCTGAGGATGGCACGAGGCGGCTACTCAGCTCTTTTGGATGGCATTCTTTTGTTAATGTTTTTGCATTGTAATGCGAACGAATGATGTTTTGAAATGAACGCTTGTATTAACTTGCAAAAGCATTTGTAATGATATGAAAAGTTAATTTTTTTATGTTTCCGCTGCAATAATTTTGTAAGGCAAATGTAAATATATGTTTTATGTGCGATGAGGATCCAACTGTAAGCGTCCCGAGAACGGAGCCTTACACTGGTGTTATGGTGGATCACCTGATGAGTTTTGAGGCTCAGCAAGTGATTCACTTGTTGAAGCTTCACTATTCCTTGATATAGTTAAACTATCAGATCTGTGAATGGTGGAAGCTTGGTGTATTGCAGTACTTGGAGAACTTGGACTAGGCCTGGGTAGCTCAAACAGTTGATCATCAGCAGTAGCATCAGCATCATTTTGAGCACATGTTCCAACTGAAACATTCTCACAAGATGGTTTAGAATAGTTGGGAAACAATTCTAAATCAAAGATATGATCAGGGTCATTCCCCTAACACAAGGAGTGTGCTCATTAACAACTATGTTGGATGACTCCTCAAATTGTTGATTCTTAATGTTGTATACTCTATAAGCTTTGGAGCTAGAAGAGTATCCAAGAAAGATAGCATCATCCGACTTTTCAGCAAATTTTGCTAAATTGTCTTTTATGTTAAGTATGGTACACCTGCTACCCAAGGACCTTAGAAAGCCAATGAACGGTGGCCTCTTATTACATAGCTCACAAGGGGTTTTCCATGGGGCTTAACTACAAGACTCTGTTCTACACATAGCATGCAGTGTTGACTGCCTCTGCCCAGAATGTTAAAGGTAGTTTTGAATCAGCTAGCATAATTCGAGCAGCCTTAATAAGTGTCCTATTCCTCCTCTCAGCAACACCATTTTTTTAGGAGTTCTAGGAGCACTATATTGTCTGGCAATCCCTTTTGAGTTACAGAATGAGTCAAGAACGAAGTTCTTAAACTCAGTCCCTTGATCACTTCTAATTATTTTGACCTTGTGATCAATTTGATTTTCTATTTTAAGAATAAAAGATTTTAATGTTTCAGCAGTTTCATCTTTAGTTCTTAAAAAGAATACCCATGTGAATCTTGTAAAATCATCAACTGTCACAAGGTAGTATGATTTCCTTCCAATGCTCATTATACTTGTGGGACCAAAAAGATCCATGTGCAATAAGTGTAATGGAGTAGTGATAGAGTTAACATATTTGGATTTGTGAGATGTCCTATGTTGTTTCCCTTTCAGGAAAGCAACACAATTATCTTTGTAGAAAAACTCCCTTTTAGGCAAACCATGTACCAAAGTTATTTTTAGCCAATTTTTTCATTGTCTTAAAATTTACATGACACATACGTTTATGCCATAGTGTTGACTCATCACTATCAGCTTTAAAAAAGCATGATACTTCACCCATTGGGGAAGCATTGTTCATATCCAGCTTGTACATATCGCCTTTCCTGGGAGATCTAAGAAGCACCAATTCCGGAGGAATTGTCATCCCTGGTTTGAGGATAATGCACTCATGTTATGTGAAAAGCATCTGGTGCTTTTGATCACAGAATTGAGAAACACTTAACAGATTGTCTTCAAGCTGTTTGACAAAGTGAACTTTGTCAACCTTTAATTTACCATTGGATATACTCCCTCTACCAGAAATATATCCTCCGGCCTCACCTCCAAATTGGACAGGACCTCCATCATAGTTCTGAAAGTGTTGAAGGAGAGATCTGTTCCCTGTCATGTGCCTGGAGCATCCACTGTCTACAATCCAGACATTGTTGTTCTTGTCATATGGATGTCCCTGCACATAAGATGAGTTTGTTAGTTTTGTTTGGAAGCCCAAGCCTTGCTGGTCTTGGGTTCTTTCAAAGATAATGACATAATTGAACCAAAAGATATGCATGGGGGTTCAATAGAGGCCTTTGAAGAAGAGGTTTAGGCTATAACATTCCTTGATCTTCCAGTCCACCCTTTGGTTGATCTTGGAGGATGAGCTTGTTGAAGCTTTTGCAGCATGGCCATCTTCCGAAGCTTCTTTCTTTTCGGAAGAAGCCTTCACCACCTTTTCTTCCAAAGCAGTCTTCTTCTGGGATGGTTTCAAGGGAGCTTTCTTGTTCTTCCGAACCTTAGTAGCTTTTGCTTTCGAATCCATTTTCCCTTCGGAAGAAAGAGTTTCTTCCGAAAGCAACCTTGCTTCCGAAACTAGCTTTCCCTTCTTTAACACTTGAACCATTTGAAAAGGTCCAAATGTGAAACCTCCCTGACTCCTTTTCTAACATTATTTGCATAGTGTGTGCTTGCAGGATTGTAATAACAATCTTTTGCCATGTAGTTTTGCAGACCACACATTATGCATGCAATGTTAGTCTTTTGGGAATATGAGGGTTGTTGTTTCTTGGGCTTCTTTTCTTCATCATCAACATTTCCCTTCAACTTCTGATCCTTTGGCAAGACAGGATTGCTGGTATTACACTCCTTTCCTGAATCAGAAGTACCTAACACTTCGAATCCAGCTGAGATAAAGACACCTTTCTACTTTGGTCAATCTTCAGCTTGGACTCAGCCACCTTCTTGGTAGTTCTTCTAGCAGCTTTAGCTCTGCTTCTTCTAGCCTTAGTGGTTAGGATTTGATCTTCACAGGAGGAGATGGGTACATCTACCTGTTCCTTTCCTGTGGTGGCCACTATTGTTGCTTCATCCTTCAACTCTAGTGAGGAAGGGTCAGCAGTTGGAACCTCTTGCTCCTTAGTACCACATCTTGGCTGTCTAATAGACTCATAGGAGTATGGTGGAGCAATGTCATTGGTTCCTAACCCTCCTTTGTTCTGATAACAGAGTTTGGAATGGGAGGATGATGCAAGAATAGCTTGGAAATTCTGCTTAGAAATAGCATGCTTCATGGCCTGAGCCTCAGCAGTGACAATTTGGGCTTGAGCCTCGGACAATTTGGATATCAGATCCTTGATTTGAGTCTTGTAGTAGGTGTGTTCATGTTTTAAAAGAGACACAGTTTTCTCTAACTCCTCAATTTTCGTTTGGTAGTCAAATTCAGCTCTCTTAAAATCATATTTTAAATATTTAAAGACTCAATATCATATCCGATTTCCATATTGTAATCCTGATAAAGTTTAACTTTAGCTATATAGGGTGGAGTGTAGAGATGTTCATATACCTAAGCATCGCCTGTTCCGGCCATGAGAGTTTGAGCGGGAGTCACATCCTGTACCATGAAGCTCCAGTCAACTTCTTGAGCCACTACAGCTGTTTCAGTTGACTTCTTAGCGGGCTTTGAGGTTGAGGGATGTGTGGAGGCCTGTGGGGTTCCCGGATTGGTCTTGGGAGCCTTGCATTCCCTTGCAAAGTGACCCAGTTAGTTACAATTGTAACACTTCGCCTTGGTCTTGTCAAACCAAAGTTGCTGGTAGTTGGATTTTGAGGGAAATGCCTTCCAGTTCTCTTAAAGAACTTCTTCGCTCTATAAGTTAAAAGAACCATCTGTTGGACAATGTCCATGTACTCTACATCGTCTGGACTAAAACACTCAAGATCATCAAAGCAGTATTGAAAATCACCAGAGTGTCCACTTCCTGAGACAAAGGCACAACTTTCCTGAAAGGAGTTGTGTTGAGCCTGTTGAGACCTTGGAGTCTTAGGGAAAGTGATGTATGGTCCAGAAGAGCAGGATGGCTACTGGTAGGTCAGGTAATGCTGAGGTTGTGGGGGTAATGAGCCTCATCAACCATTAAAGCGTTGCTAGCAGGAAGACTCATGGGTCTACTTGTTTGGTGGCCCTTCTTACTCTCCATCTCTAGGCGATATCCATCAAGGATGCCATAGAGCTCAGTCATGGTAAGAGTGTTCAAGTTTTCTATTCTCTTGATAGAGACACAGTAGAATGTTCACTCATCTGGAAGAGCACTCATGAACTTTCTAGTAAGATCTCTAAGTTCGGGAGTGATCTTCACAGACTGAAGAGAAGAGATAAGATCCATGTACCTGAAGTACTGTTGGCTGAGGGTCTCTCCAGCAATGTGAGTGAAGTTCTCGAACTGCTGCTTCAGTGAGTCCTTCTTTGAGTCATTGGAGTTTGCATACATCTAGCAAGTGCATCGAACAATTCTTTGGTAGTCTTGCAATGCTCGAACCTCACCATAATGGAGTTCGGTATTGCAGCCATGAGAATGGTCATGGCATTGCTGTCGATGTCCATCTTCTTTCTTTCTTCATCAGAATAGTCCTCAACAACTTTTTCTATCATGGAACCGTTTCCACCAGGTGATGCCACCTTTGGCTTATACGGGCCATTGACAATGGAGTTCCACATTTTACTGTCTTGGTATCTGATGAAGCCTTCCATTCTTCTGCTCCAAGACCTGAAATTTTCAGGAGTAATGATGAGAGCCTTTGTCATTGTTCCCATCTCTACTTGGATTTGTTAAGGGCCATTTCGAGTGAGTGAGTCGAAGGGAGGAGTGAAAAACAGGTTGATTTGGATGGTTAGATCACGCAATAAGAGCCTAAAGAACTTTGATACCAATTTGCAGGATCGATATTGGTCACTTAACACTATGTTTTCTCTCAAACTCACTTAGAACAACACTCGGATAAAGATAGAATCAGTAAGAGTTGATCACAATATAGAAAGTAATAAAGAACACAAGAAGTAATTTTCAAGGTACTTTTATATATTGCTTCTCAACTCAATAATACAAGACTCTTACAAGCAGTGTGGAATGAGTTACAAAGAGAACCTATATATAATACTACCTACAGCCGGATATACTTTGATACCAGCTGGGATCCTATTGCTAAAGTCTATACTACAAGACTATAGTTTAAGGTATCTCGGATAAAGTCTTATCTGAGATATGGTAGTCAGGACATGTCCCTGACTTACCTTTTGTCACCACTAAAGTTGGTAACTTGTACTATCATAAAAGGTGAACAGTGGAATAAAGTATGGTCAACTACATGGCTTTTTAGGAATAAGCCATGCAGTATCAGAGGTCTATAGTGGAGTGTCAGAGACCATACTTGTGTCCACTGGTTCATAGTAGTGTCTTTCTAAGGTTAAATGGCTTCGGAAGAGTAAGTACTTCCGAACGCACTTATACTTCGGAAGAGGCTGCTTCTTTCAAGGCTTGGAGACTTCTTCTTTTCATCATACTTCGTAAGTAGTCTTCAGGCTTTTCTTCTAAGACTTGATCTTCGGAGGCATGCTCTTGACTTCGGAAGTAGAGTTTTGTCTTTGGAAGTTGATCTTTCACTTTGTCTTCGGAAGAACTCTACTACCTGTGGAAGTTCCATGCTAAGCTTCGGAAGCCCTTGCATGTAGTACCAAAATTGTCTAAGTGAATTGGTTTTGGTTGCACCAGCCTTTTTCTTGATCCAACATCATGCTCTAAGACTTTGGCTGTAATTCTTTGAGTATTTCCTCGTGTATCATATTCAGCAGATCTCCAGAATTCTCTGATGTGAAGGTCATATATGGTGGTGGAATGAGAAATAGCGTAAGCCACAGGAGATCTCTGCAACCACCGAATACAATCTCTGAATCCGACAGCTTTAGAATGTGTATCATCCAGAATAGCAGTGATGTTGCTTCTCTCATCAAACTTTAAATTTGCCATTAAAACCTGAGATACAAACCAAATGAATTACATTAGAATAAAGTATGAAGAATGAAAACAACGAAAAAAACAAAAAAAATAAAGAATAATAATAATAATAAAAGAATAAAATGAAATAAAATTAATAAATTCGCTAGCCGAAAATATAGTTTCGCAGGAAAAGTTTTAGTTTCGGCAGGCGAAAGTATAGTTTCGCTAGCAAGAACACATTAGATTCGCTCAAACAGAAATGTAGTTTCGACAAGCCGAAACTATAGTTTCGGCAATGCGAACCTGAAGATTAGTCAGCAAAACTGTTAAGTTCGCTCGGATAGCATAACCTTACAGTTTCGTTGGGAAATTAAGAACTTTTGTTCAGTTTCGCTGGACAATCGATAGTTTCGCTGGATGAACAGCGAAGGCACCAAAGAGTCTCGATCAAATATACCCACAATGTTATGTTATTAACAAGATAAAATGATTGTCCTGAGGTTGAAACTCACTTGCGAACAGGAATTAGCGAACAATCATAAGCAATAACACAAAATCACATAAATGCAAGAGAGAGTCTCGGAAAAGCCCTAAGGAGCAGCACAGGACGAAAGTGCGAAGTGAGAGTATAATTTCGCAAAAATACTTAAATAGCTTTAAGAGTTGACAATGACAGTAAACTGGAGTCTGTGAGAATCGATGATTTTAAGGCTGGAAAAGCTGATTACAGAAAGAAAGAATCTGAGACTGACGAGATGCTGAAGGTAACAAAAGAGGAACAACAAAAAATTACAAGGGTTTGCAACTGTGAAAAGAGCTTAGCTGCAGAACGAACTATCATGGGTCTTCCTTATGAGACTGTTCAGGATATGTGTTCTTCATCTTGCAAAATCAGATTATTTGGGATTTATAAGACCAATACGGATCTCTTCTCCAATTGCAAAGCATCCCAGTCAATCAGTAAAGATCTCATTCACTGCTCAGCATGGGAAACTTCAGAACAAGCAAGAATCTGCTACAAGCTCCAAGCAATCCTCATCACCACCTGCACAACACGAGACTATAAAGAATCAAAAGCCATTCAAGGCTTGTTTTGAGTGTGGTAAAGAAGTGCCCTCAAAGACTTTCTTCGAATGGTAAAGGCAAAATGAATTGCTTCTCCGAATGTAAGTCTACAAAGAATATTCCAGACGAAAAAGGCAACATGGGTTGCTTCTCTGGATCAAGAGGTACAATGCACACATCTTTGAATGGTTGGATAAAAAACCCTCCATCCAAACCTTTTCATATGAAGCCGGTTTCACATGATACAAAGATGAAAATGACCATTCGTTCAAAACCAAATTCTTTTCTTTCTACTTTATGTTATTCACCAATCCCTAGACCTCATTCATCAAATGATTTGATTGAAGCTGCAAAAACTAATCATTTAAAAGCAGGATCAAGCAATGTTAATCTTAAAGAGGTTAGAGATGTGCAGGATTCGCCTGTAGGTTTGGGAATTCTCAGGTAGGGGTCTGATACGAAGATTAATGACGATTCCACTTCTGATACTCCAACACCAATATCAATTGCTTATCCAACCTTCTTCAACAAATTCAAAACAGGTAATATTCCTTTGTTTGTTCCTGTTAGGTTTGTTAAAGAAGGAACAGTTGTTGAATCATCAAGTAATCAGAATCCTATAATCAAAGCTGACACAATAAGAGGTGTCAATCAAGATCCGTTGGAGAAAGATCTATGTATACAAGACTGGATAAGCTCAGATGAAGAATCAATCACATAGGAGCATGTTGGTTCCTCACAAATTAAGATATCTCCCGACATTGTCAAGTCTCAAAAGCTTCCAAAAGCTGAATCAAGACCTATATGGATCTCTTCTCCAATTGCAAAACAACCAAGTCAATCAGTGAAGATCTCATCCCCTATTCAACATAGAAAATGTTGAAACAAGCAAGAATTTGCAACAACCTCAAAGCAATCTCCAATTCCAAATGCTTCACATGTGTCAGTTAAGCATCAAAAGCCTTTCAAAGCTTGTTTTGAGTGTGGAAAAGAAGGTCATGTGGTAAAGAAATATCCTCAAAGGCTTGCTACGAATGGTAAAGGCAAAACAAATTGCTTTCCGAATGTAAGTCTAAAAAGAATGTTCCAGAAGTTAAAGGCAACACGGGTTGCTTCTCTGGATCAAGAGGTAAACAACACACATCTTTGAATGGTTGGATGAAAAGCCCTCCATCCAAACCTTTTCATGTGAAGCCGGTTTCACATGATTCAAAGATGAAAATGACCAAAGGTTTAAAACCAAATTCTTTTCCTTCTGGTCTTAAACAGAAAATGATTTCCAAATATAATTCATTCAAATCCAAATTAATTAAACTGAAACAAATTTGGAAAATTAAAAAGAATGATACATATATCCCCGATTGTTTAAACGGTTGTGTGCAAAAGCAGGTTTATTATATCGATGAAAATGGAACTTCCAGGACTACGATGGCCTGGGTTCCCCTTTCAAACTAATCTGTTTATGAGTGCAGGAAAAATTCAGGAGGAATGTTAGTAATCCGGTTTACTGATAGAGATTCTTCCTAATTCAAATTTGAGGCAGAACAAACATGTTAACGTCATGGTATTATTATTCACAATCTGGATTTTTATATGCACAATCACCATTCTCACTTCACAAACACTACACATTTCTTGAGAATTCATTTCTTATATTCATATCAATGTAGTTTGTAAGACCTTCTTCGGTAAATTTCTATTTTTGTAAAGTTTTATAAAAAATTAAAAATAAATAAAAAATAAATAAAAAAATATAAGTTTGCAAAAATAAAAATTTAGGGGGAGAGTATAAGTAAATAAAAATGAAAAGAGAACTAGGAACTTGATTCGAGATGATTGAGAAATGATTGTATATCTTCTTGAAATGCTTGTTTTTGCATGACTTGCGTTTTTAAAATGAGGAATGATAGTAACTGATATTGTTATCTAATTTACATCTTATTTTTAATTGCAACTAATAGAAAAACAAACAGATGTTTTAATGATATGCTTGGTAGACTTAGCTTGAAGAATAAAGTAGAAGCAACATAATGATTAAAATTAAAATATATGCTTAAGAACGTCTAGATTTATGCAATCATTTTGGCCTACACGAAAACTGAGTCCCGACAAAAATTGGATTGAGAATGATCTTTCACCCACCATGATACAAATTATATAAGCCATATCTTTAAGCCATGATTGGTGTATTTATGTGTCTTGTGTTTGTGCTAATCTCCTCTGTTGTACGATAGTACTGACCTGGAGTGATGATCTCCTTTGTTGTATGATAGTACCTGGCCTGGAGCTCTCATCGGCACATGATTAAATGGTCATCTCCTTTGTTATACGTGAGTATAGACCTGGAGCTCTCATCATTTTGGTCTAAGTAGTGTCAAAACATCTAAACGATGAATTCATCATAGAATGAAACGTTCTGTTGATAATCACTTGCACACTAATACACAAGCCTTGCTCTATAAAGATTATAACAAAATTCAAGAAATCCTGAGTTTGGGTGAGGTTTTTGCTAAATGATTGTGGGGTCCTAGCATTCTAAAGTATTTAATCGAACCTTAATGAATCATTTGCTGCTTGTTGAAAAAGATAGGGCATGGGTTTAAGTGGACAAACATATCATCAATCGTTATTGATCTGTTTGAGAATTTCAAAATATTTCAAAGACTGTGATTAGATTCAGTTATTAGTGTGATCTCATTGCTTGTCGATGTTTAAATTCATATTTGTGCTAAAGTATATCTTAAGGATATGATCTCATGATCGATTCAGTTCTCGGTTATAAGAAAATAGATATATAAAATTAAAAAAGTTATAATAAATTTTCATTTCAAAATTCTTTTAGGTCTTCCATATTATGTTGTTACAATTTTATCATTTTTCATGCACTTCACAGAAATTACGCACAAACGAACACGGGTTCGCTTGTTTTTCACACACAGATAAATATGAGTTTATTTTATTAAAATGAAATGATCTAATTAGAAATGTCGAGATTGTGTTTGAGAATGTGTTTCAGATATTAGCTGTAAGTGATGGCCGATCATTAGTTGAGCAGTATACCTGATCAGAGAACCTGTTCCTCAAGTTTGCAGAAGATACCGAGCTAGGAATCCTCCTCCTACATCTTATGAAGCACCCAAGATTAGAGATTTGGGAAATCTGTTCTATTATCCTTGCAAAGCTTGCACTCGAAAAGGGGGAGCATATAAATAAGGGGAGCTTATGAGATGAATAATCTTTCTAATCAGATTCGGAAAGCTTCAATTTGAAGATCTTTCTACTGTTAACTTCTCGATGATGATTTCGTTTGAAGACGTTGATAATGATAGACTAAGGGGGTGTATTATTGGAGCTGTAAAAGATAGTCTATATTATCAACACAATGAAAGTCAACAAAAGTCAACGTCACGTTCAAAGTCAACAAAAGTCAAACCCGACACGTTCGAGACGAAGAACTGAGACAAGACATTGAAGATTTAGATGACTAGGAGTTATATTGTAATAAATATATTTTGTGTGAACAAAATATATTTTATCTTGTTTTTAGTCATTTTTATGCTTAATATGTAATTTTGTATTAATTAGCCTAAGTCTAGGGGGTTAAGTGCAATTAGTGAATATTAGTCTAGACTATAAATAGGTTAATTGTCATTAGGTTTTGGTTAATGGTTGAATGACCAATAGATTGAGGGATTACTTGTAAACATATTTGCAATCTAATTGAAGATCAAAGGGGTTTTAATTGTGATTATCATATTTTGATCTATAATATTCATGATTTGATTCAAGTGTGTTTATCCTGGAGTTACATAAGCTTTATTCATCCTTTGAATAAAACTTTTGAAGTTAATATCTTACAAAACCAAATATGTCTCAGAAGCAAAATTACTATAAGTACTTTTTCTTCCAAAGCAATTCTTGTCAAACTAACGAATATCTTCCGAAGCCCTCAAAACTTTCAAAGATAAATTATCTTCGGAAGATTTTCTACTTCCAAGATATCTACCTTTTTGGACACTTTTTCAGAGTTGGGACTGATATCCGGATTTTAAAGTTTATCTTTTGTAATAACGTTGTCTCAAATCCTAGCATATAAATACCTTTTTCAATGGGTCTCCCTCTCACTTCTTCCACTTCATATGCAAAACTTCCAACCCTAAATCATCCATAAGCCCTTATAGTTTTTCACTTTCTTCTTGCTAACGATTTAAATAGCCAATCCTGAACCACAAAACCAACCAGATTTCTCCACGCACCTACACAAGAAGCACAACCAGGTGCTCTATTTTCGTCTGAGAAAGATCTTGGTTTCTCAACATTTGTCGCTTTTTATCTCAATCATCATACCTCACCGCACTCACAATAGACCCTCAATTATATGAAGAACAACTGTTGGAGTTCTAGAGGACCTGCCAAGAGGTCATCTTAGACGTTGAGAAGACACTATCTGCATCAATGCAGGGGAAGACTGTTTTCATCAAACCAACCACCATCAACACTCATCTAAGGCTGAATGATAAAGAAGGTGAACTTTCTTTCCCTAAAGAAGGTGTCAATGGATCATTCAGACAGATGAGCTATGAAAGGGACTACTCAGTCAAGACCTTCAAGACGGGTAAGGTCTCTATCTAATGGAAGTACCTACTCCATGTTATAATCCATTCTTTATCAAATAAACATGGACGATGGGATCAAATTTTAGAGGACTTATCCTACATAGTCCATGGGATGGTCCAGGGGGTCAAGTTCAAGTACTCTTAGTTTATTTACACAAACTTGCTTGCTAACTTAGACTCCTTAGAGTATTACATGTGCCCCAGATATGTCTAGCACATTCTCAACTACGAACTGGGCTCACAGTTTAAGGAAATAGTTAACACTCTTAAATTGGAACAGATGAAGCCTGATATCTTCAAAATCATGAGAAAAACCACTGTTTGTTTCTTAGGGATAGAAACAACCCTTGTACCAAAATTTTATAAATCCTTACTAAAGGTAATAACTTGGTAGCACCAGCCAATGTTGAACCCACACCTTCTTCATCTTCACCACCCACCCAACCACAAATAACCACCACCAACTACAAAAAATCCAAACGAACTCCTGCTCAGTCTATTCAAATTGAGCAGACCCCCATATACTCATCCATACATGAGGAGGTGGAACCTAAAACTCCCACTTCCCCTGAGTAGCAAATGACTCCCATCATTTCATTAACCAGTGCTAAGGTTTCTCATGCTCAGCTTGATGAGTTTGTTACCCAAGATACAAGCCTTCACTCTAAATTTCAAAACTTAGGTAAATAATCTTTAGGGGATAGTTACTATCCTTAGCCTCTAGACATAAACCAACCAATCCTTGTCCAATTCTATGATAATTAGGATATGGGATTCAATGACTATCATGAGTCTCTCTTCTCTTCCTTTGCTCAAGGAAAGATGAGTGCTCCTAATACACCTATGTCAAGCCCACATCATCCACCCACAACTAAGGTGGACCTTTCTTAACATGTTCAGGAGGACCATATGGAACAAGCTCTCACTTTAGAAAGTGATTAAATCTCTAATAGCTCAACCATGGCAACCTAGTCCTTTGACACTTCTATTGAAGCTATCATGGAGTAAGGAAAATCCAGAGCCCAAGAACCAATATTTGGTGGTAAGGGAGATGAATTCAATTATGTTCTTTCACCCCCTATGATTATTCGATAAAGATGAGGGAAGTATGGAACAAAGGGTGCAAACATTATCAAAAACCTACACCTAATTGGTCTCTAAGGTTAGTCACCTGGAATCTCAGGTGGCTACCTTATAAAGGCAGGTCCTTAATTAGAAAGTTGAGATCTCTAATCTTAAGGGCAAGTTAGCTGAGAGGCCTGCCAGGTGTGCTCAAGTAAGTCCATAAGAACATATGGATGTAATGGACCTAACCTCTAGGTCACCTATGTAAGTGGGTGATGCTACCAAAAAGAAGGAGAAAATGTTATCTATAATCATAGAACCCGAAAGCACTGCCTAAAGTATGGACATTGAGGGCTCACCATCCCACTTAACAACCTCCTCAAGCCCACATCAATATGGATGCCTTAATTCAAAGTTTGCTTAAGGAGGGTATACAAAGGGTTGTGCCTACCCCATCCTACCTTTTTGAAAATCCTATAGTAGGGTGGAGGTTTGACAATGATAGAAGAGCCCTAATAATCTCTAGATGTTAGGGTCTGCAAAAAGTGTTCAATTTTCAGACCCTGAAATTCTATGAGAGTTTTCCTCTGGTTGATCTATCACTTGCCAACCTGAGTCATAACAGGCAAGCTAATAGGTTAACTGAGAGGATCCAGATGAGGGTGCTAGAAGATTTCAAGAGAAGATCCTATTTATATAGACAAAGGCTAGCAAGTAAAGCTGTTGGTCAACTGAATACTAAGGTAGTCCTTAAGATTAATTTTAAAGGGGAAACCTCAGTTGAAAGCCTAGCAGTAGAACCTATGAATCTTGCAACTGCAACCCCTTTAGTACCCAATAACCTCATTGAGACACCAACTAGTGAAGTTGTCTCACAACTTCTCCCTGGCCAGAGCTCAAGTGTAGCACCAAGTCAACAATGCCAAAGCTTTCACCACCTTGAGTCACACAGGCCAGTGATTGAAAAATAAAGAGGATTCTAATCTTTGAGGAGACTAAGGAGGAAAAGAGGGAGAGGAAGAGGAAGAGAGGGGAGAAAAAAAGATAGACCCCCAGTTTTATGCAAGCTACAATGTTTCCCCTAGGCCAAATACTCAAGGAGATGAGTTAAGGGTAGCCAAATTAAATTAGCTATGGTCTAGGAACTATAACATTGATGAAATAATCTCTCTTCCCTTGTAAGAATTAAATGAGTTGGCTAACACTAAAATGTCAAAAGAGAGGAAGGAGGCTGAGGCTATAGAATTGCTTCTCAAGATCAAAGAAGAAAGGACAAGGAAAAGGTTGTATAAAGCACTTATCCTCTCTCCAATTAAAGAAAGTACTAAAGTAGAGACTGTAGTAGTTGAATAAGAAACTCAAATAGGTAGGAAACAAGATAGACAAAAGATGATAACCTATCTGGGTGTCATATGCCTCTACCAGGCATCAACCCTACTTTCTCTATCATATTAGTATATTGAGTTTAAGTACCTCAAGCAACTAGAGCAACAAGTTCTAAAAGAGAAGAGAGATGCTAAGAGGAAGATGAGAGAGGAAGCTGTTAAGTCAAGAGCCACCATTAGAGCCAATCAGAAGAAGTCTGCTGGTAGAATAAAGATAGTGATCTTCATGAAGTTGTATGAATTCTCCAAAAGGAAACTTGGTTCAATTCTTTATCCATCATGGATGAGCACATTAGAGTGGTCAAGCTGAAAGATTAAGAATGGTGCGCTAGTAGACTTGCATTCTCCCCAAGTCAAGCCGTACCTAAAGCTGAGGTCAAGGTTGAACCCCAAGAGACAACACACTCTGGACCTAGTGCTGCATCACAGCTAGCTTCATATTCTGACCCACAGCAGGGTCCTGAACCTTCTACTTTTAAACATATGAGTGGGAAGGACCCAACTAAGAAGGATAAAGAAGGAACAATTGGTACTCAAAACCAACCGTCTTAGTTTAAGTATAGAAAGGGGAAGAGCATGGCCATAAGAAGGGATAAGAAGAAGACGAAGAAAAAAAGAAGAAGAAGTTCGAGAAATCCACCTCTACACCTTAAGATGATTTTGAACATCTTGAGGGTGAACAAAAAGAGTCTACTCAACCAACTCCATTTCAAGTAGATCCTCTTGCTGCTTATAAACCCATCTTGTCTTGGGCTTTCTCTACAAACCTAGACAAATGGTATGTCACAAGAGATCAAGGAGGTCATAACATATACTTTTGGAAAAATATGCTTGACATTCCTCTACATGATCTCTTTGACATAAAGAGATACATTGAGAGTCTGAAAAATCCAAACCAACTAATGAAGAATCCAGACCAACTAATAAAGAATCCAGACCAACTAATGAAGAAATGTATGGTTCTGATTCTGATGAGGACTATAAACAAATGAATATCAAGACTCAAAGTCATCCTCAAGTTTTGGTAGCATTAGACTAGGGGGAGTTCATAAAAGTTAACTTAGATGCTAATGCAAATCAAAGTTCTCTCAACAAGAATTCTGAAGTACAAGGAAGTTACTTTGGAAGATTTGACAATTGCACAAAGAAATTCTCTAAGTGTCAAATCTTCCAAAGCCAAAGACCAACTCTTCTGAAGCCAAAGATGAAGTCTTTCGAAGCTTCAATACAAAGTTTTCCGAATCCAAGAGTGATTTCTTCCGAATACAAAGAGAACATGCTTTCTCTAACATGCTTTTGATAAAAGCTGAACTGCTTTCTGATGCCATCTTGAAGACTCACCAACTTATACAAGTTGTGATATCTCCATATTTTTTCAATTTTAGAGTAAGGTCTTAGAGTCTATAACTTTCTACTCTTGTACTTTTATCCTTTTATAGATTAAGATGTAAACTATGACATGTTATAATCACTAGTCAAAAGCCAATCTACCTTTTGACTTTACATTAATCTTGTTGTCTATATTAGTATTCCAACAGGCCTTTAAAGTATGACCGACTATAGGATGTAATTAAAGTGTCTCATATACCAGTCCTTAGGAATAAGCATGGTAACAATTGTAAAACACTTGAAAGCATATACATAAGTTTTGCTTGTGTTCTTTACTTGTGTTTTTAGTTTCTTATGTCTAGTTCCTATTTAATCTGTTAAGTGTTTGCTTTATCCTTGTGAAACTGCTATATTAACCTTAACTGGTCCTGTAATGTTCTAGATGGCCAGTTTGTTACATTCCCGCAAATTTGTCTTGACGAGGGTGTGACAGATTGATATCAGAGTCAAGTTATAGAGAATTAGACTTCCTTTAATGAATCCTAGATTATAATCCTAAGCTCATGCTATTATATACCTTTAGAACTGTAGGAACACTTTCATAGAGTAAGCATTTCATCTAGGCATTCATTCGTTATATACTATATCTCTATTCCTTTAATACGATTCTTAGTGAGATAAGCTATGGTTATAGACTTCATTATTTGATATTCTTAGTTATAGAAAACACTTAAAACATGACAATACATTTCACCGGCGAGCCGCAACTTGTATTTGATAATTAGTGTAACGTGAACTTTAGTTTCAACACAACTTTAGTTTAGGTTATACAACGCAACTTGTATGATTCTTATAATACAACCTTCTTTTCATAGCTACATTATTAATTTCAATGATCAACATTAAAAAAGACTATTTATTTGTATTTTTGATTTTAGATTGTTTCTATGAATTTTGAATGATTAAGATATAATATGGATCTTCTATTATGTTTAATTTTTTAGTTATTTATCATTTAGTATAATTATGCAGAAATCTAACAATTTATACATTAATTCAACACAATATATTTTAAAGGTGTAAAGTAATTAATTTATATAGTTATTCAAATATCCAACTAAACAGAAGTTACCGATTTAGTACTTATTGAGTAAAAATCTTTTATCCAATCAGGCTTTTATTGATTCAACACTTACTGGTTTAGTACTTTGATAAATAGTACTTTGTTCATATAGCAGTTACTACGTGTAATTATTATAAAATCCACAAGCTTTGCTAATTGATCTACCCTATATTTAACTCCATATGATCTAGTTTTCACTTCCTATTGACACAATATCTTAATTTGTACCACTGTGGCTAAGTGTGGGAATATGCAATATAAGGCGCATACAAATTTGCATATCGCTATTCATTAGATTTCATTATTCGTACGTTTAGCATTCACTCTGTCAGATCTGTTGATCGAAATCTTACTTTAAAGCTCAGTACCCCTCGCGTTTGAGTGGTATGAACATCCTAAGACTCCTTTACCATTTAGATTTACGGCTAAATCATAAATTAATATCATGTGTCAATATGATTTTGAAGGCAATTAAGTCTTATCAAAAATTAATTTTTTTGAGATTGATCATAAATCTATGCAATTAATGGTGCTCAAAGAGATGCACTTTTGACGTGCTTGTTCTTCGTCTTGAAAATGTACTTACCTTCACCGCTTTACCATTGAAGTTGATTAAACAATTGCTAAATTTTCTTAGTCATAATGGTTATGTTAGAATCGAACTTGAAGAAGCGGTTGTCACAATAATTGGATGATGTCGTCTAACGTTGCAACTGGATTAGACAATTATAAGGACTTAAGTCAGATATGAAATGAAGTGATTGTCGTTTGTAGTCAGATATGAAATCAATGTATGGCGTGTCACGATAAACACGTTTATATAGTGAAACACATGTGCGACTCTGATTGGAGAAGTTATAATCATGGGAGACACTATTTGATTATTGGATATAAGACTTATTATTAATTTGATTAAAAGAATTGATAATTTTTTAATTATAATACTATTTACTCGAATTAGTTCGCTAATGTAAATTATATTAAACACCAACTTTCGTTTGTGAGTGAGTTTACTGTAGCTAAGCGTACATCTTATTCTTTGTGGTACAAGACTTTGGCTTTTTAGGTGGTTATATGGTTTTTTAAGGTGGTTTCTTGCTTTTTTAAGGCGTTTTTTCTTGGTGTACAACTTGGCACAAGACTTTTGTGTGGTTCTTTGATTTTTTGGGGCTTCTTTTTGGGTAGTTTGTAATATATATTTTAATTACTAATATCTTTGTTGGGCAGTTTCTTCTTTTTTTTATATCTATTTGAGCAAGTGAACTCTTCGCATTTGTTTCTTTTGGTAAATTCTCTCCTCAATTAATTCCGGATTATCACTCACCACCCCTCAAGTTGTTTTAAAACGGATTGATATTTAAATTTGAGAATTTTTTTTATAGTGTCACAGAATTTAACTAATGTAGTTAACATTGTGATAACTGTGACGAACCAACTGATTGTGCATGGAAAACATCATTGTGAGTATGAGTACTATTAGAACTGATTTTGGTATTCGGTTGTATCGTCTTTGAGAGGCGAGGTGATAACCCCACACTCACGGCGCGTAGGGCAAATGAAAATGACAAAATTCCCGCTCTGCAGTGCGGGAAAAAAACTTGTTATATATTAAGTAGTAAATAATGAATTAATAAATGTTATATGTGAAAAATATAATTATTAGAACTATATATATGTATATATGCATATATTTGTGGTTTTAATTTTAATAATTAGTTATTAATTAATATGGACCTAAACTTGATGTATGGTGTCCCGGTGGATTTTGACCAAAGAATCAAGAATTTGAAGTGTGTTTTTATGAACCTAGATAAACCATCAAGTAAACATGCAAGTTAGATGCCTACAATAAATACTAACATAATTTTGACTTCAGCCACAAAGATTTAATTTAGGGTTTTTATGATAACCAAACCATATAAACTTGATTTGGCATTTCATCATGCATTTCCAATTAGTAAATTTGTTCTTCCATTTTAACCACCACCTAATGTCTAAAAGTTTGCCACATAAATCAATTTAGGTAGAACAAACCCTGCCTTATGAACCAAGAAAATAGTAGTTTGTGATCAAAGTTTTTCATAAAAACTTAAAAAACACACCGATTGAAACTTAAATCACTAAAAAGCACATCAATTTATGTTTGAATCAACATAAGTTATTCACTACCTTCAACAATGGCTATCAATCTAAAATGATTGGCATCAATTTCTAACACAGCCAGAGGATCCACAGGCCACTCTGGTGCAGCCTTAACATGCGCCTCAATCTTCTTTGATATAAATTTGGATGCCAATGTTAGTTTGGATTCGATTGCATTCTAGCTTGGCAAAAAAATCCAAACTTGCTGTTTTTTCCGGTGTTTCGCAATGTTTTTTTTTTGTTTTTATCAAGACTAAGCTTCATCCACTTGTACTTTTATGTAATAAGTTATCATACTTTCCTATTCATTTCTATGTCTTTTAATATAGAGTATATAATGAGCATTTAATGAATTAATTAACCACTATAAAGTTAGTCCATTTAAATTATTTGGCTAGCCTAGTCTAATAGTAATTGTTAAACTCGTCAAACATATGCCAAACCTATGATAGTGAGGACGTTTGGCAATGTCGTGATTCCTCTAGTAATTTAAGATGTTTTTACAAGACATCCGCCCTAACACCGAAGTTCTTACTAAACATCAATCTTTACGCTGAAGTTCACGTCACTCATTATCATTGGAAAATACACACACACAAACACAAACATCATTTTTATCACTAGATCTACATATCTCTCACCCTCATCATTCTTCGTGATTAGAAATGCTCGTGAATTTTAAATATTTCAGTTATTATCATTAATAAATGGAGGCAAATTAGTCATTTATAAAAAAATTACACAGAAAAACTTAATGAACATCTACGCTAAGTACAAAAGATATTACAATTTGTCCAACACTCGGCATCAAACATGTAGTTTCTCATATTTTGGAACCAAATCCATAAAATTTACATACACAAAGACCTTTTAAGTCATTACTATTTTATTAGTATGTTGGATAGTTCGGTTTACGTTAACCCGGTCTGTCTAACCCGTAAACTTGTAAAACGCGGTTTGTCAAACCACAAGACAAGCCATATTACTCCTAACACGGAGAGGGTGATTTAGGTGGGTTCAAACTATCAGTTGAAATGGCCTTTTAACATCCATATTCATATGACCTTTAAAAATCTTTTGAAGAAAGAAAAAAAAAGTCTCCTCTTATGAATGTAAGAAAAAGATAAAAAGTGTAGGGGGTAAAACCGAAACATAAGAAAACAAGGGTTGAACCGCGGAATTGGTCGTCACTCACAACTCACAAACCATAAACTCACAAACCACAAACTCACAAACCACAAACTCACAAACCCCAAACTCACAAACCCCAAACTCACAAACCACAAACTCACAAGTCTTCTGTGGGTTTTTGTTTGATGGCAGAATCTCTTCTTCCGTCATCCGTGGGTTTCTTCAAGTCTTCTCTCTACTTATTCTCTCGGGATTCTGAAGCCGTAACTTGTAATTCTTCTTCACATCCTTGCTTAAAACAGGTTCGATCATTTGATTTCAAATCTAAACACTCGCAAGTTTCATTAGGGTTTTTCTTCGTCCATCAAGTTTTACTTTAGATCATTTGAGTTTACTGTAGCAATTGCCTTTTCAATCTGAATTTGGATGATGATTGTTTTGTTTCTACGCCTCTTTGCTTGTAAAGTGTAGTGATTCATGTTACCAAATTGGTACCCCTAACCGAGGGCTCAATTCATCGTCTGGTTTAAGTTTAAGTTTAAGTTTTGCCTGCTAGAATCCATGAGACGATATGATTTCATTCATACCAGAACAATGCCTTTAATCTGCTGATCCGACAAAAACTGTAGAATTATGCTTCACAATTGTTGTTTATGTCGAATTTTGCTCGAGGATTGATGAACTTTGAATCAGCTTGCTTAAATTCACATTTTGAAGTTTCATATTCTCTTGGGTGTTGGGTTTTTCTCATTGATCATGCCTAATTTAGATCCATTGAGTTTAGCATAGCAATTTTCTTGGTGTTTGAAATGGAATATGATTGGACGATGATTGTTTCATCTCTAGGCATCTTTGGTTGTACAATGTGGAGATTAGGTTGCGAAATTGGTCCCCTTTTTTCTTCTAAACCAGGGGTCAATTCGGTTTGTATTTTGTTATTCAGTATGTTTAAGAATTCAATTTTTTGGCTGCTAGAATCCATGAGAGGATATAATTTTAATTAAAACCAGAACAATGCCTTTAATCTGCGGATCCAACTAAAATTGCAGAATTTTGCTTGAGAATTGTTGTTATGTAAAGTTTTACTTGAGAAGATGAATTTTGAAATCGTCTTCTACATAAGCTTGGTTAAATTCACATTCTTACAAAAAGATTATCATCTCATAACTTCTAAATTGATGATATTATTTGTTTTAATACGGCTGCAAAACATTTTGCTATTTCTGATTATGTTTAACAACTTTGTGACATGCCTAACTTGGGGTAGAGAAGTCTAACTTTATTCTCTTATTTGTAAACTGCAAACCTAGCTTTGATATGCCTTTTGTCTTGAACTGCAGGCCAGCACAAATGCAAGTGTCCTGAAAGGCTGATGCAAGATTTGTGTTTATATTCTAAAACTTGAACCCTGCTCTAGCTGAATAGAACACTTTGTGCATATGAACATGAGAATGGGTTTCAGATTAAAACAAATCTTGTTAATTTTTCTCTTTTTACTGGCGCATTATTGTTCTGGTACAGCAGGCTCAGAAAATAATACTTCACAGAGAGTAATAACTGCTCCATTGAAGGAGACAATAGGAAGTGTGATAGATGGCTCCAATTTAGGGGAAGTCTTTAACTCTGATAACACTACAGATGAACCTAGTGGGAAGAACGGTGGGAACCGTAGGGTTTCAGTGACTACTGTTGCTTTGTTTACTTTAGCAATGGCTGCTGCTACTGGTTTAGGTGCAGTACCATTCTTCTTTGTAGAACTTGATGCTCAGTGGGCTGGGATATGTAATGGAATGGCTGCAGGGGTGATGTTAGCAGCAAGTTTTGATCTAATAGAAGAAGGAAGGGATCATGGTAGTGGCAATTGGGTTGTTTTGGGTATTTTGACAGGTGGCATTTTTATTTTGTTATGTAAGAAGGTAATTTAATCATTGGTTTATTTACTTCTGATTGCAAAGGTTTTGCTGTGGTATCATCAATTTGTGATTGAGATTGTTTTTATTTTTTATATGTTTTTAGTTTCTTGAGCATTATGGTGAAGTCAGTATGTTGGACATTAAAGGAGCCGATGCAAATAAAGTTATTCTTGTAATTGGAATCATGACACTTCATTCTTTTGGGGAAGGTTCTGGAGTTGGGGTCTCTTTTGCTGGCTCAAAAGGTCTTACTCAGGGTCTTTTGGTGACTTTAGCTATTGCTGTTCATAACATACCTGAAGGCTTAGCTGTTAGTATGGTTCTTGCATCAAGAGGAGTTTCTCCACAAAATGCTATGTTATGGAGTGTGATTACATCTTTGCCCCAGGTATTAATTTGCATTTGTATAAATTGTGCAATACTTCAATCTATTCTTATGCATCTTATATCGTCTCTATTTGGCAGCCCATCGTAGCAGTACCTTCTTTTATATGTGCTGATGCCTTTAACAAACTTCTGCCATTCTGTACGGGCTTTGCAGCAGGGTGTATGATTTGGATGGTTGTTGCCGAGGTTCTTCCAGATGCTTTCAAGGTATCAAACATTATCAATGATCATGATTTCCTTAAAGCAATGTTAGATTAATCGAGCTTAATTCTACTGGACTTATTCCGTATAGTTGAAATATTCATTTATAAAGGGATGACTTTTGAACTCCACCAAATATTTTGAATTCTACTTTTTTCCACCTCAATTGATGAAATATTCTACTTGGGGTAAATCACAATTTAATTTAGCGGATTCTACCATTTGCTAAATGTGCTTAGTGAACTTATTTAATTGATATAACCAAGAAGCTGGAATATAATTTTAGTCACCATCTTCTGAGTTTCCTTGTTTTGATAGATGAAAAAAAGGCTATATTCTGAACTGTAGCAACGGTTTCTCATGTTTCTATAGGAAGCATCTCCATCTCATGTTGCATCTGCAGCTACACTTTCGGTCGCCACCATGGAAGCTTTTGGTGCCATGTTTCAGAATTTTGGGCTCAATTACAAGTAAGTTATTGTCAAAAGTTACATATACCATCAGGTCATAACATGTGATTTCATGACTTGTGCTTATGTTGTATGCATGCTAAATTAGTTTCTTAATGTTCATCATCGTACTGTATGAAAATTCATTATAAAGTTATACCAATATAGCTTTTCATGCTGGATTAATCTATGCTGTATGAGAAAGAATGATGTATTAATTTGACTTAAATAAGTGGCAATAACCAGAAAATGATGCCTTAAGTTGGACACTTATTATAGAAAAGTGGTCCGCTTTTTTTCATAAGAAAAACGAGTTGCACAATTTTCTGCATGTAAGATTTGCTTTCTAAAAGGTTTCAAATAGCCATTGATGCGATCTTATCTCTAGTTTTCTTGTCTTCACATCTGTTTGTTTCATCTAGAGACTAGAGGTGGCAATTTAACCATGATATGTGAATGGGTTGACTCGGGTTAGTTTTATGTTTTATGGGTCAAACTATTGAAATAAGAAAAATCAGCTAAGAAGGAAACAAGCGAGTCGAAAGCTGCCCAAATTGTATCTTTAATGCACATAACCTTCTGAATCATTTTGTATTTAAAAAGCTTGATTATAATTGAATTAATAAACTTTTTGTAATCATATTTGACCCTCATAAAGACATAAAGTCATCATTTGTAACTCCTTTTAACTCCAAAAAGCGTCTTGACTTTCTTCAACCCACCCGAGTATATTTCTATTGTTGTATCACATGATTTGCCATCACTCTTTTGACTAATTATTTGTTGGATGTAGTTCAGAAGGTGCTTCAGGGTTCCTGGTGTCGTTACTATTTGGTCTTGGACCATTGCTAGGTGGCAACATACTTGTTGCTTTTGCACTTGCTTTCCATCTTCAACACACACTTCTCACCAGTGTCGCATCTGGTATTGCATTTGTACTCGGTGCATGGCGACCACTTCAGTTACTTTTCTCTTCCAAAATGTCGGTCTACGTACTCACTTTTCTGCTGGCAACGGGGTCTACATTCACACACCTCTCTACTTCCACTGCCACTAAACTCGCCACCCAGAAAAAAACATCAGCAAACACCTTACCTAGCGCAACCGGCTTTTCAATCAGTGCACTCACCCTCCAGTCAATACTGTCATGTCTAGCCGTGGCTCTACACGCTCTAGCCGAAGGGCTCGCATTAGGTGTGGCTGCACCAAAAGCTTACGGCTTTGGTCGGCACATGCTCTTGCCTGTTTCTCTTCATGGACTCACCCGTGGGGCTGCTGTTGCAAGCTGTATTTTTGGAGCGACAGACAGTTGGTATGGGTCCTTAGCAGGGTCTGGGTTGATCGGGATTGTGGGTCCTGTATCTGCTATTGCAGCCATTCTTGCTGGGATTGATTATAGTGGTCTAGATCATTTGATGGTATTTGCTTGTGGCGCTTTAATCCCTTGTTTTTGGAGCATGCTTAGAAGGGCAATGAGATTGGATACACAAAAAAGCATGGTGGGTGTCATGGCAGGGATTGGTTTTGCTACCGTCTGTCTCATGTGCACCAAGTTAGTGTGTTTGCACACACCGTACTGCAACTCTGCACCAGAAGCTGTGAGATAATGGATTCATAAATCATAACAGTGTTCGCTTTCTTTCTTTCCAAACCAGCACACTCTAGAACGGGTTTTTGAGATCAGAAAAGCTCTGGAAGCATGTCTCTGAGAGTTGAGTTATTTCTGTGACAGGTAAGATTTGGTTGGATCCATATGCATCCAACACTAATTTGTAACTGTTATAAGACGCATAAAGCATGTAGCTAAGGTGTCGGAGATGTACTATACGACGATCTTTACTGAATATACAGATTTGAAATATCATTTTTTTCTAATTTCTTTTGTTATGATATGAATCATTGCTGTTAGTTCTTTGGTATAGAAACTCTTGATTTGCATTGCCAGGAGAAGATGTTGGCAATCATGGAAGATTAATTATGTTGTTATGTTATACAGGGACAAGTGACCTAGTTACAACTGTACAACTACATGATCTTGAGAACAAGCCGAACTATATGGTTTGTTATGTTTTCTCCTTAAGTTGTGGTCTAGGTTTATAGATTGTGCAATGAAGCATGTAAAAACATTTCAATATGTAAACATAATGTTTTCTAATCTTGTATTATAATATCTCTAAATTAAAAAAAAAAACAAGATCAACACCGTCCTTTTACACAACACTTGAATCACTCGGGAACTTTTAATGGGATAAAGGTCACCTAACCATTTTGAGGGAACTTGTGACTTGAGGTGAGAATACCATATTCGTGGGATAAAGGTCACCTAACCGTTTATTTTGGCAAACTCACACATGTGTGTAAGTAGGGTGTCTTGATTTGCAAACCATGTCAAATGGATCACTTACGATATGATTTCCAAATGGTGTTGATGGGATTTACATGCCGACTTTACATATGATGTTTCAAGTCGATCCCATACCTCTAGAAGTTGCAAATGGTTGCAATCATCAATCGTTGACCACCTTATTAATTTAAATCGTGAGATAAAGGTCACCTAACCACCATTTAAATGTAATGTTGGATTCTAGATTTTAATATAAAAATGACATTAAAAGGTATTAATTACTAAAATAACAATATCGAAAATACTAAAATTGATCTTTGTTAAATTTTGTAGATGGCCACCAATAATTATGATAATCATGATAATTCATCCACGTCCGCCCAATCTTTACGAGCGATTCTCCAAAAGGAACGTCTAAATCATAATAATTTTATCGATTGGTATCGAAACTTGAGAATCGTTCTCAAGCAAGAGAAACGATCATATGTTTTAGAAGACCCTGTCCCCGATCAACCTAGTGAGGATGATGAGGAGGCCTATAATGATTGGATAAAGTACACTGAGGACTCTGTCCAAGTGTCTTGCCTTATGTTGGCAAGCATGACTCCGGATCTCCAGAAGGAGTATGAACATCACGGAGCTTATGACATGATAACCCAACTGAAGGAAACGTTCCAACAGCAAGCGATGGTTGAGCGCTTCGAAACGGTTCGAGCGCTTCATGCATGTCGTATGGACGACAACCAATCAGTTTCATCTTATGTACTTAAGATGAAAAGTCACATTGACCGCCTCGAAAGGCTAAACTGTCCCGTCTCAAAGGAATTGGCCACGGATTTGATCCTCAATGGCCTTACCAAAAGGTTTGAGACGTTCGTGTTGAACTACAACATGAATGCTTGGGACAAAAGCATTGGTGAGCTTCACTCTATGCTTAAAACGGCCGAGGTGACCATGGGTAAAAGGGTTTTACCCGTTCTCACCATCCATGAAGGTGGGAACAAGAAAAGGCCTCATCCCACACCCAAGAAAGAGTTGCAAAGGGTAAGGACCCGTAATGGGAAAAGGGAAAGGGGTGGCAAGGGTGCCACCCAAAGCACAAGAGAAGAGGCAAAATGTTGCTTCTAATGACCCATGCTTCAAGTGTGGGGAGATTGGACATTGGGCAAGAAATTGTCCTGTCCATCTCCAAGAGTTGAAAGCGAAGAGGGATGTTGGGCAGACCTCAGGTACTATATACATGATCCATATTGATTTAAACTTAATATCCTCTACACATGGGTATTAGATACCGATGTGGAACTCACATTTGTAATTTGTTGCAGGGGTTCAAAAGAAGTAGCAACTTCAACAAAGGGGATGTTAGCCTCTACATGGGCAATGGGGCTAAAGTTCAAGTTGAAGCCCGTGGTGACTACATCTTGAAACTTCCAAATGGTTTGGAAGTAATTTTGTATAATGTTTTGTATGCTCCTAGTTTGACTAGGAACATTATTTCCGTAGCCCAATTAAAACATTTTGGATATGTATTATCATTTATTGGAAATGAAATTGTTACTTTGAATGACATGTTTTACTTTAAAGCTATTCCCATCAATGGTATCTATGAATTGGTTCATGAAAATACATTGAATGATAGCTTATTGTACTAAGCTAGTACCAAAAAACTTAAATCGGATTTGAGTAACACTTATCTTTGGCATTGCCGTTGTGACATCCGTCACCTTAAGGTCCGTCGAACGACATAATTAACCATAGAATTATTTTAATTATTCTTCCTCTTCTTCATGAACTCCTGTTTTAAGGAATCATATTTGCTTTATTACCCTTGTGCCTGTACTTCCTCCGTGAACGTATGCTAAACATAAACCTTTTATAAATTTCATCACCATTATCACCAAATATATCATTTTTAATTACGACCATTTTCATTAATAAAACCATTTTAAGCTATCAATTACCATTAAACACGCTTTTAACTTTAATATAATGAACATTTTAAAGTTGTTTTCAACCGAAGCAAACTTTGGAAACTCGAGGGCTAAGTGCAGGGACTAAAATTGACATTTTGCAAACCTGGGATGGGTATAAAAACCCCATTCCCAGCCATTTTCTTCATCCTCTCCATTTCTTCTTCATCATCATCTTCTCCACTTCACATCTTCTTCTTAGCACCAAAAACGTCCCGTTCGATCACGTTTTCATCGTCTAGACTTCACCTACAACTTAGTCTACTCCATCCTTGCAGGTAGACGACCTTGGTTGTCCATTTCTTGCTCGTTTTACTGCTGTCCATTTCTAGGGTTTCGGGTGTTCGGGTCAACTCGAACACAAGAGTTCGTGTGGGTGCGTGTGATGACTTTCTGCGTGTGCTTCTTGTTCGTGTGTGTTTGTTGTGTGATTCTAGAAGTCCTTGTTGTGTAAAACCCGTGCTTGGGGCAACCGAAGGCTGCTCTGCACTTCAGCAGTCGCGAACCTGCAGTTCAGGCGACTGGGTTTGTCATGCGACGGAGCCGTGCGATTGGGTGAGTCGTGCGACTGAGTCATGCGACTGTGTCTTTCGGGCGACTGAATCGTGCGACTAGGGATGTCATGCGATTGAGTTGTGCGATCGAATGAATGTGTGTGTGATTGAGTCAATGCGGATGAATGTGTGTGCAATTGAGTCAATGCGGATGAATGTGTGTGCGATTGAGTCAATGTGGATGAGTGTGTGTGCGATTGAGTTAATGCGGATGAATGAATGCATGCGACTGTGCGTGTATCGCACGACTGAAGGCCAATCGTACAAATGAAGGTTCAGTTATACGAATGAAGCTGATTCGTGCGTATGGAGGTTAAGTCGTGTGATTGGGTGTTGTGTGGTACGACTGAATACCAGTCGTACGAATGAAGGTTCAATCGTGCCAATGAAGCTGATTTGTACGATTGAAGGTTGATTCGTACGAATGGAGTGTTGGGTCGAGCGTCTGGTCCTATTGTGTGACTGATGATGTTTGAGTGTGAATTTCCTTCCTGAGCGTCTGATGATGATAAGGTAACATCAGTAAAAGTGTCATTGCTTGACCACAAAGATTAAAGTCAACGCTATCAACATGCACATATTATTTCAATTGAAATCAACCTAACATTTTGCAATTATCGACAACCCATTTGGAACTACAAATATTTAACAAGTGCTATATTTCATAACAATGAGATCTTTATACGGATGTCATAAGCAATGACGACTACTCTTAGTGCTTGGATCTACATAAGATCTGATACTTGTGTCCGCTTGTGTGTGTGCTACCCACGACCGAACCGATACAACCCGAACCGACCAAACATCACTATATGCTTTATACACATCATTAATGCTTAACAATAACCGTCAATAGGTGTTTGACTGTTCGTTGCATTCAACTGTTGGAATCTTGATCATTCATACTTACCACTTAACATGTGAGTTTCGTGGCCCCTTTTTATGCGTATACCACTTTACAAACATTTACAAACATGGGGGAAAAGTATGCTCGCCCGTTTTCTATGCTGTACAACATACATACAATTTACATGGAATCAACGTGCTACTGTTTTGTGGTACTTATCTGATACATGCTTGAGTCTGCTTTGTGGTTCTTTCTTACAACCATTTAATTCCAGTGTGGGAACCGACGGATAGGTATTGGTAGTACTACTTGGTTGACACCCCCACCCTCGTGTTGGTATACTAGTTAGTACCAACAGATTCCAGGAACGGGCCTTGGGTGAATATATTCCGACAAGATTCTTTGTGTACGTCGTTAGGCTTGGTTGTAAAGCTCTTGTCATGTGATTTTGCTTACTTATAACTGTATGCACGGTATTCTGCAACAACATTATACAACATCATTACTTATTTACTTTTAAACCTGCGAGCTCACCAACAATTTTGTTGACCATTTTGAGCTTATCTTTTCAGGTGATCATGCTAGCTGAGGTTCTAGGTGTGCTGCCTTAGTAGAGATCCTAGGATGTATTTCCGGGCTAAATTTCTCATTTTGGAAAAAATTGTTGTATCTATTTCAAACAACATTACACTTTGTAACTTGTTCCCGGGTTGTGGGAATCGCATACAATGTTATTATCTATGTTTATCTTATATCATGTTTATGCTTATGGCTATGTAGTCGTGAATACTGACTAAACACGACACAAGTCCCCTTGTTGTCGGGTGTCTTCATGACACACTTGTCATCATTATTATTGCATCTCTATCGCTTACCATGTGTTATGATGATTCCCATCTCGTTACATCCCTGTGTTTCGGCTCTTAGCGGGGGTGTGACAGCCGTCTTGGTCATATAAACAAGAAAAGAATACAAATACTATAAAAGAATGGTCTTTTAAAAACAAATGAATGTGATTCATTTGATGTATGTGAGTCTTGTTTATAAGGTAAAATGACCAAGGCACCTTTTAAAGGCAAAGCCGAAAGGGCAAAGGATTTATTAGGTATCATACATTCGGATGTATGTGGTCCTTTTAAACCTATGACAAGGTACAATGAAAGATACTTCATTACCTTTACTGACGACTATAGTCGATATGAGTATGTGTACTTGTTAAGACACAAAGATGAAGCTTTTGAAATGTTCAAGATCATTCAAAATGAAGTACAAAATCAACTCAATAAGTCAATTAAAACTCTCCGCACCGATAGAGGAGGTGAATACCTGAATGATGCTTTTAGGGGTCATCTTAGAACTTGTGGGATTGTCTCACAACTATCTCCACCGGGAACACCACAACATAATGGCGTGTCCGAGCGGAGAAATCGAACTCTATTGGATATGGTTCGATCTATGATGGCTAGAAGCTCATTGCCTCTATCATTTTGGGGTTTTGCTCTGCTCTCTGCGGCCCGTATTTTGAATATGGCCCCAACCAAGAAAGTGGAAAGGACACCTTATGAATATAGCATGGAAGGGTTCCATCATTTTCATATTTGAGGGTGTGGGGGTGTGAGGCTTATGTGAAGACTTCCACCTTGAACAAGTTAGAAAGCCGTTCCACTAAGTGTATCTTTATTGGATATCCAAGAGATTCTATGGGATATTATTTCTATGATCCAATACAACAAAAGGAGTTTGTTGCCAAAAAGGGTGAGTTCTTGGAAACCAAGTTTCTTATGGAAGGAACTGGTAGTAGAACTGTGGATCTTGAAGAGGATCAAGAACCGCAACCCGATACACGTTTGGTTGACACTAGCACTCAACATGAGGATGTTGAAAGTGATCAAATAGTTGATCAATACACAGAAAACGTTCGCGGATCTGGTAGAACTAGTAATCCACCTGAAAGATATGGATTTTTCACTAATGGATGCTATGTGATAGATTCTGATGAACCAATCACATACCATGATGCGTTGTCCAATTCGGATTGTGACAAATGGCTTGAAGCCATGAACGTTGAGATGCAATCCATGTATGAATCCAAATTTAATTACTTCTTCATTAAAACGGTGATTCCAACTTCTCGATGCTTATTTCAATCCATAGATTGATTTTTTTAACTTGCATACTTTGTTAGGATGTTTTGGATCAACAAAACCTTCAGGCTGAACCATATAGACATCTTTCTCAAGATATCCATTTAGGAAAGCCGTTTTGACATCCATTTGCCAAATCTCATAATCATAATGAGCAGCTATGGCAAACAATATCCTAATAGATTTTAGCATCGCAACAGGTGAGAAAGTTTCATCATAGTCAACCCTTAAGTAACTTAAATAACATTGGAAACAATATCTATAAACAAAATATCCATATAAATTGTTTAATCTCATATGCAACTTATTTAGAAAACCCATTTTCTAAATTGGTGTATTTATTTAATTGTATAATCATATCATCAATCAAATATTATTTGGTGTTTGCTAAGCTTGTTATTGGGTATGCCCCGACTTGAATCATAACGTACTAACCACATCAATGTTCTATGTGTCATGGGCATAAAGAATTCAACAATCTCCCACTTGCACAAGATTCATAAAAGATTGATGCAAGCAATAAATACCGCCTAACAACGGTTTACTATCCTTAATACGCATGACTTAAAACCATTCAATAACATCATCCTCTTCAAGTATCCAACTTGAAATGATTTAAATGAATCAATCATTTATTCTTTTGCTACACCCCTCTCCCCCTTAAGTGAATCATATTTTTTGGATGATATAATAATATAATAATTAAACTACAGTGTATAAGGTAAACTACAGTGTATAAGATGAATCAATCATTTATCATTTCAAACTACAGTGTATAAGGTAAACAAAGATCATGTTATTTACACCATTCTTTCTCCTCGCCTCACCTGTTAAATCATATTTTTTGGATGATATAATAATATTAATAATTAAAATATTGTAATAATTATTTTCAAATTGAAAAATGTTGGTAAACATAAATGATAAGAGCATTCACACTGGCTTCCTATCCTTATATTCATACTAAAAATATTATTTTTTCTCTCTTTTAATTAAATAGTATTACTTTATATCATTATTATTATATTTGATCTCTACTCCACTAACAACCATTTTAAAATAAATATTAAACTTTTTAAGGGTTTTATCGTGTTTCTTTAAATATAAGAAAACACGATACAACACTCATAAATTTTTACTCACAACCATCGCACATAATATAAAACACACTTTAACATTAAAATAAAAAAAACTTACTGTGAATATTTTAATAAAATAATTTGCGAGTCCTTTAA
The DNA here is from genome assembly GCA_025506515.1 of Flaveria trinervia. Lineage (NCBI taxonomy): Eukaryota > Viridiplantae > Streptophyta > Magnoliopsida > Asterales > Asteraceae > Flaveria > Flaveria trinervia. Next base: position 82,638,893 of record CM046442.1, read on the forward strand.
TGTAATGCATGTTTTCATCTTACTAAGCATCGTACTTTTTCTGCTATTTATTTTTTAGTCAGAGCTCACATATACTAAACTTGGTTTTCAATAAATTATTTTTTAAATGAGACTTAAATTTTAGGAGTGCTAAACCGGTCTTGTTCTTGGGTTGGCGGGTCTAACCTGACACGAACCAGAACACGACCGAACCCGAAAATGGGTCAGATGTGTTAACCCAAATACAACACGAAAATTCATCCGTTGACACAAACACGACCTGAGTTACCTGATTTTTTAATTTTTTATATACTTTTCCACATTTTTTTAGTTTGAAATTACGGTTTTACAACAAAAAGTACTAATGTATATAAAACAAATATAGTTTTGTATAAATCTAATGTCAATTTCTAGTTTTAGTTTTAAATTTTGAAATAAAAAACACAATAAATTTATTTACGACACAAAATATATAAATAAAATAAAATAAATAAGAAAATGGGTCAAACAAGTCAATCCGAGAACCTGTTGGATTGAACTTGAACCTGACCCATCTAGACAAACAAGTTCTTGGGTTCAACTTGAACCTCGCCTGAACTCGTTTATTGTAAACCCAAACCCACGAATTTTATACTAGGTTCGTGTCATGTTTTCAAGTTGTGTTAGAACTTCAAACCCCTACAAACTTTCAACCAAAAACTTACTTATTAATAAATTAGAGTTAAATTCGGTTTTGCTCTCTAAGAATTTGACTAAAATAACCATTTTTCTTCAAAATATTAAATATATCAATTTAATTCCAAAAAAATCAAAGTTGTTTCAGTTTTAATCTGAAAATTTAATCAGTTGTTTAAACTTTATCCAATATAATGAAAATTTGAACTGAAAGTAAAACAATATATGAAACTTATGAAGGTAAGTTGATGTTTTTTGATATCTTCGAGGAAAATTGTTACATTTGTTAAAACTTATGAAGTAAAATTAAAATTAACTCAATAAACTATTTCTTTAACGAGATTTAACCTTTCAATAAGAGGAATACGTTCTAACACCTTAGTACACCCTATACGTCATTTGCTAAAGAAACATATGATAACTAGTTTAAAAACATCACTATGTACTATGATTTTTCATCTTTTTATCCATTTGACTACAGAAATTGACAATGTTAGTTGAGTAAACTTCACTTTTATTTCATATGGTTTGATCTAAATAACGGTTTGCTTTCAAAGGTTTCAAAATTACGATTTTACTCTCTATGGTTTTCAATTTTGACTCTAAAAATCACTGGGAGTAAAATCACAATTTTCGAAACCTTTGGAGTCAAATCGATATTTGGACCAAACCATAGAAAACAAAAGGCGAAGTTTACTCATGTTAGTTTTTCTGTAAAATATTTTATAAAAATACTAAATTACCCTTAAAAAAAACTATGTGAGATTCACTCACCCACCTCTACAAAAACTCTATCTCTCTCTCTCTCTCACTCACACACACTCATTTTCTTTTCTTCCTCCCTCTCATCCCTAATCTCCATCACCACACCACCACCATCACAAGTTCCCCATCACCGCCACCACAAGCTCTCCGCCACCGCCACCGCAACTCCCATTGCAACCACCACGGCCCCCATCGAGACGATCTTGCCTTCTGTAATTGTGGAGCTCATCACCATCATGAAGATCTCGCGGATCTTGGTTTGAATTTGGGTGGATTTGTTTCAAATCATCAAACAATTGCTCATTACGTTGCTCTTTTAATATATAGATAATAGATAATTAGTTTTATTCTTATTAAATGTTAGAACATCTTCTAGAGATAATATATAAAAAGGCCATGCACGTTTTATATATTGAGCCAAAATTTTATAATACCATTTTTCATTGCAGTTATTCTCTAATCTGAATCCTTAAGGAGATACGTAATCTTCAACATATACTGTAATAACTATAAACCTAAGATTGTTTTCTAATTACTTTCAATTCATATCTTTTCATTCTGATATAACCAGTAAGTCTGTTATACCACACTCAATCTACCATGTTACTTTAGAATACATTCTTGAGGTTTGTGATGCTAATGCTTCACGCATTTACAATTTTTTAAAAGCTTAACTAAGCTTTGAAGAATTTTTTATATGCATATAATCATCAAAAAATATGACATGTAAACTCTCATTTAACACTCGGTTTCTATATCATATGCAAACATTTCAGTAACAATTATCTTATTTTCAAAATGCATGTTGTACTATTCATAGTTTATTGGTATCTCATAATCATAAAGTACGACTTCTACTATATATAATTATTGTTGTATAAGAACTACATCCTCAAGTCCTAAAAGTTACACTACCCAGTTAAATACTATACAAGTTGATAAAAAAAAAGAATAATTCTAGAATAAATAGGGGTTTATTTTTTTGTTAGGACCAAACTATGAAACTCACTACCTCATTTGATATTTAATATATATAATTAAACATTAAAAACATATAAACTATCTGAATTGAAAGACTTTAGGTTTAATTCTCATTTGTAATAAAAATGAGTTAATTACACAAATAGTGCTTGTGGTAAAAAATTTTCAAGTATAGTCTTCAATATTGTTTATTATAAGTTAGACCATTAAGTAGTCTTCAAAGTGTAACAAAAATGTCTCAAACTTGAAACGTTAAATTTTTTCGTTAAACATGTGTGAAGTGAGCCTTGACCCTTGTCTTCCTTCCATCTTTCTCTTGGCCTAGATTGCATCACCGTCACACCACCACAATGTAAACAGCACAACCATCACCGCAAATCTATTCGTCCATTATAGTTAGCCTCCGGACACCTTCCTATCACTACTAACACCGCTGCCACCTCCACACAACCATCAACCCTTTCACCCGCGTCTTCCCCTCTTGCTCATCATCTCTGATCATCTCCTTATGCGAAAATCTAGCATACAAGCTTCGAGGGTTGGTTGAGTGGTTGTGGAGATTAACGAGAGAAAAAAAATCGTATATTGGTTTCTTAAAACATGAGAGATGGTGGATGTGAGATGATTCATGTAATTATCTCTAAAAAAATGTTTCAGGTTAGAGCGAGAAGTTTTATCACGTAAGATTAGTTTTCTACCGAAGATGGTCTCAAATTCAAGACCAATATACGTGCTTTAATTATGAGACGTGCCGGCCCTGAGCTCTGACTCAAGTATAAGAGTTAATCCAAATGGCCACTAAAGATACATTTATAAAACTACATGATCAGTATAAAATATACAGAACCCCCCAGTCCCAGTCCCAGTCCCAGTCCCAGTCCCAGTCCAGTCCCAGTCCAGTCCCAGTCCCAGTCCCAGTCCCAGTCCCAGTCCCAGTCCCAGTCCCCAGTCCAGTCCCAGTCCCAGTCCCAGTCCCAGTCCAGTCCCAGTCCCAGTCCATCCCAGTCCCAGTCCCAGTCCCAGTCCCAGTCCCAGTCCCAGTCCCAGTCCCGTCCCAGTCCCAGTCCCAGTCCCAGTCCCAGTCCCAGTCCAGTCCCAGTCCCAGTCCCAGTCCAGTCCCAGTCCCAGTCCCAGTCCCAGTCCCAGTCCCAGTCCCAGTCCCAGTCCAGTCCCAGTCCCAGTCCCAGTCCCAGTCCCAGTCCCAGTCCAGTCCCAGTCCCAGTCCCAGTCCCAGTCCCAAGTCCCAGTCCCAGTTCCCAGTCCCAGTCCCAGTCCCAGTCCCAGTCCCCAGTCCCAGTCCCAGTCCCAGTCCCAGTCCCAGTCCCAGTCCCAGTCCCACCCAGTCCCAGTCCCCAGTCCCAGTCCCAGTCCCAGTCCCAGTCCCAGTCCCAGTCCCAGTCCCAGTCCCAGTCCCAGTCCCAGTCCCAGTCCCAGTCCCAGTCCCAGTCCCAGTCCCAGTCCCAGTCCCAGTCCCAGTCCCAGTCCCACTCCCACTCCCAGTCCCACTCCCACTCCCAGTCCCAGTCCCAGTCCCAGTCCCAGTCCCACTCCCACTCCCAGTCCCAGTCCCAGTCCTAGTGACCAAAGCATCCTCACCCTTTGTACATAACACCACAGCAAACAACACTCGGTCACCGCACCATCACGAAAGACAACCAATGAGCAGCCATCAAAGACACCCCCTTCTTCATCGATCGACCCACCATCGCAAAGAACCTTGACTGCTTCGATCTCTTGGTGGATCATTGTGAAATGGAAAAAGAATTAAAGAAGAAGACCAAAGTGTGGTTGTCTTTTGACGGTAGCTTTAGAGAGGGACAAGGGTGCTCTTAAATTAGATGAGATAATTCATGTTTTTTTTCCTTTGTTGTCTTATGTGCATGTTTTTTTAAACCAACTCTAATGCAGGTGAGAGTTGCACATGTTTCTTCGGTTCTTTGGGTTATTTTTAATTCTTTTACAACCGCATCGGACGTCGAACGGACGTCTTACTGCTTTGGTGGTCGGACCGGTTGGACCGTATTTAACTATATTTTAATTATATTTATATATGTAATTAAATATAAGTAATTTATATATGATTTATATATATTTTTTTATAGTTGTATATATAAAACTTAACTATATTTGTATATCCGACGTACTAATTTATGGTTTAACACCCCGTTTTTACCCATTAAAATAAAAAAAAATAATACCCAAAACCGATCCGGTTTCCCGGTTCGACCACTAAAAACCGAATCACACCAGACCGGACCAGACACGACACCGATTCCCGGTCGAACCGGTCGGACCGACCGGTCCGATCCGGTCAAAAAAACAATGGTTATTTCATCAGCGTTTCATCAATTTCTTTTCTTTTCAGTGTTATTTTTTTAACTTTACATAGTGATTAATTTTAATTTTCCTCACATTTCCTAACATGTATTTGTTTTTTATCATCTGGAATTTGTTTTTTATAATTAAGGAAACAAACATCTCATTTATACTATTCCAGCATTTTGAAGCACAATATTAGCTCAAAAACATAATTAAGGACATTTGATCAAATCAAATGGTGATATGCGAGTCATGTGTTTAATGGCATTATATTTCATAATTTATCCAATTTTATATGTTACAGTATTTAAAAATGCCACATGGAGAAATCATACTTCGGTGGATGTGGTGTCTGTTTTAACTTGTCAGAAATCAGTTTTAAAAGATTACATTGGATACGAATAAGTTGGAAAAATGACTTTCTTTTGTTAAGATTTTATCTCGTCAACGAGTTCTAAATCAACTGGTTTATGAGGAGGTATCCTATGATTTTTCAATATGAAGGTCATGAGTTGGAGTCTCACTAGGTGCAATATGCTTCTAGTGGGCTAAGAGTTTTATCACAGTGAGCCTTTTGGTGGTAAGTTTCCCTTGGAATGGTGGGCTAGCTGGGTCACCAGCGCTGTCTGTGTTCGCGGGCGTGGGTGGCCTTTCGTCATTGGGTTTACCCGGGTGACCGGGCTTAAAAATTATTCGTTGGCTGTTTAAAAAAAAGATTTTATCTCAATTAAAAGCTGATCGTTGAATATTTCTCGGTATATTGCGACATCAACGGTAACACTAATACTTTAATACAAAGGTAAAAGAAATACATACAACTAGTTTTATACCGGACTTGTAACTTTTTGTGTTAATAGTAGCAAACATGGTCGTATATTCTAAAATGTCGATAAAAACGAAGTGTTATAATATATAACACGAAAATAAGAGAAAAATAAAAATCTTCTCGTAATAAAACAAAACATTAAAGAAAACGAATCTACAAAATTGACACAAAATTAAGCGACCAAAAACATAATTATAAAAAATATTTAGAAACAACAAAAAGAAATTAAAAGTTGAAGATAGAAATAAGTAAAAGCAGTTATAAAAAATTACAAAAAAATCCCCACATGTAGATTCAATCCCAGGTGGTAGGGACAGAGATAGCTCTCCTACCAACGGATTATCACACAACCCACTTTGTTGTAACTTGATGGTAATAATAAAACTAATACACTAATAAAAATAACACGTGAAGAAAAAAAAGATTTTGGTCCAGTCACGCCTAAACAAGTGACACCACCACACGAGACACCCAATCAAATCAAAATTCTAAAGCCGTCTTGCTAAATTGTATAGTAATAATAAAAAATAAGTTTAAGAAACTAATAAAATGACAAGAACTAGAATTTTTACCCACGTTATGCTGCGAAAGCTAACATGTTGTTTTGCAATTAAAATAAAAAGCTCTCGTAAAATACGATATTTTTAAAACAATTTTGTTTTATTATCCAAATAATTACTTAAAACCTACATAATTTTAAACCTAAATAATTATTATTTACTGTTTCTCAATTAGATGAAATTGCGGGATGCAAAACGTAATTTATTAAAATTTCTAAGGTGTGATTTCATTTATATTTTCTTCAATTCCTCTTTGTAATGTTTGACACCTATCACAAATTGCATTCAAATCTTTTCAAGTCTGCCTCAACACATTATTCAAAAGTATGTCACCTTTTCTTTTGTATTCAGTCATTCACTATGTTGATCATACCTTAGGCTTTCTACCTCCTCTCTCATATAGATATGCATGTTAATTCACCTTCAAACGCTCATCTTTGCAATCTAGTAGTTAATATTAATCGCTTAAAGGCCATTTCGATGAATGCATTCAAGTTCTTCTTTTAATAGTTGATAGAAGTTTGTTCCTTTAGAAACAAGGGCTTGATGTGGATTACTTGAGGAGGCTGAAGATGATTTGCTACTAAAAGGAGAGTTTGGAGTAGAGTTGCTGATGGGAGATTTTAAAGAGGTTAGCAATTGAACAATGAATGGGTGTTTGCGAGTAGATGTGGTGCGTGATTTGAGAGTAGCTTGGTTTTGATGAATAAATGGGACGAAGAAGAGTTGTAGACCTTGATTGGGATATGTTGTATGGATTATGTTGCTATTCATCAGCATTCTTCTTCATCTGATAGGCCCTAGGAATCCTTATAGTTCTTCCAAACTCATAGTCTTTAGTTTTTCCAACTTACATGGTATAAACTATCGAGCTTTTGGAAGAGACCTAAAGAACTTTATGAGAATATCATTGTTCTTCATGTTTACACGTAACAAAATTAGAGAGTATAAAAGTTCAACATATAGCAGATATGTTACAATCATTGTTTATGCTTTTAGAAAGTTGAAAGTTAAGCTTTTGAAAACTATCTCTCTTATTTTCTTTCATATCTTTAGTTTCTTAATATCTTTCTTTTAGTGCTTCCAGCTTGAGATTCTTTACGAGAATAAACTTTTGAATCCATGAATAATACTGTTGGGAATGCTATCTAGATTAGCCATTGCCTTCAAATCTACCTCCATTTTCTTCATGCATTCCTTTAAGTATTTGGAGGATCTTAGGAATCACATCTTCTCCATCAGCAAACTTCACCGTAGGAATGTATGGTCCTTTAAGAACGGAGTACCATAACCTTTTTTCTTGATTTCTTAGGAAACCGTCCATTTGAATCTTCCATGTATCATAGTCATTTAGGGTGAACAAGGGAGGTTTAATTTGGGTACCATTCTCTAAATCATTATCGATTGACATTGCTACAGTTGGCATATTGGTGAAAAAGTTTTGATAACAAAATCACTAAGAAAATTGTATAAACCGGTGACAAAGATAAACCAATTCAAAGGCCAACGATATATAGCATTTGTTGCATCAAGTTTACATTTAATCACAAGAACTTTTTTTTTAAATTTTATACATAAGCCTTCAAGTTATGTCAATTTTTTAGTCAATTTACAATAGAGTTCGTTAATTATAATTAAGTCAACATTTTACGCGTTCTCTATTTTTCTTCTCTATTTTTAAGGTATTTATTTTTACGGTACTTACCAACGTTTCGCATGTAATATTTTTTGGGTGGTTAGTACTAACGTATAAATAATCATAATAATATTTTTGAACTTTTATAACCCCCGTTACATAGCATAGGTTCCTTCCACTAGTATTTAAATAAAACCAAACTATGCATTTTGGGGATCAAAGTACGAGTTACATCCTTTTGGAAAATGTGATTCCTTAAAGAAACACAAACTATCGTCAATAAATTCAAACTAATTGTCTGTTTGGTATGGGGTAAAGGAATGTACGAAGGTATACAATGATGAGAAAATAGAATGTATGAGAAAATGAAATGAATCATTACATTCCATTATTCTATTTAGTTGCCCTTTAGACTGATTTAAATCATTACTTTGTGTTATTTGTTAGGTATGAAAAAGAAAGCAATGAAATGTAAAAGTAGTTATGGTGGTGATGGCGGGTGGTGGTGGTGGCCGGTGGTGGTTTCCAACGATGGTGGTTGCCAGCGGTGGTTTTCAGTGGTGGTAGTGGCCATCAATGATTTCTAGTAGTAGGTTCCAGCAACAACCGTGACTGATGGTTGTTTCTAGCGGTGGTTTCCAGCCTCGGTGGTTCTTAGGGCGGTGGTTCCTAAGCAATATCAAAAATAAATATCCTGGTAACTTGAAGACCCAAATAATACTTTGCAAGTTGTATAGTATAGCAATACATATTCACTTTGCTACATTCCAGATCCCACAACATGTATGGGGCACACAAATCAATGGATATCCTCATTCTCTCCCATTCTTTTTATCATTTTAACCAAGTCCCTTCCGACTCAACCACCTCAAAATCAAAAGTCCTCTTGAAATCTATTGTCACACCCCAAGCACGGTGGTTTCCCACGGGGCGTGATAATCATGAAAACCATAGTCATTGATTGACCACTACATGATTCAATAAAAAACATACGTTGCAATCACGTTGAAAGATACATAATTGTTATCAGAGTTACATAGTGGAAGTAGTAGCATAAATATAAATTGTTTTTCAAACAAGGCCATTTAAAAATAATGTCCCAAAAGCATGTGCGAATCCTAGATTGTGATAAACTCCAAACAAGCCTAGCGTCATGCAAACCTTAATTTCCTAAGAAAACATGCATGAAATATGTCAACATAAAGTTGGTGCGCTCACTGGTTTTTAAGTAATAGAAAATAGCGTAATGGACCACAAGTCTTTTCGTGTTTTGATGGTCGATCATACAATACTACAATATTATATAAGCACCGCAACCGAAGCTAGATGTAACTGTAATAAATTGTCCCTACCCATGCCTACCGAAAGCACAGGGGTGAACAGGCTAATAATGCACCCGTTTAGACCTCCAGTCAAGGTTAAGGTAATTAACCCGGGTGAGGGTAGTTAAACCCAATAGTACTATTCATGATTACCTCACTTTGGGAAATAAACTAACGCTTCGATAGTAGGAGACTTTATATGGTAAGTAAACAACTTATATAACATGTTAAATCATTGACAAGTAAGTGTGTCCATGAAAATAGTAATTTGCATGTAATATCCCTCAAAACGAAAATAAGTAAAAATGGGGCCGTAAAACTCACCTGTCAGTGGTAAACGAGTATGTAAACTTGTAAATATCCTAAGTATTCGGGGAAACCAACCTAAGCTCGCCCTATAATAATGAAGGCAACTTATGTCTAAGTAATTGCTCTTACATGTAATGTGATCATGTAACCATCTCATCCACACACTTGATAACAAAGTGTTTGACTCGACGACCCGTTGGTGACATAAAGGGGATGTTTGTGATATATATATGTATATATATATATATATATAACTAAAAAGAATGTTAATAAATTATACTTCTCTTGAAAGTATTCAAAAACATTTGTATCTTAAAGTTGACATTATATTTGAGTAATTAAATATTGTCTCGACTCGACCCGAGACGTGACTCGAGTGTTTAGTAATTAGTTATGTAATTTACATATGAAATTATAGAAGCTAGGGTTTCGAAATAATCTTATTTTCTTAAGTAAAATAATATTTACATTACATTATTTTACTTTCAAATTTTGAAATATTAACATCTAAGTAAAATTACTAGTTTTCATATTTCACAATCCATGTATGTATGTATGTGTGTATATATATATGTATTTATCCATGAAATAATTATTTAATTATTTTCTCAGTAGTATGATTCTTTTATTTTGTCTAGTTCTTGACATATATTAAATTAGGGTTTTTTTAATTTATTACGTAACTTTGGTATATTATAAAGTAAATCTTTTTAATAAATTAATTAGTCAATTTACTAACTTGTCTTAACCATCTTTTAAGTAACCTAGTAACTAATATTATAAAGTTCATAAATTTATATTTTAAGTCTCATGTCAAATTAGCAACAAAATCATATGTCATCTTTGTTAAAAGTTATCTACTAACCATCTTTTTTAAACTAACATAATATATAGTTATAGAGTTTATATTGTTCACTTTTAAAGTCTCATGTTTTTATATATTTAATCACACTTGTAAATCTGGTGAAATTGTCATCAAGTTATAACCCAACTTTTGTAATAATATATTTACACTCACTACTAATTATAACTTGAAAAATATATATAAACATTCATAGTAATACTTGTAAAGGTTTAATATCACATAAACATAACATAACCTTTTTGTAGATTCTCATGAATTTTAACAAATATATATGACTTTTTTATAAAGTCCACAACTAGTAACTTGGTCAAACATGGTTCTATGAATATTTACTTTTTAAATATAAAAATCATTATTTAGTTCATGTTAAAATGTCATGTATGAAATATTATTCTTGGAACTTCTTGTTGGTAAAAATATCATTTTAACATGAAAGATTTTTGTGGATGAATGTTGTTGATGATATATTGATGATACCTCATGTATCTAGTAGTCGCGTTAAAAGGATTTGTTCCGGGTAAAATATCAATTTACGCGATTACGTTTATTTATAAATTTAATCCTTTCCAATGTATTTAATTTGAAATCTTAAATACTTTGAAACACTAGAATTTAAAATACTTTGAAACACTTTAAAGTATTTATTGACACATATATATATTAATCACCACCAACGTTCGTGTGTGTGCCCGTTGTATCATGTGTAAAAATAGTAATTACGTCGAATCAACGATGCAAGAAACGTAATGCATGAAATTTTGCAATACATAAAACGATTTCAATAAATATAATTAAATTGAAAATCAACTGTTATAGATGTAATCATAATGAAACCCCACGTGATATCCTGTGCCATGATCTCAAAATAACTCCGTTAACCTAAGTAGCAAGTCAAACTAATTAAATGAACCTAACTATAAACCTACAAATACATAGCCTAAAGTTCCGGTATACATTCCACGTAAACCTTAAATTTCTTCCATACACACTTCACATTAAACAATGTAAAAATATCAAATAACGACCTGTGAATTTAACTCAATTAACCCAACAAAACAGACTACTAAATCATTTTAACCAACAAATTTACACATGAGCCCTTTAGAATATTAACTTCCATCAAATTAGAAACATCTGGTATTAGAACCACACACATATAGCCCAACTAAATATCAAATAATCAAAAGGCCATATAAATATTTCTAACAGTCACCCCAATGTTCCCTAATCCTCCTATATGTAGTTTCTATTCCAGCACAACGAAACCCCATTGATTCCATCCACACCGCTTGTTCGTCCATTATAAAGTTCATCAACCGATATTATCTTTTGAAGAAAATATTAATTAGGTAGATAATCCTTTATTCTAAATAGAACAAAACTGCAACATGATCACTCCTCCCATACTTCACCTCCACTTTTAAAATCCCTATTGGTCACAAACATTTATCTATTTATCAGTATGTTGGACATCATTACATAACTCATAATCGAACACTCATCATTCACACCATTCGGGAGATCATCTTCTACCAAATTAATCTTCATTATTTTGTTACAAAAGATCACGTGTTTCTCGTTACCCAGAGCAAGACCAGTACTCAGGATATCATACATCTTTGAGGGTAACCACAACCTCCAATTCTCTCATATTTTGATGACGAGAATGATTAACATGCTCCAATAGGGGATCGTTTAAGTCCCAATTAAATTTTGCAATTTCAACATACATGTGATAACTTCCAAGCTACATTGATCTCTAATTTTAAAACAATTCAAAATATACATTCCATTCACAAATATCTAATGAACCAAAATTTGTTCCTTTATCTCAATAAAAGTTTGGAAAAAAAACACACCACACTACGCAACAACAAATTTTAGTCCCTATATGATACCTATAGCAACAAAATGTTGTCGCTATAGGGTTAGTCCAATTTTTTTTTAACTTACGCTAAGGAGCGGACATGTCGTCGATATAGGGTAGTCTTTTAACTACCGACCGGTGTCGTCGCGATAGAACGTTTAAAATTGTTGCTGTAGTTAATTACTAAATAATTTTGCTTTTTTTAACAAAATAAATTACTGTTATTCACCTATAGGGACAACATGTCTTCGACAAAACTTTTAAGTCTACAGGGACGACTTGTCCTTTATATAGTATATTTTATTTTATATTTTTTTCTATTTAAAATGTAATAATAATAATAATAATAATAATATTAATACTATTATTATTATTATTACTATCATCATTATATTAGTATTATTAGTTGTATAATAACTTTAGAGAGGTATAACGATTATCGACTTTGTGAAAAAATGATCGATTAAGCTCAACTATTATCAGTTGAGCCAATTATATATCATTAGGCATAGTGGTTATCGATTGGGCCCAGACATCATTGGTTTGGCCCAATGACAATAGGTTAGGCTCAATTATAGTTGATTATACCTTATGCTGGTTAACTACTATTTTTGAGGCACACAAATTGTCATTAAACTTAATGATGGTCAATTAGACCCACTTACATTCGATTAAGCCTAATAATGATGACATATAGACACTAATATACAGTTAGACCCAATTATAGTTGATTAGGCCTAATTATGGCTATTCTAGGCCCAATTATTACTGTTTAGACCTAATTAGGGTTAATTAGGCCTAATGAGGATCAGTTAGGTTCAATTGTAGTTGAGTCGACCTTTTTGTGGTCAATTAGACCCACTTATAGTTAATTAGCAATAATCGTTGTCAATCAGACACAGTTATAATTTATTAAGACCGGTGATTACTTATTAAGCACTAAGTATAGTCAGATAGTGTTGAGACCAAATTATTGTGAATAATGCCTCATGAAGGTCAGTTATGCCCAATGGTTATTGATCAATGCTAATTATAGCTGATTAGACTAACGATGATCCATTAGACCTAATTATAGTTGATAAGGTCCAATGGCTGTCAATTAGTCCTTTAATACACAGTTAGGTCCAATTATAGTATATTAGGCCTAATAAGGGTGAATTAGTCTCCTATTATAGTTAAATAGACCCTATGGTGGTCAACTAAGGTTAGGCCAAATAAAGGTCGATGACGATGATGATGACGACGACAATGAAAAAGAAGAAGAAGACAAAAAAGAAGAAGAAGAAGAAGAAGAAGAAGAAGAAGATGATGATGATGATGACGATGATGATGATGATGATGACAACGACTATGATGATGATGATGATGATGATGATAATGACGACGACGACGACGATGACAACGACGACGGCGAAGATGATGATGACGATGATGAAGATGATGATGATGATGATGATGATGATGATGATGATGATGATGATGATGATGATGATGATGATGATGATGATCATGGTGATGATGATGACGGCGACGACGACGACGATGATGATGATGAATTTTTTTTTGAAATGTGTTGTTGGAGCATATATAGTCATATATAGTGTGTCCGTCGCTTGTCGAATAGTCTAGGCTTAATGTTATACACCTGATATGTTGTAAACATATGAAACTGGGTCATTCGCAGGAGCATGTGCGAATGAGACTCAGTCGTACGACTGAGCCATGCTAATGGACCAGTCGTGTGACTGAGAGATGCGATTGGGACATTCGTAAGACTGAACCATAAGTATGGTCCAGTCGTATGATTGAACCATACGCATGGTCCAGTCGTACAATTGAACCATATGCATGGTCCAATCGCACGAATGGGCCCAGTCAAATCTAATATGGGCTGAGGCCTATATATACCAGTTTCAATGTGTAGAGAGATTAAGGATTTTGAGAGGTAGTCTTCCCGGAGCCTAGGGCTGCCGGATGAGAGGGGAGATCATGCTCGATCTTCCCCTTGCCAAGAGTCTTGATTCTTATGTTGTAACGAGTTTGTAATCGTTAGGTTTTATCAATGAAACCATTCAATTATAGTTCGTATTATTGTTTGACTTTTGGTTTGATGCTGTTTATCCTTCCGTCAAGAACATGCTCGGATGTTTATCGATCCAGCCGACTTCACAAGTGGTATCAGAGCTTTGGCTCTTGATTACGTGTTGATTCAATCGTTTTTGATACAAAAGTTGTGTTTTTTCACTAAAAACACAATCTTTTTGTGTCAAATGGAGTTTTAGACGTTTCCCGACCATAAAGTTTAGTTTTTCCGGCATACGGCGATTAGGGTTTGTGAAAATTCGAGTTTTTACGACCAAAACACGTTTAACCTACGAATTATCAAACTTCAGCAGGCTCAGTCGCACGATTGGCTCAATCGCACGACTGAGTTCATTCGCATTCTCCAACCGCACGATTGGACTCATTCGTACGATTGAGAACCCTATTTTGGACTATTCAACCGCATTAGTTCATTCGGCCGAATGACTCATCCGCATTTGTTCAGTTGCATGATTGAACCATTCGCCTAGTTCAATCGCCCAAATAAGCCCAATCGCATACCTTCATTCGCACACATAAGCAGTTTGTTAAAAAGTAAAGTTAAGTGAAATGGAGGACCAGTTTTTAGCATACACAGTAAGTAGAGATACTCGTATTCGGAATCTACTGCTATTGGATAACTAAGTGGGAATTCACAATAAACCCCCGAAGCTTATCACGTTAGACGACTATCCACAATGGAAGCAACGTTTCAAAATTTACTTAAATGGAGTAGATACAAATTTGTGGGAGGCAATAGAGTCAGGGTACAACATGCCAGTAGGAGCTGACGGAGTCAAACTTACATTAAGTGGCATGTCTGATGCACAAAAGGTAAAACACAACACTGAGAAGAAAGTCTACGCTTTGCTCACTCAGTCTATCCGAAGGACATCTTCCATCAGTATTCGGATACACTCAAGCAAAGAAACTATGAGATGCGTTGGAGAAGAGGTATGACAAAAAGGCCTAACTCAAGGCCATTAAGGCCAAAGCTTTGAACAAGGAGTTTGAAAACTTCTCTTCAATGGGAAAGGAAGGTCTGGATGATGTGATCGGCAGATTCTACCACTTGATGAGTGAGAAGCACACTCATAGAGTAACTACGTCGATGGTGGATAAGGTATCCAACTTTGCTGATGGACTACGGAGAAATGGGCTTCTTTCGTTTCAAATCTCAGACAGAATAGGATGCTCTAGAGGTTAGATATAAATGAATTCATTCTGAAACTAAGAGAAGAGGAGCTTAGGATGAAGTACAGAGCACAATAGGCCAACTATGACAAGAATCCTGCACTCTACAATGCGACTCCTCAAGCCAAGACATCTGGAGCACCACTGCAGACTGCCTTTGTCTCAAGCTCAGCAGTTCCAGCACAAACTTCTACTTAGGGTCCGAAACGCCAGGGTCGTCTGGCACCCAGTATATCATACTTGAAGCTAATGACGTAAATTGAAAACCGATAACTTCGATAATATGACTGTTGAGGTGGCCAAAGAACAAATGGACCTCTTAGCTGTTGTAGTCCACTCCTATGATGGACTAGTTGCTGGAAAGATAAAATTGTCACCTGGCAGATGAGGATTATGAACAGGTGGATGAGATGGAGTTGGAACGAATGGACATAATGTGGGCTTTGGCAAGTGCTGTCCAACGAACTAAAAAGTTTGTCAAAAAGACCGGACATAACTTGGTTGCAACCAAGGACACAACCTTTGGCTTCGACAAGTCAAAGTAACTTGTTTCAACTGTGGTGAGAAGGGGCACTTCAAGCGGGAGTGTGTGAAGCCAAAGAAGACTGGTAATGGCAATCCCTTCTCGTCCTTTAATCGCCAGGACAAGGCCACATCTAGCAGTTCTACTTCATCAAGCAAGGACCCCAAGTCTTGACTGCTAATGAGGATGAAGGACAGGACTGGAGCTTTCGGTTCGTCTTACCGGGAGAGTCCAACATAGCTATGTGGTGGACATTGATGACAATTCTGCCAGTGAGGTAGATATAACAGTAGAGATCGCGATGTCAAATTCTGAAGACACTGCACATGTGGTCAACCACCTACCTGAAGAAGAAAATTTTGCATCAACATCAGAATCACCAGAACCAGAGACAACAGATTTTGCGCTCATGGCTGACTCCTCTTCAACATCTCAGGTAAGTACTACTGACCAACTGTTTAATAATCATGCTTGTTTAGATTGCAATAAATTTAGAGAAAGTATAGATTTGAAATTTGCTAGGTTATAATCATGCTTGTTTAGATTGCAATAAATTTAGAGAAAGTATAGATTTGAAATTTGCTAGGTTATTAGATCATAATGATAGCTTAGTAAAGAATCTAGAACTATGCACTGAGGCAAATAGAGTAATAAAACAAAACGAGCACAGTTACAAAGAAAAGATAGACCTATTGAACAAACAGATTAGGGAAACTGAAGTAGTTGCCTTTAACCAAGCAAATGAGATTAGGTATTATCTTAACTCCTAGAGGACACTAAGAAGCAGAAAGTAGTTTTAGAAGTAGAAGTCAACTCCTTAAAACAAAAACTGCACAGTTGGACAAGCTCATCTCACATTGTCCAACACTTAATGAGAGAGAAACAATAGGGAAGGATTGGGATACAAAGTGGTTTCACCACCACCTGAGACCTTGATGAACACCAAAAGTAAACTGATTAACAATAACCCCATTAAGGATCATGTGGTGTCCACTTCTCTTGTTAGTGACCCAAATTCCGTAAGTAAATCCAATGAATCTGAGACTAAACAAAAGGAGGTCACTTCAAAGGCAAAAGAAAAGATGCCTTGTGTTAACCTGGAAATAAAGTTTGAAAAGGTTAATTTAAAGTCAGGGTCAAACAAAGTAAAATCAGAACCCAAAAAGACTATTAGACCTAATCAATCACGAGCATCATGTCAAAGTCTAGGTAAACAAGAAATAAAAGATGTGAAACCAGGTAAAGCAATTAAGTTTGTAAAACCCAATCATACATCTACCAAAAAAGTGTCTCAATCTAAACATACTAAGGTCGACCGTGTGACATCTACATCTCCACCAAAACATATAAACCGAAAATTTGAAAGCAGATCCTGCTATAATTGTGGAGAGTACGGTCACATAGCGTCTCATTGTCCTTATTATCAGACACCGAGAGAGAAAGTTGAACTTCATGTCTCAACACCTAGATCTTTTAAGAGGAACTCAGTGACGCCTCCTAAAAGAGATAGTGAACCCAAAGTTCAACCCATCAGCTAGTTGTCTGTTTATCACAAACAGGCCCTACACAAAGCTGGCCTATGGAAAGAAAAATATGCCTCAATGTCTGAAAATAAGAACAAACAAAAATATGGGCTTCCCTCAACCTCAAATGGTCAATGGGTTGAGTTTATGATGTGTGACGCCTTGGGGAAACCCAAGCTAGTGAAGGCTTGGGTTCCTAACATGAACTAATGTTTTCATTGCATGTGCAGGGCATTCACTATAGTGCTGAAACTAATACATGGATTGTAGATAGCGGAGCATCCAAGCACATTACAGGGAACAGAGCTCTCTTATCAAACGTCAGACAAATCAAAGGAGGGGATGTTTCATTTGCCGGAAACAAAGGCGGGTACATCACATCCTAAGGGGAAGTGGGAAATGAGAAAGTTAAGTTTGATAAGGTAAACTATGTCCAACAATTATAAAATAACTTACTTTCAGTTTCTCAAATATTTGATAAAGGCTTCAAAGTAGTCTTTGACAACAAGAAGTGCTACGTTCTGAAGAAGGACTACGTGATCTCGGAGGACCAAGTCCTAATGTCAGCTTCAAGATATAATGATCTCTATATTTTGGATCTCTCAAAGGCCTCCAGAAAGGATCGTGAAGTCTAATGCTTCTTGTCCAAAGCTACTGAGAATGACTCCATCTCCTGGCATAGGAGAAAGGGACACATAAATCCGAGGAAAATGAATCACTTGATCTAGAATGATCTTGTGAGAGGAGTAAATGTCAAAAACTTCCAACTCCCGGATTTCTGTGTTGCGTGCAAAAAGGGCAAATAGACGAAGAAGTCTCATAAGGAAAAGAAAGTTTATTCTATAGAACTTCCTCTTGAGCTCCTTCACATGGATCTGTTTGGTCCAGTCAGTACAAGAAGCATCGTAGGCGACTTGTATTGCTATATAGTTACTGATTACTACTCAAGATTCTCTTGGGTAATGTTTTTGAAATCCAAATTAGAAACATTTGAATCCTTCAAGGAATTGGTAACTAAATTGGAATCCCTATACAAGCTGAAGGTACGAGAGGTGCGCTCAGACAATGGAACCGAGTTCAAGAATTAAATATCACTTTATACGTGATTGCTTTGAAAAGAACTTAATCGATGTGGTAAAAATAAATACAGATTTTCAACGCGCTGACCTCTATACAAAGACATTTGACAAACCACGTTTTCTATACTTATTAGAGGTCAACGGAGTTAAAAAGAAAAGTGAGGTCATTCTTGAAGATGACCATGCATAGTCCGATGCGTCTTGTCAAGTTTCTTTTTTTTTCAATTTTTTTATTTTATTTGCTTCATTTTAAGTAGTTTAATTAAAATTGGTCTATTTCCTTGCCTATTAAAATCCTAAAATGCTAACCCGTGGCGGTTTTATAATTTTAGGGGGAGAATAGATTTAGGCGGTAATAAAAAAAAGTCTGGAACAACTTCTTGCACAGATTTGAGGATGAGCAAAGCATATTCACCCTGAGGTTCTTTTGTCAAATAATTTCGATGTATACCCATTATTCGTCGGACTTCCAGAATAGGTGAATGTTGTTGGAACACGAAAGAGAGGAGAGAAGATGTCAGCAATTGGTGCTGATTTTGTGGGGTAGTCAGGAGCATCTGACTACTTATGGGCCTATCATGTTATATTTATCCGCACAGAGAGGATTCTCATTCTTAGGGGGAACCCATGTATAAAGAAATTGAAGATGCAATCAGAAAGTGATTATGTGAGCAGGTTTCTGATGATGAATCTACGTGCATGCTTATTTGTTTGATATTGTCACTGTGGATTGAAACCTTCAACCTTTTGCCCAATACACCGTGTGAAGACGCCAGAAGAGCACAATGTCTAAATATTGGTATATGCTGAACGTGAGGGGGAATTTCTACAGGTGTTGATGTTAATCAGGTTAGCCTGTGTGAAGATTGAAGCAATGGAAAACTATTCATGTCATTATCTGGAAAAATCAATCATATGGGGAATCTTGCTGCTATGATGGTGTTCTGCAAAGTAAACGAAAGCTATTGTGCCTAAATTCATTTTCAGGGATATTGTAGCAACCTGACGGATCGGCAACCTTAGCTAATATGGTTTTCATTTGATTCTATTGGCAACTAGAGCAAAGATTGACTGAAAATCGTTAGAGGTGTAATCTACTATTCGCAAGCAACGCCCAAGAGGGAATTTGTTGGAGCATATATAGTCATATATAGTGTGTCCGTCGCTTGTCGAATAGTCTAGGCTTAGTGTTATACACCTGATATTTTGTAAACACATGAAACTGGGTCATTCGCAGGAGCATATGCGAATGAGACTCAGTCGTACGACTGAGCCATGCTAATGGACCAATCGTGCGATTGAGAGATGCAATTGGGACATTCGTAAGACTGAACCATAAGTATGGTCTAGTCGTACGATTGAACCATACGCATGGTCCAGTCGTACAATTCGTAAGACTAAACCATAAGTATGGTCCAGCCGTACGACTGAACCATACGCATGGTCCAGTCATACGATTGAACCATACGCATGGTCCAATCGCACGAATGAGCCCAGTCGCATCTAATATGGGCTGAGGCCTATATATACCAGTTTCAATGTGTAGAGAGATTAAGGATTTTGAGTGGTAGTCTGCCCGGAGCCTAGGGCTGCTGGATGAGAGGGGAGACAATGCTCGATCTTCCCCTTGCCAAGAGTCTTGATTCTTATGTTGTAACGAGCTTGTAATCGTTAGGTTTTATCAATGAAACCATTCAATTATAGTTCGTATTATTTTTTGACTTTTGGTTTGATGCTGTTTATCCTTCCGTCAAGAACATGCTTGGATGTTTATCGATCCAACCGACTTCACATGTGTAATGTCTTTTGTCATAACAATCTAAACCCTGTTACAATAGGTTAAACTTTTTAAGTATGGGTTTTTTCAAAGAGAAATTAACCTTCAGAAGATTCATTTCATACTTCCGAAGCTAAATTCCTCCAAAGTAAATCTTCTTCTCAGAACTGTTTTTAGTCTCGGAAGAAGTGATTGATTGCAGATTAGATGTACTTCCGAAGCATATAAAACTCTCCATTCGGAAAGCACGTTTTACTCTCGGAAGTAAAATTGGCTTTGGAAGAAGATTACCTTTGGAAATCCCTTATGCTTGAGAAGGACCTTACAGTGTAACAAAAATCTTTGGGCCCCGTACAGTAAAAAACAAAGATTTTGTTAACGATATCGGAATCTTTTAAATGGTTTTTAATTTTACTGCCACTGTCACATCTTACCCCAAACCATCTTTTCATCTTATCCACCCCTAAAACCCCCATTTCACCCATTTAAATAATCCCGACTCTTCACTTTAATCTTTTTACCAAATTTACTATCCAAAGCTTCCTTCACCCTAAATTCACCCTGTTCAAACTTATTTTATTTGTTCTTTCCTTACAATGGCGTTCAACCCTCAACATAACCTGGTCACATTCCTTGACTCGTCCAAGGATGCTGACTTCTTAGAAGTCATCTCCTTTCTTACCCAATCTACTTACTTCACTGCTCTGACTGTGAACCCCACAGTTTATTTGAATCATATAGAAGAATTTTAGGGTAACGGTCAGATCGTATCCTAAATGGAGTTAGGGTTATTAGGTCGAGCATTTCTGGCCATGAGTTGATCATCATAGAACAACTCATCAGGGAGCATCTAGAGCTCCACAATGAAGGCACTCCTATAGAGTTCCCTAAATCAGACCTAGATGACACATATCTCCAAATGGGAAAGGGTGGAGTTGTGAGCAGGTCTATAGTTTATAAGTTTAACTTCTCTTACAACTGGAAGTTCATGCTCCATGTTGTTCTCCATTGCTTGTCAAATAAGTCTGGGGGATGGGATCAAATCCCATATAAACTAGGCTGTCTAGTTCATGGATTGGTGAAAAGCCTTCGCTTCAACTATTCGAGGTTTGTGCTGACCAACCTTACGGAGAACCTCCGGAGGGACACATTCATCATATATCCCAGGTTCATTCAGCACCTTATCAACTGTGAGTTAGACAAGAGTCAGCTTGTCTGTGCAGCTACTCCACATATCCCTCAAATGAAGCCGACCATCTTCAAAATCTTGAAGAGAGTGTCCACCAATTTCACTAGAAGACACAATGAGCTTCTTCCAGGTATGATTGAGCCAATGGCTCCTGGGGACATCCTTGTTAACCCCATATGTGATGAACCCACAAATACTACTACCCTTACTTTACCTAATCTTCCTGCTCACCTCATCAAACAAACATATCGGAGATGCACCAAATGAACCTTGTTTAGTCTACTCTGATTGAACAAGCCCCTCTTGTTCAAACCAAAAAGACTAGAGTGGAAACATGGGCTCCCACTCAGTTAGAGGTCTCACCATCCTTCTCATTTGACCTCAATATGGGATTTGAGTTTCCTCAGTCTCAATTCATGAGCCCAAAACCCAAACAAAAAGCCCTCAGGAGGAGTCACAACACTCTTCTGAGAAGCCAAAAACGGACATCCCCACCAAAGGCTCAATGCCAATAAACATTGACCAAAGTCCTGGGTCATTAGGCATAACTTCTATATCCTTTATTGACCTTTTAATCAGGATTGATGAAGAGATTACATCTCTTCATGGAAATGAAGTTGATCCACAACACCCTCTAACGGATCAACAGAGCCTAGAGGGACCTCCTTTCTCTAGCACACATCAGTTAAAACGAACTGAGGTGAGTCCCACAGATATAGAGGGGACTTATGTAGATTCAGCTGCCACTACTAAAGGAGCCTCATTGGATCCTCAGGAAAGTGGTACCATCTCTAAGACTGAATCTACAACAATCATGCCTTTTGATGACTCTAGGCAAGGGAAACCAGGGTGCCAAGAAACTACATCTGGTGGTGAGGATGAACATACTAGGTATGTTACCTCATCTCCCCGTGATTGTTCAAAAGAAGATGAGGGACATATGAAACTCACCATTCAAGTCCTACTTTTTAAAGTCTCAAAACTTGAATCAAAGGTTAAGAGTTTAGAGGACAGGTCCGCCGCTCAGCAACTTGAGATTGAAAATCTCAAGGCTCAAGTAGCTGAGAAACAGATTGAGAGATCTGTCAGGCATGTACCTATTCAGGTCTTATTGACCTCTTCCTCTAGCTCATCTAGCTCTCAAGATGATGCTACCAAAAAGAGAGAGAGTGTTTAGAGACAAACAATTGTGGAACCACAGAGCCAAGCTTTAACTTCCTTATTTACTAGATACCCGGCTCCCAAAACAACAGTCTTTCCTAAGCCTTCTCGAATTGTCCTGCAAATGGATCCAAGGATGCTCAGGGATCTTAACAAGATTTCTCCAAGTTCCTAATGAGATCTTCTTTAGATCAGCCTAGCCCTGATGTGGCTATGATATACTTTGGAGCTGAAGAGCTTCAGAAGCTAAGTGCACCTTCTACCATTGTGGAAGAAGTTAGTCAACCTAAGGCCCACATGGAACCTGAGATTGATTTCGAAGGGGAAATGAGGACTGATGGCCCAACAACTGAAACAGTTGAGACAGATAGTCCATTCCCTCAGACTTCCGAAACTGAAGTCAAAGCCTCGAAATAACATGTTCAATCTTCCAAAGTTGAGATGGAAGCTACGAAAAGTCTGTTCTCATTGTTCGAGGATCTAGTTATCACAGATACAGTTATAGAGCTGGCATCTAAGGTGAATAGTGAGGTCTTTCTCAACCGACCCCTAGCTCAGACAACTTCATTATCTCCATCTATCATCTCTCAACCTGAACCCTCCGTCCAAGAACCACCAAAGTCTAGCACTTCCGAAGATGTTAAAGGAAAGAAGAAGATGGCTGCGAAAGAGCTTCAGGAGGAGAAGAGGACTGAGAAACTTAAAAGGAAACGTAGAATTCCAAATGGGAAGTTGCTAGCTGCTAGTAGCAAAGCAGCTATAGGCAACAAAGAGGCGCTTAACAACAAGAGAATGGTGGAGATCATTGGCAAGCTCATCAAGCTTGGAGCTGTCAGTGAAGATGTGCTCCTGCTATCACTAGAGGAGTTAATTGAGCTAGAAAAGGCAACCATGCTACTGATTGAACAAAGAGAAGAAGCAACAGGCTGACCTTAGAGGAGGAAAGGGAAAGGAAGAAAAAGGAAGCTGATCTGCAGCTTAGGAGGGAAAGGATAACTTTCCTAACCTATAGGGGTTTCTCTCTTGAAGAACATCTCCAAATAACAATGACACAATCCTATGGCTCTTCAAAAAAGAGCAAGATCAATTGGAGAAAAAGAGAAAGAAAGCTGTAAGAGAAAAGCTGAGGGAGAAGAAGAGAGAAGAAGAAGAAGCAGGGGTCATTGCTACAAGAAGATAGGTGAGAAGACTTGGATGGAGGATTATCTCCAGGCTCACGGCTTCTCTAGTAGGCAAGTGGGTCACATGTCTAAAAAGACACTACAACGACATGTCAGTGACATCAAGGCTGACATTCGCTTGAAAAGAAGGAAGGAGATGTATAGAAGGGGATAGGGGATGACTATCAAACCAACACCTCAACCCAAACTTACAACCTAAACTCAACCTCAACCTGTGCCTTTCCTATTTCCTTTCCCTATCAAAACTATACCCAATTCCAAACCTTACACCCCTGAAGCAACACCAACCATCATACCTACCTCATCACCATAACCACCTCAACTAATCATCCTCTAACCTAAAACACTACCCAGAACCCAAACACCCCTACCTACCCAACAACCATCCAAACCATCCCCTCATCCTTCTAAACATCTCTCCTTAGAGGAGTTTAAGGAGATCAAGATGAAGCTCATCAAATGCACAACCTTGAGAAATATCTCTTGTGAGGAGGATTTTGTTAAGCTGACTTATGTTGATGGATCCTCATGTTCCCTCATAAGAGATCAATTCCTTGATCTGCTAAGAGGAACACTAGACCAGGCTGTAAAACTCCTTGGCCTCAAATCATATTCACTAAATGATGAAGAGAAGAAACTAATAAGGAAGCTGGTGACTCTGCTGGATACTAAGAAAGGGGACAAAGTACCAAGTAAACCCCTTGTTCCAAGAAAGAAGATCGTCCAGTGGAGGTTTGAAGATTCTTCTCATAACTTTGTTATTGAGAGAGAGAATGGCAAGCTTAATAGACTTAATGCCTCATCTCTGCTACACTTAAGAAGATTTGATATTGTTGAGTTAGCAGAGAAGCCATTTTCCAACCTCTCAAACTCTGAGATTGCTGCTTATATCAGAAATCACATGAGCAGCCTTCATCTTGCTGAGCTGACTGCTAGGACAAAGATTGAAGAGGAGTTAAAACTGAAAGAGGATGAGGAGAGAAAAGGATCAACAACCAAAGGCAAAGCCTTCCTCCAAATGGTTGTAGAACCTAAACTTGAACCTATTGTTAGATGGGAGTATCACTATAACTCCTGTCAACTAACTCTCTTCTAGGGGCACAACGAATGGTGCATGTCATTAGGAGTGATAGACTGGATCTCCTATCTACTGATGCTGCTATGGACCGGTGGACATAAGTATGGTTCATCTGACACTCCACTGCAGACCTCTGAGATACTGCATGATGTTTTCTCAAAAGGCTATGCAGTTGACCATACTTTATTCTACTGTTCACATTTATTTGTTAGTACAGTTGCGAACTTTAGTTGGTGACAAAAGGTAAGTTATGGACATGTCATGACTACCATATCTTAGATAAGACATTATCTAAGATACCTTAACTATAGCCGTGTAGTATCTGCTTTAGTTATAGGATTCCAGCTGATATTAAAGTATAACCAGTTGTAGGTGATAGTATATATAGTTTCTCATTGTAACTATTGTATCATGCTTGTAAGAGTCCTGTACACTTTGAGTTAAGAAGTAATATATACAAGTATCTTGAAAATTATTTTCTTATGTTCTTAAGTTAATTGTATATTATAATCAACTCTTTGAGAGATTCTGCTTCATCATAACTGTGTGAGTATAAGTGAGTTTGAGAGAAAACCAAGTGTTAGTGACACATATCGATCCTGCAGTTTGTTATCAAAATAAATATGGATTGGGATCTAGTGAGATAGCTCCTTCACACACAATCTTCTCTGCAAGATCTCCTAGGTGTGAAACTTGTGAAGATGAGCTTCCCCTTATAGACCCAGTTACTTAAGAGGATAAAGAAGAGACTGTGAAGGATGCCTCTGAGAAGAGTGAATAATAACATTCTAAGAAAGGACACTATCCTTCTAAGGAGAGTGAGAAAGTTGGGATGACCAAGTCAAGAAGAAAGAACTTGATCATGAAAGCCAAGAGAAAGTACAAGAAGTCTCAAGAGATCAATGCCACTTTTAATTCTAAGCATAAACAAGTTTTTATCTCTGAAGGATTTGAGGTGGTTAAGGCTGAAGACACAAACTTGAACTCTAGTACCAAGAGTTCTAGTTTATGTCCAAATCATTCCAGTAACATGAAGAAGGCTGATCAGTTGTGTACCACTGCTACATAACCTGAACCATCCAGCCAAAGGTAGTTCTCACCCTAAAGGAATTGCCACAACATCTGCAAAGATGAAGATGGAGAAGGAAAATGATCAAGTTCAGCATTGCTCATAGAAAAAAGACTCTTAGGAAGAAGAAAATGGACTATGTCATGTGTGAGAGTACTTCTCATCTTGCAAGGATTGTCCTTACAATCCAAAAAGTAATGTCCACATGACCAAGAAAGAGACTTCTAAGAGTTTGGAAAAGAAGCAAGCTTTGGAAGGAAAATCTTTTCGTTTTGGAAGCTCCAAGTTGAAGAAGAAGACAAGTGGAAAATTGCCTTTGAAAGAAAATTTGGTCGTGGAAGAAAGGAATACTTCTGAAGTACTGAATCCTGCTATAGTGTTAGAAAGATCTTTCGAAGGTCTAGTCATCAAAACTTCCGAAGTGGTGAAGGTCAAGTCTAAGCTTCCAAAGGTGGTGTGGAAGTCAAAGAAAGACCAAGTGACTGAAAGTTCTTCATCAGCATTAGCTGAAGATCCTCAAAACATGACAATAGGATCTATTACTTTTGCATTGTCTTCAACTTCTCTTGATAAGTCCAAGACGAATAATGCTTGGGTTTCCAAATATAACTAACGATCTCTTTTGGTGCAGGAACAACTCAACACAAACAAACATATCTGGATCATTGATAGTGGCTATTCCATTCACATGAAAAGCAATGGGTCACTACTCTAGAATTTTGAGAATATTGATGGAGGGCCAATTGCTTTTGGAGGAGATGTTGGTGGTTACATTACAGGAATGGACAGGTCACAAATAGTAAGCTTATTATTAACAAGGTAAACTTTGTAAAGGAGTTTGGATACAATCTTTTGAGTGTATCTCAGTTTTGTGATCAGAGTCATAACATGCTCTTTACTGAGCATGACTACATTGTTCTTAGGCCCGGGGTGGTCATTCCTCATGAGCATATCCTGCTCAGAGCCCCTAGGAAAGGGAAGATATACAAGATGGACTTGCAAGAAGCATCCCCTTTTAGAGAAGTTTCATGCTTTCTGTTTAAATCTAATAGTGACGAGTCTTTCCTCTGGCATAAAAGAATGTGCCATGTAAACTTTAAAAATATAAATAAATTAATTAAGAATGATTTGTTAACTGGAATGACAAAGAAAAAGTTTGCAAGTAATGACCATTGTGTTGCATGCCTCAAAGGGAAGCAACACAAGGTATCTTACAAGCCAAATGAAAGAAACTCCATCACTAGTCCCCTACACTTGTTATATTTGGATCTCTTTGGCCCCACCAATGTAATGAGTCTAGGAAAGACCTCTTACTGTTTGGTGATCATAGATGACTTTACAAGATTCACTTGGGTTTTCTTTCTTTGGTGATCATAGATGACTTTAGAAGATTCACTTGACTTTACAAGATTCATTTGAGATTCTAAAGAATTTCATCTTAAAGATTGAGAATGAATATGATCATAAGGTCAAAACCATAAGATGTGATCTGGGAACTAAATTTAAGAACCAAATCCTTGATTGATTTTTGTTATGAAAAAGATATTACAAGACAATATAGTGCTTCCTGGACTCCTCAGCAAAATCGTGTTGCTGAGAGGAGAAACATGACACTCATTGAAGCTGCAATACCTATGTTTTCTAACTCTAAACTGCCCATCACCTTCTGGGCAGAGGCAATTAACACTGCTTGCTATGTGCAAAACATAGTTTTAGTAGTTAAGATACTCCTTATTATTAGGATCAGTGATCTATGTTTGATTGATTAGAGAGTATAGCAGCGGAATTCTAACAATGAATTAGCCGATTCACAAGAACGAAACGATATTCAATGAAGAACAAAGACGGTTATAGAAAGAGAGAATTCTGCAAATATATTTCATTCAATATTCGCTTTCGTGGTAACGGAATGTCACAATTACAAATTAGGTCGACACCTCTTATATAAGAGATGTGACGTCTGCTGATGTCACTTGATAGTGACATCTAACAGAATTATTCCAACTGAAACACAACTACTGAAGATGTCAAAACAGCTGACATCTCCTTACAAAAATACTAAGTGTTATCAGTTATTATAACTACTGAAAAACATAAAACTACTGAAACTACAACGACTGAAGAAGAAGCTCTTCAGTCGTTTTACAAAACTACTGATATCACAACTACTGAAGAAGTACTCTTCAGCTGTTGTGACAAACTACTGAAACTTCAGTACTTGGTCTTTAGACTTGAACATCAGATGTTTCATCAGCTGATGACTTCAGTAGATATCATCAGCTGATGTCTTCAGTCTTTGTGTTCAGACTTTGTACACCAGTTGTTGATCTTCAGCACTTGTAGACTCTTCAGCTGTTGTACTTCAGTACTTAGTCTTCAGCTTCAGCACTTGTGTTCTTCAGCTGTTCAGCTTCAGTACTTGTGTTCTTCAGCTGTTCAGCTTCAGTACTTGTGTTCTTAAGTTGTTCAGCTTCAGTACTTGTGTTCTTCAGCTGTTGAACTTCAGCACTTTAATCTTCAGCTATTGAAGTCTTCAACACTTGATCTTCAGCTGTTGGAGTTTTCAGCACTTGTCGAACTGCTGATGAAGCTTTCAGCAGTTGTTGTGATATCATGTGGGACTTAGAGGTTTTCTGATCTTGGCTCATTGGTTCTTTTGGTCCAACACTTATGAACTTTGGCACAAGAGAAAACCTTTCATTGGTTTTCTCAGGTCATTTGGATGTCCTTGCATCATCTTGAATACCAAAGATTAAATTGTCAAGTTTCATGAGAAATCAGATGATGGATATTTTATTGGATACTCTTCCCAAGTCAAAGCTTATAGAGTATACAATCTCAGAACTAAAGTGGTTGAGGAGTTAGCCAATGTGACTTTCAATGAGCACACTCCTAGTGTGAAAGGTTCTAGTCCTGATTAGCTGTTTGATCTTGATTTGTTATAACTGTTTTAACAAATCTTATGAGAATGTTTCAGCATCTACAGATATACTACCTATAGGTGATCCTAATCCAAGATTTGAACTAAGAAGACCATCAAATTACACTACTTCAGCTCCAGTTGTAACTAACTCTGCAAATAAAGTGTATTAGCACAACAATGACAAATTCAACTGATACATTTGAGATGCCTTCAAATTCCAGCTAAGAGGCACAACTCTTAGATAAGAAACTTCAAATCTAGAAGATCATGGTGGTGGTGAAAGTGATCAAGAATTTCTTGATGCTAACAACCACTCCATTGAAGACAACATTAATGATGTCAAACACTTATTGGATCAAGTTGCACTTGATAAGTATGCTGATGTGGTGGGAGAAACTACATTGCCTGATCCCTCAACTAAGAATCCACAACTCTAATCCTACCACAAATATCACTGGAGATGTTGTCTTAGGGGTAAAAACAAGAGGACAAACCCATTAAGCAAATGTTTGTCTTCACTCTTGTTTCTTATCCCAGATAGATCCAAAGAAAATTGATGAGACTTTAAATGATGGAAGTTGGGTTGAAGCTATACAAGATGAACTACTTTAATTCAAAAGTGAAATGGTTTGGAACCTATGTCCTCTTCCTTAAGGGAGGCTACCATAGGAACCGAAAAAGTGTTTAGGAATAAGAAGGATGATAGAGCGTTTGTCATAAAAAAAGCTAGACTTGTTGTCCAAGGATACGCACAATAAGAAGGAATTGACTACACAGATATCTTAGCTTTTGCTGCATCTAAGAATTTCAAGGTCTATAAACGTGATGTCAAGTGTGCTTTTCTTTATAGGGTGATTGATGAAGATGTGTATGTCAAACAACCACCTGGGTTCGTAGATCGTGATCATCCTGATTATATCTATTGGCTTGATAAAACTCTTTATGGGCTGCACCGAGCACCAAGGAAGTGGTATGAGATTTTATCTCAGTATCTCTATCAGCTGTTGGGTTTTGTAATATGTAAAACAAATCAAGTTTAACCATTTAAACTTGAAAAATCGCAACAGAATATAGGTTTCACTATTTTAAAGCACAAACAAAACCCAAGAATAAGGATCAATAATATATGTGAAATAGTATGATATCAAACAAAACAACAACCATAGGGTGTACAAAGAAAACAACCTTTCTTGCACAAGATGTTGTAGATGTAAAAGATGAAAAAGATGATGTTCTTAAGTGTCTAGCCTTCAAAGGAGAAGACCTTAAGCTTGTATACCCATAAGCCCTTCCAAACACCAAGCTTGTTAGGGAGCAAAACACCAAAGAACTCTCTTTAAGCTCCTCAAGAATCCAAAAATCTTCAGCCTTTTCTTTTACAAAATCCGAAATTTTCAGCCACACTAGAGAGAGTTCTTGCTTGAGTAAGAGTTAAAGAAAAGTGTGAAATGAAAGAAGAGTGTAAGAATGGTGAAAGTGTTGCTTGGACCAAAGCACAAAAGTGAGTCCCAATGCCCCTTATGGGTGGCCGAAACTACTCTTGAAAATGGGTTCCCCCCATTTTCAACATTTTATAAAATTTACACTCTTAACCCACTACTTTATAAAATTAAAACCTCTTTTAATTTTATAACATTAACACACTTTTATTTGTTATTATTTAACTTACTTAAATAATAAAACAAATAATATCTCATGAAAAAATTATCCATATAATGTTGTTTTTTATAAAAGCAAGATTTTAGAAAACCAATTTTCTAAATTGGTGTCAATATTTATTTGTATGATCTCATAAACAAATGAATATTTATTGGTTTTTGTATAGCTGTTATTGGGTATGACCTGACTTGGATCATAATGTACTAACCACATCAATCTTGTATGTGTCTTGGCATATAAGATCCAACATCAGCATGGCTACAAAAGGGTACTATAGATGGAACTCTCTTTATCAAAGGAATAGGGAATGACTTAATGCTAGTTCAAATATATGTATATGACATTATCTTCTGGTCAATTAATCCATAACTCTACAAAGATTTTGAGAAGCTGGTGAAAGTTAGATTTGAACTGAGTACCATGGGAGAACTCAATTTCTTTCTAGGAATTTAAATGAAGCAAGTTGATAGTGGCATCTTCATAAGTCAGTCAAAGTATGTACAAGACATACTTATAAGATTTAACATGACTGATTGTAAGTTTGCGAAGAAACCTATAGCCAAACCACTCCCTGGGACCTGATCTTGAGGAGAGTGTATGGATGAACATCTTTATAGGGCTATGATTGGGTCTTTTATGTACCTCACTGCTAGCATGCCTGATATCATGTTTGCTACATGTATCTATGCAAGATATCAACCCAACCCCAAGATGTCACACCTAGTTACTATCAAAAGGATTCTGAGATATCGTAAAGGTGCTTTAACACTTGGACTTTGGCATCCAAATAATTCTAACTTCAATCTGTATAAATATACAGATAGTGACTATAGTGGCTGCAACATGACTGCAAAGTCTACATCAATAGGATCTTAGTTCCTTGGTGGAAGGATAGTCTCATGGCAATGCAAGAAGCAATCTTGTATATATGCATCAACTGCTGAAGCTGAATATGTTATTGCTGTAAGCTGCTGTGCGCAAGTGCTTTGGATTTAGAATCAGATGCTAGATTATGGATTCAACTTGAAAGACACTCCCATCCATATAGACAACAACAGTGTTATCTCTATCATAGAGAATCTTATGCAACATTCAAGGACAAAACACATCAATATCAGGTACCATGTGATTAGAGATAACTTTACAAAGGGATTAATTAACTAGTCAAAGTTAACAAAAATGAACAATAAGTTGATAGTTCACCAAAGCCTGTGATGAGTAGAGATTTAAATATCTTGTATCACCTATCGGGATTATTAACTTTGATTAGATTTTCTTATAACTTAATCATATTATTTCTAAAATTTGTTTGTCCTATGTTGTCTATCTTTATCACTTTCATAAGCCCTTGTTTACTCTAGAAGCAAAATCTTTTTAGAAAACATTCCTTATATTTTTTAAATTTTGATCTTTTTACTCTTTGGATGATATGTATTTACCTTCGGAAGAAACTCAAGTCTTCAAAACAAACAACCACTTAAGAAAATTTACCTTCGGAAGAAATTCCCAAAATATCTTCCGAAGCTTAACATTATCTCTAAGTACTTGCATGTTTTCAAGAAATATTTTCTTCCGAAAGTAATCATCTCTTGGAAGCTTTAACTTCTAAGTCTTAATATGTTCTAAAGCAAAATTTTCTAAACTCTTTGGAATATCTTCCGAAGTCATTTTGGCTTCGGAAGCTTTTATTAAAAAATTCCGAAGTAAAATTATATTTTCAGAGGTGGGACCGATATCCGGATTTCAAAGTTTATCCTCTTTAATTAACTTTTTTGGAGATCCATTTCATATATATATACCTAACGGTTCCCCCCTCTTTCACTCTCTTCTCCTCTTTACTATTCCAAAACCTAAATTCTTCCAGAACCGCCTTTGTTCTTCACTTTATTCACCTTTAAGTTTTCTAAAATGGCCAACCTAAACTGTAGAAACGACCCTGATTTCTCCATGCAACTTCACACGTAACATAATTAGGTTGCTAAGTTGAACTCTAAGAAATATTCTAGTTTCTTAGAGGTTTGCCAATTTTTGGCTCTATCCAACTATTTCACCTCCCTGACCATTGATCATACTCTCTATGAGGATCATCTGTTTGAGTTCTTGAAGACATGCCAAGAGGTCATTATGGATGGGGAGAAGACACTGTCTACTATAGTACAGGGGAGGACAATCTTCATCACTTCAATCATCATCAACACTCATCTTCAGCTAGATAACAAGGAAAGTGAATTATCCTTTCCAAAGAAAGATGTCAACCACTCCTTTCAGTAGATGGGCTATGAAGGAGATTTCTCTGTAAACACCTTTAGGAAAGGAAAGGTCTCATCCTAGTGAAAGTACCTACTCCATGTAGTTATCCACAGTTTGTCCAACAAGCAAGGGGGATGCGACCGAATTCCTAAGGATCTCTCCTTCATAGTGCATGGAATGGTTCAAGGGGTCAAGTTCAGGTAATCTCAATTTGTTTACACAAATTTACTTGTTAACTTGGACTCCTTAGAGTATTACATGTTTCCTAGATATGTTCAATACATTCTCAACTGTGAACTAGGCTGACAGTTGAAGGAAACAGGTAATATTCTTAACCTGGGATAGATAAAGCCCGACATCTTTAAGATATTGAAGAAGCCAACTGTTGGCTTTCCAAGGGTAGAAACAACCATTGTCCCAAAAATGTTAGAGCTCATTACTCAAGGTGACAACCTAGAAATACAAGCTAGTGTTGAACCAAACGAAACCATGCTAAAGAAAATCCAAACGAAAGAAAATTTACCTTCGGAAGAAATTCCCAAAATATCTTTCGAAGCTTAACATTATTCCTAAGTACTTGCATGTTTTCAAGATAAATTTTCTTCCGAAATTAATCATCTCTTGGAAGCTTTAACTTCTAAGTCTTAATCTCTTCTGAAGCAAAATTTTCCAAACTCTTTGGAATATCTTCCGAAGTCATTTTGGCTTCGGAAGCTTTCATTAAAAACTTCCGAAATAAAATTACTTTTTTAGAGGTGGGACCGACATCTGGATTTCAAAGTTTATCCTCTTTCATTAAATTTTTGGGAGATCCATTTCATATATATACCCAACAGTTCCCCCCTTTTTCACTCTCTTCTTCCTCTTTACTATTTCAAAACCTAATTTCTTCCAGAAACCGCCTTAGTTCTTCACTTTCTTCACCTTTAAGTTTTCTAAAATAGCCTAAACAACCACAAATCACCTAAACAGCCACAAATCACCCTCTCCTACCAAGAAAATCCAAACGAACCCATGCTAAAGATATTTAGCTTGTGCCATAGCAGTATCCACACAGAAAGAAGTGGACACTCGAACTCCCACTTCTCCTGAGTAGCAAACCACTCCCATCTCATCATAAATCAGTACTAAGGTTCCTTATGCTTAGTCTGATGAGCTCATTAGCCCATCAACCTTAAACCTTCACTCTGAGTCCTAACACTCAATGAACAACCTTTAAGGGAAAGTTACCATCTACAACCTCTAGATCTAAACCAACCTATCCCTAACCTTGAATTCTAAGATGATGAAGATATGGATTCAATGAGTACCATGAGTCTTCTACTCCTCCCCTACGCAAAGAGAGATGAGTGCTCCTGCTTCTCTTATATCTAGCCCATATCATCCACCCATCACTATGGTGGATCTCCCTATACAGATTTAGGAGATCCATATGGAAAAGGCTCTCACTTCTTCAAGTGATTCCATCATTAAGACCTCAACCATGGAATCCCAGCCCATTAACACTTCAACCGAAGTTGTTAGTGAGCAGGGGAAATCCAACAACCAAGAACATGATGTTGGTGGTGAGATTTAGGACTTTGGTCCAATTCTCTCATCCCTAATAATTCTTCTGATGAAGATGAGGGGAACATGAGAGTAATGGTGTAGAAATTGTCACAAACTTGCTCCTATTTAGACTTTAAGATTAGTCACCTTGATTCTCAGGTGACTACCTTACAAAACAGGGTCAATGATTAGCCACTTGAGATTTCTTATCTCAAGGAAAAACTAGCTGGGAGACCTTTGAGGAGAGCTCATTCAAGAACACAAGAACCTATGGATATGATTGAACTAACTCCTAGCTCACCTATGCAAGTGAGTGATGCTATCAAAAAGGGGGAGAAAGTCATAACAATCATAGATTCTGGGAGTTCTTCACAAAGTATGGACATTGAGAACTCACCATCCTCACTTACAGCTGTCCATACTCAGCAAATTCTTCAAGTTCACATTGATGTGGACTCACAAGACTTTCTCTTTTAGACTCTCTTTGAGGAAGGTATTCCAAGGGCTATGTCAACTCCATCCCAAGGATCTTCAAGATATATTATTGGGTGGAGGTATGATGTTGACAGAAGAGCCTTCATACTTCAAAGAGTTCAAGGGCAGCAAGACGTCTTCAATTTTCAGACCTTGAACTACTATGAAGGTCTTGACTTGGTCCACATGACACTTGCCAATCCAAGCCAAACTAGGCAACCTGACAGACTAGCTCAAAGGATTCAAGTAATGTTTTTGGTCGTAGAAGAAGACTAAGGCAATCAAGTAATGTCATTGGTCAACTGGATGTTAAGGTGGACCCTAAGATTAGCTTCGAAGGGAAAACATTGACTGAAGGCCCAGTGATAGAACTTGTAAGCTCCGTCTCACAACCAACAACTCTAACAATCTATTCCCTAAGTGAAACACTTGCTAGTGAAGGTGTATCACAACCTTTCTTTGGCCAGAGCATGGATGCTACTCTAAGCAATAAAGGCCAAATCTCTCTCTACCATGAGTCATAAAGGTCTGTGAGTGACAAAGAGAAAAGGAAAATGACGCTTAAGGAGATTGAGAAAGAGGAGAGAGAGGAAGAGGAAGTTAAGGGCAGAAAGTTCCATAAGGTCTTCAAGATTTATACAAGCTACAATCATGGCTGCCCTTAGACCAAACACTCAAAATGATAAGTTAGAGGACAGTCAAGACTAATTACCTACAGAAAATGAACTATGATTTAGATGAGATCATTTCTCTCCGCTTAGAAGAATTAAATGAATTAGCAGACATGGAAGTGTTTAAAGAGAGGAAGAAAGTAGAGGATGCAAGGTTCCTCCTCCAAATCAAAGAGGAAAGAAGAGACTGTACAAGCATGTTCCTACCCTCTTTCCAGTTCAAGAAAGTCCTGTGTAAGAGACTGTGGCAACTTCACAACCACAGGTAGACAAAGAAGCTGAGAGGCAAAATATGATTAACTACCTGATTGCCACAGGACTTTACTAGGCAATTGTACTTCTTCCTTTGTCCTTTGAGTATATTAAGTTTGAGTATCTCAAACAACTTGAACTTCAAGTACTCAAGAACGAAAGGTTACAAAGAGAAAGATAAGGGTGGAATCAGCCAAGTGAAGAGCCATCATCTAAAAGAGTATGAAGAAGTCTATTGATTGGCAGATGATGTTTAGCTTCTTAAAGCTGTATGAATTCTTCAGAAGGAGACTTGGTCCAATGTCACTATCCACCATAGATGAGCACATTAGGGTGATCAAATAGAAGATCAAAATAGGAGATTTCATTGACTTACACTCTCTATAAAGTCAAGCTCCTCAAGAAGTGGAGGTTAAGGCTGAAGAATTTGAGACAACTTAACATGGACCCGCTACTGAATGTCAGCAAGCTTCATCTTTTGATCCACAGCAGGGTCAAACTCCCTCTCCTTCTGAGTCTGTGAGGGAGGAAGACCCAACTGAGAAAGACAAGACTAACCAACAAGGTACTATAGGCCAGTCTTCTTAGTTAAGGTAGAGTGGGTTAGTAACATCATAGGCGGCCATGCCACCTTTTACACCCACTTTTGAAACCTTTTGTCCCTTTTGACACTTTTAACCCCTCTACTTGGGTTTTATTGTGTTTCTTCCTTTCTTTTCACTTTATTCTTTCTTTCATGCCCATTATTAGGAGATCCATATGGAAGAGGCTCTCACTTTTACAAGTGATTCCATCATCAAGACCTCAATCATGGTTCCCAGTCCATTGAAACTTCAACTAAAGTTGTTAATGAGCAGGGGAAATCTAGCAGCCAAGAACATGATGCTAGTGGTAAGAGTGAGGACTTTGTTTCTATTCTCTCATCCCCTTATGATTATTCTAATGAAGATGAGGGGAACATGAGACTAAAGGTGCAGAAATTATCATAAACTTGATCCTATTTAGTCTCTAAGGTTAGTCACCTTGAATCTCAGGTGACTACCTTACCAAACAGGGTCAATGGTCAACAACTTGAGATTTTTTATCTCAAGGAAAAACTAACTGGGAGACTTTTGAGGAGAGCTCATCTAGGAACCTAAGAACCTATGGATGTGATTGACCTAACTCCTAGCTCACCTATGCAAGTGGGTGATGCTACCAAAAAGAGGGTAGAAAGTCATAACAATCACAGAACCTGGGAGTTCTTAACATAGTATGGATATTGAGGACTTACCATCTTCAGTTGTAGTTGTCGATACTCAGCAACTTCCTCAATTTCACATTGATGTGGACTCTTTAGACTTTCTCAAATAGAGTCTTTTTAAGGAAGGTATTGAAAGGGCTATGTCAACTCCACCCCAAGGAGCTTCAAACTATATTATTAGGTGGAGGTATGATGTTGATAGAAGAGCCCTTATACTTCAAAGATTTCAAGGGTAGCAAGAAGTCTTCAATTTTTAGACCTTGAATTACTATGAAGGTCTTGACCTGGTCCACATGCCACTTGCCAATCCAAGCCAAACTAGGCAAAAAGGATTCAAGATAGGATTATTGGAGAGTTCAGTTATAGAAGAAGACTAAGGCAATCAGGAAATGTTATTGGTCAATTAGATGTTGAGGTGGACCCTAAGATTAGCTTTGAATGGGTAACCTTGACTGAAGGCCCAATGACAGAACCCGTAAGCTCTGTCTCGCAATCAGCAACTCCAACAATTCATTCCCTCATTGAAACACCTACTGGTGAAGGTGCATCATAGTCTCTCTCTGGCCAGAGCGTGGATGTTACTCCTAGCAATGAAGGCGAAAGCTCTCTCCAACCTGAGTCACAAAGGTCTATGCGTGACAAAGGGAAAAGGAAAATGACTCCTAAGAAGATGAGGAGGAGAGAAAGAGATAGAGGAAGAGGAAGCTATGGGGAGAAAGTTCTACTAGGTATTCAGGCTTCATGCAAGCTGCAATCAGGGCTGCCCCCAGACCAAACACTCAAAATGTTGAGTTAAGGGTGGTCAGGATTAAGTACCTACAAACCAGGAATTAAGATTTAAATGAGATAATTTCTCTCCCCTCAAAAGACTTAAATAAACTAGAAGACATGGAATTGTCTAAAGAGAGGAAGGAAGCAGAGGATGCAAGGCTACTCCTCTAAATCAAAGAGGAAAGAAGAAAGAAGAGACTGTCAAGCATGTTCATACCCTCTCTCTAGTTTAACGAAAGTCCTGTGCAAGAGATTGTGACAACTTTACAACCTCAGGTAGACAAAGAAGTTGAAAGGCAAAATATGATTAACTACCTAACTACCACAGGTTTCTACCAGGCAGCTATACTTCTTCCCTTATCCTTTGAGTATATTGAGTTTGGGTATCTTAAACAACTTGAACTTCAAGTACTCAAAGAACGAAAGGCTACAAAAAGAAAGATGAGGGAAGAAGCAATCAAGTCAAGAGCCATCATCCAAAAGAGTATGAAGAAGTCTGCTGATAGGCAGAGGATGATGAGCTTCTTGAAGCTATATGGATTCTCCGGAAGGAGATATGGTCCAATGTCTCTATCCACCATGGATGAGCACATTAGGGTAATCAAGCAGAAGATCAAAAGATGAGAGCTCATTGACTTACACTCTCCACCAAGTCAAGCTCCTCAAGAAGTGGAGGTTAAGGTTGAAGAATTTGAGACAACACAACCTGGACCTCCTATTGAATCTCAGCAAGCTTCATCTTCTTATCCACAGTAAGGTCAAACTCCCTCTCCTTCTGAACCAATAAGGGAGGAAGACCCAACTGGGAAAGACAAGACTGAACAACATGGTGTTGCAGGCCAATTTTCTTAGTTAAAGTTTCCAAAGAAGAGGAAGAGGATGGCTTCCAGACCAAAGTCAAAGAAAAAGAAGAAGTCAAAGTCATCAACCTCTAAGCCTTATGATGAATCAGATCATCCTGAGAGAGTGCATGAGAAGAAGCCCAGTTAACTCAAATTCAAGTAGCTCCTCTTGCAATAGGAAGACCCATCTTATCCCGTACCTTCACTACTAATCCAGAAAGATGGCACATAATCAAATATCAAGGTGGTGAAGATGTCTACACATGGAAAGATATGTTCAAACTACCTCTGCATGATCTTTTTGAGATGAGCAGATACTATAAGAGTATGAATGATCTTGACCATCTAATAAAGAAGGTATGGTTATCATCATGATAAAGACTGTCAACACCTGAAGGTCTTCAAAATATTTTGATAGCATCAGCCTAAGGGGAGTTTGTAAGGTTTTTTGTAAGGTTTTATGTAAGTCTGATGCATCTAAAACATCCAAAGTCTTTTATGCATGCACGCACTAAAGTATCGAGTAGAAATGTTTCTGAAGTTTTACACCATGCACTAGAATTATTCCAAGTGTAAAATCTTCCGAAGCCAATACCAATATCTTCCAAAGCCAAGAAGTGAAGACAAATGTTTTCCGAAGACTTTTGAACACATGCTTTATCTGATGTATTTTACCATAAAGCTGAACCAATTTTCAATGCAACTCTGTTTAGTCACCAACTTACATGAGTTGGTGAAAAGGTCCATGCTTTTGGTAAATGTACATTGAGGTCTTGAGAATGTTGTTTTTTACTTTATGTACTTTTATTCTTTCTGTAATATATTAGGATATGAAAAATGGCATGTCATAATCAATAGTCAAAAGACAATCTGCCTTTTGACTCTACGTTTTATTTTGTTGTCTAGTTTAAATGTTTTCAGCTGGCTTTCTAAGTATGGTTGGCCGTAAGATGTAGTATAAACTATCTCAGGTCCTTGTAACTTTCTTTATGATGTGTAATAAAAAGAACTTCAAAGCTATATACAGCATCCTTGAAAACCAATACTTGTGTTGTTCTATCTCATATTTGCTTGTGTTCTAAGTATCTAAACTTTGTGTTACCAGTTCTCTATTTGATCTGTTAAGTGTTCTTGAATACCTTTCCTCATTGTGTGTTATGGTATAAGTGATTATCCTTAGATGGTCTTGTAGATGATGATGATGATGATGGCGGTGGCGATGATGACGATGAAGACGATGATGATGACGATGACGATGGCAAGTTCATCCTATAGCAAGGATGTGTCATCCTTATATGGCACCTTTGCACCACCTTCGCGCCACTGGACGACAACACAAGTATCCTAAGGTAAAATTTGTTCCATATCATCTTCATCTGTGTGTTTCCATGTGTTTTTGTGAATTAATGATTTGGATTTTGAGAGTTAGTTTGTATCCTATTAATGTACTGATTTCAACTCGGTTGCTGGGTAATACCCGATTGTCGATACCTCGGTTGCAGGGTAATACCCGATTGTCGATAGAGGAAGATGTTAACCATGATAATCTACTGGTTTCAACTCCCAATTCAAATGTAAGAAAGTTGTTAACCATTTCACTCAATCTCTTATTATAATTTATGAAGGTAACCTCCATAACCTTCATATAAGTTGTCATTTATTAATAGCCACAGGTTGTGTTATTTATGTTTATATTGTTAAAATATGGATTAAGTCTTGATTAAATCGTCATGATCTTCTATTGAATACAGTTTTGGTATTGTAAGCATATGATTAAGCTTTTGTTTTTGTTTGATTATGATGCACGTAAGTTGTTTGATGAAATGTTACATATCCTCTTTTTTTAATGATAAAGCATTAAAGTACTTGTATATATAAAATAATTCTTAATCACACCAAAATATGGGTATAAATATCCATATTTTATATTAATATTACTACAAATGACATGTAGTTATCTTTGTAACATTTTGAATGATGTTTAGTCATAAACGTTACTACAAATAAATTCTTTATTGTGTTAACTTTGTCATAGAGAAAATGGAATCATGGAGTATGTTTTGTGTTTTAGGTGTTAATTTTGTATCCCAACTTATGAACAGGTCATGTTTATCTATGCTAACAGTTTGTGTTTATTTAGATTAATGAAACAACTATGACAATAGATAAGCGTTGGATTAATATCAAAGATCAAAGGTCTCTAATTTTCTTAAGAGGTCTTGCTGATTTTATGGAGCATGTTAAAGAACTATGTCGACAAATATTGCAAAACGAAATGCTAGTGTAGAAAATGTGCCAATGCGCTTTACCAAGATATTCCTTGTGTTCGCGCTCACATATATGACCATGGGCTTTCTACATTGTATACGGTATAAAACCATCACGGTGAGACGCCTAATTATTCGAATTCAGCAAAATAGTTTGCTAACATGATATCTAATTATTCAAATTTAGCAAAACAGTTTGCTAAAATATGTATTGCATGATAATCAATCATCTTATTATAACTTGGTTGTTGACGATAGCTTTGAAGCTGGTGAACCAAGTGCATGAGCCAATCAAGTTGATGAAACAGATCTCTTACAAGACGCCCCATCATATGACTTAGTTGTCGACTTAGGCTACTTGCCTATGGCGACGACTTCACATGAAGATTTCATTAATGACGATGAAGAGGATGAAGATGTGTACCTTTGGTGTAGTGGCCAGTAACTGTATCTAACTGATCACAGTGTTTCCATATGTCTTTTACAATCATATTAGGACGAGAATTGGTGATGTATAAACATTAGTAAAAGATTCTTTACCGATTTGAAATTAAGGTTCTTGAATTCCTTTTACCCATGCAAATCATTCACACTGATAGGTTTTACCTCCCAATTCGTTAATTTTCTTCTTATAGTTTACCATCCACCACACATTAGATAGCCTATTCCTATTTTCCAGGGCCATTAGAATGCTAGTCTTTTTATCC
The DNA here is from genome assembly GCA_025506515.1 of Flaveria trinervia. Classification (NCBI taxonomy): domain Eukaryota; kingdom Viridiplantae; phylum Streptophyta; class Magnoliopsida; order Asterales; family Asteraceae; genus Flaveria; species Flaveria trinervia. The sequence goes on from CM046442.1 coordinate 82,680,460, forward strand.
GCCTCAGTAGATTTGAATTGTTTATAGTCTATATAAACTAAATATGTATGTGGTTATTTTTGTCTAAATTTTTAAAAACTCACAAAATAACAAATAGGGGATTAAACTTTGAGTAAACATAGTATAATCGATTCTATTTTCACTTACTTTGAAGTAAAAGTATCAAAAGTTTAAAAATTAGCATATAAAAAGTTAAATAACTTAACGACCTGAATAAACATAAATATTAGATGACGTATTTATTGGTAATTGGGTTGTGAGAGCAATTATAGGAATTAAAGATTTTTTAAAGACCATTAAGACTCGAAGCCAATTAATTGTAGTTTAGGGAGCCTTAAAATAATTTATTGCTGTTAAAAAAAAGATAACCCTATTTATAAATTATATGTTTGTTCTTTAAAATGTTTTGTTTCTCTTTGGTTATATAATATAAATTAATATATGTCAAAAAAAGATTGATTGCTGAACAGTTTATTAGTTACATAATGGTAAGTTTATACATAGTTTTGAAAATTTTATTGTTTCTCACTCTCAATTTAACTGACTAGTTATAAATTTATTTTTTATTAGCTACTTAATTATCTTTTAAAGTTCTTTTTATTCTTTAGGGATGATATCTTTAAACTTTTAGATATATTTTAAATAGAACATTTTAATTTTTTTTTAAGTTTTCAAGAATTTTTTTTCTTTTACTTTATTTAAAAATGTATCCTAAAAATGACTTTATAGAATGTTTAGTTATATATATAGTCTAATAATAATAAGTCGGTTGCTACAATAACCATATACTTATAGCATAGAGTCATGTAAAAATTGATATTACGTTGTCTTTTATTTATTTTTTTGGTTTTTTTATTGTAATGCTTTATATCAAATAACTTTATATATAACATTTGGGGGGAATTAAAATGAATGCTAACTAATATAAAGAGTTAAGCTAAAAGCAAGTAAGATGCTAAATTACTAAGAAAATTTGAAAATAATATAGCAAATATCTCAGAAATAACACTAACATACGAGTCAAAGACGGGTCCACACCCACATAAAAAATCATAACAACCACTACACTAAACGACATATTTCTTTAACCATTCCCAACCAAAAATAAATAAAACTAAAAAAATAAATTAAAGACAACGTAGCATAAACTTTTACATGACTTAATGCTATAAGTATATGGTTATTATAGCAATCGACTTATTATTATTAGACTATATATAATAACTAAACATTTTGTAAAGTAATTTTTAGAATACATTTTTTAAATAAAATAAAAGAAAAAAAAGTATCGACAACTTAAAAAAATCTTAGAAACTTTAAAAATGTTCAATTTAAAATATATATCTAAAAATTTAAAGATATCATCCTTAAAAGAATTTAAAAACTTTAAAAGATAATTAGGTAGCCAATAAAAAAATAAAATTTTCAAGTAGCCAATTAAATTAAGATTGAGAAATAATAAAGTTTTCAAAATTACATTATTTTGGTAAATATTTTTCAAAGTACACTATTTTGGTAAATAAGTTTTCAAACTACACTAGTTAGAAAAAAAACTCAACTAAACTCATTGTATGAAAGTGTGTACTAGTATTTCTATCATGAAATCAAATAAAAACTCTTGAGAAGAATACCCTCTCATGTTTATTTACATACATGATTTCATAGAATATAGTTCTAGGGTTTCATGAATTTTAAAAAAATAGGGCTTTTATGAAACTTGTATGTTCTAGAGTTTTATGGATATGAAAAATAAGAGCTTTTATGAAAATTTGGTGTTATTCATAATAGTTGTGTTTTAGTCCCTGAGTTTCATGAATTTCTCAATTATGGATGTTTTTAGTTTATGAAAGTTATTTTTTCTTTAATTCATAATGCTGTTAGGTTATGAACATTGAGTTTTCCTTGATTCAAGATGTTGGTATGTTACAAAAGTTGTATTTGCTTTGATTCAAGATGATGTTAGATTATGAAAGTTATGTTTGATTTTATTGAAACAAATCTAGTTGATAAAATTAGATTTTCTTTGATTCAATATGTTACTAGGTTACAAAACTTATGTTTGGTTTGCATATGATTCTTGAGTTTTAAAAGAAGTTGCATTTAACCTGACTTCTAGCTTTTCTTTCCCCATCAAGTTCTAATACATTGTTTAATTATATTTAATAAATACAATATTTGGCTTTTTATGTGTAGATACATGTGTACCTAGTTTAGTAGCTGAATGTAAAATGTCTTTCATGTATTACGTATATGTAATTGAACGGGTATGAATGAAATGAGATGTGTTGTTGATGCTTATAATGTTTAATATTTCATTGTTTATTGTGTGATAACACATATTGAACTAACTATATAGGTTTGTGGTTGTTTACATAGTTTTTAGTCAATAATGGTTGAGAACGTGTTTAAACTCAATCGTGTGAAGTTCTTATGCGAATGGACCATGCTAATGGACCATACACATGAATACTTCATGCTAATGACCAGTCGTACGACTGAACCAGGAGACAGGATCAGTCGCACGATTGTGACATAAGATTGACTCAGTCGCACGACTGGACCTTCAGTCGTGCGGATGGATCAACCGCATGCTTCAGTCGCACGACTGAACCATGCTAATGGTTCAGTCGTACGAATGGAAAACCCTAACCTATAAATATCACTTAGTTCGTGGAAAAACGTAACAATTCGAATACCTACGTACATAATCGTACCCTAGCCGTCCAGAGACTCAAGAACACCTGTTCCAAGTTCATAGATCGCAGTTAATCATCTTACAATAGTTCTTAACGTTTTGATTCATTCTTAGATTGATTATACTTGCGTTCTCACCGAGTGAATTGCCAGTCAAATAGGATTCCGCACTATTTGGTTTGGTATACACATAAATCAGTTAGTACTTCGTACCTAAACGGTCCTAACAAGTGGCATCAAAGCTTTGGCTCTTGATTTGCGTGTGATTCAATCGATTTTGATATAAAAAATCACGCTTTTCACTCAAAAACTCAATCTTTTTGTGTCAAATAGTTTTTTCGACGTCTCAAAGTCAAAAAGTTAACGTTTTTCGGTATACGGCAATTAGGGTTGGTGAGAAATTCGTGTTTTTACGTCTAAGTGTTCAAAACCTTCATTTTTGTAAAAACAGCAGTCTTCAGTCGCACGATTGACTCAATCGCACAACTGAATCCATTCGAATCTCCCATTCGCACGATTGAACTCCGTCGCCTTGTTCATTCGTACGACTGACCAGCCTTATTCACATAGACTCCAACTGCACTCTCCTTACGCACGACTGAATCCAATCGCATGATTTAATTCATCCACACACATCATTCGCACGATTGACTCATTCGCATAAGTTCAATCGCACAAGTGTTCCATTCACATAAGTGAAGTATTTGAGTTCGAAAGTTTAAAGTTAATGAGATGGAAGAACAATATTCCGCGTTCACTGCTGGTAGAGACACACGGATCCAGAACCTCTTGCTTCTGGAGAATGAGACTGGGAATCATAACAAACCTCCTAAGCTAATAACGTTAGACGATTACCCACAATGAAAGCAACGTTTCGAGATCTACCTCAATGGAGTTGACCCCAACCTTTGGGAATCCATTGAAACAGGATATGACATGCCGGTTGGTACAGATGGGGTAAAATTGACATTGGGAGGGATGACTGGCAGCCAGAAAGCTAAATATAATGCAGAGAAGAAGGTTTATGTCCTGTTAACTCAGTCTATTCCAAAGGATATACATCAATTTTCTGAGAATAAATAGGCAAAGATACTTTGGATAGCCTTGGAAAAACGCTATAATGGAAATGCTTCGTTAAAAGCTCTAAAGGCAAAAGCTTTGAAGAAGGAGTTTGACAACTTCTCTTCAATGGGTAAAGAAAGTCTGGATGATGTAATTGACAGGTTCTATCATCTCATGAGTGAGCTGCATAGAAAAGTGGGATTTATTGGTATCTAATTTGAGGCAAAACAGTATATTGGAAAATTAGACATAAACGACTTCATCCTGAAATTGAGAGAGGAAGAACTTAGGATGAAATACAGGTCACAGAAAGGAACATATGACCAAAATCCTTCACTTTACAAAGCCTCTTCCACAACAGCCAGTTCAGGAGCACCCCTTCAGATTGCTTTTGTTTCAAGTTCAACTGCTCCTTCACCTACCATAGCTTCAGGGTCTGACACATATGGGTCATCAATACCAAGTTAAAGACCGAGAACCTTGGGAATATCACTATGGAGGTGGCTAAAGAACATATGGATCTATTAGCAACTGTTGTCCACTCATATGACGGTTTGGTTGTAGGAAAGATTGGTAACTGCCATCTAGCAGATGAAGATTACGAACAGGTAGACGAGAATGAGCTTGAAAGAATGGACATAATGTGGGCGTTGGCAAGTGCTATGAGAGAGCTAAAAAGTTTGTTAAGAAGACGGGACAGAACTTGATAGCCACTAAAGACACTACTTTTGGTTTCGATAAGTCCAAAGTTACCTGTTTCAACAGCGGAGAGAAGGGGCACTTTAAACGTGAGTGTGTAAAGCCCAAGAAGGCAGGAAACGGCAACCCGTTCTCGACTTTTAACCATCAGGACAAACCAACAGGTGGAGCTAACTCGTCTAGTACAGAGACAAAGGCCTTGACTGCTCAAGGTGACGAAGGACAAGATTGGACCTTCAAATTTATCCCTCCTGGAGATCTAACATTGCAAATGTCGAGGTTTTGGATGATGATACTGAAAGTGAAGATGATATCGCAATCGAACTAGCAATGTCAGAAACTGAAGATACTGCGAAAGTGGTTAAACCCCTGATTAAAGAAAATACCAAAACGACATGTTCAGAATCTCCAGCAGCTGAAGAGGCAACCTCTGCACTGATGGGGGATGCAACTGAGTCTTCACAAGTAAGTACTAAAGACCAACTGTTTGAAAATCATGCTTGTTATGAATGTAATAAATTTAGGGAAAGCATAGATTCAAAATTTGCTAGGTTAATAGATCACAATAATAGCTTAGTAAATGACTTGCAACTGTGCACAGAAGCAAATCGCATTTTAAAATTAAATGAGCACAATTACAAAGAGAAAATAGAACTGTTAATTAAACAACTAAGGGAAACCGAAGTTGTGGCTTTCAACCAAGCAAATGACACTAAGTTCTATTTAAACTCCCTTGAAGAAACTAAAAAGGAAAAAAGCAGTTTTGAAAGTCGAAGTAAATTCATTAAAACAAAAACTGCACAGTTGGACTAGTTACTCTCACATAGTTAAAACTTAGTGAAAGAACGTAATAACGGGGAGAGTTTAGGTTACAAAGTGGTTCCACCACCACATGAGATCCTGTTAAATACTAAATGTCGACCAGTTAATAAAAATCCGATTAAGGATCATGTGGTGACCACTCCTTTAGTTAGTGATCTTGATTCTACTTGTCAAACTGTAAAATTTGTCACTAAAGTAAAGGAGGACACTTTGAAATCTAAGGGTAAAATGCCGATTGTGAATTTGGACGAACTGTTCAAAAAGGTCAATATAGAGTCAGTTTCCACCACGTCTAGTTCTAAACATAAACTGACAAAACAAAGTACCCAATCACGTGCTCCACGTAATAGTCTAAACAAACAAAAGGCAAAAGATGTTACAACCGTTCAAAAGGTAAATTTTGTTAAAGAAGTTAAAACATCTAAACAAGAAGCGTTAAAACCCAACAAGCCCAAAGTTACACTGGTCACACACACTTCTCCATAGAGGCGTCTTTCCCAACCTGTAGAAGGTCGATCATGCTACAATTGTGGAAAGAGAGGACACAATGCTTCAAGTTGTCCTCAATATCAAACATCACGAATGAAAACTGAACTTCATGATACTAAACATATTTCTTCTAAAAGGAGTTCTATTACTCCAGCTAAAAGAAATAATGAAACTAAAGTTCAAACCATAAACCAGTCGTCTGTTTATCACAAACAGGCCTTGCACAAAACTGGTTTGTGGAAAGAAAAGTCAAATCCAATGTTTGATACCGAGAGAAGTAAGAAGAATGATATGCCCTCACCCTTAAATGGATAGTTATTTGAATTATGATATGTGATTCCTCTGGGTTATCCAAGCCAGTTAAGGCTTGGATCCCAGACCTTCACTAATCATTTCCTTTGAATGTGCAGGGTGTTCGTTATAGTGCTATCATAAACACTTGGATTATAAATAGTGGAGCATCCAGGCACATGATCGGGAACCTGTCACTCCTCTCAAACGTCAAACAGATTAAAGGAGGACATGTTTCCTTTGCTGAAATATAGGAGGTTACATCACTGCACAAGGAGAAGTGGAAAATCAGAAAGTTAAGTTTGACAAGGTCAACTATGTTCAGCAACTACAAAATAACTTACTTCTTGTATCACAGATTTGTGACAAAGGTTTCAAGTTTGTTTTTGACAACAAGAAGTGCTACGTATTGAAGAAGGAGTACATCATTCTGGAGGACCAAATCTTAATGTCAGCTTCAGGGTATAATGACTTATACGTCTTGGATCTATCAAAGGTCTCCACAACCGACCATTAAGTCCAATGCTTCTTGTCAAATGCAACTGAGAAGGAATCCATCTCCTGGCATAGGAGAATGGGACACATAAATCCAAGGAAGATGAATCATCTCATTCAGAATGATTTGGATAATGGAGTTAATGTCAAAAACTTTCAACTTCCGATTTCTATGTGGCATGTAAGAAAAGGCAACAGACCAAGAAGTCTCACAAGGCAAAGAACGTCAACTCTATTGAATTGCCTCTCGAACTTCTACATATGGATCTGTTTGGTCCTGTGAGCACCAAGAGCATTGCTGGAGATCTGTATTGTTATGTAGTCACCGATGACTATTCCAGATTCTCTTGAGTAACGTTTCTGAAATCCAAATCAGAAACATTTGATTCGCTCAAACAACTTGTGACCACATTGGATCTCTATACAAGTTAAGGTACATCAGATTTGCTCAGACAACGGTACAAAGTTCAAGAATCAGTGGATGGAGGCTTTCTGCAAGGAAAAGGGAATTGTACATCAGTTCACATCTTCCTACACTCCACAGATGAACGGAGTTGCTAAACGAAAGAACAGAAGCTTGATAGAGACAACCAGGATGATGCTAGCAGACTCGAAACTGCCTATCCAATTCTAGAATGAGGCAGTTGCAAATGCATGTTACACTTTGAATCGAGTCTTGGTGGTTAAAAGACATGGTAAATGTGTTACGATTTGCTCAACGACGTAAACCTAATCTAGAGTATCTTGAACCGTTTGGCGCACCATGTACACTACTAAAGAGACATCAGTCAGGAAAATTCAGTGAAAAGGCTGAAGAAGGTATTTTTCTGGGATACAACATACCGAATAAGAGGGTTTACAACACCTCATCGAGTTAAGTAGAAGTGTGGTGCAACGTTGATGTTCAGAGATTCACCACCCCCTTGTAGGAAAAGGACCCGCCTTCTTTTTCGATTATGATAGATTCTTCAAGTCCTTCAACATTACTCACTCCTTTTGATGATGAGCTTTCGACAACGATGATGTATGATGTCTTAAACATACCGCCCCTAGACTTGACAACATCCTGTTCACATGGCCAGTATTCTAGTAACTCAGGGGGAGCACTGGAGGTAAGTGACTCCTCTTTTGACGATGAAGAAGTGGAAAATGTTCAAGTGGATCAGGAGGAACAGGTTCCTACTACTACAAGTACACAAGCATCAGATGTGGATGCCTCTGACACTTCGGAACCCCATATTCCCACTGCCTTAGATACTGAACCTGCAGTTCATAATCTGGATAATGAGGTATTTGTACCCACCACTCCTGGATTTCGCCTAAATGTTTATCATCCTCTGGACAATGACATAGGGGATGTACAATTGGGAGTATTGACAAGAAATCAACTCTACTCAGCAGATTATGCCTCAGTCATGGAAAAAGGCTACCTTCACGACGGTGCTTATCGATGTTTTGTGTCTTAATTTGAGCCAAAATATGTAAGTGACGCCTTAAATGACGAGGCTTGGGTGAGTGCCATGCAAGAAGAACTTCTTCAATTCAAGAAGTTAGAAGTGTGGACTCTGGTGGAGAGACCTAAAGGTGCTAAGGTCATTGGCACTAAATGGGTTTTGAAATGCAAAAAGGATGACTAAGGTGTCATTATCAGAAACAAGGCTTGACAAGTAGTTCAAGTATTTCAACAAGTCAAGGGGATTGATTACAATGAAGTCTTTACACCAGTGGCAAGAATGGAAGCAATCCATATCTTCCTAGCCTATGCCTCTTACATGAAGATCAAAGTCTATCAACTGGATGTAAAGAGTGCATTTCTTCATGGTGAAATCCGAGAGCCAGTGTATGTCAGTCAACCCGAGGGATTTGAGGATCCGTATCATCGGGACAGAGTTTACAAGCTAGACAAGGCTCTGTACGGACTTCATCAAGCCCCATAGCATGGTATGAGAAGCTCTCGACTCATCTTGTGAAACAAGGGTTTCGAAGAGGAGTGATTGACTGTACATTTTTTATCAAAGAAAAGGATGGTGACTTACTGCATGTATAGATTTATGTTGATGACATAATCTTCGGGGTCCAAAAATGAATAATTATGTAAAGAATTTGAAGCAGTAATGAAGGCAGAATTTGAGATGAGTGTGATGGGAGAAATGAAGTTCTTTCTCGGGTTACAGGTGGATCAGACACCTAAGGGAATTTTCCTACATCAAACCAAGTATGTAGGCGATATTCTCAGTCGGTTCGATATGGAGAATGCTTCGGCAGCTGGGACTCCACTTGCTACAAACCACGATGTGGCACCCGACGAAAGTGGCGATCTGGTTGATGCCACCATGTACTGAGGAATGATCGGATCTCTCATGTACCTCATAGCCTCATAACCGGATATCATGTACGCGACATCTTTATGCTCCAGATATCAGCAAAATCGAAGGTCAACCATCTGATTGGCGTTAAAAGGATATTTTGTTATCTGAAGGGTACTCCAACACTCGGGTTGTGGTATCCACATGTTGATGGTTTCAAGCTTACAGCGTATAGTGACTCGGATTACGACGGTTGCAAAATGAACTACAAGTCAACATCAGCGGGATGTCAATTTTTTGGGATAAAGTGTAAGAAGCATACATCGGTTGCTCTGTCAACCTGTGAAGCAGAATATGTTGCTGCTGCAAGTTGCTGTTCACAGATCATCTGTATTCAACAGAAAATACGAGATTACGGTTTGCAATTCTCTAATACTCCTATTTATGTTGATAACTCTACAGCTATAGCCATAACTAAAAGTTCGGTCCAACATCCTAAAACCAAACACATCGGAATTAAATATCACTTTATACATGATTGTTTTGAAAAGCATTTGATCGATGTTGTTAAAATAAATAAGGATTTTCAACGCGCTGATCTCTACACAAAAGCCTTTGATAAACCACGTTTTCTATATCTGTTAGAGGTCAACGGAGTTAAAAAAAAGTGAAATGACTTCCGATGATGACAGTACCTAGTCCGACAAGTAGATTTCAATTTTTAATTTATTTAATTTTTCCCTTTTATCATCTTTATTTATTCGCCTATTAAAATTCTAAACCAAAAACATTTTCGGTTTTAGAATTTTAGGGGAGAATAGGTTAAGTTAGTATTAAAGTTAGTTGTTTTTAATTTCAGTACATAAAAAAACGAGGAAGGAGGACAGTCCAGCTAATAGAAATGAGATCGTATCTGTGATACTTGTAACATCTTGTAATTTTGAGTTAATTTATTGTTAGCTTTGTTAAATTCTTGTATGGGTTAGTTGTGTCATTCATGAAACTTATAGGTTAATTATGCCATAATTGGTCTATTAATCATTTACTTGAAAGATTATAGCTATTAAATAACTATAACTAATATAATGATTTTAATAAATGAAATAATAACAATAAGAATTGTAGTAATAATAATAAATAATAATAATTTATTGGGTTTAGTAAACTTAAATGGTTGAAACTTAAAAAGAAACAAAGTTTAAGGAGGTTTATTGTTAATTTACAAACTTAATATAAAGGTTTGAGCATATATAATAATAAGTTAAACTACAAGGGCCAAATTGTAACTTTAAAAGTTACAACCCGACCCCCCCGCTCACTTCTAAACCCGTAAATCCGGCGGAGCTCCGGCCATTCTCCGGCCGAGCTCCGGCGGCTTCAAATTACCCATTTTTACTTCAAAACTTAAACCAAAACCGACCCAAACCGTCCGTTCTACACGTTTCGAACATGAATACATCTTTTAAGTGTGATAAAACGTCGGTTACAAGCCGAATCGATTTCAAAACCGAACACTTAAACCCGATTGTCGTACAATCATTAAACTGTATAATAATCGAATTAACTCAGCATAAACGGTCGTTTATCAATCCTTAATCGAATGCAACACTCAATTGCACCTGAAACAAACAAAATCATCAAATTCCGTCGACCTCTTGCATCGCGACCCGCAGCTATACGAACACTATCATCAGTGTGTCAAAACTCGAATTAAACAGAGGGCTTTTCATCTTAGTGATCATTTGAAGCTACCTGTGTAACGAATTGGATTATCGTAAACGTTTGATCATCGTTTGGGCACTAGAAGTTCGCGACCTGTTCGTCGTGTTGGATACCTGTGATTCCTCATCAAACAGGTAAATTAAATCCACTTAAACATTCGTAATAACTTGGGAAACAAAAGCCCCATGATCTAGATCGTTAACAATATCGATTTGATCTTCAATTTTGGGGGTGATTTGTATAAGACGCTTTTAAGATTTGGAAACGATGATTAACCGCGGCTGAGAGCCTTGGTTCACTGGTTACCCACTTACTTTCGGTATTAGAGGTCCCGGTTCGAACCCGGCGACCTCCACTTAAAATTTTTGGCTTTTCAGCCTTTAAAAAGGTATTTAAAATTTTCAGAAAATTAAAAAAATGTTTTGTAAACCTTGCTATTTTTTTAAAAAGCTATTCTATTATTTTCTATAAAATTATCACTTCAAACACCTTAACAATGTTCTTATAAAATAAAATTAATAAAGTTTATTTTATAAGAATAGACTTTATATATTATTGATAAATCATTTAATTATTATTTGGTCACTATACAATTATGGATTAACCATGAAAATTATAGAATTTATATATTTTATAATTAACCTTCACAAATTTTTATAAAGGATTTAATTCCTTAAAATTTGTTACATGACATTTCTTTGGGCTAAAGCATAACCTCTCTAATCAACGTTATTTAATTATTAAAACCCTCATTACCAAATTGGAACCCTAGTCTCGTTTAACCATTAGGTATATTATTAAATTGTAACCTTGTAAATATATATTTTTTTAGGTGCATTGTGAAAGTCTACGTCGAAGCGTTGTTTATTATTATTCATTTTATCAACAAATAATATTATTTGATCATGTGAGTATTCTATACCCCTTTTTTCCTATTTTCGCACTTTGGGGTGAAACATGTTAACTTATACAATTACACTTGTAAACTTATTTGAGACTTGTAACTTATGGCATTTCACCTTGTAAAGTTGTGGTTAGTTGAACTTTCGTGGTTACCATGTTATGGCGTTATATGTACAATCATTAACTATTGCTAGCCCAGTGAAGTCATAGATCTATGGGCAAGACAAGCCTGCTTTAGTTGATCCAAGTACACTTAGCTGATCGTATAATCTTGTAAACATTTGAGACTTGTAAAACTTTGTCGAGGTTTGATTGTTGCATTATTCATAACATCCCTAATCACTTTATTCACTAACTTATGACTTGAATTGCCATCTTTTATATAATCTATGTATTTAAAACTATGGAATGCTCACCAACATTATTGTTGACCCTTTATTTTTAACATGTTTTAGGAAATGCCCAAGTTTGATTATCTACACATTGAAGCTTGCACATCTAGGAATGGACCTAGATTAATAAATAAAATAGAATGAATTGTTACATTTTATGTTATGTTTTTATATCCTTTGAGACTTATATTTGTAATGTGACAAATGAAACTTATGTGTGAAATATATTTGGACTATTAATAGCGTTATGTGGCTATAAACGATCTTAACTCTCACTCCTCGACGTTTCCACCGTCAAGGTTGGGGTGTGACAATACTGATTCAATGTCTATGGAAAATGATAGTACACAAGAACAAACAGTTTGGGACTTTAAAAGATTGAAAGTGTTTAAGATGCAAAATTCAAAGCATAAGTCTAAGAAGTCTAAGCAACATAAAAGGAAAAATGATAGTAAAACTAGCTGCTACTAAGGTTACACGGAGAAAGTAGACCTAGAGGTTGCTTGACCATTTGATGATATGTCGGTAGATTTAACATAATAGATTAATAGAGCTCGTTGGTGATTTCAAGTTAAAACTAAGTTGTTTAACAAGCTATGGGTTATCATCTTATCCCTGTTAACACAATCAAGGAAGTTCCAATAAGGGGTGACAAGCAAAATGAATGCCACAAATGTGTGCGGATGACCATAAAAATAAGCAAATCACATGAAAATTGCAAAATGCAATCAAGCTAATAACCTATGTTGTTGGTGCGCTCTGTGCAAAAAGATTATAATTGCTCAAACAAGAAGATAGGTTGTATGCCTCTCTGCTATGCGGTGGCACTGACCTGAGGATAAGCATAACCTAAATATTCTAGAATTCATTGTTGTTTGCGCCTCTCTGTTGTGCGGTGGCACGGACCTGTGGCTTAGCATCTCTTTGAAAGCTCTAGAATAGTTTCTTCTTGAATACTACCCGTGGACCGCTCAAAAATCTCCTGAGGAACGTTGATTACATATAAGCTTGGGATCCACCAATGTTTGTTGAAATAATTAAACCTTAAATCATCACCAATGTGTGTCAAAAATCTGTGTATGGATTTAAGCGGACAAGTATACTGAAAATCATTGTGGCTGCAACTCTTGAAAGTATACTGAAAATCTGTGTGTCAAAAATCTGTGTATGGATTTAAGCGGACAAGTATACTGAAAATCATTGTGGCTGCAACTCTTGAAAGTCAAGACCACTATGTGCATCTTGTAGCACTAGTATGATTTTGTAAACTTGCATATGACTCTCAATGAAAACAAGAATCTAGCATCAAAAAGCTTTGGTAAAATGTTCCAAATGGTTTGATATACCTTTATGATTCCATAATTGAATAGTTCCAGTTATGATCAAAGTAACTTGACGCTATACTGTCTAGAAAGAAAATCTGGTAGATACTATCTCAGGATTTCAACCTCACATAATAATACAAAATTATGTTTTAGCTTTGTTTTATTTATAGTTGTTTAATTTAGTAAAATTTCAGTTAATTTATGAGTTAAATATCGAACTATGCATCGAAAGTCAATCTGGGAATCACTCACTAAAAGGGTCACGTCTGAGGTGATGAATTGTTTTAAAAGGATCAACAGTTTTCTAAGTTAAAATGGTCATGTCTAAGATGATCACTGGTCAAAGTGTCGTATCAATAAGAAAAAGGGATAAGTGAATGAATGGTCATAAGGTCGAACTCATAAGTTTGAGCCATTCGCATGAATGGACCATGAGTATGGACTAGTCGTACGATTGGACCATACTTATGACCAGTGACCCAATGGAGCATGAGTATGAACCATTCACACGACTGGCTTACAAGAATGAGCCAATCACCTGAATGGGGGTGACCGAATGAGTTAGTCGCCCGAATGAAACCCAGTCGCTCAACTGAATGTGACAGACTGAGCCAATTGCACGACTAAGCTCCAATCACACGATTGAAAAGGGCGAATGGATCCAGTTGCCGATTGAAACCAGATTGAGTATAAATAGGGCTAAAATCGGTCGCATATGGTCATCACCCTAAAATCACCCGAAAGTAGAGACACTCTGCCTAAATTTGATTAGATCGATTTCTCCTCACCATTTAGTTACTGACAAGTTCGCACTTCATCATCAGGTAATTTACGACCCAAGTCGCACTAAATGCACGGAGAAAACAAACCCTAACTAGCCTAAATCGATTAAAATCGAGAAAATTGTGTTAACTATCAAACAGACCAAATAAAAGTAAAAAATGGGTAAAATGAATGGCATACAAAAACAATTGAGAGTCCTGCGAGTCTAAAGAACCTAAACACAACGTTGAACTGCAAGAATTGACTTAGATTCAGGATAAATGTGTCAAACAGAGAAGTATGCGACTGGTCACTCCGAATGAACTTCAATCACACGATTGAACTGGGCGAATGACTCAGTCGGCCGAATGAACGTGGCGTATGAGCTCAGTCGGCCGACTGAACTCAGGCGCAGGCTCAATCGCCCGACTAAACTCAGTCGCATACTAAGTCTCCTGATTGAAGCCAATCACATACTAAATCAACCGACAGAACTCAGTCGTATGGTTCAATCGCACGATTGAACCAACCTGATCTCAAGCAGTTTAAGTTACAATGGTTTCTGTTATATGTAGATCTAATGTTTATGTGTCTTGTGTTACAGAATAATGGCAGATAGGTGGATCATCAACACGAAGCACAACATTTGTGCTAACTTGGATGCCACCACTCGGAATGCTGCCGAGTTTGTTGGTATTATTGAATTTCTGGGGAGATCAAGGATCCATAGAGCGATATCTGCATCGTGCACACCTATCGGTCTATACAGCAGGCCTTCTGGGAAGGTGCATCTGTTGACCGATCGATTGAGCCCTACTGTATACGTAGCAACATATTGGCCAGGAGATTGAGGTCACAATAGCTAACCTTAGACGCGTACTGGATCTGGGAGATGATGCTACCTACCCAACCAGGCTACATCCTCTTACCGTAAGGGGATGCTTCTAAGGATGAGGTACTCTAGGGACATCAATGCAGGTGTGCTAAATAAAAGCAACCTGTGTCCCTAGTTCAAGTACCAGCTCATGTCATTCTGAAGTGCATTGCTTCACGAAGGGGTGGATTTGATGATCTATCTGAACAAATCCAGAATGCCTACATGGCACTGGTGCTAAATCACCCCTTCAGCTTCTCCAACATGATTTTCTCCTACTTGATCGAGAACATAGAGGCCAAAGGCAAGGAAGGATTCTGCATGTACCCGAGAATCCTACAGATGATCATCGACGAGAAGCTTCCTTCACTTCCTAAGGAGAGTCATGATGTTGTCTCTCTCAAGATCATAGACGACACCACTCTTGGAAGAATGAAGGTTTATAGGGGCAAGCAGGTAAAGCCCCCTGTAAAGAGGTTGTTTTGGCACTTGGCCAGAGAACACTACGTGGCGCCAGCTCGGCTAAAGTGGCATCATGATGATAGTGACTCGGACGTTGAGCAGATTGCTCTACCCTCCGATGACTCTGATAGTGATGATCATGATGCTGATCAGGGAGGGGATGGTCAGGGTGGACCCGAACCAGCTCCTATTCACCCTGACTTCCAAATGGAGGATGAGGAGGAGTCAGATGATGAACCTCTGGTGCGAACGGTGGGAAGCGGGTCGTGGCCACAGAGAGAGGTCTTGAGGCGGTTAAAGGATGCCAGGGTGCATCTGGGGAGGCTACTAATGATCCATCAAACACCCCAGACCAACCCAGTAGTCAAGGGGGAGCCTCTGTGCCTAAAGGCTCGAGGAGGAAGAGAATGGCTCACCCCTACGGCAAGAAGGGGAAGAGGCTAAAGTTTATAGTGACCTCTACTGCTGCATCATCTACCACAACCACCACCACCACCACACCACCCATATCCACCACACCCTTCACCACTACCACCATATCACCCTCCACCACTACCACCATACCACCCACCATCACTACCACACTACCTTCCACCACCACTACAGCCCATCCTTCACCACCCACTCATATACCACCACCCATATTCACCACTGCCACCACTACCACCACTACCACCACCAGCCACCAAGCCGGACCATTATCCCACCCGACATTCCCTACAGGATCATCTCTACCTCCCATTGAGGTAGAGGAACAGCTGTCAGCACTGAACCGTATGGTGCTGAAGTGGCTGGCTACTGATGACGAGAAGACTGACCAGCTACGACAGCTTGTGGAGCTAACTGCTGCCCAAGCATAGCAGATCTTATAACAGGCCTAGCTGATTGATTCCTAGGGTTAGGAAATTGCCCAACTCCAGGAGCATAAAGTCCAATCATCAAAGAAGATTAAGGAGTTGGAGACATCTAATAGGTCTATCATGCTCAAGCTAAAGGGATCAAAAGATGAGCCTCTGAAGATCAGAGAAGGTGATGATGATGATGGTGATAATGAAGATGATGATAGTGATGATGACGAGAGCGGTGATAATGAATAGACAAAGGAAATGCAGTATGATGATGATGATGAAGAAGGAGATGCAGCTGCATCTACCTCAGCTCAGGGTCAAGAGAGACGCACCAAGAGAAATCAAGACCAAGGAGCCTCATCATTTGCCCCACTTTCTGACGCGACTGCTATTCAGGGCAAAAGTAATGAGTAGACATTTATGTATCTGAAAACTTTTGTAATTGAATATTTTATTAATATTATGTAATTAATGTTTATGCATCTTTATCAAATGTTTGTTTGTGTTGATTAATTACTAACAGTTGATGTGTTACATGTTTAAATCAAGCAGATCAATCATCTTAGCAAGATGAATATGATGTTGCTCCCCTTCAGCAAATCAAGTCTCAACTCACAATGATTCTTGATTTGCAAGGGATCGTTCGAAGGCCAGTAAGCTATACTCCTGAAGAAGGAGAAATCATTCATGACCTTACGGATGAGCAACTTGCTGAGATGTTCTGGCTCAATCCATACGAGATTGCCAAGGACGCTCCTACTTTTGAAGTTACCAGTGACGATGAGCTGAATGACATAGATGAGATCGAGATCGAGGACGTCACTGTGGAGCACTATCCAGAGTATGCTGACAAAGAGGGAAATGTAGTCCCTAATCTGGGTGATACTCTTGTCAGTGATACGCTTGAAAAACTGGATCAGATAGAGCAAGAGTCCGAGAAGAATAAGGATCAAGCCCAAGCCTTAGACGCCGATGTCAACATCAAAAAGGCTGAATGGGCGGGATGTTTTGTAGAGATCTGAGCCCAACGCACTGCTCCAAAGCCGAGTACCTACACCAAGCTCTACAAAGTGAAGAAGCATCTAAAGGTGTCAGGAAATATTATAGCTTGGGCATATTTTGAGGATCTAAACGTGTATGCCGTGAAGAGAGAGAAGGGCATAGAGTACTTTAGGTTTCCACATGATTTAAAGACTCTTCTAGGTTTTAAGCTCAACCAGCTGGCCAAACTGAAGTTGATGTATGTTAACCCAAAGAAAATGTCAGGCTGGTTTGAGGTTGCATTAAAGAAAGAGTACCACACCAGGTGGGTTAACTTCAGACCTCAACAACCGACAAGGTACATCAGACGGTCTGAAGTTGATTCCATTACTGGAAAGCCAAAGATAGTGCTGAAGTGGAGTCCTCCACGCACGATGTCAAGAATCCCTCTAAGGGAAATGCCCCAGGACTTCACTCCATACTTCAAGTGGTGGTACTATGATTGGAGAACAGGTGAGGCGCTCATAGTTCTGAACAGAGAAGGAAATATGGAAACTATCCGGGTATTTGACCCAATGTGGCTAGCTAACTTGTCTGTTGACGATGTCTACACTTTATACAAGTGGCCACTGTTGTATGACGCGCAAGACATTGTACAAGCCCTCCAGTTCTAAAACGTTGTAAGACTCTGCTTCGCGTTTGAGATAAACGCTGGAGTTACAAGAGAGGAGAAGTACAAGAAGTTTGATGAGTTGATGAAGAATGTTAGACAATGATGTAAACTA
Source organism: Flaveria trinervia (assembly GCA_025506515.1). Classification (NCBI taxonomy): domain Eukaryota; kingdom Viridiplantae; phylum Streptophyta; class Magnoliopsida; order Asterales; family Asteraceae; genus Flaveria; species Flaveria trinervia. The sequence continues at coordinate 82,698,372 of CM046442.1, forward strand.
GGTCCAAAGGGGAGTTTGTAGATACATGTGTACCTAGTTTAGGAGTGAATGTAAAATGTCTTTCATGTCTTACGTATATGTAATTGAATGGGTATGAATGAAATGAGATGTGTTGTTGATGCTTATAATGTTTAATATTTTATTGTTTATTGTGATAACACATATTGAACTAACTATATAGGTTTGTGGTTGTTTACATAGTTCATAGTCAATAATGGTTGAGAAACGTGTTTAAACTTAATCGTGTGAAGTTCATAGATCGTAGCTAATCATCTTACAATCTTTCTTAACGTTTTGATTCATTCTTAGATCGATTATACTTGCGTTTTCACTGATTAGATCGCCAGTCAAATAGGATTCCGCACTATTTGGTTTGGTGCACACGTAATCAGTTAGTACTTCGTACCTAAACGGTCTAACATTATGTAATACCTTTGTTGCTAACATTACAGACAAGTATTACTTTGCGACGTTGCCTAAACCACCACTCGTGGATTTATGACTCCATACCATAATATGAGGTATCGGTTAGCAGATTTTCGATAACAACATGCATTAACTAAGGAAGAAAGATTCAATCATGTTCACGCGTAACTCAAGAAATGTTATTGAGCGCACATATGGTGAATTGAAGGCAAGATTTCACTCTTAAAGCAAATGGCTCCTATTTCTTTTACAGTTAAAAGACACATTGTTATTTCTGTTTCACCATCCATAATCTTATATGGAAATGTAACATTCATGATCAGTTATTTATAGCATATGACGAGAACACAATATTTACAGAAGTACAATATGGTGACAATGATGGGTAGTTCGTTCATGATATAGAATGAGGGTTCACAAGACATTGAGTATATGAATAATTTACATGATGAGATAGCTAGTCAATTAGTTTCAAGTGGATAGTATTTGTAAGCAAACTTATAATTTGTATTTGGATTTTAGTATGTTGTATTCAAATTAATTTGTATTTGGATTTTAGTATGTTGTAGTTGAATTAATTTGTATTTAGATTTTAGTATGTGGTATTTAGATTAATTTCTATATCTTTTGTATTTTTTATAGTTATTTCTCATTCAATACAATCATTAAAATATCTAATCAAACAAATACATTTTATCTTGCAAAAACTATTTTTGAGGGGTAAAATAATTATTTTGCACAACTATTTAGAGATTTAACCAAACAATACATATTAGTTCAATACTTACCGGTTCAAAGTCTCACAATCAGTTAGACCTCCTACTGATTCAATACTTACTAATTCAAATGTTATCAAACAGCTCTTAATGGACAATCTTAATGTTTCAACTAATAGTTAGAGCTTGATGATTCTAATTGTTACTAGTTATTCAGTATACAACTATACAAGTAGGAAAATCTTTAATGTGAGGTCCATCATCAATAGGATCAATAGTAGATGTGATATATTAGTGAGTGTATTCATGTTGTCTTGATGAGTATGTGGATGTGGATGATTTCTCTTCTTTGGATGTAATGTTGATTTTTAATTATATCTCGACCCTTCTGGTTTCTCCACCGTCTTGTTTCACAGCTTTATTGTAGTACCACCCGTGGAGGTACTAAGATGGTTTGAGCAAGTATGTTGATGGTCGATCCATGATCGTAATGTGGATTTTGATATTTTTGTTGTTGCATTGAGTAGTTAGTTATCTTGTGATACCATTGGTGAAAACGTTTAAATTTTTATTATCATCAAATACATAATTTGTAACAAGGTATTTATACATAAAAATTATGCAAGTACATGACCCCTCTTTGATCGGGCTTAGTCAAAGTCTTGTTTCAATTAATATTGGGTGTTTCATGTGCACTTGTGTTTTACGTTTTGCAATTATGTCTTTTGTTCATTTAGTGATTGAGCATATTATTTTTATTTGTTATTGATTATGTTAGTACAAACAAAATCGAACTAAAAGAATGAAAATAAAAGTACTAAACACTACTTAACTATAATTTCATCTTCACTATCGATCTGTTTTAACACTAAATTTGTAATAATTTGTCTTTTAATTATCTTCGTCAGTTGAAAAATATATGAGAATCTCGTCATTCTAAGTGTTGTTATAGAAAAGAAGATAGGAAAACTGTTTTTGGTTAGATTATATCGACATAATTATTTATTAAGATGCTATAAAGGTACACAATATTTTGAAAACTTTGAATATAATGATTTTTAGTATATTAAATGGTGGTATTAATTGAGAGCGATGTCGATTTTATTCGTAACACAAAACCAACAATTGGCGAACGCGTGGTCCGGATTGAATAATTGGTGATTTAAATAAAATTAAATGGAGGTCGGTTACATGATTAAATAACATATTTAATGCAATCCACACAACATATCAGAGCAAATCACGCATACAACCTTTTATTTATTAATTTTATAATTTCAAAATAATAATACAAATCACTTGATTGGGTAATAAAGCAAACAAAAAAGTATCATTATACCATACATATTTTTAAATCTGAAAAAGCTTTTTATTTTTTATTTTTAATGAATGTTCGTGACATGCACCGTGATATCCGATCAAATCAAATGCAAGTCTGTCATTTTAAATAACGAAAATTTGCACACAAAACAGCAGATTTTTTTATTAGTTTAAAATTTTCAATGAGGTCTTCACCTAATTTTTTTTGGTTTAAATGTATCCACATTTTGCTCATGGTCACCTTCAAATCTATTTGCATTTAGTTAAATATGTGTAAGTGTGTAAAATTATATGGTGTTTAGATGTTAAAGAAAACCTATTAACATTTGGTTTAAATACGTGTAAGTTTGTAAATTTAGACAGTGTTTATGAGTAAAAGAAAACTGATGTTCCAAAAAATTGTATTGACATTCACTCTTCTATATATATTTTCTTAACATTAAATCTACTTGTTTTGTTATACTTTATTTTCGAAGACTTAAATGTGATGGTTGTAAAAGGGATATGAATTACCTATAACTTTAACACTTAAATAATTTGGAGTTTTTGATGCTTGCTACCGTCGCTTTGTGCAGGTTTTGGGGAGGAGCCGGTTCATTTTATGATGTAGTATTACCTTTCACTGTAGAAACAACGAATTTTTCTATGATTTCACAATAATTATCAATACCACAAGTCTTTTGAAAGCACAAAGAACAACTACATGGTACATCTTCTATTTATAAATAAACTCTACTTACGTGCCTACTTAAGTTACTGACTTACAATTTGAATTACCTCATCTTCTACTCTAACAAAATAGTATTTTGGGATGACACATGTCAACATTAGAATCATACTTACCTAAATTTTCCCGCCCCTTTCCTTATAAAATAACTACCTTAATTACTAATAATATTATTTAATATTTTTAAATTTAATAAGTTAAGAAAAAGATCTATTTATTAATATTATTTCTAAATAATTTTTTTTATAAAATAATAAATTTTTCTAAAGCATAATTTTTTAAAAAAATACGAAAATAATTAATTTTCAAAAGAATAATTTTTTTTAAAATATGAAATATCTTAAAATTGGTATTTTTAGAAAGTCAATATATTTAAAACCAAAAATAATTAAATTGAGAGTTAAAATAAGAAAATTTTTAAAAATGACATTTTTATATGGTTTGTTTAAAATTGTGTATTTTTTTGGAAAATAATAAAAACAATGTTTTAAAAAGTTGATATCACTGTTTTATTAGTTATGGTAATTTTTCATATGTAATTTCATTCATATCATATCTTATAATATTATTTTATTATTATTAAATTTTATTATATTAATATTTTTTATTCAAGTCGTGTAACATATGGGATTACTAAAGCTAGTCTCAATATATATCTATACATATAATGAAAAAAAGTTTTTTAAGACAATGTTACCATTTTAGCATATTAAATGACCATGTCATTATTTTAGCATATCAAAAAAATCATTTTCTTGTCTCTCTTATAATAAATAGGAAAATTATAAAAACAATCAATTCGACTTTCTTTTTTAACTAAAATATGTCAGAACAATTATATCTATAATTTTTGTTTATTGTCTTTATCATATTAAATGATAATTATTTTAAATAAGTAAACTAAACTATTAAACATCTAGAATATAAATGTTTTTATTTTTATAATTAATTAATACATACTAATTTATATGATTTCAGACATATTTTATTTTTAAATATAGAGTAATAAATTCTAATTTTATTATGTGTTATAACTTTTAAATATTCATTATATTTTTTAGCGATGGATTGAGTTGATTAACGACTACGACTATGACATTCGCTATCACCTTGGAAAGGCGAATGTTGTAGCCGATGTGCTGAGTCGCAAGGTCCACAATAAGACTGTCTCGCTTCAAGAAATCCGAGATCGAAGACAATGGTTTGATTCGTTAGGGGAATTTGATACCGAGATACATGTGGAGTTAACGAGGCTGCTATCATGCTTCAAAACATAAGGATTGATAGTGACCTCGAGTTATGCATTCGCGAGGCTCAACAAGCGGCATTAACCGACGAAGGGAAAGATGAAGATTTGATGTTTAACGGTCGGTCACAACTGGAGACAAAACCGAACGGCATGTGCTACTTCTTGAATCGACTTTGGATTCCGAAACGTGATAACCTTTGGCACTTCATTATGAACGAAGCTTATCAAACTTGATATTCCATTCGTCCTGGCTCCGATAAAATGTACATGGACCTTCATGGTCAATATTGGTGGCCTGGAATGAAGAAATATATCGCGTTTTATGTTTCCAAGTGTCTCACGTGTGCAAGAGTTAAAGCCGAGCACCAACGACCAAGTGGTTTACTTGAACAACCTGAAATCCCTATGTGGAAATAGGAATATATATCCATGGATTTCATAACCAAGTTACCTCGTACTCCTCGTGGTCATGATGGTATATGGGTGATTGTTGACGTTTGACCAAAACGACATATTTCATACCAATACACGACGCATACAAAGTTTCAAGACTGGCTCGCATCTACATTGACGAAATTATGAGTCGTCATGGCGTGCCGTTGCACATCATATCCGACCGAGATGCTCGTTTCACTTCGCACTTTTGGTCGTCTATGCAAGAACTCTTGGGTACTCAATTGGATTTAAGTACAGCTTACCATCCTCAAACTGATGGTCAAACCGAACGAACAATTCAAACCCTCGAGGATACGACTATGTGTCCTTGACTTTGGTGGTGATTGGGATACGCATTTACCGCTCACGGAATTTTTGTATAACAATAGTTATCACTCAAGTATCAAGATGGCACCATTTGAAGCATTTTATGGTCATAAATGCCGATCACCGATCTTCTGGACCGACGTTGGTAAAACTTCATCACTAGTCCGGAACTCATACAAGAAACGACCGATAAGTATCCACGATCTGTAAGAACCTTGAAGTGGGAAGAAGTAGACAAAAGAGTTATGCCGATAAGCGTCGAAAGCCGTTGGAGTTTCGAGTTGGCGACATGGTTATCCTTAAGGTTTCACCGTGGAAAGATGTTGCACTTTGGGAAGAAGGGTAAATTAGCTCCAAGAATTGTAGGAACTTTCAAAATCCTGAAAATGATTGGGAAAGTGGCTTATAGACTGGAACTACCTTCCGACCTTACTAGAGTTCATCCTGTGTTCCATGTCTCAAATTTGATAAAATGTTTCAGGGACGAGAGTCTACATGTTTCCTGAAAGACATCCAGATCGACGAGTCATTGCACTTTGTTAAGAAATGTAACACCGGCTTTTTTTGGCAAGATAGGAGGAATAAAAAGAAAGAAAAGCTATAAGGTCCTAGTGGAGGGACCAAAAGTGTCCAAAAGGACAAAACTTTGAAAAAGTTGGTGTAAAGGTGGGCATGGCCACCCACCCTCACTTCACATCAACATATCTTCGGTTCTAGAGAGAGAGAGCAGGAGAGAACTCTCGGCTAGTGAAAGAAGAAGAAGAAGTGAACGAATTCAAGGTAAGAATTTGTGGTTTTTATGTGTTTATGTCGGGTTTTATCCCGGTTATGTGTTTATGTGCTTATGGGTTGTGTTTGTGCTCGAGTGTGTGTGTTTTTGGATGTTGTTTCTAGGTGTTTTGAACTCTTTGCAAGCGGGTTAAAAAGGAATAACACCCCAAGTTGCACCAGGTGAGTTCTAGACCCCGGTTTTTTTACTTGTTTTCAAACATCTTTGGGGCTGAAGATGTATTTAAACGACTTTCCAATGTTTGAGTATGTATGCCCGTATGTATTGTGCATGATTGAATGTGATTCTTGAATGCTCATAGGTTGTTCATGTTTAGAATAGCCACATTAAGCTTTGAACAGATGGATTTGATGATTGGGTTGAAAACATACCGGAAACATGTTGAACAGAAGGTCCATGCGCCTAGATAAGGCTCATGCGCCTGAAAATGCCTTAGAAAAGAATTAAGTGTAATCCATGCACCTAAACAATAGCCCATGCACCTAAGATTACCTTAGAAATGTTAAGTATAGCCCATGCGCCTGAACAGTGGCCCATGCGCCTGAACAGTGGCCCATGCGCCTGAACAGTGGCCCATGCGCCTAGAAATGTTAGCGGACGACTAAGTGTAGGGTCGTGCGCCCCAATAGTGCCCATGCGCCCAAGTGGCTCATGCGCCTAAGTGTCCATGCGCCCAAGTGGCTCATGCGCCTAAGTGGCTCATGCGCCTAAGTGTCCATGCGTCCGTATTACTCATGCGTCTAAGTGTTCATATGCACAAGTAGTGCCCATGCGCCTGAATAGCTCATGCGCCCAAATAGTTCCCATGCGCCTCTTTTACAGAAATTTTCTGGGAGTCTGTGCTTTAGGGTTTTGACCGAGGTTGACTAAGGGCTTATTAATGATGATGTTTCATGCATGATATGATTACTTATGATTGTTCCTTATTATTGTTATTGCTATTATTATTATTACTTATAGTATGCGACTTTACGTGGTATGTTATTATCGTAACGTAAAGTATATCGTAATAATAAAGTGAAAGAACAACAAAGAAAAGAAGAGGAACATTAATAAAAATGTTAACAAGTCTTGTAAGCTTACAGGAGGTACACGACCATGTTGTCGTTAGCTCAACTGTGCTGCGGGTTAGCTACCCTATTATGCACACAGGGTCAATCAATTGAGATTGGCAGGACCTTTGCAGTGTGTCCTGAGTGATTGGATTGGCCTGGTACATAGTACACAGAACCCTTTCGAGGGATACAGTTGACCCTTTCGGGGGATATAGTTGACCCTTTCGAGGGATACAGTTGACCCTTTCGAGGGATATAGATGGCCCATCACCTTTTTCCATCGCGTATATAGTTGAGTATTGCTCGCTGGTCCATACAGAAAGTGAAACATAAAGATAAAAGTTTACAAAACAGACAAGGCATACAGTAAAGAGAACGAACAATATTTTTTCATATAGTTTATGCGTGCTCGCATATACAGTACAGAGTTGTATTTTACAGAAAAGGGTATTTTCATATACAACATATAGAAAGTATTTTATTATAAACTAGAGCTCACTCAGCAACGCTGACTTTTATACATTTTCAGTTGGCAGGTATTATTGCTGAGGATGGCACGAGGGTGAAGCCACTCGGCAGGGAAGGACTGACATCCATTCGTATTTTATGTTGCTGTTTTTGTAATGCTAAAAACAATTCTTTTGTAATCAGTTAAACGATGATGTATTGCTCAACAACAGTGTTTAAATAAATGAATGGTTTTTGATAAACTATTTCCGCTGCTTAAGTTTGTATAATTATAATGTTTAATGTTTTAACTGCTGTGATTGACCAACTGTGAGGTTTCCGGGAATGGGCCTTACAAGTTGGTATCAGAGCCAAAGTTTAAGAGAATTGGGTTAAGTAAAACTTTTATAACCTAAACTGAAAATGGGACAAATGGAGGAATGTCAGCCCGAGTAGCTACGTGCCATCAATATGTCTTTTCATAATGTTAACTAGTATTATGTGCACATGCTATTTGATTATGTGCTCTTAGTAGATTTAGATACTGATTAAGTCAGGATAGGAGATGCTTGGGGTATGAAGAGTAAAGTAAGTGGCTAATCACAACTAACCACTGTAATTAGGGACTTACTATACTTGACATAAACTGAGTATTACCTTGAATGACCGCGTTAGTGTTTGAATTTTATAGTGTGCTTTTAAGGATGGCTGGTGGTAGATCTTCAAAAGCCTCTCGTGGTGGGGGTCACGGTGCTGCTCCGCGACCCAAGAGAGGGAGACCCAGAGTGAGAAAGTGGTTCATGAAGAACCAGAGACCCCTCATCCGGAGGGTGGCGACGAGAGCGCCAATCTGAGGGCCTTAGTAAAGGAGGCTGTGGTGGAAGAGGTTCACCAGGTCATGCAGACGATTCTACCGTCTGTGGTGACCGAAGTGATCAAGGCCATAAGGGTGGGGAAAGAAGGAAAGAAACAGGTCCTCGAGAGGACGGGATCAACCAGAGCCGAAACGGTTCTCTCTGATGATGAGGAGGAGGAAGAAGAGGAGCCTGCGCTGAGGTGACTCGAGGTTGTAACTATGGGGCGTTTATGAGATGCAAGCCCCCTACTTTTGATGGAAACGGCACTGTGGCAGCTACTCACCGGTGGGTAGAGAGAGGAGGCTGTCCTCGATATCAGTGAGTGCCGTGAGGATCAGAAGGTGAAATTCGCTACCCACTCCTTTGTTGACTCGGCTTGTGCTGGTGGGACAACATTGTCCAAGCCGAGGGTAGCAGGGCCATTGGAAGAATGAGATGGCCTGAACTGAAGAAGCTAGTGATCGAGGAATTCTATCCTCACAGAGAGATGGACAAGGTAGAAAGAGACTTCCTGCAGCTGGAGGCGGGAACGATGACACACCAGCAGTACACCACCAAATTCAATGAAATGGCGCGGTTGGTGCCCGATCAAGTGACACCATTGTCACGAAAGATTAAAAGATACATCCAGGGGCTGCCGGCGGATATCCGTAGGCATATGATTGCCGCCCGGCCGAGCACTTTCAGGTCGGCAGTTGACTTGGCTGGCAGATTATACGATGAGCGTGAGGTGGTGGTGGCTGAGGTGGATAAGAAGGATGGTGGTAGTCGGAACTGGAATGGGAACTGTTTGGACGTGGTAGAACTGCTCCAAACAAGAAGGTGGCAAAGGTGGGTGATCGACGTGTGGTCACATCTGGATCAGGGCTGAGGAGGTGTGACAAATGTGGAAGGGAGCATACTGGTAGAGTGAAGAATGGGGATGCACGTATGCTTCAGGTGTGGCCAGCCTGGCCACATCGCTAGAGACTACAAGAAGCCGAGGGCCGAGAGCTCTAGGGCAAGAAGAAGAAGCCGGAGGAAGGAGGGCAGAGGGCAGGTGCTAGAGCTTACACCATGACCGGGAGGAAGCCAGAGCTGATCCCGATGTTGTGTCAGGTATGTTTCTGGTAAACCAAATTTGTGCCTCTATATTGTTTGATTCTGGTGCTAGTAGGAGTTTTATTTCTACTACATTCTGTGCTAAGTCACTGTTATCAGTAGAAAGGTCAGTGCACCATTTGATGTAGAAACTGCTATTGGTAAGTCCACTAGAATTACTGATGTGCTAGAGGACTGTGCCACATGAACCCCTAGGTGGATTTGATGTAGTACCAGGGATGGACTGGCTAGCAACCTATGAAGCAAACATCGTGTGTCTCAAGAAGATGATTCGATTAGTTGCATCTGATGGGAGTTTGGTTACAATCTATGGAGATCGCGTCATGACGATCCCGAAAATGATTTCGATGGTGGTGGCGGGAAAGTGCATGAGGCATGGATGTAGTGCCTACTTGGCCTACATAAAGGATGTGGACGCGCCAACACCGCAACTATCTGATGTACAAGTTGTGTGTGACTTTCCGGACGTATTCCCGGAAGACTTACCCGGCGTGCCACCAGATCGCGAGATCGAGTTCCAAATTGACTTGATACCCGGTGCTCAACCTGTTGCCAAAGCACCATATGATTAGCTCCCACAGAAATGAAAGAACTCATGGAATAGTTGCAAGAGCTGCTCGATAAGGGGTTCACTAGACGGAGTATCTCTCCCTGGGGTGCTCCGGTCCTGTTTGTGAAGAAGAAAGATGGTAGTATGAGGATGTGTATTGACTACCGAGAGCTGAACAAGTTAACGGTGAAGAACCGATACCCCTACCAAGAATAGATGATCTGTTTGATCAGCTCCAAGGTGCCAGTTGGTTTTCAAGGATAGATCTTCGATCTGGTTACCATCAGCTGAAGGTGAAGGAGCAGGATATCCCTAAGACAGCTTTTCGCATGCGCTACGGTCACTATGAATTCCTTGTTATGTCATTTGGTCTGACCAATTTGCCAGCTGCTTTTATGGACTTGATGAATCAAGTGTGTCGGCCAATGTTAGATAAATCAGTGATTGTGTTATTGATGATATCCTGATTTATTCAAGAGCAATGAGGAGCATGCCGATCACATTCAGGAGGTGTTAGAGACATTAAGAAGGGATAAGTTGTATGCCAAATTATCCAAATACGCGTTCTGGTTACGCAAAGTTCAATTCTTAGGTCACGTGATAAATCCAGAGGGGATTATGGTAGACCCTGCTAAGGTGGAGGCTGTGATGCAATGGAAGTCTCCAAGGACGCCATCCGAGATTCGCAGTTTCTTGGGGTTGGCAGGGTATTATCGAAGGTTCATTCAGGACTTTTCCAAGATCGCTTCTCCCCTAACCAAGTTGACCCGGAAGGATGTAAAGTTTATATGGGGTTAAGCCTAAGAACAGGCGTTTGGGGAGTTAAAGGTAAGGTTGACTCAAGCTCCTGTCTTGTCATTACCCGAAGGAAGCGAGGATTTGGTGGTATATTCAGATGCTTCCTACTCGGGGTTGGGGTGTGTATTAATGCAGAGAGGGAAGGTTATAGCCTATGCATCCCGACAGTTGAAAATTCATGAGGTCAACTACCCTACTCATGACTTGAAGCTAGCAGCTGTGGTCTTTCCACTAAAGATTTGGAGGCACTATCTGTACGGGACGAAGTGCACCATTTTCACTGAACACAAGAGCTTGAAGTACTTCTTCAAGCAAAAAGATCTGAACATGAGGCAGAGGCTATGGTTGGAGATTATAAAGGATTATGATTACGAGATCCATTACCATCCGGGCAAAGCCAACTTGGTGGCCGATGCTCTTAGCCGGAAGGAGAGGCCCGAGCCGATTCGGGTGAAAGCATACCAACTGATCATGACCTCTGATGTAATGAAGCAAGTCAAGGAGTTTCAGGATGAGGCAGTAAAAGAAGATCATCTAAACTCTGAAAGAATGAGAGGTCTGGTTGGGTAATTGAGTGAAAACACACTTGGTGTTAAAACTCGATTTGGACGGGTGTGGATTCCTCGTTTCGAGGATCTACGTGTGAAGATTATGGATGAAGCTCACAAGACTCGATACTCCATTCATCCTGGTGCCACAAAGATGTATCAAGATATGAAGAGAGATTATTGGTGGCCGGGTATGAAGCGTGATGTGGTGGAGTATGTGAGTAAGTGCCTTACTTGCCTACAAGTGAAGGCGGAACATCAGAAGCCGTATGGAAAGATCCAACCTTTGGATATACCGTAATGAAAGTGGGAGCACATCACCATGGATTTCATTACAAAGCTACCTCGTACTCCGAAGGGGTACGATGCCATATGGGTGATTGTTGACCGCTTGACGAAGAGTGCTCACTTCCTACCGATCCGTGAGACATATTCATCCGAGAGGTTGGCTGACTTGTTCATCAAGGAGATTGTAACTCGTCATGGTGTACCGGTGTCCATTGTGTCTGATCGTGACACCGGTTTACGTCTAAATTCTGGAAGAAATTCCACGACGCCATGGGGACGAGATTACATATTAGCACGGCTTATCATCCCCAAACTGATGGTTAGTCAGAGAGGACCATTCAGACGTTGGAGGACATGCTTCGGGCATATGTAATCGATTTTGGTGGAAGTTGGGATGACCACTTACCGTCAGTTGAATTCTCATACAACAACAACTATCATGCCAACATTGGTATGCCACCATATGAGGTGCTATACAGTAGGAGGTGCAGAACACCCATTAGGTCAGAAAGAGTTGGGAAGCGTCGAGGTAATCGAGGCTACGACTGAGAGCTTGAGAGGATCAAAGCCTTCATGAAGGCAGCCAAAGATAGACAAAAGTCGTATGACCGGTTATGTTAAAGGTCTCACCTTGGAGGTTATTATCAGATTCAGGAAGCGGGGCAAGTTGAGCCCAAGAATATAGGCCCTTTCCAATTATTGCTCGAGTAGGAGAGGTGGCCTATAGATTGGAGTTGCCAGATGAGTTAAGTGGAATTCCCAACATTCATGTATCTCATTTGGGAAAGTGCTTAGCTGATGAAGACATGATTGTTCCATTGGAGGATATTGAAGTTGATGAAAGGCTCAATTATGTGAGCAACCAGTGGCAATCATCGATCGTAGAGAAGAAGCTGAGAAATAAAGTGGTTCCTCTTGTGCGTGTACAGTGGAGGCACAGGAAGGGATCCGAATCTACGTGGGAAACTGAGGAGGAGATGAGGTAGCATTATTGTAGAGACTAATGAAGAGGCTAATGCAACCCAAACATCCAAGGCTTATTCTGCTGCACAAGTTCTGAAGTAGAATGCTTCGGAAGTTTCACCACATTCAACAGAAATATTCTAAGTGTGAAATCTTCCGAAGCCAAGACCAATATCTTCTGAAGCCAAAGATGAAGTCTTCTGAAGCATCAGAGACAAAGTCTTCCGAAGCTTCAAGTTATGAAGACAGATTTCTTCTGAAGACTTTTAAGATATGCTTTTTCTGATGTACTTTTCTATAAAGCTGGTCACCTTTCCGCTGCACCTCTGCAAGTCACCAACTTACATGAGTTGGCGAAAAGGTCCATGCTTTTAGTAACTGTACATTGAGGTCTTGAGTCTGTAAACTTTCTACTTTATGTACTTTATCCTTTTTTATAATAGATAAGGATGTGAGCTATGTCATGTCATAGTCACAAGTCAAAAGGCAATCTGCCTTTTGACTCTACAATTGATTTTGTTTGTGTCTAGTCAATTGTATCCAGCTGGCTTTCAAAGTATAGCCAGCTGTAGGAGTAGTTTAAGTATCTCATGTTCTTGTATCTTTTATTTATGCTTTGTAACACTTGTAATAGACATAGAGAAAGCAATATACTGCATTCTTGAAAGCCATACACTTACATTCTTTGTGTTCTGTCTCTTACATCATTCGTGTTCCTAGTGTCTTATGTTGGTTAATCCAGTTTACTGTTTGATTAAAAGTTTGGTTAATCTCCTCTTTGTGTTGTTGGGTTGTAACTCACACCCTTCAACGATCCTGCATTTGGTATCAGAGCATTCAGGCTCTTGATATAAGATCTCACCATCTTAAGATCCCTCACACAACACAAATACCAACTTTTCAAATGGCAGCCATTTCCAAAACAGATATGGAAACTGGAACCATGAACAAGTCTCCACTAATCACTCTTGATGAGTTTGATACCTGGTGTTTAAGATGGAAGGTTTCATCAGGTCTCTTGATTCAAGATGTGGGAGTCTATTGAGAATGACCTTTCACCCAACACACCCTCTGCTACTGGTGCTGGTATGATCCCCAAGGATGTGGCTAACTACCCTGATGAAGATAGGAAGACAGTAGAGATAGACAGGAAAGCCATGATAGCTCTTCAAACTGCCCTTCCACACTCTGTGTACAGAGCTTTCAAGAAGTGCAAAACGCTAAACAGCTGTGGGATGCACTTAAACTGATGTATGAGGGTTCTTCTGAAGCCAAGGATAACAAGAAGGATCTCCTGAAGTAGCAGTTTGAAAACTTCACCTTCAAAGCAGGTGAGACCATGACTCAGCAATACTTCAGGTATGTTGAGATTGTGGATACCTAGTGGATGGAGGAGTTTCTCTTGAGAATAGAGACATTGTAAGGAAGTCATGTCCTCACTTCCTACTCAATGGACACACTACTGTGTGGTGATCAAGAGAACTGAAAATCTCAAAACTCTCACTCTGACAGAGTTATATGGGATTCTCAGTGGCTACCAGATGGAGATGAACATGTAGGGTTCATCTAGCAACTCCAACAATCAAATGGGTTCAGCCCTACATGTTGTTGAAAGGATAGCATAGAGCCCAAACATCATCTTATATGCTACCCTGACAACTCACCCAAGGGTCCTTTCATCCCTTCCCGGAGACACAAGGGAGAACTACACTCAAGAAGCCCATTCCAAGAGACAAGCTCTTCTCAAGCATTTGTGTCTTCTGATGAAAGCTGTGGCAACTCTCTTTTCACTCTTGAAGACCTGGACTGTATTCATCCAGATGATCTGGAGTACATGGAAATAGTCCAGCAGATGGCTCTTCTCACTCACAGAGGCAAGAAGTTCTACAAGAGGACTGGAAGGAAGTTCCCAAGCAATGCAACCAGTGGAAAGTTTGGACTGGACAAAAGCAAAGTCAAGTGTTACAACTGTAACTTGATGGCCACTTTGCCAGAGAGTGTAAGGCACCTAGAACCAATGGTGGCCAACACAATCCAGACCAAACTACACTGACAAAGGTCTTCATAATGAGAAGTCAAAGCAGCAAGCTGCTGTTGCTGTTGAAGAAGGAGGCTTTGACTGGAGCTTTCAGGTGGAAGATGCTTCTCCAAACCAAGCACTGATGGCAGATCATGATGAAGCCAAGGTATTGGAACATCTCTGTACTCCTAAATGCATTGCTAAAGTTAATAGGTACAGGTCCTATAACTTGGAACTGAGATCTGATATTGAGTCCTTAAATATTTTAAAATCTGATTTTAGAAAGTTTGAAAATGATTATAGCTGAAAATAGAGGACTTAGAGAAAGCCATTTCAGTTCTAAAACATGAACACAATTTTAGAACTCAAATTCAAGATCTCATAACCAAGCTAACTAAGTGCCAGGCTAAGCTTGTGATCAGCAAAGCCAGGGCAGAAAAATGTTCTTGAAGAAGAGACCTTCAAGAACATGATATCCTCATCCATGCACAACAAAGTGTGCTATCAAAACAGACAGGGACTGGGATCAAATGAGATAGCTCCTCCACACACAATCTTGTCTGTAAGACCCCCTAGGTGTGGAACTTGTGAAGATGAGCTTCTTCTCATAGATCCTATGAGTGAGGAGGATGAAGAAGAGATAGTGAAGAATCCTCTACTAAGAGTGAAGAGGAGGATTCCAAGAAGGGCCATTATCCTTCTGAGGAGAAAGTGAAGGCTGTGATGACCAAGTCCATGAGAAAGAACTTGATCAGAAAGAGCAAAAGAAAGGCAAGGAAGGCTCAAGAGATCAAGGCTGCTTTTGACTCTAATAGAAACAAGTTTTTATTTCTACAGGGTTTAAAGTGGTAGGGACTAAGACATCAACCAAAACTCTTCTGCTAAGAGTTCTGGTTCTTGTTCAACTCATCTCAGTAGCAAGAAGAAGACTGATTTGCTGTGTACCACTGCTGCACAGCCTGGACCATCAAACTCCAAGCACAGTCCTCAGCCCAAGTGGACGTCTCAGCATCCATAAAGATGAAGGTGGAGAAGGATGTGACCAAAAACAGTCCTATTCTCAAGAAAGCCTCTTGTGAAGAAGAAGATGAATTGTGTTGTGTGACAGCACTACTCACATTGCCAAGGATTGTCCTTTCAATCCTAAAGGTACTGTCCATATGACCAAAACAAAGACTTCAAAGAGTTTGAAGAAGATTCAAACTTCAGAAGGAATACCTGTTTCCTTCGAAAGCTCAAAATCTAAAAAGAGGCAAGTGGAAAATTACCTTCAGAAGAAAAATTGGTCTCGGAAGAAAGGAATTCTTCCGAAGCACTGAAATCTGCTGTAGTGTCTGCAGAATCTTCCGAAGTACCAGTCATCAAAACTTCCGAAGTTCCAAAAACTTGCGAAGTTTTGAAGGTCAAGTCCAAGACTCCAAAGGTGGTGTGGATGTCTAAGAAAGACCAAGTGACTGAGATTTCTCCATCAACAATAGCTCAAGATCCTTTTAGTACAACCATAGATCTATCACTGTTGAATTACCTTCTGTAAATAAGCCCAAGACAAGCAAGGCTTGGGTTTCCAAATGTAACTAATAAAATTTCCTTTGTGCAGGGATAGCGGAAGACAGACAAAAATGTCTGGATCATAGACAGTGGTTGTTCCAGGCACATGACAGGCAATAGGTCACTACTCCAGAACTTTGAAAGATTGATGGAGGACCAGTTGCTTTTGGAGGAGATGAAGGTGGTTACATTTCTGGAAGGGGCAAGGTCACAAATGGTAAGCTCAGCATTGAAAAGGTAAACTTTGTTAAGAGCTTGGATACAATCTTCTGAGTGTATCTCAATTTTGTGATCAGAGTCATAACATGCTCTTTACTGAGCATGAGTGCATTGTTCTTAAGTCTGGTGTGGTCATTCCTCATGAGCATATCCTGTTTAGAGCCCCCAGGAAAGGAAACATATACAAGATGGATTTGCAAGAAACCTCTCCCTCCGGAGAAATTTCATGCTTTCTATCTAAAGCCAATAGTGATGAGTCTTTCCTATGGCATAAAAGAATGTGCCATGTAAACTTTAAGAACATGAATAAATTGATTAAGCATGATTTGGTAGCCGGAATGCCAAAGAAAGAGTTTACAAGCGATGATCACTGTGTTGCATGCCTGAAAGGGAAGCAACATAAGGTATCTCATAAGCCTAAGGAAATGAACTCCATCACGACACCCCTACACTTGTTACATATGGATCTCTTTGGCCCACCAGTGTAATGAGTTTAGGAAGGACCTTATACTGTCTAGTGATCACATATGATTTTACAAGATTCACTTGGGTCTTCTTCCTTAGAACTAAGGATGAGACTCCTGAGATTCTAAAGAATTTCATCTTAAAGATTGAGAATCAGTCTGATCACAAGGTCAAAATCATAATATGTGATCAAGGAACAGAATTCAAGAACCAAACCTTGATACATTTTGTGATGAAAAAGGTATTGCAAGGCAATTTAGTGCCCCCAGG
Organism: Flaveria trinervia; assembly: GCA_025506515.1. Taxonomy (NCBI): domain Eukaryota; kingdom Viridiplantae; phylum Streptophyta; class Magnoliopsida; order Asterales; family Asteraceae; genus Flaveria; species Flaveria trinervia. Next base: position 82,715,491 of record CM046442.1, read on the forward strand.
ACTCCTCAGCGAAATGGTGTTGCTGAGAGAAGAAATAGGACACTGATTGAAGCTTCAAGAACCATGTGTTGACTCTAAACTGCCCATCACCTTCTGGCAGAGGCAGTCGACACTGCCTGCTATGTGTAAACAGAGTTTTAGTAGTTAAGACTCATGGCAAGACTCCTTATGAACTTTGGCACAAGAGAAAACCTTTCATTGGTTTTCTCAGGTCATTTGGATGTCCTTGCACCATCTTGAATACCAAAGATCAAATTGCCAAGTTTGCTGAGAAATCAGATGATGGACACTTTATTGGATATTCTTCCCAAGCTAAGGCTTATAGAGTGTACAGTCTCAGAACTAGAATAGTTGAGGAGTCAGCCAATATGACCTTCAATGAACACACACCATGTGTTGCTGGTTCTGGTCCAGATTGGCTATTTGATCTTGATTTGGTTACCAACTGTTTTAACAAATCTTGTGAGAATGTTTCAGGATCTGCAGAAAATTTAAATACAGGTGATCTTGACCTAAGATTTGAGCTAGGAAGATCTTCAAGTCATACATCTTCAGCTCCAGTTGGAACTACTTCTGCAAATAAGGTTCTATCAGTACAACAATGACAAATTCAGCTGATACATCTGGTATGCCTTCAAATTCCAGCTCAGAGGCTCTACAACTAGATAAGAACAACTCAACTGTGAAAGACAACAATGGTGATGGTGACAGTGATCAAGAGTTTTGATGCCACTAACCACACCATAGATGAGAACATCAATGATGTCACACACTGCTTAGATCAAGTTTCACTTGAAAAGTGTGCTTGGATCAAGTTTCACTGCTTGGATCAAGTTTCACTTGAAAAGTGTGCTGATGTGGTGGGAGAAACATCTATCCCAAATCTAAATTTTTCTAATTTAGATCTTTCTCAACAACTTGCTGTGATTCCTCAGCTCAGGATCCACAAGTCTCATCCTACCACAAAACTCATTGGAGATGTTGTCTTCGGGGTAAAGACAAGAGGACAAACCCATGAAGCAATGTTTGTCTTCACTCTTGTTTTCTATCTCAGATAGAGCCAAAGAAAGTTGAGGAGGCTCTAAAGGATGGAAGTTGGATTGAAGCTATGCAACAAGAGCTGCTTCAATTCAAAAGGCAGAGAGTTTGGAACCTGTCCTCTTCCTTTTGGGAAGACTACCATAGGAACCAAATGGGTGTTTAGGAAAAAGAAAGATGATAAAAAAAAAAAGCTAGACTGGTTTTCAAGGATACACACAAGAAGAAGGGATTGACTACACTGATGTCTTTGCTCCAGTGGCAAGATTAGAAGCTGTTAGGATATTCTTGGCATTTGCTGCATCCAATAAATTCAAGGTCTTTCAACTTGGATGTGAAATGTGCCTTTTTATATGGAGTGATAGATGAAGAGGTTTATGTTAAACAGCCAGCTGTTTTCATAGATCCTGATCATCCTGGTTATGTCTGCAAGCTTGATAAAGCTCTCTAGGGTTATATCAGGCACCAGGAAGTGGTATGAAACACTGTCTGAGTGTCTCTGTAAACATGGATACAGGAGAGGTACTATAGATGGAACTCTCTTCATCAAAGGACAAGAAAAATACATATTGCTAGTTCAAGTATTTGTGGATGACATCATCTTTGGTTCAACTAATCCAAAGCTCTGCAAAGAGTTTGAGAAGCTGATGAAAGACAGATTTGAAATGAGTGCCATGGAGGAACTCAATTTCTTTCTGGGAATTCAGTGAAGCAAGTTGAAGATGGCATCTTCATAGTCATATCAAGATTATGTTCAAGACATACTCAAAAGGATTCAATATCTGACTGTAAGATTGCTAAGACACCATAGCCAGAAACCACTCCTTTGGTCCTGATCTTGAGGGGGTGTGTAGATGAACACTTATACAGGGCTATGATTGGTTCGCTTATGTATCTTACTGCTAGCAGGCCTAATCATGTTTGCTACATGCTCTGTGCAAGATATCAAGCCAACCCTAAGATGTCTCACCTTCTCACTGTCAAAAGGATTCTAAGATACCTCAAAGGTGCATCAACACTTGGTCTATGGTATCCCAAGAATTCTGACTTTAATCTGTATGCTTATACAATAGTGATTATGGTGGTTGCAATATGACCGCAAAGTCTACATCTGGGATGTCAATTTCTTGGTAGAGGGTTGTCTCATGGCAATGCAAGAGCAATCCTGTGTCTCTGCATCAACTGCTGAAGCTGAATACATTGCCGCCGCTAGCTGCTATGCTCAAGTGCTTTGGATTCAGAATCAAATGCTAGACTATGGGTTAAATTTCAAGGAGACTCCAATCCACATAGACACAACAGTGCTATCTCAATTACAGAGAATCCTGTGCAGCACTCAAGGACAAAGCACATCAATATCAGGTATGATCTAATAAGAGATAATTATGAAAAGGGATTAATTAAACTAGTCAAGGTTCACACAGATGAACAATATGCTGATTTGTTTACAAAGGCCTTTGATGAACAAAGTTTTAAATATCTAATATCAGCTATTGGGATGATCAACCTTGAGTAAATATTTCTTAAAACTAATTCTTATTATTTCTTAAAAAATGCGTGTTCTAAGTTGTCTAGTCTATCATCTTCATAAGCTCATGTTTTCCTTGGATTGGAAGACTTTCCTTAGGTTAATTGATGATTTTGTACTTCGGAAGTTATGTATTTTAACTTCGGAAGAAAATCACACCTTCAAAATATTTAACTGTCTAAGAATTTACCTTCGGAAGAAATCCAATTTTATCTCCGAAGCTTGAATAGTTTCTCTTAGACACTTACTTATTTTCAAGGACCTTTCCTTCCGAAGCAATAATTAACTCTCGGAAGCTTTGTTGATCTCTATACAAAGCACTCAAGTCTTAATTTTTCTTCCGAAGCAAAATCATCGAATACTCTCAGGAAATTCTTCCGAAGTCATTTCAGCTTCAGAAGCTTTTCATTAAAACTTCCGAAGATAATTTACCTTCGGAAGCTTTTTGATTTCCAAGAAAACTACTTTTTGAGCAAAAAGTAAACTACTTTTTCAGAGGTGGGACCGACATCCGGATTTCAAAGTTTATCCTCTTTCATTAAACTTTATCTGAATCTCTCTCTCATATAAACCCAACGGTTTCCCCCTCTTCTATCATCTGCTCTTCCTCCAAACCTAAAGCCCAAATTTCTCTCTGAAATTTCTTTCTTTCTTTCTTCTTCATCTCTGAGTTACCTCAAATGGCTAACCTTGCTCACAGAAATGATCCTAACTTCACCATGCAGCTACACAACACAATCAAGTTGCTCTGTTATGCTCTGACAAAGATCCTCATTTCTCAAAGGTTTGCCGTTTCTTGTCTCTGTCCTACTACTTCACCTCCCTAACCATTGATCCTCCACTCTATGAGGATCAGTTGCTTGAATTCTGGAAGACCTACCAAGAGTTCATTATGGACGGGGAGAAGGCACTGTCTGCCACAGTGCAGGGGAGAATAATCTTCATCACTCCGGCCATCATCAACCGACATCCTCAGGTGGATGATGAAGAAGGTGAGGTGTTTCTTCCCAAAGGAAGATGTAAATCATTCCTTTGAGCAGATGGGGTACGAGGGAGATTTCTCTGTAAAGACCTTCAGGAAAGGGAAGGTCTCATCCAAATGGAGATTCCTGCTCCATGGTCATTCACAGCTTATCAAACAAGCATGGTGGATGGGACCATTCCTGAAGATCTCCTTCATAGTCCATGGAATGGTTCAAGGGGTCAAATTCAGGTACTCTCAATTTGTTTATACAAATTTGCTTGCTAATTTAGACTCCTTAGAGTATACATGTTTCCTAGATATGTCTAGTACATTCTTAACTGTGAACTGGGCTCACAGTTAAGGGAAACAAGTAACACTCTTAAATTGGGACAGATGAAGCCCGGCATCTTTAAAATTCTGAAAGTCCACTGTTGGATTCTTTGGGGTAGAAACAACCCTAGTCCCAAAATGTTAGAGCTCATTGCTCAAGGTGACACCTAGCAGTACAAGCTAGTGTTGAACCCATACCTGCTGCTTTCCAACCACCAACACAGCCTCAAATATCCATCACCTACCAAAGAAAATCCAAACGAACCCCTGCTCAGACTATTCAGTCTGTGGAGGCCCCCATATACTCACCCATACAGGAAGAAGTGGATACTGGAGCTCCCACTTCTCTTGAGGAGCAGACCACTCCCATATTTTCAAGAATCAGTGCTGAGGTTCCTCATGCTCAGCCTGATGAGCTCATTAGCCCTACTGCCTTAAGCCATCACTCTGAGTCTCAACACTCAAGTGATCAACTTTCAGGGGACAGTTACCATCCCCAGCCTATAGACCTCAACCAACCAATTCCCAACCTTGACTTCTATACTGATGAAGATCTAGGTTTCAGTGAGTATAATGAGTCTCTCTTCTTTCCCCTACTCAAAGAGAGATGAATTCCTGAGTCTCCTATATCTATCCCACATCAGTCACCTACAACTGAGGTGGACACTCTTGAACCTGTTCAGGATGTCCATATGGAAGAGGCTCTCACTTCTGCAAGTGATTACATCATTAAGACCTCAACCATGGCAACTCAGCCTACTGACATCTCAACTGAGACTGCCAGTAGAAGAGGAAATCCAGTGGCCAAGAACTCAGAACTGGTCATGAGAAAAGGACTCTGGTCCAATCTTCTCCACCCCCAGTATTCTTCTGATGAAGATGAGGGGGATCTGAGACTAAAAGTGCAAAACTATCCAAAACATGCACATATTTAGTCTCAAAGGTAGTCATCTTGAATCTCAGGTGACTACCTTACACAATAGGATCAATGATCAGCAACTTGAGATTTCATATCTTAAGGAAAAACTAGCTGGGAGACCCTTAAGGCGAGCTCAACCAGGAACACAAGAACCTGTGGATGTGATTGATCTATCCTCCAGCTCACCTATGCAAGTGGGTGATGCTACCAAAAAGGGGAGAAAGTCTTTACAGCCACAGAACCTGGGAGTTCCTCTGAGAGAACGGACATTGAGGACTGACCATCCTCACTTGCAACTGTGCATCTCAGCAACCTCCTCTAGTTCACATTGATGTGGACTACACAGACTCCTTCATACAGAGTCTGTTTGAGGATGGGATACCAAGGGCTATGTCACCTCCATCATCCTTCAATCACATCATTGGATGGAGGTATGACAACAACTGAAGGCCCTCATCATCATAAGAGTTCAAGGACAGCAAGAAGTCTTCAACTTTTAGACCTTGACTACTATGAAGGTCTGGATCTAGTCAACATGCCACTTGTCAACCCCAACCCAATCAAGACAAGCTGACAAACTGGCTAAAAGAATCCAAGACAGGATCATTGCAGAGTTCAGCCTAAGAAGGAGACTAAGGCAATCAGGCAATGTCATCGGTCAACTGGATGTTGAGGCAGACCCTAAGATTAGCTTCATAGGGAAACCTTGACTGAAGGCCTAGTGACAGAACCTGAGAGCTCTGTCTCATCATCTCCAACTGCTGCAGAGATCCATATTCCTTCTGAGCCCTGCTGGTGAAGGTGCTTCTCAACCTCTCTCTGGCCTGAGCTCAGATGCTGCAACAAGCAATGAAGGCCAAAGCTCTCTCCACCCTGAGTCACAAAAGTCTGTGAGTGACAAAGGGAAAAGAAAGATGACATTGAGGAGATTGAGGAGGAGGAGAGAGAGAGGAAAGGAAGCTGAGGGAGAAGGTTCCTCTTCTGGGTCTTCAAGACTCATGGAGTCTGTAATCAGGCTGCCCCAAGACCAGACACCCAGAATGATGAGTTAAGGGCAGTCATGATTAACTATCTACAGACTAGGAACTATGACATAGACAGTGTCATCTCTCTCCCCGTGGATGAGCTAAATGAACTGGTTGACCTGAAAAGGTCAAGAGAGAAGAAGGAGGCAGAAGATGCAGAACTCCTAGTACAAGTCAAAGAAGAGAGAAGAAGAAAAAGACTGTACAAAGATATGCCTGCCTTCTCCCCAGTTCAAGAAAGTCCTGTGCAAGAGGATGTGGTTCAACAAGAACCTCAAGTAGACAGAGAAGAAGATAGAATCAAGATGATCAACTACCTGAGTGCCACAGGCTTCTACCAGGCAGATGCACTTCTTCCCCTGCCTTATGACTATGTTGAGTTTGAGTATTAAAACAGCTGAGCTTGAGATAGTCAAGGACAGAAAGATAACAAAGAAGAAGCTTAGGGAAGAAGCTGCAAAATCAAGAGCCATCATCCAAAAGAGTATGAAGAAGTCTGCTGATAGGCAAAGGATGATGAGCTTCTTGAAGCTGTATGGATTCTCCGGAAGGATACTTGGTCCCATGTCTCTATCCACTATGGATGAGCATATTAGGGTGATCAAGCAGAAGATTAAAAGAGGAGCTCACTGATTTACACTCCACTCCAAGTCAAGCTCCACCTGAAGTGGAGGTTAAGGTTAAACAACCAGAGACAACACAACCTGGACCTCCTGCTGAGACTCAGCAAGCTTCATCTTCTGATCCACAGTAGGGTCAACCTCCTTCTCTTCTGAGCCTGAGAGAGGAAGTCCCAACTGAGACAGACAACAGAGATCAATCTGGTGCTGCAGGCCAGTCTTCTCAGTTAAAATTTGGAAAAAGAAAGAAGAGATGGCTTCTAAACCAAAGCCAAAGAAAAGGAAGACTGCATCCTCTTCTAACCTCAGGAAGAGTCAGAACATCCTGAGGATGTGCAGCCAGAGGATGCTCAACCAACTCCAACTTTAGTAGCTCCTCTTGCATCAGGAAGACCCATCTTGTCTTGGACATACACCACAAATCCAGAAAGGTGGCATGTCATTAGAGATCAAGGCTTTGAAGACACTTATACATGGCAAGACATGTTTCAATTGCCTCTGCATGATCTCTTTGACATGAGAAGATACTTCGACAGTTTGAAGAATCCTGATCATCCCTTGAAGAAAGGATAGGTATCATTCTAATGAGGACTGTTGATATCTGAAGTCTTCTTAGTGTTTTGGTAGCATCAGCCTAGGGGGAGTTTGTAGAGACTAATGAAGAGGCTGATGCAACCCAAACATCAAAGGCTTATTCTGCTGCACAAGTTCTGAAGTAGAATGCTTCGGAAGTTTCACACACTCAACAGAAATATTCTAAGTGTGAAATCTTCCGAAGCCAAGACCAATATCTTCGAAGCCAAAGATGAAGTCTTTTGAAGCCTCAGAGACAAAGTCTTCCGAAGCTTCAAGTTATGAAGATAGATTTCTTCGAAGACTTTTAAGATATGCTTTTTCTGATGTACTTTTCTATAAAGCTGGACACCTTTCCGCTGCACCTCTGCAAGTCAACAACTTACATGAGTTGGCAAAAAGGTCCATGCTTTTAGTAACTGTACATTGAGGTCTTGAGTCTGTAAACTTTCTACTTTATGTACTTTATCCTTTTTTATAATAGATAAGGATGTGAGCTATGGCATGTCATAGTCACAAGTCAAAAGGCAATCTGCCTTTTGACTCTACAATTGATTTTGTTTGTGTCTAGTCAATTGTATCCAGCTGGCTTTCAAAGTATAGCCAGCTGTAGGATGTTTTAAGTATCTCATGTTCTTGTATCTTTTATTTATGCTTTGTAACACTTGTAATAGAACATAGAGAAAGCAATATACTGCATTCGTGTTCCTAGTGTCTTATGTTGGTTAATCCAGTTTTACTGTTTGATTAAAAGTTTGGTTAATCTCCTCTTTGTGTTGTTGGGTTGTAACTCACACCCCTCAAACGATCCTGCATTTGGTATCAGAGCATTCAGGCTCTTGATATAAGATCTCACCATCTTAAGATCCCTCACACACACAAATACCAAACTTTTCAAATGGCAGCCATTTCCAAAACAGATATGGAAACTGGAACCATGAACAAGTCTCCACTAATCACTCTTGATGAGTTTGATACCTGGTGTTTAAGAATGGAAGGTTTCATCAGGTCTCTTGATTCAAGAATGTGGGAGTCTATTGAGAATGGACCTTTCATACCCAACACACCCTCTGCTACTGGTGCTGGTATGATCCCCAAGGATGTGGCTAACTACCCTGATGAAGATAGGAAGACAGTAGAGATAGACAGGAAAGCCATGATAGCTCTTCAAACTGCCCTTCCACACTCTGTGTACAGAGCTTTCAAGAAGTGCAAAACGGCTAAACAGCTGTGGGATGCACTTAAACTGATGTATGAGGGTTCTTCTGAAGCCAAGGATAACAAGAAGGATCTCCTGAAGTAGCAGTTTGAAAACTTCACCTTCAAAGCAGGTGAGACCATGACTTAGCAATACTTCAGGTATGTTGAGATTGTGGATACCCTAGTGGATGGAGGAGTTTCTCTTGAGAATAGAGACATTGTAAGGAAGTTCATGTCCTCACTTCCTAGGCAATGGACACACTACTGTGTGGTGATCAAGAGAACTGAAAATCTCAAAACTCTCACTCTGACAGAGTTATATGGATTCTCAGTGGCTACCAGATGGAGATGAACATGCAGGGTTCATCTAGCAACTCCAACAATCAAATGGGTTCAGCCCTACATGTGTTGAAAGGGATAGCATAGAGCCCAAACATCATCTTATATGCTACCCTGACAACTCACCCAAGGGTCCTTTCATCACCTTCCCGGAGACACCAGGGAGAACTACCTCAAGGAAGCCCATTCCAAGAGACAAGCTCTTCTCAAGCACTTGTGTCTTCTGATGAAAGCTGTGGCAACTCTCTCTTTTCACTCTTGAAGACCTGGACTGTATTCATCCAGATGATCTGGAGTACATGGAAATAGTCCAGCAGATGGCTCTTCTCACTCATAGAGGCAAGAAGTTCTACAAGAGGACTGGAAGGAAGTTCCCAAGCAATGCAACCAGTGGAAAGTTTGGACTGGACCAAGGCAAAGTCAAGTGTTACAACTGTAACTTGATGGGCCACTTTGCCAGAGAGTGTAAGGCACCTAGAACCAATGGTGGCCAAACACAATCCAGACCAAACTACACTGACAAAGGTCTTCATAATGAGAAGGCAAAGTAGCAAGCTGCTGTTGCTGTTGAAGAAGGAGGCTTTGACTGGAGCTTTCAGGTGGAAGATGCTTCTCCAAACCAAGCACTGATGGCAGATCATGATGAAGCCAAGGTATTGGAACATCTCTGTACTCCTAAATGCATTGCTAAAGTTAATAGGTACATGTCCTATAACTTGGAACTGAGATCTGATGTTGAGTCCTTAAATATTTTAAAATCTAATTATAGAAAGTCTAAAAATTATTATAAGTTGAAAATAGAGGACTTAGAGAAAACCATTTCAGTTCTAAAACATGAACACACAGATTTTAGAACTCAAATTCAAGATCTCATAACCAAGCTAACTAAGTGCCAGGCTAAGCTTGTGATCAGCAAAGCCAGGGTAGAAAAGAGTGTTCTTGAAGAAGAGACCTTCAAGAAACATGATATCCTCATCCCTGCACAACAAAGTGTGCTATCAAAAGAGACAGGGACTGGGATCAATGAGATAGCTCCTCCACACACAATCTTGTCTGTAAGACCCCCTAGGTGTGGAACTTGTGAAGATGAGCTTCCTCTCATAGATCCTATGAGTGAGGAGGATGAAAGAGATAGTGAAGAATCCATCTACTAAGAGTGAAGAGGAGGATTCCAAGAAGGGCCACTATCCTTCTGAGGAGAACGTGAAGGCTGTGATGACCAAGTCTATGAGAAAGAACTTGATCAGAAAGAGCAAAAGAAAGGCAAGGAAGGCTCAAGAGATCAAGGCTGCTTTTGACTTTAAGTAGAAACAAGTTTTTTATTTCTACAGGTTTAAAGTGGTAGGGACTGAAGACATCAACCAAAACTCTTCTGCTAAGAGTTCTGGTTCTTGTTCAACTCATCTCTAGCAAGAAGAAGACTGATTTGCTGTGTACCACTGCTGCACAGCCTGGACCATCAAACTCCAAGCACAGTCCTCAGCCAAGTGGACTGTCTCAGCATCCATAAAGATGAAGGTGGAGAAGGGATGTGACCAAAAACGTCCTATTCTCAAGAAAGGCCTCTTGTGAAGAAGAAGATGAATTGTGTTATGTGTGACAGCACTACTCCATTGCCAAGGATTGTCCTTTCAATCCTAAAGGTACTGTCCATATGACCAAACAAAGACTTCAAAGAGTTTGAAGAAGATTCAAACTTCAGAAGGAATACCTGTTTCCTTCGGAAGCTCAAAATCTAAGAAGAAGGCAAGTGGAAAATTACCTTCAGAAGAAAATTGGTCTTGGAAGAAAGGACTTCTTCTGAAGCACTAAAGTCTGCTGCAGTGTCTGCAGAATCTTCCGAAGTACATCATCAAAACTTCCGAAGTTCCAATCTTGCAAAGTTTTGAAGGTCAAGTCCAAGACTCCAAAGGTGGCATGGATGTCTAAAAAGACAAGTGACTGAGATTTTTCCATCAACAACAGCTCAAGATCCTTTAGTACAACCATAGGATCTATCACTGTTGAATTACCTTCTGTAAATAAGCCCAAGACAAGCAAGGCTTGGGTTTCCAAATATAACTAATAAATTTTCCTTTGTGCAGGGACAACGGAAGACAGACAAAAATGTCTGGATCATAGACAGTGGCTTTTCCAGGCACATGACTGGCAATAGGTCACTACTCCAGAACTTTGAAAGGATTGATGGAGGACCTTTGCTTTTGGAGGAGATGAAGGTGGTTACATTTCTGGAAGGGGCAAGGTCACAAATGGTAAGCTCAGCATTGAAAAGGTAAACTTTTTAAAGAGCTTGGATACAATCTTCTGAGTGTATCTCAATTTTGTGATCAGAGTCATAACATGCTCTTTACTGAGCATGAGTGCATTGTTCTTAAGCCTGGTGTGGTCATTCCTCATGAGCATATCCTGCTTAGAGCCCCCAGGAAAGGAAACATGTACAAGATGGATTTGCAAGAACCTCTCCCTCCGAGAAATTTCATGCTTTCTATCTAAAGCCAATAGTGATGAGTCTTTCCTATGGCATAAAAGAATGTGCCATGTAAACTTTAAGAACATGAATAAATTGATTAAGCATGATTGGTTGCTGGAATGCCAAAGAAGAGTTTACAAGCGATGATCACTGTGTTGCATGCCTGAAAGGGAAGCAACATAAGGTATCTCATAAGCCTAAGGAAATGAACTCCATCACTACACCCCTACACTTGTTACATATGGATCTCTTTGGCCCCACCAGTGTAATGAGTTTAGGAAGGACCTTATACTGTCTAGTGATCACAGATGATTTTACAAGATTCACTTGGGTCTTCTTCCTTAGAACTAAGGATGAGACTCCTGAGATTCTAAGAATTTCATCTTAAAGATTGAGATCAGTCTGATCACAAGGTCAAAATCATAAGATGTGATCAAGGAACAGAATTCAAGAACCAAACTCTTGATACATTTTGTGATGAAAAAGGTATTGCAAGGCAATTTAGTGCCCCAGGACTCCTCAGCAAAATGGTGTTGCTGAGAGAGAATAGGACACTGATTGAAGCTTCAAGAACCATGATGTTTGACTCTAAACTGCCCATCACCTTCTGGGCAGAGGCACTCGACACTGCCTGCTATGTGCAGAATAGAGTTTTAGTAGTTAAGACTCATGGCAAGACTCCTTATGAACTTTGGCACAAGAGAAACCTTTCATTGGTTTTCTCAGGTCATTTGGATGTCCTTGCACCATCTTGAATACCAAAGATCAAATTGCCAAGTTTGCTGAGAAATCAGATGATGGACACTTATTGGATATTCTTCCCAAGCTAAGGCTTATAGAGTGTACAATCTCAGAACTAGAATAGTTGAGGAGTCAGCCAATATGACCTTCAATGAACACACACCATGTGTTGCTGGTTCTGGTCCAGATTGGCTATTTGATCTTGATTTGGTTACCAACTGTTTTAACAAATCTTGTGAGAATGTTTCAGGATCTGCAGAAAATTTAAATACAGGTGATCTTGACCCAAGATTTGAGCTAGGAAGATCTTCAAGTCATACATCTTCAGCTCCAGTTGGAACTACTTCTGCAAATAAGGTTTCTATCAGTACAACAATGACAAATTCAGCTGATACATCTGGTATGCCTTCAAATTCCAGCTCAGAGGCTCTACAACTAGATAAGAACACCTCAACTGTGGAAGACAACAATGGTGATGGTGATAGTGATCAAGAGTTTCTTGATGCCACTAACCACACCATAGATGAGAACATCAATGATGTCACACACTGCTTGGATCAAGTTTCACTTGAAAAGTGCTGATGTGGTGGGAGAAACATCTATCCCAGATCTAAATTTTCTAATTTAGATCTTTCTCAACAACTTGATGTGATTCCTCAGCTTAGGATCCACAAGTCTCATCCTACCACAAACATCATTGGAGATGTTGTCTCCGGGGTAAAGACAAGATGTTGGACCAAAAGACCAATGTGCCTGATCAGAAAACCTCTAGTCCCACAGACATTGCAACTGCTAAAGAAGATCACAACAGCTGAAGACATCAGCTAATTACAAGGTCTAAGACAAAGTCTGAAGACAAGATCTGAAGACTTCTACTGAAGACAAGTCTAAAAGCAAAACTGAAGACAAGTCTGAAAGAAAAGTACTGAAGACAAAGTCTGAAAGTAAAGTACTGAAGACAAAGTCTGAAAGAAAGTACTGAAGACAAAGTCTGAAAGTAAAGTACTGAAGACAAAGTCTGAAAGAAAAGTACTGAAGACAAAGTCTAAAAGTAAAGTACTGAAGACAAATTCTGAAGCTATCAGCTGAAGACAAAGTGTGAAAGTAAAAGTCTAAAGAACAAAGACTGAAGACCAAAGTGATCAGTGTTGTCACAACAGCTGAAGTTATTAACTTCAGTAATTGTGATGATTTCCTTTCAACTTGCAATTACGTTTCAGTAGTTGTAGTTCAGTAATTTTATGTTTTTGTACTTAGCATTCTCTGAGATGTAATCAGTAGTTGAGAACATCTCAGTAGTTTGCATAGTAGTAGTTTGTATAATTCTGTTAGATGTCACTATCAAGTGACATCAGCAGACGTCACATTCTCTATATAAGGAATGTGTGACCTAGTTGTAACGTGTGACATTCAGCCACCACGAAAGCATATGAATGAAATATTCCTTTGCAGAATTCTCTCTCTATAACCGTTTACTTTTCATTGAATATCAATGTGTTCTTGCGAATTGTCTAATTCATTGTTCAATTCCGCTGCGATCCACTCTAATTAATCAAACTTAGATCTCTGATCCTAACAAATGGTATCAGAGATGGTTAATCATTGATCGATCTAACAGTTGATCATTGAAACTACTATTCAATATCTATGTTGATTGAATTAGCATATATGCAAGAATTGGTTATAGATCATTGAATTTTTGCTGCTTTCGGTTATTTGCTTTGAGTTTTCTTCTTGGTTCATATTGAGTTTGTTGTGTTTTGCACTAAATCAGTTAAAACTTAATTGAATTTGGTTGAATCTGAGAATGACTACTCCTCTAATGACCCTCACAATACCGGTTCCTCAAACAAGCCTCCGATGCTGGTTAGGACTAAGTATAACATATGGCAGCGAAGATTGCTTAGAGTTCAGGTTGTTGGACATCTGTGGTACATGGTCCACACAGCCTGTGGTGAACAATCCGGAAACCAACCAAATGGTTCGAAGAAGAGGAACAATACTCAGACGAGGATCGAAAACTGTTTGAGATTGATGCTAAAGCGCATGGTATTCTAGCCATGGCTCTGCCTAATGAAATCTATTCTGGGCTTATGCATCATGAAACTGCTCATGACCTCTGGAATGCATTGAAGGAACAATTTGGTGGAACAGATGAGGTCTTAGCAAACAACATAGAAATCCTTGCCCAACAATATGAGACATTCTCTCATAGGAAGGGTGAGTCATTGACTCAACAGTTTGAGCTTTTTTTCTTGTTTGATCTCTTAGTGAAACTGGTCAAACATGAATACACTAATAGCCAGATGAACAACAGATTCCTCATATCACTACCTGAGAGATGGGACACATACACCATTGTCCTACGCTCCAGTGCAAATCTGGATAGCCTATCTCTCACCCAACTCCATGGGAAACTGCTTACATTTGAAAGAGAGATAGAGCAGAAAAGGAAACTGGCATCAGGAAAGCTCACTAATGACTTTGTACCAGGGAACACTGCCTTGGTTAGTCATGAGTCAGAATATGCTGCATCAGAAAGCAATTATGATGAGCATATAGATTTCTCTTCAAACAGTTCAGATCATGCATTTGTTAGTGTTGACAGTCAGTCAGGCTGTAATAGTGACAATTTGTGTTTCATTATGGATGATTTGAAGGGTATTGCTGATGATGACTTAGAAGAGATGGATATTCTAAGCCAAATGGCCTTGATTAATATTAGATCTCAAAAGTTCTACAAGAGAACTGGTAGGAAATTTCCAGGACTCTCTGGCAAAACCAAAGTTGGTTTTGACAAGAGTAAGTTGAGGTGTCACAAATGCCACAGGCTTGGACACTTTGCAAGAGAGTGTAGATCAACTGGATCTAACTCCTCTGCATCCTTTGTGACTTTTCCAAGTAATAGTCCACAAAACAGAGGGCAACATCCTGCTAGTTCTGGTCATCATGCACAACCTATATCTCCTGCATATTTTATCCCTCAAGGTCCAATGTCATATCCATATCCCTACTATTATATGCCACAGCCAAATCCAGTTCAAGTTCCTATTGCACAACAACCTCAAGCCTTACCTGAGCCTCTACCATCTCAATCATCACAATCACAACCTCATCACAGCTTCTTCACCCCTGGTGTTGTTGACTGGAGCAGTTTACCAGATGATCTCTCTGGTAATGAGCATTTATTTGCTGATGATGGTCAACATGGTGGTGAACATCCTTTTGGGAATCTTGCTCTCATGGCCCTGGAGTCTACTGAGAGTTCATGCTCCAATGCATCTTTATCATAGGTAACCCAGGTATCCTCTGAGGCTAAGGCCATGCTATGTTCTGAATCTTGCATAGCTGTATTTATCTCTATTAGAGAGGCAAATGTAACTTTAATAAATCAAAATCTTGAGCTTGAGCAAACCCTTTCCAAAAGAAAAGCTGAGTATGAGTCTGTTCTTAATGATAAAGATGATGAGATTTATAAGCTTAAATGCCAATTAAATGATGAAAAGGCTAAGCTAGAGGTCATTCTTGAGAACCACAGAGAACTCAAAGAAAAACTTGCAGCTACCCAAGTTGAGTGTGACCGCTGGGTATCATCCTGCAAGGGATTTGAAATGCTGCTCAGCAAGCAATCTGCTTCGAATGTGAAGTTTGGAATAGGTTACAATCACATTGCACCACCTACAGATTTTACTCCAAAATCAATGGTAAAACCTGAAGGTGAAAGTAATTTCCAAACCACATCATCATGTGCATCATCCTCAAGTGATCACCCAAAATCACAAGATGAAATCAGTGTTGATACCTCAGCAAATCAATTGCCTGATGGGTTAACTACTGATAAGCACATGAAGCTGAGTACTTCAGATGTTGCCCCTCAAAGTACCTCAAGTACTGAAGGGCAAGTAACAACATCTGAAAAGCATTTCAAATCAGCTGAAATAAAAGGATTAACAACTGCTGATGAATCTATCA
Organism: Flaveria trinervia; assembly: GCA_025506515.1. Lineage (NCBI taxonomy): Eukaryota > Viridiplantae > Streptophyta > Magnoliopsida > Asterales > Asteraceae > Flaveria > Flaveria trinervia. Next base: position 82,731,210 of record CM046442.1, read on the forward strand.
TACGGTCTTTCAGGACGGATAGAGAACAGTTGAAGAACAAGTCTTCAGTTGTTACAGATCCTTCAGTACTTAACACAAGTACTGAAAGGAGGAAAGTACTGAATATCACACCTTCAGTAGTTTCCACATCAGCAATTGATCAATCCAAGATGAAGAATAATCCATGTGAAATATGTGGTAAATTCAATCATCTTTCTGATGAATGTAGGTACAGAAAGGGTTCCAAACTCAATAGATATAAGCTCATTAAAATCCAGATGGATAAAATGGAAAATGTGTTTGAGACCAAGTTTGTACCACAGTCATCCCAATGTGATAAACCCAAGCCTTCATCCAAATCCAAAAAGAAGGATAGGGTTTATCATGGAACAGCTGATACTGTTCCTCATGACAAACATCAGACTAAGTCTGCGAATTTCAAGGAGGAAATGGTGGGTCACAGGAACTCATCAAAAACAAGTACTGATATGTCCCAAGAGCTGAAAACTTTAGCTACAAATTAGACACAACTTGTTATGATGGTTCAGCATTTGTTGGGGAGAGTTAACCAACTAGATGCACTTGTGATCAAACCACTGAAAAGGCATTCCAAGCCCAAATCCAAGGAATCCATTTCAGCACCATCTCCACCTTCATCAGCTGATAATCATGAGAAACAAGTTATGGTTAAATCTGTTGATGAAAACAGACCCAAAACCAAAAAGGTTTGGGTCTCAAAACCTAACTAGTTCTTTATGATACATGCAGGGTTCTTCAGCATGCCAAAGGAGCATCTGGTATGTAGACAGTAGAGGATCTATGCATATGACTGGGAGCAGTTCTCTTCTTAATGACTACTCTCAAGGAAAGAAGGGATTTGTTTCATTTGGAAATGATGCCAAGGGTTACATCATCGGGAAAGGATATGTGTCTAATGGAGATATCAGATTTGATGATGTTAACCATGTGGAGAATCTCAAGTATAATCTACTGAGTGTCAGTAAGATGTGTGATAAAAGGCATGTTGCACTTTTCACAAGCCAGAACTGTAGGATTCTGTCTTCCCAAGTTCTGAGGCTGATTGACAAGGTATTGGATGAACATACTATCCTGAAGGCCAACATGATTGGAAGAGTATATGCCTTGGATTTGTCAAAGAAGATTGATTTAAAGGGTCATCCTTGCCTGTTCTCCAAAGCCTCTCCTCAGGAATTTAAACTGTGGCATAGAAGGTTGGGTCATGTTAATCTCAAAAACATGAATCAACTGATCCACAATAGCTTAGTGAGGGGTCTACCAATAAAGGAGTTCCAATATGATGAAACCTGGACTGCTTGTTTGAAAGGAAAACAACACAAAGTCTCATTCCCTCCTATTGAAGAACCTAAGTCCACTGCCTGCTTGCAGTTACTGCACATGGATCTATTTGGTCCTGTAAGAGTGATGAGCGTGGCAAAGAAGAAATACTGTCTGGTAATTGTGGATGATTACTCCAGATTTGTATGGACTTTCTTTCTGCATTCAAAGGATGAGGTTGCTCAGATGATTATAAACTTTGTCTTGTATGTTGAGAAGCAGTATTCCTTATCAGTCAAGTGTATAAGGAGTGATAATGGAACTGAATTCAGAAACCATACACTTGATGATTTTTATCTATCAAAGGGAATCAAGAGGCAGTTTAGCATTCCAAGGACTCTAGAACAAAATGGAGTAGTGGAGAGAAAGAATAGGACCCTAATTGAAGCTGCAAGGTCTATGTTGGCTGACTCTGGTTTGCCATTGACCTTTTAGGCTAAAGCTGTCAACACAGCTTGCTATGTGCAGAATATAGTATTAGTAAATCAGAGGTTGATGAAGACTCCATATGAAGTTCTACATCATTTGGTTCCTCTAATTTCATTTTTCAAAGCCTTTGGGTGTCCTTGTTTCATTCTCAACACAAAGGATCAACTCCACAAATTTGATCCTAAGGTGGATGCAGGGTATTTTGTAGGATATTCATCCACATGCAAGGCTTACAGAGTCTTCAACTGCAGAACAAAGATAGTTGAAGAAACCTTGCATGTGAAATTCAATGAATCTCCTAAGGATAAAATTCCACAAAACCCTGTGGAGTTGTTTGATTTGGACATACTGCAATATGTTCCTTATCAACCTCCAGCTGTTGCAGATCATGTGGATAAATCATCTTCTGTAGAAAGTCTTCCACCTGGTGGTACTGAAGATGATGATGATATCAGTACTCACCTTTTCAAGTTTAGTGACCAACTGCCTGAGTCTGCTAAACTTGATGTTCCTGTAGCTTCAGCAGCTCCATCCACAACAAATGCTGATGAGATTTCTGACTCCTCTACATCATGTGAATTGCCATGTCATACTGGGTTTCAAGAATCTGGATCATCATCTGTTGCTGCTGAACCGGCTACAAACACTTGCACTGATCTTATAGTGTACCAAGAGCAGAAGAATCACCCCATGTCTCAAATCATTGGTGATATCAATGCTGGTGTCTCAACCAGAAGTCAATTGTCCAACTTCTGCTTCTATGCTCTCTTCATCAGTCAGCTAGAGCCAAAGAACTATCATGTTGCTTTGAGAGACAATGGATGGGTTGAAGCCATGCAGCTTGAGCTACTGTAGTTCAAAAAGCAACAAGTGTGGGAACTGGTTCCTCTACCCCCAGGTAAGTGTGCAATAGGCACTAAATGGGTGTTTAGGAATAAAACTGATGTAAATGGGCTTATTGTCAAGAACAAGGCTAGACTGGTTGTACAAAGGTTTTCACAAGAAGAAGGTATTGATTATGATGAAACCTTTGCCCCTGTAGCCAGACTAGAGGCAATTAGATTGTTCTTAGCCTATGCTGCACTCCACAATCTTAAAGTTTTTCAAATGGATGTCAAAAGTGCCTTTTTATATGGTAAAATAAAAGAAGAAGTTTATGTGTGTCAACCACCAGGTTTTGAGGACAATAAACATCCTGATTGGGTGTATAAACTTGATAAGGCTCTTTATGGGTTGAAGAAAGCTCCTAGAGCTTGGTATGAAACACTTTCAAATTTTCTTCTTAAAAATAATTTCACTAGAGGCTCCATAGATAAAACTTTGTTTATTAAGAAAGTGGATCAGCATAAGCTACTTGTTCAAATTTATGTTGATGATATAATTTTTGCATCCTCTAATCCCCAGTTGTGTGATAATTTTACAAGTTTAATGAAACAAAAGTTTGAAATGAGTGCAATGGGAGAATTACAGTTCTTTCTAGGCTTGCAAATCAAACAATAGCCTGATGGAACCTTCATTCATCAGTCAAAATATACAAAAGATCTTTTGAATAAGTTTGATTTACAAAATTGTAAGCCCTGTTCTACTCCTATGTGCAACACCACACAACTAGATGCAGATCAGAAAGGTAAAGCTGTTGATGAAACACTTTACAGATGTATGATTGGGTCCTTGATGTACTTAACAGCTTCTAGACCAGATATCATGTTTGCAACTTGTGTTTGTGCTAGATTTCAGGCTGCTCCTAAAGAGTCTCATTTGATTGCAGTCAAGAGGATCTATAGATATCTGCAAGGTACACAATCTCTAGGTCTTTGGTATTCCACTGGACACTCTGGAAAATTAGTTGCTTTTTCTGATAGTGACTATGCAGGGTGTAAGTTAACCAGAATGACAACTTCTAGTGGATGTCAATTCCTAGGCAACTGTTTGATTTCTTGGCAGAGTAAGAAACAAACATCTATTGCTACATCCACTGTTGAAGTAGAGTACATTGCTGCTGCAAGTTGTACATCTCAGGTACTCTGGCTTCAGAACCAACTATTAGATTATGGCATTACAGAGACTAAGACTCCATTATTAATGGATAGTGCTTCAGCTCTGTGCATTGTCAAGAATCCAGTCCAGCACTCTAGGACCAAACATATAGAGATCAGACACCATTTTATTAGGGATTGTTTTGAAAAAAGTCTGATTGATCCAAAGTTTGTGCCTAGTGCTGATGAGCTTGCAGATATATTTACTAAGCCTTTGGATAGTTCAACTTTCCGAAACCTTATGTTAAGGCTTGGTATGCTGCAGCTAGAATAAGTGACAACTACTGATGATCTCAGTAAACAAGTACTGATGATCATTAGTAAACATGTCACAAATATGTACTGGTTCTGTTACGAACTACTGATGTAGTTATAACTACTGATGTCAGTAAAACCAGATAAGTACTGATGTCCTATGAAACCACTAAACACAGCAAAAAAGTCTGATGAGTAAGTGATGAGGACAGTATGAAACAGCTGCAAAGCTAAGAATTGACGAAAACTACTGATGAGAATTTTCTCTTCAGTCGTTTCCACAAACTGCTGTTTCACCCTAAACAGCTGATGACAAAACCATACCTTCAGTATTTTCACAACTACTGATGACTAACACCAAGTCCTCAGTTGTTTACAACAGCTGATGACAAAACCATGTCTTCAGTAGTTTCACAACTACTGATGACTAACACCAAGTCCTCAGTTGTTTCCAACACCTGAAGACAAAACCAAGGTTTTCAGTAGTTTCATAACTACTGATGACTAAAACCAAGTCTTCAGTTGTTTTCAAATGTCTGATAGTTAAAACCAAGTCTTCAGTTGTTTTCTTACAACTGCTGATAACACCAACACTTTCAGTCATTTTCTTTTCAGCCTTTTCTTAACCTATAAATACCTGCACTCATAGCCAAACGTTTCATTAACCGTTTTCAAACCTTTTCTCTCTCAACAATGGCGACCATGAAATTCAAACCCCGACATAACTGTGTTGCCTACCTTTCAAAATCGGCTTTCTGGAACAAGTTTGATACTGCCATCGATCTTATGGCGGATTCCCAATACCGAATAGCCTTTCTTCTGAATCCTACCATATACCCTGATTCTTTAACCCAGTTCTGGACCAACGTCTCTGTAACAACTGGTGAGAATGATAGCCAAATCACTCTCCAGTCGTTGGTGAATCAGAAACAGGTGCTCATCACCACCGACATCATTCGCAAAATCCTAAATTTGCATGATGACACCTATACTAAAGAATACCCGAAAGGCACCACTGATATGTCTTTCATCAATAACGGGTATGCAGGCGACTTAAGTACTACAACCATTCTTAAAAAGCACTTCCATGATGCCGAAAGACTTATCTTTCCTATGGTGAATGTCTGCCTTGCTTCAAAGACATCTTCTTGGGATCAGATGTCTTCACAGTGGCAACAGTATTGTATTCTATCTTTGAACGCCAAAATCTAAATTTTCTGAGATAGTGTTCATGGAACTAAAGGATTTGGCTCAGGAAACCGTGGCAAACAGATGGCTACTTTATCCCAAGTTTCTGATGGCCATAATTTTGAATCAATTAAACTCTGATGGCCTTGTTGGTCTTGGGGTCCCTGCTCCAACTGTTTTAGCTGAGGTATACTCCAGACATAACTCAGACCCTACTCTAAAAGGGGCTGCCCGGATGCTAAAACCCAAGCAGAGGGAACCCACAGCCTCCACTTCCAGATCCAAAGTCCCCACCAAACCCAAATCCAAAAAGCCCAAAAAGGCTACTCAGGGAGATGAGTCCCCTGAGGATGCCCTTGTACCACCAATACAGGAAGCACATACTGGTTATAACCCCCCAGTTATGTCCAAGACTCAACCTGCTGAAGCCGCAGAGGTATCCTCTCAACAGGATCCTTTTGCAACCACAATTGAGGATCCCACATTACTGGAACCTATCTCAATTGAGAGGGTTACCATTGAAGAGCACCTCTCACCCCGGGTGCAACCTGATTTGGACCAATCTCCACATGCAACCGCCCCTCAAAGCCCAACACTGATAGTTGCTAAAGTGCTGAGTCAGTTGCATTCCTCAACCCCTCCCCAGAAACCAATTACCACTGGGAATACCTCAACCATTGAGGGGGAGGACCAAAATGCTTCTGAACCAACAGCACAGGGGTTACAATGTTCAATCTCCAAGTGTAGAAAAGGAGGTTAGAACATCTGGTAAGGCTGCCACTTCTACTGATTCAGCAAATGATCAGGATGAAGTTGGTAACATCTATAAGACCTCACCAGAGGCAACTGCCAATGAAGGACATAGTCCTGAGGTAGGAAGTCCCCAGTACCAAGAACAAGGGGCACATTCAATCAGGAGGTCAGGTGATTCAGCAAAGACTGATGATGACCTAGGCTTTTTCTATGATGTTTTAGCCCATAATACCATCCTAGAGAATGAGGTAAGCGGACTCAAAGAGCTGCTAGCCAAAATGTCTCAGGATCAAAGTCCATCTACACCAATAACACACAGATGGCACCTTCAATTGAAGGTTCACCAAACACTTCGCCTACACACATAACTATGCCACCAGCCTCTGCCTTTGGCATCACCTCTCAGGGACAGAACCCCTCTGAGCAGATGGTTGCTATCTTTCAAAACTCCTTACCTCTCATCACTCCAATCATTACTGAGATTGTCCATAAAGCCATAGATGAGAGGATCTCCTCAAATCTACAAACCCTCATTGATGATGCTGTTCACAAATCTCTTTCTGTCTTTCAAGCCCCTGATACCAATGCAACCAAAAAGGGGGAGACTACTAAGGCAGTGAAAGAAAAGAAAAGGAAAAGAGTTGATGATGAGAAACAACCTGAAAAAGAGAAGGAGGTGGAGGAAGAACTGATCTCAGAACAGCTAATCACATACAAGCGAAAGAAAAGTGCTGAGTCAAAAGCTGATGAAGAAAAATCCTTAGAAGATCTTATCAAAGATGCTGATGAAGCTCACAGCAGATCCATGGATAAAATTATAGATCAGCTCTTTAGACATGGTCATGACACAACCACATTAGACTCTGAGATCAGAAGGCTGGAAATAGAAGAGATTCAAACAAGATGGGCTGGTTATAGTGTGTTGGAAAGGGAAAGATTGGAGATAATGATAAGATTATTGCCAAATACCTTGGAAGATCATTGATAGAGATAAAGTCCTGGTCCAGAGATAGTATCTTGGAGATAACCAAGAAAATTTGCTCTGCTGAAGGCTATAATAAAGGGTTGATCATCGAAGCACTGGATGAAGCAGGTGCAGGGAAGAGAACTGAAATGGCAAAGCTCTCCAAAGCCAAACTCACCACCAAAATGCTAGATCAGACTTCTCAAACTCCAACTCAAACACAACCCTCATCTCTAAAATCTCTCAAATCTATCCCTAAACCAAAGCCACCCACAACTCAACCCACAAAACCAATCCCTTTACCCCAAAAACCACCTCAAACCTTACCTAGTGATACACCCAGAAGGAGGAGAAGGGTGTTGAGGGTAGAAGAAGATGAAGAAGAGGATGATGATGAAGATTGTCTGCCAATCTCTACTGTTCTCAACTTTAAAACACCTAAGCACAGAAGTCAACAAGTGATTACACCTGACTTGCAAATGCAAATGGTGAAAGTAAAGATTGAAGAAGCAGAACAACAGAAGCAACACGATGAGCAGTTTCTCAAGATGGTTGACAAGAATTTCCCTCAGTCCTCATCCATTCAAGAAATGAAGAAACAAGCTCTGAGGCTGTACACTCTTAGACATACTTTTCAACATCAAAGAGAAAGAGTGCGGATTTGGCCAGACCCCAGGGTAAGTTCTAGAATTCATAAGAAGAATATACCGAGTAGATATCATGGCCAAGTGAAGAAGACCTTGAATGCTGCAATTACGTTGGCCATGGTAGTCTCACCCTGGGAAATCATTGAAGAATTCAAGAGAGCTCACAACTCCAAGACAACCCCTCAATCTATTCTTGAGAACAAAATGATCAAGAAGGGGTTGTTATACAAAAGACTTGAAGATCTTCAGAAGAGTGAACTCCAGTTGTTGCTTGAAGGCTCTCACCCTGATGAATTGCTTATAGAGAGATAACAACTGTGGAGTTGAAGAATGGAAAGACAGTGATATACCTGTCTGAGTATTATGGCCCAGAGTTCTTCTTCGAGGGAGAAGCAGAAGAACTCACCAAGGAGGAACAAGTTGTTCTCCTTGAGGCCTATGCTAGTGAGTCTAATAGACTCATTAATGGGAATTAGGTTTCATGGTTGGGATAAGACTCTGTGTCCAGTTTCCCCAAGACAGAGTTCCCTTCCATACTTAGCCAATCAAAAGATTAGAAACCTTTTCCCGGCCTGTGCTTAATTGATTACCTCTGAAGCTGATCAAGAGGGGGTTACTGCCAAGAATAAGTGGGATCATCAATAAGTTTAGAGGTTTTGGCTGCATTGGTTCAGGGGGAGTTTGTTGGACCAAAAGAACCAATGAGCCTGATCAGAAAAACCTCTAAGTCCCACAGACATTGCAACTGCTGAAGAAGATCACAACAGCTGAAGACATCAGCTGATTACAAGGTCTGAAGACAAGATCTGAAGACTTCTACTGAAGACAAAGTCTGAAAGCAAAAACTGAAGACAAAGTCTGAAAGAAAAGTACTGAAGATAAAGTCTGAAAGTAAAGTACTGAAGACAAAGTCTGAAAGAAAAGTACTGAAGACAAAGTCTGAAAGAAAAGTACTAAAGACAAAATCTGAAAGAAAAGTACTGAAGACAAAGTCTGAAAGTAAAGTACTGAAGACAAAGTCTGAAGCTATCAGCTGAAGACAAAGTCAGAAAGTAAAAGTCTGAAGAACAAAGACTGAAGACAAAGACTGAAGACAAAGACTGAAGACCAAAGTGATCAGTAGTTGTCACAACAGCTGAAGTTATTAACTTCAGTAGTTGTGATGATTTCCTTTCAGTACTTGTAATTTACGTTTCAGTAGTTGTAGTTCAGTAGTTTTATGTTTTTGTACTTAGCATTTTCTGAGATGTAATCAGTAGTTGAGAACATTCTCAGTAGTTTGCATAGTTTCAGTAGTTTGTATAATTCTATTAGATGTCACTATCAAGTGACATCAGCAGACGTCACATTCCCTATATAAATAATGTTGACCTAGTTGTAACGTGTGACATTCAGCCACCACGAAAGCATATGAATGAAATATTCCTTTGCAGAATTCTCTCTCTTTAACCGTTTACTTTTCATTGAATATCAATTGTGTTCTTGCGAATTGTCTAATTCATTGTTCAAATTCCGCTGCGATCCACTCTAATTAATCAAACTTAGATCTCTGATCCTAACACAAGAGGACAAACCCATGAAGCAAATGTTTTTCTTCACTCTTGTTTTCTATCTCAGATAGAGCCAAAGAAAGTTGAGGAGGCTCTAAAGGATGGAAGTTGGGTTGAAGCTATGCAACAAGAGCTGCTTCAATTCAAAAGGTAGAAAGTTTGGAACCTGTCCTCTTCCTTTTGGGAAGACTACCATAGGAACCAAATGGGTGTTTAGGAACAAGAAAGATGATAGAGGCATTATCATCAAAAACAAAGCTAGACTGGTTGTTCAAGGATACACACAAGAAGAAGGGATGAATACACTGATGTCTTTGCTCCAGTGGCAATATTAGAAGCTGTTAGGATATTCCTGGCATTTGCTGCATCCAAGAACTTCAAGGTCTTTCAACTTGATGTGAAATGTGCCTTTTTATATGGAGTGATAGATGAAGAGGTTTATGTTAAACATCCACCTGGTTTCGTAGATCCTGATCATCCTGATTATGTTTACAAGCTTGATAAAGCTCTCTATGGGTTACATCAGGCACCCAGGAAGTGGTATGAAACACTGTCTGAGTATCTCTGTAAACATGGATACAGGAGAGGTACTATAGATGGAACTCTCTTCATCAAAGGACAAAACTTTGGAAAAGTTAGAAAAAGCTATAAGGGGGTGGACTTGTAACACCTGGCTTTTTTTTGGCAAGATAGGAGGAATTAAAAGAAAGAAAAGCTATAAGGTCCAAGTGGAGGGACCAAAAGTGTCCATAAGGACAAAACTTTAGAAAAGTTGATGTAAAGGTGGGCATGGCCGCCCACCCTCACTTCACATCAACATATCTTCGGTTCTAGAGAGAGAGCAAAAGAGAACTCTCGGCTAGTGAAATAAGAAGAAGAAGTGAACGAATTCAAGGTAAGAATTCGTGGTTTTTATGTGTTTATGTCTGGTTTTATCCCGGGTATGTGTTTATGTGCTTATGGGTTATGTTTGTGCTCGGGTGTGTGTGTTTTTGGATGTTGTTTCTAGGTGTTTTGAACTCTTTGCAAGCGGGTTAAAAAGGAAGAACACCCAAGTTGCACTAGGTGAGTTCTAGACCCCGGTTTTTTTACTTGTTTTCAAACATCTTTAGGGCTGAAAATGTATTAAATGACTTTCCAATGTTTGAGTATGTATGCCCGTATGTATTGTGCATGATTGAATGTGATTCTTGAATGGTCATAGGTTGTTCATGTTTAGAATAGACACATTAAGCTTTGAACAGATGGATTTGATGATTGGGTTGAAAACATACCAGAAACATGTTGAATAGAAGGTCCATGCGCCTAGATAAGGCTCATGCGCCTGAAAATGCCTTAAAAACAATTAAGTGTAATCCATGCGCCTAAACAATAGCCTATGCACATAAGATTACCTTAGAAATGTTTAAGTACAACCCATGCGCCTGAACAGTGGCCCATGTGCCTAGAAATGTTAGCCGGACGACTAAGTGTATGGTCATGCGCCCCAATAGTGCCCATGTGCCCAAGTGGCTCATGCACCTAAGTGTCCATGCGTCCGGATTACTCATGCGTCTAAGTGTTCATACGCACAAGTAGTGCCCATGCGCCTGAATAGTTCATGTGCCTGAATAGTTCATGCGCCTAAAGTGAAAATGTTTAAGTGTTGGCTGATGCGCCTACATAGTGATGAAACGCCTGAACAGGGCTCATGCGCTCAAATAGTTCCCATGCGCCTAAGCACTTAGAAATTTTATAGAAATTTTCTGGGAGTCTGTGCTTTAGGGTTTTGACCAAGGTTGACTAAGGGCTTATTATTGATAATGTTTCATGCATGATATGATTACTTATGATTGTTCCTTATTATTGTTATTGCTATCATTATTATTACTTATAGTATGAGACTTTACGTGGTATGTTATTATCATAACGTAAAGTATATCGTAATAATAAAGTGAAAGAACAATAAAGAAAAGAAGAGGCACATTAATGAAAATGTTAACAAGTCTTGTAAGCTTACAGGAGGTACACGACCATGTTGTCGTTAGCTCAACTGTGCTGCGGGTTAGCTATCCTATTATGCACACAGGGTCAATCAATTGAGATTGGTAGGACCTTTGCAGTGTGTCCTGGGTGATTGGGTTGGCCTTGCACATAGTACACAGAACCCTTTCGAGGGATACAGTTGACCCTTTCGGGGGATATAGTTGACCCTTTCGAGGGATACAGTTGACCCTTTCGAGGGATATAGATGGCCCATCACCCGTTTTCCATCGCGCATATAGTTGGGGTATTGCTCACTAGTCCGTACAGAAAGTGAAACATAAAGATAAAAGTTTACATAACAGACAAGGCATACAGTAAAGAGAACGAACAATATATGTTCATATAGTTTATGCGTGCTCGCATATACAGTACAGAGTTGTATTTTACAGAAAATGGTATTTTCATATACAACATATAGAAAGTATTTTATTACTTATAAAACTAGAGCTCACTCAACAACGCTGACTTTTATACATTTTCAGTTGACAGGTAATTATTGCTGAGGATAACACGAGGGTGAAGTCACTCGGCAGGGAAAGACTGACATCCATTCCTATTTTATGTTGCTGTTGTTTTGTAATGCAGTAAAATAATTCTTTTGTAATCAGTTAAACGATGATGTATTGCTCAACAACAGTGGTTTAAATGAAATGAATGGTTTTTGATAAACTATTTCCACTGCTTAAGTTTGTATAATTATAATGTTTAATGTTTTAACTGCTGTGATTGACCAACTATGAGGTTTCCGGGAACAGGGCCTTACAAGAAACCTATCGAAATTATGGATCACATTATGAAGAAAACGAGAACCACAACTACTCCAATAGTCAAGGTTCGTTGGGAGAATAAGTGTGGAGCGGAGTTCACTTGAGAGCGTGAGGACCACATGAAGACAAAGTATCCGCATTTGTTCGTTTAGTTAATTTTAATTTCGGGATGAAATTCTTTTAAGTTGGAGAGACTGTAACATCTTGTGTTTTGGGTTAATAAAAGTTAACTTGTTAACTTCTTATAAGGACCATGTTTGCCTAATATGAAACTTATGGGTTACCTTTGCATATTACTTTAATTTGTCATTAACTTGAAACCTTTTAATGATAAATTTTTTATATAATTGATAATAATAATAATAATAGTAACAATAATAACAACAATAATAATAATACTAATAATAAACAATAATAATAATAATGGTTATAATATTAATAATAGAAATAATAACAATAAAATTTTAACGATAATAATAATAACTAAGAATAATAATAATAATAATAATAATAATAACTAAGAATAATAATAATAATATTGTTATTAATAATAATAATTTGTAAAAGTTTATTAAACTTAGAAATGTTTAAAAACTTGGATTTAATAAGTCAAGGGGGCCTTAATGTCATTTTATAAACTTTAAATAAAAGGTTTTGGCATAAAATAATAAACGTCCATAAGTTGAGGGGTTGTTTTTGTAAATTTAAAATTAAAACCCTTTCCCCCCCTTAACCCCGTAATTCCGGCGACGACTTCCGACCATCTCCGGCCAATCACCGGCGACCCAAAACCATGATAGTTGCCCTCGAAACT